>OZ024884.1:9968547-10671047 GCA_964017185.1 Rugalucina vietnamica | reverse complement strand
CCGTTTGCGACTTGAGAGTATAAATATAAAAGGAGAGTGGTCGACGGACGTCATAACTTACTTTTAGATACAAGAAAAGAAGTTGTTCTTGAAAAAAAAAGATGGCAAACAATAAAGTAGTTAAACAGAACGTTAAAGCTGCAAGTGTATGTACTTTTGTTGAAACTGAATGTTATATGTTGATGATCAGAAGTTTAAATTGACATCAATTAAATATGTTAACACTTTAATTTGGTTGAGTTTATATATCTCCTCATTTTCTGATCGTTCCAAGTCCATACTTCTGTGGTGGTTCTTTTTGTTTTGTGTCTTGGTGTTTAAATATGTTTGTGCTGTTGGCGCCTTATGTATGTTTTCATATTTTTAGTTAAGTTAAGGTAACTGAGTGGCCACCTATTGGGAAAATAGCTGCTCATTCGGCTTACGAAATGTTTTCATGGTATAAGTACCTGATTGTTAGTTTGGTTTTTTCCCACCCTGGTTTTTGGAGTGGGAATCTTTTTCTGATTGCGCCTTTTCCTGATCTTTGCCTACTTGTACCTTTTTAAAAAGCGTTTTTCTACAGAAATTCTTTTCTCTGGCCAAAATGTACCGTTAACCACTGCAGAAGCCTAGAAGCCTCCGTGGTGCAGTGGTAGTGTCACTCGCCTTGTAAACCAGGGGTCGCAGGTTCGATCCCGGGCTTTTCCAGTTCGTCGGATGGGACTATAAACCGAGGTCGTGTCTCCATATGACCGTAGCTGTTGGTGGGACGTTAAACCCCAATCAATCAATCAATCAATCACTGCAAAAGCCGAGGTCGAGCTAAGCATCCCATTAAATATCTAGTTTCTGTTTCTAAAAGTGGCATATGATTATGTTTTGGTCTCGACATGCGTTTAGTGTACTGTTACCGTCTAAGTATTAATGCAATGTAAATAAGCAAACAAAGACCAGAGACCGGGCAAACTGCGTAAGATGGTAGTATCAAGAAATATCTACAGTCAGTACAAAAAGAAATGCTAATGTTTGACTAACATTTTGGGTGATAAATAGACATTTTTCACTTTTGAACGTAACTGCTGCTGGCGCTTGCGGTTATGACTTTCCGTGTGATGGGGAACGACTCGTGAGGGTATATTTGAGACGAAGACGAGGGACGATATGAAGAATTACTTAGTCAAAACTACCAATAGCCCAACGAAGACGAATTAAATGAGACATGCAATAAATGCTATAGCGTAGGACGTCTAGCTCTGTAGCTCAGTAGCTAGCGTGCTTGGAATTGAAAGCGAAAGGTGCTGGGTTCGAGTCCCGGACGCATCACTTTTTTCTTTTCTTTATTTGTCTCTCTTGTGACAAAAAAGCTTTGGAAATAAAACATATATTATCAGCTGATTATATTTTTGGCAAATGCAAGAATCATGAAATGCCCTACTATATTAAATTCTTAAATCGTAAAGGAATTGAAGTTTGAGACGGCAGCCCACATGTATGTTTTCTCTTGTATTGGGAGCTCGATCGTATTTTTGGTATAAGAGCTGATCTATCCTCGCGTCAATATTTCTTTCTGGGAGACATGAAAATATGAATATACTGAAGGCTTGTACAGGCATGTGGCTAGGATAAGGATAGCCACCCTGATCGACTTAAAAATGTTTTCCGCGGACGTAGGCACTAACTCAAACAGTACACTGTATAGTGTACATGTAAAGATATATGTATATTTATTAGGTGTAAGACCTACAGTTCCACGTGCTGTCTCGTGAGAGAACATGATTTATTTTGGCATGTTTATACATGTACTTCAAACAGATACTCGAAATCTTGATGTTATTTATACGGTTGATGTTTCGTTTTGAGTCCATTAGACAATCATCTGCAAGTCATAAGTGCGATTTGCATAGACATAGAAATAAGTTGAGGTTTTGTAGACCTTCCACAGTATTTCAGCATTTTGAATGCGATAATTACGATTTTTGGGATGTTTTTTCCAAGTCAAAGGCTTTCTTTCTGATCCTCCTTTATTCTCTTGAACTATACGTGATGTTTATCTGGGTGAATTCAAATAAATACGAGTATAATTAAACTTCAAACTAAAACAGTATCATTTTCAAGAAAATGAATGTTTATAGACTGAGAAACATACAGTTCGTTTTTTCATAACGTATCTTGCTTACCCTAAAACAGGACGATAATATTCTTTATGCGAGCACACACACACACACACACACACACACACACACACACACACACACGCACGCACGCACGCACGCACGCACGCAAGTTCCGTAGATGACTTCATGTCGCAGTGGTTCAGTCAGTCGCTTCGTAAAATCACATGTCGAGAATAAATACGTACATGTAGTTGATATAAGACTGGTACAAAATTATTAGGGAGCGCGGTGGCGTAGTGGTAGGGCGTCTGACTCCTGAGAGGTCCTGGGTTCGATCCCCATAGGCGCCAGCCGTGTTGTGTCCTTGAGCAAGACATTAACTCCTTACCAACTGGTTAAACACAGGAATTGTTGGTTCCGTCCCGACATGACTGAAAAAAATGTTGACTGGGACAAAACAAAAAAAAAAATAAAATAAATAAAAACTTAAAACCTATATGCATTGGTAAAATGCAAAAATAAAGAAATCCAGACAGCAATTAAACATATAAATCGTAAACAATGTTATCATATGCAATGGTAACAATGATTATTGTTGTCTTCCCGTTTAACTGTCTGATTCTAATTGAACAATGAACCAGAAGTGGCCTTTGACACGACATGTTTACAAAATCGCATCATCAACTGTCATGATTGCCATTAAAGATACATTACGCGTTCAACGCGAGTCGGCCTTACAAATGCTTGGCGCGAATAAAACAGCTTCCAGTGCAGAATATTATTTTTTGACACTCGTGTGTATAACTAGGGATCGCTTGTTCAATTCTGAGCTGCCTATGGCTTTATGGTGACACTATAAACCGAGATCCCGTCTGCATATGACGATATAGTGGAGATGGAAACGTCAGGATTTTGAGACAATCCTGCACTTCCGGATACAAGTATGAGACTTTCAGAATATGTTCTTTAATCCTTTCTTATAAATATTTTCTCGTTAGCCATCTCAAATTTTTCCATTTTCAAGGTGGCTAACGCAATTTTCCGTCAAAATCATTTGATTTTACGATTAATTGACAAACTATACTACATGTACTGGAATTTGTAAATGAGTGGATTTTATTGCACTACTGATTGTCAATGCTTAAATCATTGTTCTGGGACGCGTCAACGTGTCCAACAATGCCATAAAAGTGCTTTTGTAAAAATATAATACCGTAAATTGCCATAATCTAAGCATCACTCAACAAGTACACAATTATATGGATCATTACAGGCTCCTGTGTGAAAACACACAAGATAAATATGATTTAAGCATAACAAATATTTATTATATACTCGACTGATCTTTCAAAATTGAACAACTGATATTTTTTATTTTAATCATAGTAGTATAGGGGTATATTTAGCTACAGTCAAAATGTACGGATGGTCAATATTGTTTTTCTTCTTTGTATTGAGTCAGCATTTTTGCAGTCATGCCTGCACTAACCTAACACTACTTGGTATGATTCAGTTCTGTGGTGAGTAAATGTGTCTTGCTCAAGGACACAACACGACGCCCCCAGTGGTGATCAAACCCAGGACCTCTCGATGCAGTCAGTCCGACGCTTTACCGCAAAGCTACCACTCTCCCCTGGTCATGATTGTAGGAAAGCATAATATTTAACATGAATTTATGTAAAGCACCTTTATTTAGCAGTCAATATTGCCTCCCAAATACTGAGATGTTAGTCATACCATTGAAGATCGGCAGAGGAATGTTCGCCCCTTAATAGGTAATCCTGGGTCGACTGGACAACAGCGTAGAACAGTCACTTGTAAGTCACAGTTTAGCAGGTAGCTGTACTGAGTGAGACTTAGTTTGTAGAGGTTATGGATGAAGAGTTGGTACCGGCTGTACTTTCTCCTAGTGTGGAGGCCAAAGTGAGAAGAGCTTTTAAGGAGAAGTTGGCTTTGTGTAAGCTGTCAGGATTGCCATAAGGCATCAATGACCACCTAATGACTTCGATACTTCCTCTGACGGGCGATAAATATGTCAATATTGTCCATCTCATACACCTACCATGATCAGTCCAGATGAAATGATATACAAGTGAACATCATGGGTGCATCTGCGATCCAAACACGGGCGTCTCATAAACTGTATGTCATAGTGTGGAGAAAAGACAGGCAGGGTGTCAGACTGACAAATGTAATGTAGAGCAGGGTGCTGGATAGATTATAGACTGTTGTTATCAAACACAAGCCTTAGAGGCGATTTTTAAGCAAGAAACCACCACAGAGACTGGGTGTCTCGAAATTGAACCAAAATAAGAATGGTACATTTGCATCCAACTGAGTGCAATCAGTCTCAGTTTGGAAGACACAGAAGAAAACTGGAACATTCTTCAGCTATAGAACTTTTAGGACATTCATCTCGAAAACTCAATGACTAGTTTGATGAGAATGGTTAAGATATTCGGAGGCTTCTAGAATCTTGAGGAACAGCACAAGCATTAAGATGATACTAGCTCCTTATTCAAGAAGACAAACCAGCAGCAATATTTGTCAATCTATATCAAAAGTCAGAGACATGCAAGACTCTTGAAAGAAAATATAAGAAATTCAGTTCGTTTGCTCAAGATGAATGCCAAACCGTCATAGATGAAAGACAATAAAATACTAATAAAGTACTAAATCGTCATCAGTGTTCTCTTATAAATCGGCAACGATAGCCAGAAGAATATACTTTAAATTAAAATCAAAATGCAAGAGTAGTTTTAAGGAGTCTCTAGCAGTTCAACAGACTCTCAGCTGGCAAATTTCCATGTTCAAATGCAAGTTCCGCTGCTGTCTGGGGGCTATCCATGACAGAGAGACTGAAAGAGCTGTTTCACCGTGGCTGCGTGGAGGAAGAATTCCCACAAGACATTCATCTTTACACACAGAAATGCAATCCTGCAGTCTTTGACAGACAGGATTTATTCCGGAAAGTCAATGCTGATTCAGAGATGACAGGAAGACAATAGATGATTTTGATATAGCAAGACAACTTAATGAGAAATGTCAAGAACAGAAATCAGACCTATATATGGCGCTTGTCAACTTCACCAAATATTTAAACAAAGTTCTGAGAGACTTGCGAAGATATGGGCTGTTAAAATCATGGTCAAATGAGCATCCTGTGGGAATAATGATATGCATGCACAGGACGATGGGGAGTTCTATTAACCTTGTGATATGACAAATGAGACCAAACAGTGTTGCGCTAGGGGACAACACCGTTGTGTATGATATCATTTGCAATACTCATTGAAGCCGTTTAAGTCTGTGATACTCATTTTCCAATCAGGAATGTTATTGATGGAAAGATATTCAACCAACGGAAGTTGAAAACTAAAACTAAGGTACACATTGATGTGCTGGATGAGATACTCTATGAAGGTAAATGGCGAAGAATACCAGCTCATAGGCATAAATGCATGGTGCAACAGATCCACATGGATAACCTGCCTATGAACTTACAATCAACAAAAAAGACAAATGTTGTGCTCCAATCGGCACCGGAAAGCTGTACAATAATCCGCTAATCACTACGAATGGACGAATACTTTTTTAATTCAGTTTTACGCCCTTTTCAAGATTATTTCAGCTCATTTGAGACGTGCCAATCAGTAGGTGGTCGAAAACGGAAGATTCCCGAGAAAAACACCTGGCACACCCGCAAGCAGAAGTTGGCTTGTCTCACATGTTGCCAGCGCGGGGCTCGAACCCACACCAGACACAGAGGACAAATACTGATTTGTTTAATACACCCATCTACCCGCGAAGCAGTTTCTCCAGAACAGTGCGTATTGATGACTAGAACAGCAAAAGCCAGTGAAGCATTTGGAAGAATATGTGCAAATGTATAAGCGAAATGAAACAAAGGTCGATACCAAGCTGAAAGTCTTCATGGCTCAGTCAACTCTCCTATATTCATGCGTGGCATGGCTATTATATCGACATCATTCAAAGAGATCACCATGTCTACTTAAGGTGCTTGCGAAAACTTAAAATCAAGCGTTAAAACAAGCTTACAGACATAGTGGCCTGGAGAAATCAAGGACGCAAAAAATGCAAATGGTATTATAGTTTCACAGCTAAGATGCACCAACTTTATATAGGAATGTCTGATGAGCAACATCTAAAGAAAGGTTTTCTACAAAGACTTATAGGATGGAATCCACTCTCAAGGCGAAAAAACGGAAATGCTACAAAGACACCCGTAAAGTCTCATTAAGAATTAAAGACACCGATAGAGTCTAGCGACCAGGCTTCATGAACCAATCAAGCTGGTGCTACTCCTCCAACAGAACAGCAGCACATTATGAAGAAAATAGAATCTGTGACGATGCAAGCATATAGATGAAATCCAGAATGAATGAAAACTTTCTAATAGACTTCCTTAACTTTCAAGCGGGAGGTTAGAGCTTAAATTGTCCTATTCATCCACTATCAAAAATGTACAACTAAAGATTAAAAATATGCACAGAAATTTGCATATGATACATTAAAGATGAAAAGTATTAGTAGTACATGCACTTGTTGTTGTTTCTGTTGTCGTCGTTAGTGTGAACGAAAACTATTTGGAAGCATCAGTAGCCAGCTTAAGTTTATTGCAATCCTAAGTAGCACTTTTTGGCTGTATATAGTTCATTTCATGTTAAAATCGTTCATCATGATATTTTATAATAATGATAATAATAATAATAAGAAGAAGAAGAAGTAAATGAAGAAGAATTGTATTATGTGCAGAGCAAAGTGTATTTGCATTATAAATTTTCATATTTCCCAGTAACGGTTAGAAACTTTACGATTCTTCATAAAAGCCATTCTAATCGGTTTCAAATTTTGCCCCTCAGCAACCCCATAATTCAAATGGACCTTATTTCCAGTACCCATTAAAACTGAAACTATGTTATTCAGGACTTGAGTGAAGGCAATAATGACAATTGAATTTAGTTTTTTTTTGTTTTTTTTTTCACTTAAGTATAAACAAAAGTTTTGTTGCGAAACAGCTTTTTCAGCACAATTGCCTTACTTTTCTCCATTGTGGGCCCCTTCTAAAATCCCACAAAGGCAATATTGACTCAATAAAATATTTATTTATTTGCAAATAATCCAGAAATATTATTTTCAGCATTATTAAGTTGTTTCTCAATGACTTGAACACCATTTTCTGATTTAATATTTATTTTGGCAGCCATCTTGGAATTTCGAGCCGCCATCTTGAAAAATGGAGTAATTTTGATTGGCTAACGAGAAAATTTCAAATAGTTCATGCTTATTAACATATCTGCCAAGTTTCATGCTTGTATCCGGAAGTGCAGGATTCATGTCATTTCCATCTCCACTAATAACTGTTGGTGGGAAAACAACTATCAACTATTTGTTATCGCCATGTGACTTTCAACATACTGGTGCATGTATATACGTACATTGGTTCTGTTTAGCTACATTTCACATGTTTTTCGTGAACACACAGAATTCCTTTTACATGTAAACATGGCAAGATTTACGATTTGAAACATTTAGTTAATCTTTAATTTTATGTGCAGTTTTTTTTTATTCTACGCCTTACAAAGTTTTGACACATTTTAAGTAATATCGAGCATGGTCTGTTATCCTCATCAGGATAACATGTCCGTGACATGTTTACCCCATTGAACAACGCTTTTATAAAGCAAAACTTGAGTATGCAGGGGTATATCTAGTTTTAGCTCACATGAGCCCGGTGAGCTTATAGGATGGCCATGCCCCGTCGTCCGTCCGTCGTCGTCTGTCAACAATTACCATGATCTTCTTCTCTGAAACAGCTTGGCCAATCAAAGTTAAAACTGTTTGCGGAGCATTCTTAGGAAGGGGGAACGAAATTTGCATAAATGGACAAGGTCACATGACCAAGATGGCCGCCTTGGCTATAAATAGCAAAAACCGTTAAAATGTTTCTTCTCCAGAACCAGAAGGCCTATGATTTTGTAACTTGGCATGAAGCATCAAACAATATTAAAAGGCACTACAAAGTTTGTATAAATCATTTCGCTGGGATAACCTTGACCTATTTTACGGTAAGATCAACTTACATGTAGGTCGCCCATGTATTTAAATGGGGAAATTAGTTAAATGTAATTAAATGGGTGGAAACTTGCTATGATAATACAAATGGGCAGATTTTTATGAAAACATTAAGACCCGGGTGGTTGTCAGCTCCTGCCTGGGGGATATATACATGTATATGACTATATTAATATTTAAATATCTTCTCTGCAACCGCATGGCCGATCAAAGCCAAACTTCGTGGAAGGGGAACGAAAGTTTGTATTAATGGTCAAGCTAACTTGACCAAAATGGCCGCCATGGCTATAAATTGAAAAACCTTTAAAATTGTTCTTCTTCAGAACCAAAAGGCCTATGATTTTGAAACTTGGCATGAAGCATCTACAAAGTCTATATATGACCCAGGGATTACATTAACCTATTATAAGACAAGGTCAACTTAGGTTGTCTATGCTTCTGAAAACATAGATTGTGAGTATTCGTTCTATCTTGTGTCCACAATCTATGTTTTGAACAAATAAGAAAATATCAAAACTGTTATATTGAAAATTTTCATTTTTTTTTTCAACTTAAAAAAAAAAAAAAAAACAACAAAAAAAAACACTGTATTTTGCTTGATAAGGTTTTGTAATGATATCGTCATGATATAGGGTACCGTTTTAGTGCACATGTATTACACATGCTGACGGCAGATCTACAACATTCTTACTCATTCGGACCCATCTTTGCGTCCGGAATCGGGCAAGCATATAAGCACATAAGCTTCTTACTCAATCTGAATTTAAATAAATAATAAATTGAATCGGTTTGTTGATTTGAGCGTTAATCCAACAGCAAAGGTCATATGGAAACGAGACCTCAGTTTATAGTCTCATCCGACAGACTCAAGAAGACCCGGATCAAACCTGCCATCTCTGGTTTATAAGGCACGTGAAATAACCACTGCACCATAGAGGCTTGCTTAATAGGTTCAGTATAAACTTTATCATGATAGAAATCGTACTTTTAAATGTTAAAAACGGACAAAAGAACGCATGCCCTTAACACCAACTGCGTTCGGCTTTCCAAGCTGCAATGTGGTTTGATAACTGATCCGGCTTGATATGATCTTTGTTTTGTCGATGGGCCCTAGGACAAAATTTCAATAGCCAAACACAACACAATTAAATTTCCCCTGTTACATGTATATATATTAGAATCATGAATGGCGGTACGTTTGTATAAAAGGTCGGTAAATGGACACGTGAAATGTCTGCGTGGTATACTGTACATGAATATGTGTATTCGGGTAAATTGTCTATCAGTGTCAGCACCATCGTATATGCTTGCGATACAATCAAAGTCCTTACAACAAAGATTGATGCAACATCACACAACATGTGATAAAATGGATTAAAACAACCTTCAGCGCAGCAATATCGCTTTGGCAACTACCAACACCAAGACAATGAACTCTTCGCCTTAGGTTGCTGCCCTATTGATCAGTCTTACAATCAAGGGTGACACAAAACCAAGTTCTGCTTGTGGGTGTGCAAGTTCGTTTTCTCAGGGTTCTCCTCTTTTCCTCCTGTTACTGATTTACCCGTCTCATATGAACTAAAATAATCTTGAACGGGCCGAAAATTGTATAAAAACGCATCATTATGATCAGAAATGAGCACAATGAGACCCTTATCTGTAATCAAGTAACAATAGAATGACCAAGAATCTATACAATTAAATTTCCCATCCTAACATAGACACCAGGCGGGAGAGACATGGCGGTGCAACACATCACAAGCAATTTAACAACAGGCATAAAAAACAAAATTACTAGCTCTTTCCAAACAAGACCAGCGTCCATTCTGTTAAAAGGGACAATACACGAGGCAATAATCTTAAGAAAACACGTGTCAATGTGAAGACTGTATACACCATTATTTGTGAAACAAATGAATAATTTGTGCACTTTGACAGAATGTGTAGTGTCCAAATTGCTTCTACGTGTATGTGAACATGACGAACATCAAAAGTAAACTATGGGGCGACTGAAACACTATGCGTCCTCTACGGAAACACTTTAGAAACTCATGAAAATAATATAATTGTGTTAGTTTGATTTTAATTTATTTATTTGAATTCAACCAGGTGAAACAACACGCATACTATCACACAGAATAAATGAGGATCAGAACGAAAGCTTATGTCTTGCCAAATTAATTTTCTACCATCGCACTCGATATGGCAGAAATACTGTTGAAAGTCTACAATTAACAAAAACAGTTGTGTGGCTAGGCATATTGTAGCTACATGTAGGGTATTGCCCCCATCGCTCTTCCTACTGTCGAATGGACTCAAAACGAGACATCGACAAAATAAACATCGTTCGCTCACGAGATAGCACGTGAAACTGTAGTTTTACATCTAATACGTAATACACATATATCTGAACATGTACCGTGACTATACTTTTTGATTTGGTGTCTTGTGTATTTGTTAAAATTCAGTTTTACGTCCCTTTCAAGGTTATTTCAGCTCATATGAAAAGCGCCAAACAGTAGGTGGGGCGAAAACGGGAGTACCCCGAGAAAAACCGCCTGGCACACCCGCAAACAGAACTTGGCCTGTCTCACATGTGGCCATTTTGTGTCTCGAACTCACACCAGACACAACGGTGAGATGATTAAGTGATTATGAAACAGCGCTCTGAACTGCTCGGCCACGGGGGACGCTTGCGTATTTTTTAGTCATTAGAGGCGGTCAGCTTATCCTATCCACATTATCTGTACCAGCCAGTCAGGAAATAAATGTTGACGTTAGGATCGGTCGCTGATCCGTTCTTCTAATGACGATCAATATCTCGGCTTCCAACAAGACCTGTAAAAAACCTAAACATGCGGTCTGCCTTCTCACTAGACAGTTTAATCCAGAAACTTACGATTTTAGTATTAAATGCAGCATTGCATTTTGCGATTCTTGCATTTGACAATAGATAAAATTTTATTTTCTTTTTTCCTTTTTTTTTTATTTCTTTTTAATTTTTTAAGCTTTAATGTCACAGGTGCGAAAAAAGGAAGAAACAAAGAAAAGGAAAAATAATTTTTGTCCTACCCGGACTCGAACCCAGGACCTTTCGATTCTATGTCTTACTCTCTACCTACTGAACTATTCAGCTAGGCGTCTTGGACAATTTCGTTTTTTGCGTGTCTCATTTAATACACCTCCGGTGGGCTGTTGGTAGTTTTGACTAAGTAATTCTTCATATCGCCCCTCGCCTTCGTCTCAAATATGCCCTCACGAGTCGTCGCCCATCACACACAAAGTCGTAACCGCAAGCGCCAGCAGCATTTACGTTCAAAAGTGAAAAATGTCTAATAGGGACGACTGCCAATCCATTTTGATTTGTAACACTTTAAAGAAAGTAAGATTAAAAGAGTGAATTATACAAACATTTTTTTTATTATATGTATTTTAAATGTACGCGACTTATGAAAAATCTCCCACACAATTTTCGGCCTTTCTGCAAACTGAACTTTTCTATATCCTTTTAAAACGTGTTTTCTTAGCAAAGAATTCAGTTAGGGGGCGTTTTCTGGACTGTTTACAAATAGGGTATCTTACACGAGTGGTCATTTCTTATGAAATGTATTAAAATATCCTTCGGCATATGACTTTTAAAATTGAACTTTATCGCGTTATAAGTGGACATATTTTCAATGAAAACTCACATTGTTGTAATGGATGTCGTCAGTGAAGTGACGTATTCCCGCAAAAGTTAATACACGTGTGGTCATCTAACACTTTTTATTTACATGACGTTATCTACTGGAAAACAGCGACGTCATATGATAAAAGGTGTTTGAGACTTTATTGTTGTCGTTGGTAGAGTTGTCACCGATGTCGTACGCCGCGTAATAATCGATACTTTGCATATTCACACAATGTCATTGTATTTGCTGATGACGGAACCCAATTAAGGAAATAAAAACCGTTTGCTGGTATGATATTGGGATTGAAGTGTGAGCCGGAATGACATGGTCATGCTTTAGAAAGGCATGTTTACATTGAAATTGATGTGCAAAGAGATTTCACCACCTGTGGAGGTCAGAAAAGTCACTTCCCTTACCCCCAGACAGGTGTGAAAGAACTTTCACCACTATTTACGCTATTTATTTTCAAAAGTCAACGCTAAAAGAAAAGTATCCTGCTCTCAGTAAACACAAATCAATCCCTGTTTAAAGAACCATAGATGAGATTGGTGGCATGCAATGTACCATTTTTCATCGCTAATACGAGATTGGTGGCATGCAATGTACCATTTGTCATCGCTAATACGAGATTGGCGGCATGCAATGTACCATTTTTCATCGCTAATACGAGATTGGCGGCATGCAATGTACCATTTTTCATCGCTAATACGAGATTGGCGGCATGCAATGTACCATTTTTCAACGCTAATACGAGATTGGTGGCATGTAATGTACCAATCTTCATCGCTGACCATCCTCAGTGGGTTACATCAGGAAATCATGTCCGTGTAATATAAACCTTGAACCCCACTTTTATATACTAAAACTGGGGTTTGCAGGCGTATACCTATTTTTCTTATTTTTGCTTCAAAACATAGATTGTGGGTACTCGTTAGAACCGCCTTGGCTCCTACATTAAAACCTGACCATAAGTCCACCAAAAGGTCCATTCAACCACATACTTTTCAATTTACTACCAATTAACCACCAATTAACCACTTGGAGTGTTGACCAGCCCGGTTATAACCGGTTAGAACCACTGGTTAAACCAGAGCTGGTTTCGACCGCCCAAACCTGCGTTAAACCTCTATCGAAAGCAATGAAACAACTCGGTTTTAATTTCATGCATTCCATCACCTGAGACCTTGGAATTCACGATCAAAGTGATAATTTTGTATTGCAACAATTACATACATAATTGACTTTTGGGTCACATTTTTGGGTCACTGTAGGGACAGGAGCTCAGTATACTTAATCCTGATTGGGAATTAAGTATACATGTAGAAACCTGGGTTGATAATTGATTTCAAATCCATAACAAAACAGCTGTTTAAAATCTTGCCGGCCCAAAATGTTTTGCCAAGTATATTATTACGTCACATAGCGCTCGAAATATTATGGAAATCAACCTGTAAATGTATAACAGATTAAGCTTTAGTGTCTTGCAAGTTCGGAAATAAAAATAAAAATTATCTTTTAAGAGCAGTGAGCATATTAATGAGAAAAGAGATGGGCCATATCGCGGTTTCGGCTACTTAAGCCTCTTCAGTGACCCTTTAGATTTGGCAAAATGGAGCCAAAAAGAAATACTGTAATTATGAAACTTTAAAAAGGGTGGTCGATACAAAGACAAGTATAACCCAGACAGAGCCATATATGTAATGCGTTGATAAGAAAATGAGTCTTAACCGCTAATAAGTTTCCCTTTAAAAGGATCCTTACTGAATCTGTTGAGACCTCGTTTTTGATTCATCAGGATGTTTATCATGATTTATCTGTTTGTTCTTGGTGATTCATTGACTAGTTAGAGATTCACCCCAAGGACCGAAGAAATACTGTAGTTTTGAAACTTAAAAAAGGGTGGTCGATACAAAGACAAGTATAACCCAGACAGAGTCATATATGTAACGCGTTGATAAGAATCTTAACCGATAATAAAGTTTACCTTTAAAAGGATCCTAATTAAAACAAAAGCTTACTGAATCTGTTGAGACCTCGTTTTTGATTCATCAGGATGTTTATCATGATTTATCTGTTTGTTCTTGGTGATTCATTGACTAGTTAGAGATTCACCACGAGGACCGAAGAACTAACTAAATGTTATGAACCACAGCTGAGGGTGAGGTTAGGTATCTGTAAAATCGATTTAAGCCCGCCAGTAATTTTATATTACTGATCGTTCCAAGGCGATACTTCTGTGGTGGTTCTTTCGTTTTGTGTCTTGGTGTTTAATTTTTTTGTGTTGTTTGCGCCTTATGTATGTTTTCATATTTTTAGTTAAGTTTAGGTAACTGAGTGGCCACCTATTGGGAAAATAGCTGCCCATTCGGCTTACGATATGTTTTCATGGTATAAGTACCTTATTGTTTATTTAGTTTTTTTCCCATCTCGGTTTTTGGAGTGGGAATCTTTTTCTGATTGCGCCTTTTCCTGATCTTTGCCTACTTATACCTTTTTGTAAATCCCGCACGATAGAAGCAAAAAAAAAATCAAACTGAGATCCTTTAAGAGCAGTGAACACATTAAAGAGAAAGGGGATGGGCCATACCGCGGTTTCGACTTTTAAAGTCTCGTCAGTGACTCTTTTTAGATTTGGCAACATGGAGCCAAAGAGAATTACTGAAATTTTTGCAACTTTCATCACGGTAGTCGATACAAAGACTAAATTTATCTAAATGGGACCATATATGATAACATAGGTTAAAAAATGAATCTTAACCAATATTAAATTTCTGATTTCTCAGAATATCCTCGCTGATCTCAAAGGACCAAAAGAAAAATATAACCTGCACTATGGATGATGTACGGGGAGACTTTTAGGGCCGCCACACGGCACAGCACCAGCTGCATCAGACAACATCAGACTGACGTTACAGATTTACCGTTCTAAATATGAATGACACACCTGTACCTATAGGTCAAATACAATCATTCCATTCATATGTACGTAGGCTGTCCGGAAAGTTTTGAGACTGTGTCTATATCTCAATTACTATTCAAGAGAATCAGTTGTTATTTTACACAAGATTATAACATTATAGCATGAGTTACGAGGGTGGGTCAGGAAGTTCTGTCATAGGTGTTATATTACGATAAATAGACATGATAGGTTGCTGAATTATACATTGTTAGAAAGGGCAACATTTATCCTTTATAATGATACTAAACCCATGTCCAAAAGAAATAAATAGTTTAAATTATCCGTCTTGAAAGACAGGTGGGGTAAAACCACTGGTATGTTTTCTTGAAATTGTGAACCTCATATTGCGTCTTTCATGTGTTGTATATTTATAACTACTGGTTATATTTTCTTCAAATTTTAAGTGATAAATTCTGTTATATTCAGAAAAGCAATCCGGCAGAAATGAACGTCACAAGTGCGCTTCTGACTGTATAATGAAGCGATAAAGATGACGTAATTGGAATATGTACCCATGTTACTGTTTAATCCCACTGTGTCATTTTAATTGCTGACATTATTGTGATTTCACTTCAGAGCAGACTAAAATGATACAGTTAAATGATTAAATGCATTTAAAGCTTTGATGTTCATGCCTAGATGCCATTTTGTTTTTTGAATTTAAACTGCAGTTTTAAAAAATGCCAGGACAGGCCGATTTCAACATTTTGTTGTGCTATAAAACAATTAAATTAAGTTGAAGAAGTTTGAGTTTTGCAGGATATAATCACTCATATTCGAACAATATATAGCACTTATGACTTTTTTTTTCGAAATCATTTTACTGTATATTTTTGCATTGTTTTCTTCAAACCATGCCAGTGTCAGGGAGTCACCGCTTTAACAGTGATTTATTACATTTCATTCATGAAGAGTCACAAACAATTTTTATCACAGGTAATAGCGAGAGAACTTGTCTTACAGATGTTGCTATTTTAAAATAGTTTGCAATGACAGATACCGAGAAATATATGGAGTGACAGCTTTTTGACCGATCCTCGTATTGCTGAAAATTTCAGCATATTTGCTCACCGGGAACATATTGATATAATCATTTTAATATGAGCATGTTGCTACTCTCGGAGCACTTGGACGTCAGTAACGTCGCACCCGTTATGATTTTACAAGAAAGACCTTGCTGATCGGATGCATTTTAAAGTGGCTCTCAATGTCATCGGGAAACAAAGCTTGATAGTTTCAATTTTATTTGATTATTCTGAGGGCAACAATACAAAATATATCAGGAAAACACATTCGTTTTCATTTGGCTACCTCCAAACTCTTTTGCGCCGATTTTAAATGGGGTTTCACTTTTTCGGGCGCATCGAACGGCATGTAGCCCTTCCTCTTATCACCGATTTCCTGACAAAAACTTTTCGAAAAAGCGAAAAATTAATGATCTTGCATAGCCTGGATTTTGTTCAACCAACAGTGAGAAATTTTGATTAGATTTGTGAACTCATTACGGCAGGAAGACTGAATGATAAAAAAGCGCTGCTTCATCCGATGCGGTGACGTCGGGTTTCTTACCAACATTTTGATCGACACATACACTTCTGTTAGCTTTTGCAAAGTTGATAACTGTCGAAAGACCATGGAATTTTGCGAATATATTGAGCAAATGATGGCGTGATACCATGCAAAGTGTTGCTGTATTTAAAAGCTATATGGCCAATCTGTGGGCAATTGTTTTCTTGTCTCCAGGTTTTAGAAAACACAAAATTCAAAGTGCTCCGAGAAGCGCCACATCGGTTG
The DNA here is from genome assembly GCA_964017185.1 of Rugalucina vietnamica. Lineage (NCBI taxonomy): Eukaryota > Metazoa > Mollusca > Bivalvia > Lucinida > Lucinidae > Rugalucina > Rugalucina vietnamica. The sequence continues at coordinate 10,654,431 of OZ024884.1, read as the reverse complement.
CCTTGGAGACCAATATTTCCAAGTGTACGTAGGTTTTGATTCCAATTTTCCCATATATTATTCAAGAAGGCCTTATCTTTAAACTCATATATCTTTATTTGTATAGCATAAAATATTTTTTAAGATATCGGCACAGTCCTAAAACTTTCCGGACAACCCTCGTATAAAGGTAAATCTGTGCCGTAAGTATACCATGGTCGTGCGGGATTTATACTGACTGTACAGCTGTATATAGATTGTTAGGTCAAGTGCGGATTATTCTCGGGAATTCAGTACAGATCCCGGGCGATCGTAGTAGCTTTTCGTCACAGATTTACCGTTACAAAAATGAATGTCGGTTCGGAACGTGAATTTTATGGTGACATGTGAAACTTACCTGCATTTTTACCGGAAAATACCGATGAATTATTGGATTTCCGTAGGCAATGACAGGTAGACCTTACCTGTCCAATTTGGTTACCAATTAACATTAGATTGCTATGGAAAGCAGTTTTTATACAATTATATTATTTTTATTTAAAAAGTTAGAAACAGGATGCTGTTATATCCATATTATACAATTTATCAGCTTTCTGATGATATAAATTTTATTTGATTTGAGTTTGATCTTTTTGCTTCCCGAGTCGTCGGAAGGTGGCATATTGTTACCCTATATCAAACTATTGAGAAAGGGTCAAAACGCGTGTTTCACCATTTTTACGTCTAATTAAACAAAAAAATATTTTATGGAAATTTAGAATGCTGTTATATTTGTAATCTGCACATTCCATACTTTACATACGTATAAATTTAATGACTCTAGTAATAGTCCCTTTTGCTTCCCTAATACAGGATAATACCAGTTTCAACTCTTTCTGGAAATTATTTTTGTTTGGAATTTGACTAAGTCCGCACCATGAATATTACAGGTAACTGTGTTATATCGATGCGCAATTGGTTGCCACAGGTAATGGAAATATGTGAGAGATTCAAGAAAGTACTTTAGTTTAATACCATACTTTACTATAAAAATGATCAAAATTTTATCTTTGAGATTAAATATTGTATGTCTGCACTTTCAAAAGCTGACATTATGTCCTATACACTTATTTTACAAAAACTGAATATTTCAAGAATTCATGTGCGGTCAATAACGGAGTACAGAATTACATGTATATACGATATCATATATCATTATCATGTTAATTATTATGGTTATGTTTGTTGTTATGATTATTATTATTAATATTTGATCAGGCATTTGAAGTTTATAATAATTTTATTTTGATGCCGTAATATCGAAGCGTCATTGGCTGCCTCAGTATAATGAAAGACGCGAGAAGTTCAAGAAATGCTTTAGTTTAACCGATGGTTCAAAAAATACTTTTCTGTAACAAAATGGTCAAAACTTTATCTCTGAAATGAAATATTGATTTTGAACATTATGCCCAAAACACTTACGTGTACTTCTTAGTCAAAAATGGATAATTAAAAAAATCATGTACATTCAAGTTATATTAATCATTATCATTTTACTATTATGAAAATAATTTTTATCGCGTATTTTATCGAGATGCCGTAATCCCCAACTAGAAAAGTACACGATCAAACACAAAATTTAAATCCCGCAACCAATTTAAGAAAACAAATTATCCATTTAACGTTTTACAAGTATTTCACACATATTGAAGTCATCATTGAACAAACCGACCTAATATAATTACTCGAGTCATGATGACACTGTGCCTTAACTGAGAAAAATCAAAGGTAATGGTTCTTCTTCATTTAACTTCAAAGCATTTCAAAAATTAAATCATAATTATATACTGCGTGAAGACTTCTGCATTTATCAATTCTAATTATGAGTAGACCCGAGTCGCATGTACTTTCTTTCTTTCTTTCTTTCTTTCTTCTTATATGCGGTATATGAAGTCCTTGATAAAGCACAAATCATTTGAGATATTCTAATAAAAAAGGTCATAATTAAAAAATATAATCATCTGGGGAATTATACCTATTCTAAAATTAAAAAAAAAAAAGGAAAACAAGCACAAACTACACAAACAAGCACAAACTGCACAAACTGATCATCGATCACTCTTAAAAAATCTCGAAGTAGCTTACTGTTTTAAACAAGTTACAAGTATAAGCTTTAACAAAAAGCTTGGTCTACGCTTCGCATATATAAACTAGAATGTCCAAAAATCTGACCGTACTCCCATTTCATCGTGGTGCATTTGACTGAACAGAAATAAAACGCTGCGCGGTGAAAGCATTCATACCTGACAATCGACCGTCACAATACTGTCGGTTCATTTCATTCCGTTGTGGCTTGGATAGAACATGGCAGGTGGCGCGCGGTCAAAGCTTTCATAGACTAGTCACAATACCGTCGGTTCATTTCATTCCGTTGTTACTTAGATAGAATGCAATCATGCACCAGTTTCACGAATTTAACGATTTGCCCCATTTTTGGTACCCACTGCACCATTGGTACAAATGTTACCAACCAAAGGGAGGTTTGCATGGGTGTTTGGGGGTGTTTACACGGTCCTTGGCGAAACGACCCGGAATCCTACTAACACGATGGTCAAGCCACTAGACTCAAACGTGCAGTTGCAGTTGTAGTGAGGTGTATGAGTTATCTTGTAAGTAGGTCAATCTCAAACCTTAGAGTAGTCTACGCGCTGGCGCGTAGACAATAATATCCTGTTGCGTGGTATTACATCAAGTTTGCAGTAGGCAAGTTTGCAACATCCTGAAAAAGTCTAGTTTTACCAAATGTGTACAACAAACGCATAGCTGTGTAGCTTTTGCGCATTCTGATAAATATCATATATTCGGTGTTGTCTCTCTGAGCAGTATTCTTGCATATGTCCAACCGCCGACCAGCATTAACTACGCATCTCTTCATCGTTATGTTTGTCGTTTGAAACAAAATGGAAACTCGCTACTCTGGTTGCACATGTTTACTTATATCAGACATGTTCCCAGGCCCGAAAACAGGCTTTCTTGCGCTAAGCCGAATATATACAGATGTTTATAAAACATTGTTTTTATAGTAGACAAACTTCACACCCCAAGGCAAAGTGAGAAGAGGGGACAGCGGCCAGGTGGCACGCGTGACCTAAAAGGGAAAATTGAGGTACGGACATATTCGACAAAAAAACTAAATGCCGGGCCAAAATTGATAATAATATCAATATTTGATAACTTTGATAATATTTTCAACAAAAGAGAGTAAAAATCAAATACATGGGCGGATTTATCAAATAATTGCATATTCTTGACCGCAGAACCAGAAGCCTAGGCTGATCCGAGTAACTGTTTCCTATGGAAACAAAAGGCGGTTTTGCCAGACAGTGGCTTTTGTTGGACAGAGGATTTTGATTTGGACATAACAAAAATAATCATTTAGAAAAACACATCGGGTGTTTTATGAATAATAGGAGCTTAAAATGACCATTTGACCATGAAGACTGCACCTTGAGAAATTCGCCAGTTTTTTTAATTATCAGGAAAACATAATCCACTTGAACCCCACTTTTATACAGAAAAACTGGGGTTTGTAGGGGTATACCTATTTGTGTTATTTTTTTCCAAAACATAGATTGTGGGTACTCGTTAGAACCGCCTTGCCGAGGCAGTTCTAACATGTACCAACAATCAATATTTGGAGCTAAATGATTAAAAATGTCCTTTTTTTCTTATGAAATTTTCATTGTTACAGCTGAAAAAATATATTCAGCAAGTTTTTGTACTGATGACTTTAAATGTTCATTTTCACAAACTGACGTGAAGAAACACATTGACGGGAAATTCAATTGCCTTTGCCAATAGATGGAAACTACCAAAGTGCATTTAATTAGAATTCGATGTTGTTCGTACAAAATATAACCTTATTTTCTTCATCTAAGTCGTTACACAGCATATACGAAACATCAGAGGATGTCCGCATTAGCAGCTCAAATACATTTTCTATGATGCTTTATCTCTAGATGTACATGTACTTTGAGGCCTGGGCATCAATGACACATAAAATTGCCTCTACCAATCCTTTTCGGTATCATACCGATTCAGTCAAATGATAGGGAAGTGTGTTCTTGTACTTTTAGATTAACAAGTAAAATTGTCTTATTTTTGTGCCATGCAGGCATAATTTTCACCATGGTTGTGTATAGTCTCTGTATCATGCCACGCAAATGCTGTGACAACGACTGAGACAAAGATTATCAACCACAAGCGCATCTAAAGCCCATTTACTAGATAAGATGCTACTTAAAACAAAATAACACGTTTTGAATGTATGAAGAAACGAAATCCAGATTGAGCCGTTGAGTCCTGTCAGCATGGAAAACGGGCTTACTAAATCTCAGTCATTAAGCGAGATTCTCGCTCTGTGCGAGATTCTCGTCCTCTTGGCGCAGGTAAGGAAAATACAGGTAAATTAATTATCAGACAAAACTCTTACACTAGCTACAGGTGAAACTCAGGTATATCGTTTCGACGGTCTACAGGGACATAACTTCTTTAATCGGATTAAGCTTATTTGACGGAAATTCTGTGTTATTTCCCATGGCAGTTAGGTGCACAGAAGTTCAGTATGACTTGGTTTAACGGTAAATCTCAGGTGTCACGTTCATGGTGCTTGCCAAGACATAACAGTCTACTGCATTTCTTTAACGTTATTTATATGAGCCGCCTCATGGGAAAACCAACAATTTGCATATGCGAAAACAAAGGCGCAGATCAGCTTCGCAGTAACTGCGAAGCTGATCAGCGCCTTTGTTTTCGCTACACGGATAGTACAATCCCTCTACTTCCTAAATACGAAATTTCATGTTTCTAGCTGTTTTCTGTTACTGCACAGACCGGTTTGTGTCGGACCTTTTCGGAAACCACATTGTTGGTTTTCCCACAAGGCGGCTCAATTTATCAGACTGTAATCATTAAATTCGACACATTTGAATTCGTTTATTTGGATTGTCATGGTATCATATGACGTCAAGGTGGTGAAATACAGTGACAGTGCATCACGTGGACATGTTACTAATAGATCTTTGAGAGATCTATGGAAACCGTTAAAAACGAAGAAAATCGGCTCATCCGCGTTTTAGGATTGACAGGTATGACGTATTTACCACACAAGTTTAAATATTACCATTACGAAAACACACCCATGTAATATTATACAATTATTGCCCTTGAGTGAGGGTGACATGACGATCTGTTCACCCGAGGCAGGTAATATTGCCCGAGGGCGCACTCAAGGGCAATAATTATACCGAACCCTTTGAAACAAATTAGCGACACACCGCACGACAAACACATGTGACTACAAGTGCAACTGCACATTTAGGAGAATATGACGTCAGAGGGTAATATGATCATGCGACACGACAGAATAGCACCCTCCACGTGCACTGTAAACAAACGCAAGTGCAGCTACACGTTTTTTAGGAAGATGAGACGTCAGAGGGTGATATGATCATGCGACATGACAGAATAGCACACTCCACGTGACCTGCTCTGGACCAATGAAAATCCACACTCAGCCAATGAATATTAATGAGGTATAATAAACAGATTTTTCGTAGGTTGTAAGAATTGAAAGTTTTTAGTAGAATTACTTTGATATTTTTCTTATTTTTTTCTCAAAACATAGATTGTGGGTACACGTTAGGACCGCCTCGGCTAGGCGGTTCTAACGAGTACCAACAATCTATATTTTTTTAGCAAAAATAAGAAAAATAGGTATACTCCTCCATATCCCATTTTTTCTATATAAAAGTGGTGTTTAAGAGGGTATACATTTCATTGACTTGTTTTCCTGATGCAAGGAGCCAGAATTTATCGGTACTGATTGCAGTTGTTTACCGTGTGCGGAAATTACCACACCTTGTTACCATGCATCTATGATTCAACTATATTTGCATGAAGTGGCCCTGTAATATGAAATCGATTAGGCGAGGAGTTCCGAATGAATGATTACATGTACCAGCACATCAATGGCACAGGCAGAACAAAAATACTCAATTTACACAAAATGCACAAATTCTGTACATGATCCTATGCCGCATACGCATCCGTGTCTGACGTGATTGAACGACGCAGTTCCGATTGGTAATCTTGTTTGATATTTCATGTTAGCCTGTTGACTCCCGCACGACTTGGAACGAGTGAGTCATCGGTCTTTTCATGCGTGATGTGAAGATATTTGTGAGTTCTACAATTGCATTTCTTTCCTGCCTAGTGTATGGACAGGAATTTAAAGGAATTTTCGATTGTAACAGCTTAAAGAAAACTCTGTATAATTGTACGGGCATATCAGCAAGCTCACATCATCATCAAAGTAGCGCGCTTTTACATCTTTTTGAAATGGTCAAATGTTATTTTGGTAACTAGATTTACAGGGCAAAATATATTGTCAGATTAGAAAGACAGATGTCACGAAAACCGCAAAAGCAATTTCATTATGAGATCAACGTTTGACAGGTCCACAGTAACAGAGACCCAATTCAATTATTAGATCCTAGAGTGTAAATATGTAACTGACCTAATCATGGAATTAAGCGTTATTGTTAGCTCTGTAAACAAACATACAGAAATGTAAGCTTTTTGAGAAAAAGAAGTTAGCATTGCCTTTGTTTAAGGTCTTAATAACAAGTGATAGAAATTATGGAAAGCTCGAAGGCAATAACTTTATTAGGTCAACATCATGAAAACATGCCCATGCATTATACACTGAGAGATTTTTCACATGTAAAAATTGAAAATTTCATAAGAAAATTTTGGATGTTTTTCTTATTTTTGCTCAAAACATAGATTGTGTGTACACGTTAGAACCGCCTCGTAACGAGTACCCACAATTTATGTTTTGGAGCAAAAATAAGAAAAATAGGCATACCCCTGCATACCCCAGTTTTTCTATATAAAAGTGGGGTATAAGGGGGTATACATTACACGGACATATTTTCCTGATGAATGTTCGTTATATTTGTAGTCAGAAATTCACCACGAAAACATGTCCGTGTAATGTAAACCCCCTTGAATCCCTATTTTATATAGTAAAACTGGGGTTTCCAGGGGTATACCTGTTGGTTTCTTATCTTTGACCCAAAACAAAGATTGTGGGTACTCGTTAGAACCGCCTCGCCGAGGCTGTTCTAACGTGTAATCACAATCAATGTTGGAGCAAACATTATATCATTTTTTTTTCCACTGAAATTTTTCAATTTTTACATCTCTAAAATTCTCTGTATATTGCATGGACAAGTTTTTGCTGGCTATTTTGTCAAACGGTGCAAATAGTTCTCATTTCCGTGACGTGAGTATATTTAACCCATATTTTGACGAATGGATTCTCCCATCGTTATCAAATGGGTCAGTCCACTTTCATCTTTAGGGGCTTCAGGTAGGATCTTCAAATTTTATTCAATTTTTCCATGAAAATTCTCTAAGCAAACAGAATAGCCCCGGATGGGACGCCGCGTTCTGCGGCGTCACATCTGGGGCTATACTGTTTGCCTATGTCCCACAAAAGGGACGCCAGGCTTATATGAATTAAGACTTTAGCCATTCGTTACGTTATTTCAGCAAACTTTCGCTCAAATCGTATACTCGATTTTGTAATGCTGGACAAGCCAGAATAATATACAAATTTAATGGCGATCATTAGTGTGACCTCTAGAATTGGTATCTGTGCTCCGCGTCTGGCTTTCATGTACATGTAGGTTGCCGAAGATTGGGTTGCATATTATGCATTACGAAAACTTGCCCATGCAATAATCATATATTTTTGAGCTTTTACAAATGAACATTTTTAGCTGAAAAAAAATGACATTTTTCTTTTTGTTGCTCTAAAACATAGAATGTGGGCACTCTAACGTGTACCCACAATCTGTTTTGAGCAAAAATTTAGAAAAAAAAAAAAACATATCATTTTTAAAAAGTCCAAAAATAGGTATACCCCTGCATACCCCAGTTTTGCCATATAAAAAAGCTGTATAAGGGGTTATATATTACACGAAACTGTTATCCTGATGATGTACATGTTGGTTGCAGAAAGTGAGTTCAATTTTACGCTAAATATAGCACAATCACGTGAGTATCAGATGATGTGTTCGGCATGTGCCGATTCCTACGAATATCGTGTTCTTGATATCTTTTCAACACAACACAATAGTATCTGTACAATATAATTCGGTAAGTTAAGATTTTGAAAGTTCAGAATTTAACAGAGTTGCTGATATCTTTTGTGTATTAAAATCAATAAGACCCTGCTTCTTTGACTGACATACAAATACACTTTGTCACGATGCGGTCGAAAGTTGGTCATAATAAAAGAAACCCAATGCCCAAGGCTCCAAATTTAGTAATACAATACACAAGTATGTAGTCCACTGGCTTTAATTACATGCATCAAGAAAACATGACCGTGCAATGGATACCCCCTTAAACCCATCTTTTATATAGTTAAACTGGTGTATTCAGGGGTATCCATATTTTCTTATTTTTGCTCCAAAACATAGATTTTGGGTACTCGTTAGAACCGCCTCGCTGAAGCGGTTCTAACGTGTACCCACAATCTATGTTTTGAGCAAAAATAAGAAAAAAATATTAGAATTCTTCTGATGAATTCATCAAATTTTTACAGCTAGAATATATCTGTATATTGCATGGGCAAGGTTTCGTAATGCTTCAGATAGTTGGATGGTGAAAGTCTGAGACAAAAGTAGAGACAAAGTAAGGTATATCCTTTTCTTTCATTAGATTATTTTTCTGTTTTAAATTCTGTGTAATACCTTCCGATTGAAACGTCTCCGATCGAACTGTTATGAGCGTCTTTCAAACCATGTTATTCCTACGTCATGTATTAACTCAATTGTAATTTTGGTCGGCGTTTGTCGACTGTTAGAATATTTTAGACGCATTAACATAACTCAAACTTGCCGATGTAATATACAGAAATTTTTAGCAGTAAAAATTGGAAAAAGAATAAAATTGATATTTTCCATTTTTATTTTGTGTGTTAAGGACATTGATTGTGCCGAGGCGGTTCTAACTATTTTTGGATCAAAAATAAGAAAAATTGAATACCACAGAGGACCTCATTTTTACCATGTAAAAGTGGGGTTTAAAGGGGGTATTTGTTTCACGGGCATGTTTTCCTGATGACGTGTCGCGGTCAACCGAAGTAAATCATAGTTTTCCTTTTTATTATTGTAGAAAAGAGAAGAAACATGTCACCGAATGCGTTCACTTTTTATTCGGTGATCGCTTTTCTATCCGTATGCTATGGTGGGCCAATAGAGATGGAGATACCTCTAGGTCATGATATTACAAACCATGGTTCCGAAAATTTCAACAAAGTACGAGGAACTATAAAGCAACCTCACCAGGGTATGGATACTACAAAGCCTGCATCCCCTCCAAGCAACGCCGACGAAACAGCCTATGCACCAACGCTCAAAAACGACTATGAACTAACTAACGATGACGATGTTCAAAGCCGCGAGGATGACAAAACGTTTGATTATGATCCAATCAGCAATGTTGGAACTACCTTTGATCCAATCAGCAATGATGGAAGTACCTATGACCCAAGCAACAATGATGAACCTACCTATGATCAAAGCAACAGTGATGGTCCTACCTTTAATGAAAGCTACAATGATGAACCTTCCTACGATCAAAGCTACGATGATGGATCTAACTATGATCCAAGGAATAATGATGAACTTACCTATGATCAAAACTACAAAGATAGACCTAACAATGATCACAGGTACGCTGATGAGCCTTCCTACGATCAAAGCTACGATGATCAACCTACCTATGATCAAAGCTACAATCATGAACCTACCTATGATCAAAGCTACGATGGTGAGCCAAACTATGACCCGAGCAACAATGATGAACCTAAATATGATCAAAGCTACATTGATCAACCGACCTTTGATCAAAGCTATAATGGTGAACCTAACTATGATCAAAGCTACACTGATGAACCTACCCATGATCAGAACGACAATAATGAACCAATCTTTGACCTAAGTACCGATGATGAACAGATCTTTGATCAAAAAACCGATGATGAACCTACATATGACCCAAGCACCGATGATGAACCAGTCTTTGATCCAAGCAGCAATGATGAGCCGACCTTTGACCCAAGCACCGATGACGAACCGATATTTGACCCAAGCAGCAATGATGAACCGATCTTTGATCCAAGCACAGATGATGAACCGATATTTGACCCAAGCAGCAATGATGAACCGATATTTAACCCAAGCACCAATGATGAACCGATATTTGACCTAAGCACCGATGAGACCCAAGCACTCTTTGACCCAAGCACCAATGATGAACCGACCTTTGATCCAAGCACCGATGATGAACAGATCTTTGACCCAAGCACCAATGATGAGCCGATCCTTGATCCAAGCAATCATGATGAACCGATCTTTGATCCAAGTACCGATGATGAATCGGTCTTTGATCCAAGTACCGATGATGGACCAATCTATGACCCAAGTACTGATGATGGACCGATCTTTGATCCAAGCAGCAATGATGTGCCGATCTTTGACCCAAACACCGATGATGAACCGATCTTTGACCCAAACACCAATGATGAACCGATCCTTGATCCAAGCACCAATGATGAACAGATCTTTGACACAGTCAACAATGATGAATCGACCTATGATCAAAGTAACAAAGATTCACCTTCCTTTGATAAAAGCTACGCTGATGAACATACCTACGATCAAAGCTACGATGATGAACATACCTACGATCAAAGCTACGATGATGCACATACCTATGATCCAAGCAACAATGATGAACCTAACTATGATCAAAGCTACTATGACGAAACTACCAATAATCAAAGCTACAATGATGAAACTATCTACGATCAAAGCTACTATGATGAGCCTACCAACGATCAAAGCTACAATGGTGAACTTAACTATGATCCAAGCAACAGTGGTTCACTTACCTATGATCCAAGCAACAATGATGAACCGATCGTTGACACAAGCAACAACGAGTCATCTGCATACGATCAAAGCTACAGTGGTGAACCTATCTATGATCTGAGCAACGATGATGACACTACCGATGGTCAGGGCTACTTTGATGAACTAAGCTTCAATAATGGAAATACCTATGATCCATCTTTTGGTGTAGAGTATGGGCCAGCTAATGCTGATGGTGAAATGGACGGCGGTAAAATCGAAAGTACTCCAATTATCGAAGATATAGCAGGATCCGTTCCGGAAAACGGCGATCTCTCTTCTCTTGAGCCAATAGTCAAGGTCAGACGTGTCCGATCAGCGTACGCCGTTGGACGGGTGTTTGGCAAGTATTTCAACCGAATGCTAGCTAAAGTAGTTCCTTGGCGACAAAGGATACCCGTATTTAATGGCGCAAAATTTATTAGTCAGAATGTCAACACTCGGTACTGGGAGAAAGCAGGGGGCAAGTTTCAATTCGAGAAGGATTTCAACCTGGTTATGGCCAAGAGGGTTAAGGATAAACCGAACGTTAAGAAAGACATCACCTCCGACGTTGACGGGAATGAAGTATATCGCCTGAAGCTTGAGAGTAAAACGATATCGGATACTTGGGCAGTTGACATTATAACTTACAAATGAGATCCAAAGACAGAACTAAAAACAACTTGAGTGAAATAGAAATGAAAATATAAAAAATGGATAACTAAAGATAATTAAGAGGACTTAACTAAAGTAAAAAGATACAAACGGATATCCATAAAATTATGAATAAACGTTCTCGGAATAAACGCGTGTATAGGAAGCAATACCATGTGAGCCTGTGCGTGAGAAAACCAACAATTTCGGTTCCGACCAGGTCCGACACAAACCAGCCTGTACAGTCACAGACGCAGGCTAGAAGCTTGAAATTTTGGGTTTGAATAGTAAAGGAATTGTACTATCCGTGTAGCGAAAACAAAGGCGCTGATCAGCGAAGCTGGTCTGCGTCTTTGTTTTCGCATATGCAGATTGTTGGTTTTCCCACGCGGTGGCTTATATCTTTTCGATAAGAGGAAGAAAGAAACCAAACATGAACTGATTAAAATGAATTACAAGCTTGTTTTAAGGAAAAAAGTTGATGAAGTTTTCGACAAGCTTGAACTCATTAAAAAGGAATTAAGAACACTGGCTTGTGAAAAAAGTTTATCAACTTTTCAAGTTTATCAACTTTTCAACTGGACAGACTGATATCTGAGCCGCCTCGTGGGAAAACCAACAATGTGATTTCCGAACAGGTCCGATACAAACCAGCCTGTACAAACACAGAAAAGAGCTAGAAGCTTGAAATTTCGGATTTAAGAAGAAGAGGAATTGTACTATCCGTGTAGCGAAAACAAAGGCGCTGATCAGCTTCGCGGTTACCGCGAAGCTGATCTGCGTCTTTGTTTTCGCATATGCAGATTGTTGGTTTTCCCATGAGGCGGCTCATCTTTAGGTCTGAAATTTGTAGGAATGAAGAATTTAAGCAATTGTACACTATACTTAAGGTAATTTTAAAAGTACTTGTAACGAATTTGTGATCAAAATATAAATATGACTGATATGAGCTTTGGTGTTTTGCGCCTAAAAACCCAAGTAGCCATGCTACAGTTATAACGAAATACAAATGCGTTGAACAGAAAGTTCTGACTTTATTCTGATCAGCTCCATGAAAATTTTCCGATAATGTGTCTTGAAAAAGTCGGACATGCAATGGAGCTATAATCCCTGATGAAAGTCTACCCGTACTTGTAATGCTGTCTTATTCCAATATTAAAATAATGAATACGTTTGTGGCACCTAGGTTAACCACCTAGGTTAACGATCGAAATTAGAAAATCGCGTGATTTTATATATTTCTTTGGCAAAATGTGATAAAGCATGACTTGTTTACAACGCCATTCAGAACAACAAGTACGACAGAAAGTAATAATGTACTCGTAGTTAAGTGCCGGTCCCATTGAATCGTGAGCAATCGTACGAGTGTCTATTCATAAGGTTATTGGCAAGACTGTGTATGCAAAATTTGTAAAATGTTAGCAAACGTGTTTCTACCATCTCAATTTGCATATCGGGGTCAAAGAAATGACCCTAAATTAATGTTCAGACTATCGTATAGCGATCTTAAGCGATCTTAAGCGCAGTGGGACCGGGACTTTACTCTTAAAGTACAGATAGCCTTGTATGAAACCGAAACATACTACTCAAAATTTAATATGCATCAATGTGTTATTTTCCATATAACACATAAAAACACAACGGGTTTGATTCAAATTCAAATGACCATCCCAAAAGAGCAAGTCTCAATTTCATTATAAAATGTATCGAAACTACCGAGTCGAACCAAAAGAAATTTGAAACAAGAAATAAAGACGAGAAACGTTCCTTATCGTATAATGGACAATCAACACAGCTCAGTGTTAATTAATGTTCTTATATCCTTTAAATCTTGCAAAATTGAAAAGAAAATGAATGGTCTAGACGTTCTTCACTTCGTGCTGTTTTTTAAGCATCGTCTTAGATATTTTAATCAACACGTCACCAGCTGCCTTTGATTGAAATGGGAAAACCAATGATTTGGGTTCTTACCAAGTCTGTCACAAACCGACCTGTACATTCATAATAGCAGCCAAGAAGAAAGACTGTAGAATAAGAAGAGTGATTTGAAAATCTGTGAAGCAAAACAAAGGCGCTGATCAGATGTGCCATTCTTGCATATGTAAATTGTTGGTTTTCTCATGCGAAGGCTCATATGATAGTTGTGTTTTTGTCATATTGGGACAATGAAGTTCATTTTGTGTAACGTTAACCAAACATTGCTCTTCATCTAAGTGCTCTAACAAAAACAAGATCTCTCCAACAGACCAGCAGTTAATCATTACGCGAATATTGAACCCTATTTTTATATACTGTTAAATCTGGGTTGTATAGGGTATACCTATTTTTTTCCATTTTTTTTTATCCAAAAGATAGATTGTGGGTACTCGTTAGAACTGCATCGCATCGCGGAGGCGGTTCTAACGTGTACCCTCAGTCAATGTTTTGAGCAAATATATTTTCAAATTATTTTCTAATGTTTTTATTTATTTATTTATTTATTTATTTTTTACATCTGATAAAAGTTTGTATATTGCATGGGTGAGTTTTCGTTATGCTTTACGAAAACTTGCCCATGCAATATTCAGAGAGTTTTATCAGCTTAAAAAAAGGAAAAATTCATTGGAAAAAATTGGCGGTTCTAACGAGTACACACAATCTATGTTTTGGAGCAAAAATAAGAAAAAATATGTATACCCCTGTATACCTCGGTTTGCTATATAAAAGTGGGTTTTAAGGGGGTATACATTTCAAGGGCATGTTTTCCTGATGTCAAAGCGAGTGGACAGAGCCCGAAACAAGTAAAATAATAGTAACGAAATTGAAGTAGGATCCTTCGAGTTGTTAACTTAGCGGCATAAAAAGCTGACATCAGGAAAACAAGTCCGTGAAATAAATACCCCCATATACCCCACTTTTATATACTGCGCGGCAAAACTGGGGTATGCAGGGGTATACCTATTTTTCTTATTTTTGCTCTAAAACATAGATTGTGGGTACTCGTTAGAACCGCCTCGTCGAGGCGGTTCTAACGTGTACCCATAATCTATGTTTTGAGCAAAAATAAGAACAATATCAAATTTTTTCTATTGAAAATTTTCATTTTTTACAACTTTAAAAATCTCTGTATATTGCATGGGCATGTTTTCGAAATGAGACAGAGCTATCGGTATCCACAACTTCGTAAAGCTTTTTTCCAAGTTTAATCTATTCCTTCTTTTCTAAATGTAATCATTACGAAAGCATTCCCATGCAATGTACAGAGGCTTTTAAAGTTGTTGAAAATGCAAATTTATACAATGTAGCAGACACATGATGTTGTGTTTTCTTATTTTTGCTCAAAACATTGATTGTGGGTACACGTTAGATAAGAACAAAAATAGGAAAAATAGGTATACCCCAGTTTTCGCACACAGTATCGACAAGCATCATTACAAGTCAGATGACTTACTACGATGGCGAGTATGGTGAGTTATGAGTTATAGTTTTACTTTATAAAAATGGGGATCGTGTGGGGGGGGGGGGGGGTATACACTGCACGGACATGGTTTCGTGAAGGATGGATTAAAAAATTATTCTGCTTCATGTACAAGGGATGTCGAAAACTGAGTATTATGGTGACTTTTTATATTAAGTTTAAAAGCATTAAACGGAGCGATTGTTATAAAATGTAACCTGAGTTGATTGTTCATCATAATTTTAAAAATCTATCAATATCTGCTATAACCTCAACGAACAGCTTGCATAGAATTTAGCCATGTCGTACATGTGATTTAAGCTTTTGACATTGTGTTGAATACCAGTGGGTTTGGCCTCAAGACTGAGCAACAGTTCCGACAGGAACATCAGGAAAACACGTCAATGACAATGACAATGAAAATGACAAATTCTTTATTGATTTAGGCCACCGGCCCATAACACAATAAAATACACATACTGTAATGTAACATATATGTACTGGTGCTTATAATATACCTTAGCTAATGATTTTACAGATTTTCACTTTTGTTGGCTTGTAGCAAATACCTTTTTCGTCTGTCTGTTGCATGATATAGATACAGGGCTAAATTGAATATTGTTTACTCATCACGTGCACTCATTAGCCTGTTAAACTTATATATAGACGGAGATAAACGGTAATCTACGGGTATGTATTTATGTCGTAAATCCTTAAACATAATACATATTAATACAAAGTGGTATTCACTTTCGACTTCTCTGCGACACAACTTGCAAATTCTATCACATCTATCACGTCTACCAATACCACTGTACCGACCACGCTCCACCTCTAGGTCATGAGCAGAAATTCTAAATTGGGATATGATACGTCTATATTTTCTGTTCGTTATAATATTTAAGTAATGTTTATGTTCATAGACTTGTTTAAATCCTATATATGCAGTCAATTTAGAGTTCGCACTGATTCGTACATGCCACTGTTGTAGGTATTGGTCTTTCAGTCTTTGTAAAAATAACGCCAGGAATTGATTTACATTGTCTGTGCCCTCGTTTTCCCAAACGTATCCAAATCCGTTATTGCATAAGAGTTGCCTAATTGCACTCACCCAGTTTATACCACCAGCTTCATCATAACACTTGAGCATCTTATAGCACTTTTTGACATATCTATGGTCCTGCATTTTCATAATTTTAATCCAATAGCGAATCACACGATTAGCCATAGTTACATATAATGGATATCGTCCACAATCCCCCATGACTGCGTCGTTTGTTGAATTTTGTCGGGCACAGAGATAACGTTTACATGCATAATGCTGGACCCTTTCTACCTCCTGTCGTGCTTGAATGCCCCATATTTCTGCTCCGTACATAAGAATGGGGAGTACCTTAAAGTTTGTATCGAATATTTTGACGAATACATTATTAGTTAGTTGGCCGTATCGATACAACTTTGATAAAATGGATACAAGGACACGTTTACCCTTCGTTGCTTGATCGTTCGCCATTTGTTCCAGTGATAATTGTCGTGTAAAATTCAATCCTAGGTATGTAAAACACGGGACTACCTCTAACTTTTCGCCACCGTATGTCCACTTCTCGATTTTCGCAAGAGTTCCACCATTTTTGTAAACAGCCACTTTTGTTTTTAATATATTCACTATAAGGTATTTCGTTTTGCAGAAAGAATATAATAAGTTCAATAAGCGTTGTAGTCCTAAAACCGAATCGGAAATTAACGCTAGGTCATCAGCGAACATAAGTAGTAAAATTTCAACCAAGTCTGGAAACAACTGTACTCCTCTTAATCCGCTACGTTCAACTTCATTCGCAAATTCATTTATGAATATGGAAAACAATATAGGCGATGCCAAACATCCCTGTTTTAGGCCAAATGGGCATTTCAAAAAGTCCGTTAAACCTTCACTTGTTCTTATACACGAATTGACCGATTTATACATTGCTAGTAGATTCTTATACAATTTTCCTTTTATCCCAGTATTGCTAACGACTTTCCACAATTTGTTTCTATTCACTAGGTCAAAGGCCTTCATTAAGTCAACGTATGCGACATATAGCTTTCCACGCTTCTTTGATATGTCTGTGTAATGTATACCCCCTTGAACCCCACTTTTATATAGCAAAACTGGGGTATGCAGGGGTACTCCTATTTTTCTTATTTTTGCTCCAAAACATAGGTTGTGGGTACTCGTTAGAACCGCATCGGCGAGGCGGTTCTAACGTGTACCCACAATCTATGTTTTAAGCAAAAATAAGAAAAATAACAAAATTTTTCCAATGAAATTTTCAATTTTTGCTTCCGAAAAAATTCTCTGTATTTTGCATGGGCAAGTTTTCGTAATGAGCTGTCTTACAGAAGGAAGGAACCTGACCTCGAGTTCAGATAATGCCTTAACCTTTTATCTCAGGTCGGGTTAATATTAGCTTTCTGTTTTCCGAGATGACGTTACTGTTAGAAAGGTAACAGTAGGGAATGATCAGGAAAAGGCGCAGTAAGAAAGAATTTCCTACTCCAAAAATCGAGGTGGGAAAAAACAAAATTGTCAACTAGGTACTTTTACTAAAAAGCATATCGTCAGCCGAGTGAGCAGCTATTTCCCAACAGGCGGCCACTCAGCTACCCGAGCTTAGCTAAAATATCAAAACATACATAAGGTACCAACAGCACAAAATTTTGACTCAAAAATATAAAACAATTCGAACGACACCAGAAGTTTCGCCTTGGAATGATCAGTAATATAAAATTACTGGGGGCTTAAACCGCCTCTTTGTGACGATTTGTGTTGCCTTTTCTTCCCCACCTCATGTCTGGTTTGCCGGAGGTTTAAAATAAAAAAAAAATATTGATTTCTTGACCTTCTATACATCAGAAGAAGAGATTGCCCAATTGGACAGCACAAAATATTAGAAGGTTTACAGCTAATTTCTCCTACTTTTCATTGATTGTTGCCCAATTTGGCAATAAAACAGTCATTTTGGGATGTTCTCATTAAAATTAGCCTGTGCAAAAGACCAAAAGAAATTGATGAAAAATAGACACATATGCATGTATGTAGGGGAGATATATATCTAAAGATTGTCCGTTCAAATTTTTAAACTGATTTGTCATTAAATAATGCAACTTTAAAACTGGTTTTGTTTGAAATATCTGTTTCCATCATCTTAGTTTGGAGCTCAAATGGCAACGCCATATAATTTTGTTATCTAGGAGCCCAAATAGGGAACAACTGTCAAGATTATTTATTCTGGTTACATAATGCTGAACAAATAAATTAGATTTAGAAATAAGAATACAGATTGCAATCATATCTTTTAGATGCACCTTAAGTTGAAATATATGATCATTCTCATTTTGTTATAAGCTGTACAACAAAGTAGCTGGGACATTTCTAAAATGGCAAAATTTGTGAAGAAATATGGAGTGGATTTTAAACATAGAGAATGGGGAATATCTGAGGTCCATACTGCCAAGGCCAGGCGTAACATACCAAGAGAAACACTGTGTGCTCTTGATAGTCGTTATTAGTAAAAATCATGTGACAACAGTCTCACACTGTTGCGCTTGTGTTGATCATGCATACAAAAATTGTGTCGATGTGGCAAAGACAAATAAGTGCCAATACAAAACGAAGAACATTGTCAAACAACACCATCAGAATTCTAGACTGATACAGAATGCCTTTATAGGAAGTAATGATTTTTCTTTTCAGTTTAGAAAAATCATAACACGTTACAGACGTATAGGTTATAACTTGAATGTTATGCGACAGTCTGCATGCTTAGTTTTTAACCCAATCACGGTTGATAACTATGCTGCCTTCTTTAATTGCACGCCGGTGGGTCGGGCGTCAGACTCTATGATGGCCCCGACTTAAAGCTATTCATTTTAGTTGGTTGGGGCCGGAGCTTCTTGTCTGTTGCTTGGCCCACCGGGGTCCAACTGATGTTTTTCTTTAGCTCCGGAGTTAGTAAGTTATTTGGCGCCCAGGGATCTCCATCGTCGGGCAGCTTACTGAATCTGTGAGTCCTGGTTTTTGATTCATCAGGATGTTTATCATGATTTATTTGTTTGTTCTTGATGATTCATTTGCTAGTTAGAGATTCACCACGAGGACCGAAGAACTAACTAAATGTTATGAACCACTGCAGAAGCTGAGGGTGAGGTTACGGCCGTGTAAAATCGATTTAAACCCGCCAGTAACTTTGTGTTACTTATCGTTCCAAGTCGATACTTCTGTGGTGGTTCTTTTTGTTTTATGTCTTGGTGTTTAAAATAGTTTTGTGCTGTTGGCGCCTTATGTATGTTTGCATATTTTTAGTTAAGTTAAGGTAACTGAGTGGCCACCTATTGGGAAAATAGCTGCTCATTCGGCTTACGAAATGTTTTCATGGTATGAGTACCTGATTGTTAGTTTGGTTTTTCCCACCTTGGTTTTTGGAGTGGGGGTCTTTTTCTGGTTGAGCCTTTTCCTGATCTTTGCCTACTTGTACTTTCCAAAATATACAGATCCGAGAGATTACTAAATAAATCATATACCTTGGGGTGGTAAGAAAACATTTTTATTGAATCAAAGCGTTGTAAACAATATTCTCAACAACTTGCACATGCATTCACTCACACATGTCATCCCGTACACATGTAGGTCAGATCCGTCTTTGCTATGTTTTTGGTATTTCCAAGGATCTTATAATGCGTAAATGTTACCAAACTGCTAGGGTATGCAGACTGCAGAGCCATTGCTTTTATGTGTAACAAAAGCAATGCTTTGTGCCCTGGCTCACTGCTGAAGTTCATTTTTTTCACTCTAGTTTTTTTAATATTCAATTTTACGTCCCGTTCAAGCTTTTTACTCATATCGAGAAGAATCAATCGGTAGGTGGGGCGAAAACGGGAGTATCCCGAGAAAAATGAACTGACACACCCGCAAGCAGAACTTGGCTTGTCACACATGACCCGTGCTCCCAGCGAGGCGCAAACCCACAGCGGTGAGATGGTCAAATGACCAAGAGCACGGAAGTCAGCGACATTTACTCTGCAACAGGGCCGCCTATATTAAGTTAAGTGCCACAGATGGGTGTTTCAGTTCTGTATGATAATGCTCTTCATAGCCCTTAAAAACTTAATTTTGAAGAAACAAATGTGATGATGAAGCATTGGAAGTTGATCTGAGTACATGTAGTTGCTTAGTCCCGTAAACACATGTATTTTGAAGATATAAGGCCTAATTTTTTAATTTCTCGGTTTGCGGATTATTTTTTAAAACAAATTTAGATCAGAGGTCCAAAAAATAAAAAAAGGTAATATTTATTTTTCCGTATTGATAAAATGTCAAGTTCGAGGGGAAAAAAGACAAAGCCTATCGAAGAAGTCAAAGTTGGCACTTCAGAATTTATACCCAACAGGTTTTCCTACTTTTTTCAGAATGTGTTTTTTATTTATTTTGTGCCAATACGCATCGGCGAAAAAAATAACAGACAAAATTATTATTATTATTATTATTTTTTTTTTTTTTTTTGTTTTTGTTTTCAGAAATGGCCAGAATTAACGTCGGCGGATTCGTAAACCAAATAATAAAAACATAGCATAAGTGGATCTTGACACTGGATGTGTTACTTTGTTGTGGCACCCCCTGTACTTTCTCTTTATCTATTTCGAGTTCCAGCTCAAATTGATTTCCCAATAGAAATTAAAACTGATGGCCCACAAAATTTGGTCATATTACTTGAGATTTTGTAAAGATAAAATTTATGTAATATATTAAATTGTTACAGCATGCTCAAGTGAAAATAACCAGGAACTTGCATTTTCATTGGGAAAACTTGGAAAGAGGCAACATCTTACAGGACTGCATGGAAATGGGGAGCATATATAAAGACATAAATGCTATGAAAGAGCTTGATGCTGATGTCTAAAGGAATAAAATTGTTGTTTCATTCTTGAAAGGACTAGCTCAAGAGAGTGTGAAAAATTTAAGTATTAGAAAAGCTTTTGCAGTAGAGCATTATTAATAACTGAATTCAAACAATTTTATTGCACCAATATCTTTTATACAAACTGTTTTCCAATATCAGGCATCCCAGAGCCGGTATTGTGTGGATCTAAGTAGCAAGTTATCACCTTCAGGTAGCTACAAATCTTTGACTAAATGGCTTTCTTCCCAAAGTGCAGAGCTACAAACTTCCACATTTGGATTGCATGATTGCATTTGATAATGACCAAGTTATTGGGAAAAAGGACAAGTAGGCAAAGATCAGGAAAAGGCGCAATCAGAAAAAGATTCCCACTCCAAAAACCGAGGTGGGAAAAAACTTAATTAACAATCAGGTACTTATACCATGAAAACATATCTTAAGCCGAATAAGCAGCTTTTTTCCCAATAGGTGGCCATAGGAAGAATTTGAGAGTTCGAACAGATAACAAGATTAACACATCAATTGTTACATCAGTCTGTGCAGTACCAATTCTCATTGATCCGCACTCCAGGAGGTAATACCTATAAGCCCCGATCACATAACATATAACGGCCTAATATGGCATGTCCATGGACTAACAGAGTGCAAATAGCCATACATGTATTTTATTTGATTCATAAAGTGAACTGAAATGGGCAACAAAACATTTCATAAACTCTGTTTTAAATTGACCGTTGTCCATTTGGGCAACTTAAAATAAAACTTCGTCAAAATGGGCAACAAATCACAAACTAATTTTCTTTAAAAAATACCAAATTTCAAACCTACATAACTTTTTTAAAAAGTTATTTTAAAAAAAAATTGAACGGACAAAATTTAGATAAATTCTTCTTCTTTTTGCTCCAATTAGTTTTTTTATTACATATATTAACATTTTGCACACATCGTTTTATGAGAGATATAAAAAAGGGCAGTTTGTTTCCCATTTGGGCAACAAAAAGTACAAGTAGGCAAAGATCAGGAAAAGGCACAATCAGAGAAAGATTCCCACTCCAAAAACCGAGGTGGGAAAAAAAAGTAACAATCAGGTACTTATACCATTAAAACATTTCGTAAGCCGAATGAGCAGCTATTTTCCCAATAGGTGGCCACTCAGTTACCTTAACTTAACTAAAAATATGAAAACACACATAAGGCGCCAACAGCACAAAATAATTTAAACACCAAGACATGAAACAAAAAGAACCACCACAGAAGTATCGACTTGGAACGATCAGTAACACAAAATTACTGGCGGGTTTTTAGAGATTGGAAAATACAAGCTGATTGCAAGCAATCCCTGAGGATTGGAAAAATAAGAGCATTAAATGGATGTACGGGGAGACTTTTTAGGGCCACCACAAGACACAACCACAAGAACTCTGATATAAAAAGGTACAAGTAGGCAAAGATCAGGAAAAGGCACAATCAGAGAAAGATTCCCACTCCAAAAACCGAGGTGGGAAAAAAACAAAGTAACAATCAGGTACTTATACCATTAAAACATTTCGTAAGCCGAATGAGCAGATATTTTCCCAATGCGATAAAATGGACAGTTTGCTGTAAACCTTCTGAAAAATGGCATTGACTAATTGGACAATCTCTTCTTCTGATTCATCAGCCTGAAGAAGAAGTCGATGTGAGGTTATTATGCTACATCTCAACTGCAGTATATATAGTAAGGGAGACGACAATAATTGCAATGCTTCCTACAGCCTTTCTTAAGTTACTAAACGTTTGTATATGTGCAGTCCTTTGATATAATTTTGAGTTTCAACACGTGATGAATTCATCGTAGATGAAGTGTCGGTGTTAATTGCCATCCCGGAGTCCCACCTGTGAAGTTTTATTTAATCTTTAATATAATTATGAAGTCTTTCATTCCATTCCTTTTATACATGTATCACAAGGTATACTCTACCAACTTTTATTAAGCACGAACACCAATTATATCACGTGCTAGAAGCCTCCGTGGTGCAGTGGTTAAGTCACTCGCCTTGTAAACCAGGGGTCGCAGGTTCGATCCCGGGCTTCTCCAAAAAAAACCTCCTCACGGTTGAGCCTTCGGGTGCTCCCGGAACAACAAACCCACAAAACAACCTCATATAGTACTGGTATCGACCAGGAAAAAAAAAAAAAAAAATTATATCACGTGCTAGAACAATTAAACGGACATGCTTGGTGATCCTTAAAAGTTCAAATTAGACATTATACGTGAATTTAACAACTAAACAGTGAAAATAGCGGTTTGGGATAATTTTTTTTTTTTTTTTTTTTTTTTTTTTTTTTTTTTTTTTTTTTATCATGACATACTTCTTTCTGCGTACTAAGTACTTTCTTACTGATCGATAGTTCTACTCGGCTCTTACACAAAATCAAATGATCATATTTTTTTTGTTCAAATAATTATACGTTTTCTCTGGGTGCCGTTGTAAGCTGTAACATTTAAAAATAAGTGTTTCAACAAAATATCAAAATGAATAAATCTTACATGCTTTTATGAATTCATAAGTTCTATTTACACAACTTATAATAAATGGGCCACAACGCGAGAAAATGAACCTTCGGACAATTATTTGAATATTAGAAAAACAAAGTTAGTTTGAATATTTGATGTTTCTATAGTCTTTTAGTCTTTATTTGACCAGATTATTTCAGTTATTTTTGAGTTATGACCAATTTAATATATGAACCCTACAGACGTCATTGTCCTAAAAATGACGTCAAAGTTGCGTAATGCATTTCTGCATGTTAGTAGAGCTTACAAAACTCGATGCATTTGCATAAAACTGTTTAAGCACCGGTCAGAACCTATTGTTTAGATGGAAGTATACCATCCTTACAGGCAATTTGTCGTAATTAGTTTGTCTATTTTTATGATGATGCGGCTGCTATGGTTACCATTTAACAACTGATATAGGATAATTATGTGTATTAAGGGCTAAAACAAGGGCAGATAACTCCAAATATTGAAAATAAATATGCTTTAAAATTCATTCATTCAAAGATTATAAATACAGTGTTATTTCTAAAGCGTATATTACATCATTTTCCGCTATTTGCTACTTTCTGCTAGCAATGTCAGAATGTCCGAAGGTACATTTTGTCGCGTTGAGGTTCATTAATATATGTAAGTGTGCTACACTAAGCAGCCTGTGACTTGCCAGTATGCTATTGGTAACATATGTAACACCTTAATGTAAAATATGGGTGAATTTTCACTTCCTCTGACCAAAGTCGGTATACCCTTTGGTCATGTCAGAATGTGTGCGACGCCTTATCCTATCTCCTTGATAATATTTATATTAGATTTGGGACCAAGTTATACAGACAAATTGTTGGAATTCCGATGGGTACAAATTGCGCACCTCTCGTAGCTGATTTATTTTTATACTGCTACGAAAGAGATTTCATGGATTCTCTTAACCATGATAATCAAGCTGATGTTATCGAGGCTTTTAATTCCACATCTAGGTACCTCGATGACCTTTTGAACATTGAAAACCCTTATTTTGAAGGTATGGTCAATCAAATTTATCCACCTGAACTTCAGTTGAACAAAGCTAATATCTCAGATACCGAAGCCCCCTTTTTAGATCTACATCTTTCTGTTGCAAATGGATTTGTTTCTTCTAAAATTTATGATAAGCGCGATGACTTTGATTTTGATATAGTAAATTTTCCTTTTTTGGATGGTGACGTTCCTCGTCTTGCTTCTTATGGTGTATACATTTCGCAACTTATTAGGTTTGCTAGAGTCTGCAATCATGTTACAGACTTCAACGCTCGAAATAAATGTTTAACGGCAAAACTTCTCCAACAGGGCTATCGGTATCATAAACTTCGAAAAACCTTTTCTAAATTTTATCGTAGACACTATGAATTGATTTCCAAATATAATGTTGGGTTAAAGACACTTTTAAGTGAGGGCCTTTCGGAACCTGAATTTTATGGTGACTTGGTTTACAAATTAAAGAAACTTAAAGGAAGAAATGATTTTTCTCTTCAGTTCGGAAAAATCATATCACGTTACAGACGTATAGGTTATAACTTGAATGTTATGCGACAGTCTGCATGCTTAGTTTTTAACCCAATCATGGTTGATAACTATGCTGCCTTCTTTAATTGCACGCCGGTGGGTCGGGCGTCAGACTCTATGATGGCCCCGACTTAAAGCTATTCATTTTAGTTGGTTGGGGCCGGAGCTTCTTGTCTGTTGCTTGGCCCACCGGGGTCCAACTGGTGTTTTTCTTTTGCTCTGGAGTTAGTAGGTTATTCGGCGCCCAGGGATCTCCATCGTCGGGCAGCTTACTCAATCTGTGAGTCCTGGTTTTTGATTCATCAGGATGTTTATCATGATTTATTTGTTTGTTCTTGATGATTCATTGACTAGTTAGAGATTCACCACGAGGACCGAAGAACTAACTAAATGTTGTGAACCACTGCAGAAGCTGAGGGTGAGGTTAGGTACCTGTAAAACCGGTTTAAGCCCGCCAGTAACTTTGTGTTACTGATCGTTCCAAGTCGATACTTCTGTAGTGGTTCTTTTTGTTTTATGTCTTGGTGTTTAAAATTTTTTGTGCTGTTGGCGCCTTATGTATGTTTTCATATTTTTAGTTAAGTTAAGGTAACTGAGTGGCCACCTATTGGGAAAATAGCTGCTCATTCGGCTTACGATATGTTTCATGGTATAAGTACCTGATTGTTAGTTTGGTTTTTTCCCACCTCGGTTTTTGGAGTGGGAATCTTTTTCTGATTGCGCCTTTTCCTGATCTTTGCCTACTTGTACCTTTTCATTTTAGTGAATATACTCTTCATGTGTAAATGGCTTAGAACATGTTACTTTGAAAAAATATTCAAGTTGGACAGAACCTTTTCTGTACGTTCTCATGCTAGGACAAAACATTTACATACATACAGTGTGGATGCCGCACTTGCAACAAGGAAATGCTAAATAAATGAGCCGCGTCATGCAAAAAAACAGATTCAGCCTATTCGGAAACAAAGGTACAGTTACTGCACAGCTGATCAGCGCCTTTCTTTTCTCTTATTCCTTCTTCTTTTTAAATCCTTCATTTCAACCGTCTAATGTTCTGTAGCTGTGTACAGGTGCGATCAGTTATAGATATACCCCTGCGATATTCAGAAATAAATTGACAACTTTTCTTGTTTTTGAACAATCGTCAAAGGCACGAAATGGACAACTGGATGAATTTGTTTATATATGAATTGATAAGTATGAGTATAAATATTTACTCTGTATTTAAAACTTCCAGATCTTGTGATGTTATATGCCTAAATGGATTACTTAAGATATGGAACCACATTTTAACAAAAAATTCGCTTTGTTCGGTCCATAGTTTTCACTTTTTCCCATGTAAAAGCATATGTTTCCAAAATTGACCTTGCCGTAAAATAGGTCAAGGTCATTCTAGGGTCATCATTTGTACAATGATGGGTTGGAGTCCCAAATGCTTCATACCATGTTTTGTGAAAATCGGCCTGTCGGTTCTGGTGAAGAAAATGCTCCACATGAAATTTTACTGTTTCAGAGAAGAAAGTCTTTGAAAGTGTGTATGGTGACAGCCTGGTCAAGGTCAAGAGATAACCACTTTTCAGGTCTCAGGCTGCAATATTTTTTTAAAAAATCCATAGTTTTCACTTTTTCTCATGTAAAAACCTATGTTTCCAAAACTGACCTTGTCGTAAAGGTCATCCTAGGGTCATCGTTTGATCAAATTAGGATAGGATGGAGTCCCAAATGCTACATACATGTACCAAGTAACGTGAGATAACAAGAGATAACCACTTTTCAGGTCTCAGGCTGCAATATTTTTTAAAAAAATCCATAGTTTTCACTTTTTCTCATGTAAAAACCTATGTTTCCAAAACTGACCTTGTCGTAAAGGTCATCCTAGGGTCATCGTTTGATCAAATTAGGATAGGATGGAGTCCCAAATGCTACATACATGTACCAAGTAACGTGAAAATCGGTGGGATGAGCATATAAGAAAAATTTATGAAAAAGCTGCTTTTAAACTAAATGTACTACGAATGCTAAAATATGATCTAGATCGAAAGTCCTTATTACGATTTTATATTTCATATATTAGACCTACCTTAGAATATGCAGATGTAGTATGGGACAATATCTCCCAGCGAAATGTAGATCTGTTAGAAAGTATCCAGCTAGATGCATGTAGAATAATCACTGGACTGCGAAAAGGTACCTCCCACGACATCTTGTATCAGGAATGTGGCCTCTGCTCTTTAGCTGAACGTAGAAAACAGCACAAACTGATTCAGTTTTATAAGATTTTAAATCATGATGCACCAAATTATCTTCAGAATATAGTAGCCAACTTTAATGAACACCAATCTCAATATGAGTTAAGAAATCCAAAGCTTAAACATCCTACACCTAAATCAAAAACATACAAAGATAGTTTTTTCATATCTACAACTGACTTGTGGAATGAGCTTCCCCAAAGCTTACTGAATGCAACATCCCTGTATTCCTTCAAAAAAATTCTTAAAGAGCAAATACCAGTACCAGCTAAATATTTTTCATATGGCAGTCGAAGACTCAATATATTAATGTGTCAATTAAGGAATTCAAAAAGCCAATTGCAGTCGGATTTATGTCATGATCATTTAGCTGATTCAGCAA
Source organism: Rugalucina vietnamica (assembly GCA_964017185.1). Taxonomy (NCBI): domain Eukaryota; kingdom Metazoa; phylum Mollusca; class Bivalvia; order Lucinida; family Lucinidae; genus Rugalucina; species Rugalucina vietnamica. The sequence continues at coordinate 10,626,705 of OZ024884.1, read as the reverse complement.
TTTGTAATAATTGTAATGCACATGTTCCCGAAACGGCTCAACATTTCTTCTTTGAATGTTCAAAATATGAAGCTGAAAGATATGAACTCATCCACACTTTAATAAGGTATCCAATTATCTATGAAAATCTTGCAATATTGAATGCAAATAACCTGCTTTTTGGGCTACCCAATATGACACTTAAAGACAATGAGATACTAGTTGACATAGTCACTCACTTCATTGAAAAAACTGGGCGTTTTTACTAATTAATATTTTAACTTGATTTTAAATATATTTTTGTTAAATCTATTACTTGTTATAAAGAGTAATGACCTTCATGATTGAAATAACGGCTATGCTAGTGCAGCTGCGAGGCTGTCTCACCGTTAATACATGACTTAACTGTATAATATATATGAGTATTGATGCATACTTACCGTAAAATTGACCACATAACGGTGAAACCTATAATTGATTTTCATGATCTTCCACGGTCGTCGATTCCACGTCTGTATACGGTGAAGAGGCTCGTAGTATGCAACGGTGTTAACTAGTGAACTTTATCCGGCCCCGGTTACCGCATAATGTTAAACCATGACATGATTATCATGGAACTAAATTTTGATTTGATTTAATTTACAAAGTGAAAGAGCTATAAGCAAACCTAACCCCAACTCAGAACTCTCTCTCTCTCTCTCTCTCTCTCTCTCTCTCTCTCTCTCTCTCTCTCTCTCTCTCTCTCTCTCTCTGTCTTTCACCCCCTCTCCGAGGCTCTCGCTCTCTTGCTCTTAGCGTGAGTTTCTATAGATTCAAATGTTCTTCTTTCTATTTTTCTTCCTCATATTTACTAATATTCTTCTTATGATTCAATTGTATTCTTATGTTCTGAATTTTTTACTCACTCCTTTTAAGACTCATGTATGAATGATTATAGTTTGAAAATTATATTGTATTCATAAACTTTGAAAATGTTACTTCATAAACGTTGTGTAAAACGTATATACGTTTGCTGTCTGCAGTACCCTAGTCAAGGAAAGGACCATTATAGGCCTAGCCTACTGTCTAATCCTTTGATTCTTGTTTATATAATATTTGTATGCATGAATGCTTGTACTTAATATGTAATCATGAAATTTCTAATAAATAAATAAATAAAAATCGGTCTTTCGGTTCTGGAGAAGAAGATTTTTGAGTGGTGTTTATCGTATATGGGCGTGGCGGCCATCTTCGTCAAGTAACCCGGATTTTGCGATCAAACTTTCAATCCCCCCTACCCATGGATGCTCCACATAAAATTTCACTTTGACTGGCCAAGTGGTTTCAGAGATTCCCCAAATAGGCGGCCATTCAGTTACCCGAACTGAACTAAAACTATGAAAACGCAAATAAGGCTCAAACAGCACAAAAACTCGACTCCAAAACACAAAACAATAAGAACCACAATAGAAGTATCGCATTGGAACGATCAGTAATATAAAATTACTTGGGGTTTAAACTGGTTTTACAGGCGCCTAACCTTTTGAGTGGTGTTTACCATATAGGGGCGTGGCGGATATCTTCGTCAAGTGACCCGGATTTCGCGATCAAACTTTCAATCCCCCTTACCCATGGATTCTCCACATGAAATTTCACTTTGACTGGCCAAGTGGTTTCAGAGTTTCCCCAATAGGCGGCCATTCAGTTACCCGAACTGAACTAAAAATATGAAAACGCACATAAGGCTCAAACAGCACAAAAACTCGACTCCAAAACACAAAACAATAAGAACCACAACAGAAGTATCGCATTGGAACGATCAGTAATATAAAAATTACTGGGGGTTTAAACTGGTTTTACAGGCGCCTAAACCAAACATTTAGTTAGTTGTTCGGTCCCCGTTGTGAATCACTAAATAGTCAATGAATCATCAAGGACAAACGAATAAATCATGATAATCACCCTGATGAATCAAAAACAAGAACTCAACGGCTTTAGTAAGCTTCCCGACGATGCAGATCCCTTGCTCCGAATAACTTACTGAAACTCGGAGCAAAAGAAAAACACCAGTTGAACCCCGATGGGATAAGCAATAGACAAGAAGCTCCGGTCTCAACCAACTAAAATGAATAGCTTTATGTCGGGGCCATCATAGAGTCTGACGCCCGACCCACCGGAATGCAACTACAGAAAGCAGCATAGTTATCAACCATGACTGGGTTAAAAACTAAATGCAGACTATCACATACCCTTCAAGTTATAACATATACGTCTGTAACGTATTATGATTTTTCTGAACTGAACAGAAAAATCATTCCTTCCTATAAGTTTCGTAAATTTGTAAACTAACGGCTATATTCTCTTCCGTCACTCAAACTCAAACTCGAACTCAACTCGCGAGAGTATGGCTGGAGTATGAGTCGAGTGGGATTAAATTGAGTGTGAGTGGAGTATAGATTTGGTATGCACAACAGTCACTCAACCATCACTCAATGGAGTGTCAGATTTTCATTATAAAACAAAGAAATTTGAAATCTTATGGGCATTTGATGTTATTATTCTTACATCAAATTAGCAGGAAAGACTCTGACTAGTCGCCGCATTGTATCTAATTTTAATGTGCACACATGGTATCGTATTTGCTTATACTCACTTGTTTGTTTATTTTTCGTTCTGTGTTGCTCTCTCTCTCTCTCTCTCTCTCTCTCTCTCTCTCTCTCTCTCTCTGTGGCGAGTGGGTGGGTGGGTGAGTAGATGGTTGTGCGTGGAGGTGGACGGAGTGAGTCTGTGACAACGATATCTAGCGTTAAGCACAAATGTGTCTGCATGTGGATGTACAATGTTGACCGCTTACCAGAAATATGTATAATTGCTTTTCATGTTCAAAATAGTCGCAAATGACATGCCTTAGGAAAATCGAAATCTGTTCTAGAATTCGCGAGCCTTCTCAAGAAAAGATTTGTCCCGAGCATCAATCTTGGTCCGGTTGATGTTTGTAATCTGCTATTATTGGGCTTTTTCGAAGAAAATGTGGAGAAATAAGGGTCCAAAAATTTTCGAGTAGCGCTCGAGTGAGGTGTCGCCTTCACTCAACGTTTACTCGAAATTTGAGTTTAGTTCGAGTGTGAGTGGGATATGTGCATACCAAATCAAACAGTTATGCACTCACACGAGTGACTGATCAGATTATCTGAATGAGTTTGAGTGGAGTATGCCTCGAGTGCAGGTAGAGAATACAGCCGTAAGTCACCATAAAATTCTGGTTCCAAAAGGCCCTCACTTAAAAGCGTCTTAAGCCTAACATTAAATTTGGAAATCAACTCATAGTGTCTGCGATAAAATTAAGAAAATGCTTTTCGAAGTTTATGATACCTATAGCCCTGCTGGAGAAGTTTGGCTGTTAAACATTTATTTCGCGCGTTGAAGTCCGCTACATGACTGCAGACTCTAGCAAACCTAATAAGTTGCGAAAAGTCCAAAAATGGGGCTTGGGTATCTGTGGTGTTTGCTTTATTTAACTGTAATTCAGGTGGATGAATTTGATTGACCAAGCCTTCAAATAAGGACCGTCGATGTTCAAAAGGTCATCGAGATACCTAGAAGGCAAATCAAAGACCTCGATAACATCAGCTTGATTGTCATTGTTAAAAGATTCCATGAAATCTCTTGTGTAACAGTATAAAAATAAATCAGCTACGAGAGGCGCGCAATTTGTACCCATCGGAATTCAAGCAATTTGTTTGTTGGTTTAATTTGGTTCCGAGTTAAATATAAATATTATTCAGGAGATAGGATAAGGCACTGCATACATTCTGACATGACCAAAGTGTATATCGACTTTGGTCAGAGGAAGTGAAAAAAAGCTTTCCTGTCATAACAGACTAAAAATAAATCAGCTTTATTTTAGATACATGTAAGTTTTATGCAAATGATAATCAATGTATAGTATGGCGTTTTAGTCATTCAATATATATGGCTAACACTAACCTTTCCTATATGACTAACCCTAGCCTAGCCTTGCCCAAGGCTTAGCAATAAAGAAATATGTCTTTCGTAATTTTAATTTCAGTTTTGTTTTTCAATCTCTGTGGCTAGTCTAGTTTATAGATGGGGCTCGATTTCTAAGCCTTGAAAAACTGGGGGTTAAGGAGGTATACATTGCGCGGACATGTTTTCGTGATGTTAACATTATTCTAACCCTTACACCAGTGCCACACAACAAAGCCTGCAAATGGGAGATACACATACATCAAGAAAACATGTCCGCGCAATTTGTACCCCCCTAAACCCCACTTTTTTTTATAGTAAAACTGGGATTTGCAGGGGTATACATATTTTTCTTATTTTTGCTTCAAAACATAGATTGTGGGTACTCGTTAGAACCGTCTCGGCGAGGCGGTTCTAACGTGTACCCACAATCTATGTTTTGAGCAAAAATAAGAAAAATATCATTTTTTCTGATGAAATTTTCAATTTTTACAGGCGAAAAAAATCTCTGTATATTGCATGGGCAAGTTTTCGTAATGTAAGCGCTGAACTAACAAACATGACCATTGTCGAACTGCTAATTTGATCGTTTATTTGATACCTCAATGTACAATATATATAACTTACATAGAAATCTAAAACTTGTGACAAGCCATTTTTAAACCTTAGAAGATGTTATCCATTACATACAGGTATCTTTAATACATAAAAAGTGAATCACCTTCACTGCCATTTGAAGGATTAACACTCCAATATTGCTTATACATAAACATAAATATAATTATAGAGTTTTAGATGAAATTTATGATTTCAACTGCACATATTAATGATGTTATTTCGCAACATTCGTCATATTTTGGTGTTTTGCTCGTTTGTTGTCGTGATCCTGGCAATGCCAAGTCCATGGAAACTGAAGAAAGTACAGAAAGAAGTTGAAGGTTAGTAAATGAGCCGCCTCGTGGGAAAACCAACAATGTGGTTTCCGAACAGGCCCGACACGAACCGGCCTGTACAATTACAGAAAAGAGCTAGAAGCTTGAAATTTCGGATTTAAGTAGAAGAGGAATTGCACTATCCGAGTAGCGAAAACAAAGGCGCTGATCAGCTTCGCGGTGACCGCGAAGCTGATCTGCGTCTTTGTTTTCGCCTATGCAGATTGTTGGTTTTCCCATGAGACGGCTCAAATATAAATCACGCGTCTGTGTGTGTGTGTGTGTGTGTGTGTGTGTGTGTGTGTGTGTGTGTGTGTGATGAAATGGTGACCTATAGTCATATTTTTATTGAGTCTAATGCTTCTCCCAGTGCATGAAATGGTGTAAAAGAAACCTTTTTTTTTCCCAACTACACGAAAACCATCACTTCTAAACGTATAAAAGTGGTCTGTATTCAGAATATAGATACGCTGTAATTGACTCAAACAACGAAGCCGTGGTGATGCAATGGCGATAAATAGTTCCCTGCTTATGTATGCTTCAGATGAAGCCGGAGACAAGGCCTTGAAAATATTGCTTGACGGAGCAATACTCTACACAGACCTTAATGGCTTCAAAATCTACGTGAAACCAGGCAATGAATTTGAAGCACAAGTTCAGTGGTTTTTACTGGATCCACGTGAAATTATACATTATGTAAGTAATGCTATATTTCGTTCTGAAGATTTTTTATTTTATTGTTTTTGTAACGAGAATCGTTTTGAAAAAAGCTACAAGAATAAGAAAAATATTTTAAATTCATTTCATTCACAAATTTGGCTTGCGGTGCAAAATCTTTTACTTATATGTAAATGATTTGTTTCGTGGTGCCTTAAAAGAGGATCTCACTATCGGCTGTCAGTCGTAAATTTTACATACATGTACCTGACTTATCAAATCATTACTAATTATCAACATAAACATGTATATATCTATATACCAGCCATTCATTAGATAATTTATCTATTTATTACATCTATTTATAACTCCAAATTATCGATTTATTACCGGTCCTAAAGTATCGATTTACTATGGTGTACGAAAAGGGTCAAAAGCACCGGTACCAGTCCATTGGTAAAATTACCAGTGCACTGCTAAAATTTAGCATAAATTTACTGCATACATAATCGGTCTTTTCAGCAATTATCGATTTATTGACTAAAATGCTTATTATTTGCCTAAACTATTGATTTATTGCAGAAGAGTGGGAAATCCACGGCGGTTGTAGGCACCAGATTCGTCAGTTTTCATCCTCAGCAGTCCATGAACGAACCAGCAGGCATAACCATCTCTGGAAGAAATTCTGTTATTCCGATAAAAGCATTTTATTACAAATCAACCGACAGTTTGACTTTGAAAAAATAAAGAATGCAGCTAATCCAATATTAAATAACGTTTAATTGTTCCAATTTAACGCTACTAAAAAAAGATCCCAGGACAAATCTTTAAAGTGCCCCACGGGGCATTTTCTGGGACGTGTGTAAATCGGTTTCATCAAAACGTCCTCATCACGAAAACATGTCCGTGTTATATATACCCCCTTGAACCCAACTTTTATATAGCAAAACTGGGGTATGCAGGGGTATACCTATTTTTCTTATTTTTGTTCCAAAACATAGATTGTGGGTACTCGTTAGAACCGCCTCGGCAAGGCGGTTCTAACGAGTACCCACAATCTATGTTTTGAGCAAAACTAAGAAAAATATCAAAAATTTTCAGCTGAAAATTTTCAGTTTTTAAAGGTAAAAAATCAGTTTTTATTACATGGGCAAGTTTTCGTAATGTTTAAATGGCCTACGGCCTTAAATCTGCGTTTCATCAAAAGTGTCCTACTTTAACTATGCTCTTCTATTTGGCTCCATAAATATCACGTGCTTGATCACGTGCGGTCATTTTTTAGCTGTGTAATAAGTCACACACGTTTTAGCTTTTTCAAAAAGCTGGTGGCCGTTTTTCTATTGAGCTATGTTTAAGGTTCGCGCGGGTATATTTCTACATTTATAATTATGCATTTACGATGGTTATTTTAGGGTGTTGCTCCTATTTATTGGCAATTAATTAATTAAGTTTAATCAATCTCAGTCTAAAGTGCGAAGAAAGGAAATGGTATAAAGAATATTTTGTAAATTTTAAACAACAATGAAACTATTGAATAATTTTCTGTTAATAGCACCTTTAGCCCTAAATAGTCTCCCCGTACATCATCCATAGTGCAGATTATATTTGAGATCAGCGAGGGTATTCTGAGAGATCAGAAATTCATTATCGGTTGAGATTCATTTTCTAACTAACGTTTTATATGTTTGGTCTGTTTGGATAATACTAGTCTTCGTATCGACCATTGGCTCTATTTTGCCAAATTTAAAGGGTCATCACTGAAGAGGCTTAAGTAGCCAAAACCGCAGTATGGCCCATTTTTTCATTGATATATTAACTGCTCTTAAAGGATCTCAGTTTTATTTTCATTTATCATATTTCACCTATTTCTCTTCAGAAATATTATGCATGTGGCAGCTACACGTTAACGTATACGAAAAGGCGTGTTGGGAAAAGTGCAACATTCATGAAACGTCTTGTCGGAGACTTATTTGAAAAGCGTTACACGCGCGTCTTGTAAGCCTGTATCTTTTTGATCATGACAAATTGGTTTTTATAAAAAAATGACAAAAAATAGGCGACAGTATGAAAACGAACCACTCTTTGAAATCCTGGATCCGCCCCTGTATCAAGCCAACGTCATATTCCTTTTACTGTTGGGGTGAAACATTGAAAGTGGCAATATCTGCAGTTTAATTGCGGATATTTGATATTTTCAGACTTCGTTTCTATAGCATTGATTCTGGATACGTTATCGTGGTTACTTAAAAGGGTACATTTTTCAACAAACATTCCAATAAATTCTTACAAATGTTTTCGGACAAAGCCGATTCACTGTGTACGTATGTATGTCTGACAAAAAGCAATGCGTTTTAATTCTAGAAAGATTTGAAATACATGTATGGTTGCTATCTTAACTCTTAGGTTGGCTAAGCATCCACTGCTGGTGTTCTCGATATTTTCTGACAAAGTCAACTGTCAACTTAACAGAATTCTCGTAACAAGGTTCAAGTTTTACGCTGTTTAACAGTCGTTGAAATATATTCAGTCTTCAAAATATCGACACTAAAATCTTCAAGATCGACAATCCTTCACACTTATGCGGAGCTAGATGGTTCTCATTCAGAGTTGGTTTAATTCTGTCCTTCTGTCTGTACGTCCATCTATATATGTGTGTGTATCCCAACGTCGGCACCACCTCTCAAAGATAACCTAAGCTAAATTTTTTGTGCTGTTGGCGCCTTATGTATGTTTACATATTTTTAGTTAAGGTAACTGAGTGGCCACCTATTGGGAAAATAGCTGCTCATTCGGCTTACGATATGTTTTCATTGTATAAGTACCTGATTGTTAGTTTGGTTTTTTCCCACCTCGATTTTTGGAGTGGGAAATTCAATCTTTTTTCTGATTACGCCTTTTCCTGATCTTTGCCTACTTGTACCTTTGTACATAATAACCATCATCCAATTAACGTCTCTTTAGAAGCAGCAACCATGGGCAGTTGGCCTACATATACACAACTTAATGGATTTTGAGGGCCTCCTGGAAGATTGGCCACGACAAACGAGAGCCCCTCTCTAAATAAATACAATATACGTAAACTAGATTAACTTTTGCATGTAGGACACGGGTAGGTCATCATCTTTTTCAGCCTCCAACACCAATTGAAAGGCAACAGCCATATCTAGTACATGTATACAATTTGGGACAAAAATTATCAGGTAGGACGCCGAAATAGTTGTCCTACGTTTAAAACAAAATTTGAGAACTTCCTTAAGTTCGCGAGTTTGATAAAACACAATTTTTGTCATTTAAACGTCCTGGGACATCTTCCAGGACAAAAATTTGTCTTAAACGCATCAGGAAAACATGTCCGTGCTATATATACCCCCTTAAACCCCACTTTTATATAGCAAAACTGGGGTTTGCAGGGGTATACCTATTTTTCTTATTTTTGCTCCAAAACATAGATTGTGGGTAATCGTTAGAACCGCCTCAGCGAGGCGGTTCTAACGTGTACCCACAATCTATGTTTTGAGCAAAAATAAGAAAAATTTTAACATTTTTCTGGTGAAATTTTCAATTTTTGGTACTGAAAAAATCTCTATATACTGCATGGGCAAGTTTTTTGTAATGCTTTGATGAAACTGGCCCCAGTATCTTTGATCGACCTCAGTGTTAGTAAATGCGAGCAGCTCTTTATCCAATAAGTGATCACTGAGCTATCCAAAAATAAAATTAATTTATTATATGCTTCGTCATGAAATATATAGATAAAGATAAGATAAGATAAGAAAATTCTATTATAGTAACATGTGTATGTAATACAGAAAATTGAAAATAAAGTGTTTAACACCCGGCCGCATTGGGCCTATATGTCACTTATCATATAAATGTTAACAAAATTTACACTGTATAGGATTATTTGTACAAAATAGTTTCTTTGCATGCTTACGGTTACTTTGTTTTTTCTATTATCATTATAAATAGTTAATTCTGAAGAGTCACAATTGAATTTCAATTCATACATTGAAGGGAATTAAATCTTGCATGATTATTGTAGATACATTGTATGTAACCTAGTTTCATACCACTCGGGTGCCCTGAACATCGCTTCAGTATCAGACCGAGACGGGATATTTCCCCCCTGCGGCCCGAGACATGGACCCCGATATATGAAAGCATCACTAATCGATATTTCAGTTGTATAAAAGTGATTTCCTTCTGGACATTGCGTTTACTATATACTTAGCACATTCTCTTTCTTGATGTGTTAATATGAATCTAAGTTTGTCAGTGCCACTCATAAAAGTAAAGCTATTGTCTCTTCTCTCCGATCTATCAAATAATAGTCTCCTCAGGTCGTCATATACAAGGTGTCCAAAAAAAAAAAAAAAACGTAGCCGCTACAAAAAAGTGCATAGCTTTTTAAATAATACAGATATAAGCAAGATATTTTACACAGTGGTAGTGCTATTATAATTGATTCAGAATATGACATCCATTTTGCTAGGTGGTGCTTCGTTAGCAAGTGTCGTCATATCAAATCGATGATGTCATTTCCTGCTATCTGCTGCAACTTGCATTGCTGGAAATTAAAAAAAGTAACAAAATACAATTATTATATCCAAACATTTTCAAGCCTTTATTCTCCCTTTAAAATATTATAAAGAGGAGGAAGTAACAATTATTATCAGAAAAACAAATGAGTTTGTTAAACATGGACAAAATGTGGTGAAAAATAGAAATTTTATTCCAAAATGGGAAGTGAACGACCATAAAACGTGTCATTTAAAATTTTCATTGCTCCAAAAGGGGTCATTTAATCTAATGGTGGTCATTTCGGATATTAGGCATAGTACATAACTGCAATTAATATATATTTAAAGACATTGTTTTTAAGCATACTGCTACTAAGTCTGATTGAGTTTTCTGTAAAAATGAAATAAATAGTAAAAAGGTACAAGTAGGCAAAGATCAGGAAAAGGCGCAATCAGAAAAAGATTCCCACTCCAAAAACCGAGGTGGGAAAAAACCAAACTAACAATCAGGTTCTTATACCATGAAACACATCGTAAGCCGAATGAGCAGCTATTTTCCCAATAGGTGGCCACTCAGTTACCTTAACTTAACTAAAAATACGAAAACATACATAAGGCGCCAACAGCACAAAAAAATGTTTATACACCAAGACATAAAACAAAAAGAACCACCACAGAAGTATCGACTTCTCCACAGAAGTACCGACTTATATAATATATAAACATATATTATAGCGGACACGTTTTTGGGACACCCTGTACATTGCAATGTAGCAAGAAGTGAGTTTCACTTTCGACTGCCTGTTGATCACAAACTTGGCACAACCTATCTCCGACAGCTAAACCGGAAAACCTTCCAGTTTCGATTTTTAGAGGTAAACTGCGCATCCAAATTGCGCTAAATGGGACCTTTTTTTATTTATGTTTAATTCAACATATTTTTCCGTTTTATAATTAGATTTGAATGTAACATATGTTCTGAGCTTTGAAACAGTAAACAGTTTTTCGTTCCATTCTCGCTGATACGTGGTGCCAAGTTGGTTTTCAGCATGCTTTAAATTAACAGTCAACTTATTTACAAAATTCTTTTGCATATTGAGTTGATCAAAGATGGATCATTTTATCTCCGAACACCAGGTTTTGCCCGGAGCACACTAGTCAGTTTCAAAAACATATTTAGTCAAGCGATCATTGTTCATACCGATAAGCCGATTCCACAGCCTGAGCATATTGGCCCAACGCCTATGCATACTGATAGTCCAACCCATTTCCCCGTTAATAGCCAATATTGGAGTGAATCTATGAACTCCTAGGAAGTATCTTATTGCCCTGTTTTGCACTCTATCTATTTTACCGAATTGTTTAAATCCCCATACGCCTGCAAAGTAATCTAACACTGGAGCTACACAATAATTGAACAATTTAGAATATGTATTATATCCTACAGCTTTATAACTATATATTTTGGATATCATAGCACCTAAGGCCCTGCCCCCTGCCTGCGAAAGAACTTCGGCTGTTTCAGAGAAATCTAAATTTTCATGCATGCGTATGCCCAAATAGCGATAAACAGTTGCATATTCAACTGGCTGGTTCCCAATATGAAATTCGAAAGTACTACGATCTTTCCCTTTATTTCGAAAATGTACAATGTTAGATTTTGGCAATGCGTAATTTATACGCAAACGCCATTGTTTAAACCACTCGTGCACAAAATCTAGCATGATTTGCATATCTTCTTCAGTCTCTGATATAAGCATAACATCATCTACATAGAGTAAACAACATATCTCAATATTGCTTAGCTTTACACCCCTATGTAGCCCTTTTAATCCTTCTGCAAGGTCATTTATATAGAATGCAAAAATAGTTGGCGAGATACTGTCCCCTTGTCGTACCCCGGATGATACTGGGAACCAGCTAGTAAGCATACCATTTAATTTGACACAAGATGTGGTATCCAAAAACGTGGATTTAATCGAGTTATAAAACTTGCCATCAATGCCACTTCTCAGTAAACGATAAAGTAGTGCATCTCGATCGACGAAATCGAATGCTTTCTGTAGGTCGATGAAAGTGGCGAATGTGTCTTTCTTACTGAGTAATCGATTTCTGATGACAATGCACGCAGTATATACATGTTCTTGACACGACCTGTCAGGGCGAAATCCGTTTTGCTCATCCGCAAGCATATTTTCTGTATCAAGGTATGTCAAAAGACGCTTGTTTAAAATTGACGAGTATAGTTTGCTTACTACCGATAAAATACTAATACCACGATTGTCTTTAGTCCTCATACGGAATTTTATCCGGCCCGACTGCTTTTCCAGTCTTTGCACTATACACAACATGTTCAACTTCACTACGACTGATCGTATAGTTCAGAGACACATTTTCTTCGTAAAGAGGTCGAGCATATTATCTTCGAGCAATCGCTTATTTCTTAGTATTTCATTATAAAAACGTTGACCGAAATGCTCATCCGTGTCTAAAAAGTGTCATAAAGTGCATTCCGAACAAAGATCCCAACGCCCCAGAGCCTTTAGGTGCATTTATATGTATAAAAGTACGATTATAACCATAGAAATGACAACCTTCAAGTTCAATTACTTGTGTAGCTTTTAAATGGGTTTCGTTTAAGCAAATGATATCATCAGAGTCAATGTGTTTCAAAAGATTCACTCGTAAAGATTCATTATTAGTAGTCCAGCCGCATACGTTTAAATGGGAAATAGATATAATGTCATCATCATGCCGGTTGTTGTACTAAGCGTCGTCCGTTCTCGCTTCGGCTGACTGGCTCGCACCTGGTGGTCCTCGTGTCGGACTGGTTCCCATAGCCACCTGTTTCTTAACTATTCGACCGTTCGCTGTAACTCGGTATTGGTTGCCATTCGGTAATTCTGATAACAATGTTTTAGCATTCAGTTCAAGGATTCGCTCGGTGTGTGTTTTGCTGCCACGTATATAGACTTTTTTTTTGTAGAATAATAGACTGTTTTGTAGAATAGTGACTGCTTTAGTTCTAGCTTCGTCCTGAGAACGTTCACTTTCTGTTCTACATTTTCAAATGCAATTTTCAGTACTGGGGGCGTGCCCCGGTTTCTCTCATTGCACCGTTTTGCGTCCGTTATAACACTATTTTCGAACACCTCACCACCAAGAGCCCTGATAAGCTCTTTTGCCGCCTGTAACGGTACTTCGCCCGGCCTCTGGCGCAGATTCGACGCAATGACAGTGACGTCACAGTTATTAACCGTATGATCACTCATTGGCATACCATCCGTCGAAAAGGAGTTCATAGCTCGCTCAAGCTCATGAATTATATTGTCCAATGAAGCGAATTGTAGGTCAACGTCCACCTTTACGGCCTTTATTTTATCATCTATTGTAGACTAAACGTCTCTTCTCAATCTCTCGATCTTGCTACCGAAAGTTTTTTTGTAAGCTTTCTTGCCCCTTTTTTACAGAAAGCAGGATTTCCATCATCTCATCAATTCTCTCATCCTGAGACTGCTTTGACGATGATGAAAATGACTGAACTTCACTTGTGTTAGCGTCTTGTTCCGCCATCTTGGACTGTTTTATGAACGGGGCTTGGCGTACCCGGAGATTGTAGTGGTCTTTTCTCACGTCCTGAATGGGTTGTCGTCATAACTTTTACATTTTCAGTTTATACGAACATCAATTATATTGTATATCCTGTTTATATTATAATCGGATCACTGAAACAATGTTTAATTAAATAATTCCTCAATCAAATCACAGTGGTTCGAAAAACACAACCATCCGTTGCGCATGCGCATGTTTGTATATTTTTCTATAGAGGATATTTGCTTTTTTCTGTGAATACCAAATATATTTCATCGAGCGAGTTGAAAACATAATAATTTTCACTGAGTGTGTGTGAAAATTATTATGTTTTCAACTCACGAGATGAAAAATATTTGGTATTCACAGAAAAAAAAGCAAATTTTCTTTTTATTTTATATAATACACGGGCATTTTCCAATTCACAAGGCAGGCGGTCAAAATGCAAAAAACAACAACACAAAACATTTGAAAACACAAATAATTTTGGTACCACATTGTTCCTTATGTTCTAACTAAGAAAATGAATACACACACTTTGTGTTTTCGTTCATAGATAACGGAGTTGTAAGCGTTTGAATTTCTGAAGTGAGAAACATTTATTGATGTCGAGTAAATGGAAACGTCAGAAGTAATCCAAAATCTACAGTGAAAATATAGGCTGATATCAGTCACTCGTGACTTTTGATATCAGTGAGATTTGATATCAGTGGAATTTCATATCAATGAAAATACCAATTTTATCAAGTTTTGATATACATTGGTTTTCACTGTAAAGTATAAAATAAAGAAAAATATTCATCAAATATAATATTTTTGAAAAAAAAAAAAAAAAAAAAAAAAATCACATGTAAAAGTATAGGAACATTTTGGTACCAAAATTAATCAGGTTTGCTATTATTTCTTTCCTTTTTAAGCATGTAATCTGTGTAACGCGACGTCCATCAGGAAAACATGTCCGTGCAATGAATACCCCCATTTAACCCACTTTTATGCAGTAAAATTGGGGTGTGCAGGGGTATACATATTTTTCTTATTTTTGGTCCAAAACAGAGATTGTGGGTACTCGTTAGAACCGCCTCGGCAAGGCGATTCTATCGTGTACCCACGATCTATGTTTTGGACAGAAATAATGAATATATCAAAAATTTTCTGGTGAAATTTTCAAATTTTACATCAGAAAAAATATCTCTATATTGCATGGGCAAATTTTCGTAATGTCATCAAACTTACAACGACGTCACGAGTACTGGATTATTCAACTTAGTAAGTCAACTAAATTAACTTTAGGATTATACCGACACCCAGGCGAGAGATGTAAATCGCTGGCTTCGGATTTTGAAAATGGAGGATTTATGCAAAACTTACTTATACACTCCCGCTCGCGTAAATGTACTCCATATACGCGTATCATTCGCGTATAACGCGCGTATAACGCACGCAATGCTATTTACGCGCATTCACGCGTAACATACGCGCATTTACGCGTAACGTATCTAATTAATATTCATAAGCAGTGATTAAAGCGTCGATACGCGTAAGGTTCAGACATTGCGCGTATAAATGATTGGCCAATCAGATTGTCAATACGTTTACGCGTATTTACGCGTATCATAAGGGATACAAAAGCTTAAGTACCTAACGGTTGATTTTATTATAACATCGAAATTAAAGAATGTGCAAGTATAATAGATTTTATTGATGAAAATTAATGGCGTGAATTTATTCAAGTATATTGTGAGGCTGCGGAGAATAAGTCCATACCAGGCATTTTTAGATGAAGCAGTGTACCCCACCGGCAAGTCTAGGCAACTTGTTTGTCATAGGTTTTCGACCTATGGCAGCAGACCTCTGTCCCGGACGCCTAAGGCAGATTGGGAACATGTCTGTTTTGGTATGTCTGTACACCGAACAAGCTTGCTTCAGTTCTCCCTCCCGGCACTCGGGCTCTTCTTCCGCATTCAAGTACAGGCTCCGACCGCTACACTGGCACGACACATTCGTGACCAGCGTTCGGTTTGGAAACTCACATTCAATTCCTCTAGTTTTTTTTGGGAATTATTTGACCGTATGATGGTCTCGGGGTGTCAGTGTCCACCGTGTAGCAAAATCTCCTCTTGCCCTGTGCCCAGGCTGTGGCATGCAGGAGTTAAGCCTATCAAGGCAACAACAACAGAGGCAAGTTTTTAGACTTTAAATACTTTTACGTATGATGTTTTAGTTTGCAGATTCAAGAAGCATTTGCTTACCCAGTAATCGCCATTATGTCAACATCCAGCCTTCAGTGGAGTGAAAATTCACGCTTTGTAGGTAGCCATCATGTTCAGTTTTGTTCAATCTTTAATAGTCGTAAAGTTCCTCCTCTATTTTGTAGAAGCACCACTATACGGTGTAAGGTTTGTACTTGGTTTTCTTCCACGTTTCTTTCTCCTTCTTATATATCTGTTTTCAATTATCTCAACAGCATCCAAAAGCAAGCGAACACTACAGAAACTCGATGTCAGATCAGTAACCGATCCAGGGATGGACGGATGCTCTGAAAATGTTTCTCATGGGTGCGATCACGGACATGTTATTCGTTCGAGGCAATTAATTTATATCGCAGGACTTTGTTTGAGAACAGATTAGATAGATCTATTGTTTTAATCTAAAGCAAAATCCGGTTTTTTGCTTTAACCATACAAGTTCAACATTATTGGCTGATTCATTACGCGTATGTTACGCGTATTCTTTGCGTTAGACTGTTTCACTCCCGATTGGTTACAAAAATACGCGTATATACTTAAATATGCGTAATGACTGGCTTTATGAATTGCCAGCTTATTGGTTAAAATCATTACGCGTAATGTACGCACGTTACGCGCATCATACGTGTAAGAGGAATTGAATTATGATTGGCTATTGAAACATACGCGTATAAATAAGGTGCGTATTACGTGCGTACGTTACGCGTAATCAATGAGTACATTTACGCAAGCGGGAGTGTATACAAATGGTCTTATTAGCGTCTGTATAATTTGACGAATTGCCTTTGACGTCATAATAAAGGCGACGTTACGTTGAATTTCTATCAATTTCGTGAGAAGTCTTTTAGAGCCATGACTTTGAAATTTGCGACATCGTGTTGATTAAAAAGGTACAAGTAGGCAAAGATCAGGAAAAGGCGCAATCAGAAAAAGATTCCCACTCCAAAAACCGAGGTGGGAAAAAAACAAACCAACAATCAGGTACTTATACCATGAAACATATCGTAAGCCGAATGAGCAGCTATTTTCCCAATAGGTGGCCACTCAGTTACCTTAACTTAACTAAAAATATGAAAACATATATAAAGCTGCATATATAATTAAACAAGCACAAAGAAGTATAAGTAGGCAATGATCAGGAAATGGCGAAATATACATATTAAAGTATGGTCTAAACGTTTACTGAATATCAAGATAGAAACTTTGCGCTACATATTTACATGTAGGTTCACCACCACGATTTTAAGCTTACAGTGGCGATTTTAATACGTTTTCAATATTTCAATAATTATTAAATCACGAAAAGCGTAAGCAAAATTAAAGGGGTGTGAGTAACATAATCGTCTGCAGTATTTTTGTTATTCTGGAATACACATGTTTTTGGTCATCAAATTACTTGTTATAATATGGTCTGTAACTAAAAGTGTTTTCGCGGAAATTTATCGGAGGGCTCTTGGATAATATTAAATTTGCTACGTAAACGAGGATTTAAAAGAAATTCCCCCCCCCCCCCCCCAAAAAAAAAAAAAAAAAAAAAAAAAAATCATAAATTTACCAAATATCTGGTAGTTACCACTTTTAGGCAAAGTTCATATCTGATATTGGTTATATTCATTCAACAACGTGTAGTCTTATTGAAATGTATGGTATTTGGAAAATCTTATCGAGCCGTTGAATCGCCTTTGGGGTCGGTATTATCCTTAAGAAATAATATTTCTTTACCTTGACTTATCGTGATTAACGCGGGATGTTGGAGGGCAGAATTTATTTAACACAACTAATAAATACCGTATTCGTTCTTATTAGCACACAGTGCGCTTAACTTTTCAAAATAATCTTAAGTTAAGGTAACAAAATATCGTTCTAATAAGCGCACATTTAGAACCAAAACAATACATTATTTGATAAAATAAACGTGTCAAAATAATCAATGATGATTCAATTTTAGTGTACCAGTTGTTCCAAAATTATAGTGTTTTACCATTCAAGGTTAAGTTTTAATGCAGTCAATACATTATTTTTGTGTAAAAAATGTGAAATATACTGATCTGCTAGTCGAAAAGTGTGCGCTTATGCACATGTTTTTTTTTCAGAAACGACCAGGGTGTGTGCTTATTGGAGCATGTGCGCTAATTGGAATAAATACGGTATGCTTACATATTGAAATGCTTTCTAGTGGACTCATTCTAAGCGGTGTGCGACGCCACAAAAACGTCACCTTACGCGAGTAATTTTGTTTACAAAGAATTATTGTTTATTTGCAAACGGTGACGTTTCCAGTAGATTCAACAGGAAAGACGATAACGTCCTGTTAGAAAAAATACTAGTAGAGGCCGCTGTGTCGAGATTTGAGCTGCCGTAGTAGGCAATGATCAGGAAAAGATGCAATCAATAAGAAACTCCCCGTACATCATCCATAGTGCAGATTATATTTTTCTTTTGCTCCATTGGGATCAGCGAGGGTATTCTAAGAAATCAGAAAATTATTATCGGTTAAGAAAGGTACAAGTAGGCAAAGATCAGGAAAAGGCGCGATCAGAAAAAGATTCCCAATCCAAAAACCGAGGTGGGAAAAAAACCCAAACTAACAATCAGGTACTTATACCATGAAAACATATCGTAAGCCGAATGAGCAGCTATTTTCCCAATAGGTGGCCACTCAGTTACCTAAACTTAACTAAAAATATGAAAACATACATAAGGCGCCAACAGCACAAAAAATTCCCTTGGAACGATCAGTAACACATAGTTACTGGCGGGCTTAAACCGGTTTTACATGGCCATAACCTCACCCTCAGCTTCTGCAGTGGTTCATAACATTTAGTTAGTCCTTCGGTCCTCGTGGTGAATCACTAACTAGTCAATGAATTATCAAGAACAAACAAATAAATCACGATAAACATCCTGATGAATCAAAAACCACGACTCACAGATTGAGTAAGCTGCCCAACGATGGAGATCCCTGGGTGCCGAATAACCTACTATCTCCGGAGCAAAAGAAAAACACCAGTTGGACCCCGGTGGGCCAAGCAACAGACAAGAAGCTCCGGTCCCAACTAACTAAAATGAATAGCTTTAAGTCATAGAGTCTGACGCCCGACCCACCGGCGTGCAATTAAAGAAGGCAGCATAGTTATCAACCATGATTGGGTTAAAAACTAAGCATGCAGACTGTCACATAACATTCAAGTTATAACCTATACGTCTGTAATGTGTTATGATTTTTTCTGAACTGAAAAGAAAAATCATTTATTTACTTCCTATAAGTTTCTTAAATTTGTAAACCAAGTCACCATAAAATTCAGGTTCCGAAAGGCCCTCACTTGAAAGCGTCTTTGAGCCAACATTATATTTGGAAATCAATTCATAGTGTTTACGATAAAATTTAGAAAAGGTTTTTCTAAGTTTATGGTACCGATAGCCCTGTTGGAGAAGTTTGGCCGTTAAACATTTATTTCGAGCGTTGAAGTCTATAACATGATTGCAGACTCTAGCAAACCTAATAAGTTGCGAAATGTATAGAGTCATTTTCTAACCAACGTTTTAATACATTTGACCCCATTTGGATTTTACTAGTCTTTGTATCGACTACCCTGTTGAACGATGTAAATCTTTGGCTTCATGTTGCTAAATCTATAGGGTCACTGAAGAGGCTTAAGTAGCCGAAACCATGGTATGGACCATTCCCTTTCTCATTATATGTTCACTGCTCTTAAAGGATCTGTTAATTTTTTATTTCCCACTCAAAATACCGAGGTGGGAAAACTAAATTGTAAATTATGTACTTGTACTTAAAAACATATCGTAAGCCGAGTGAGCAGCTATTTCCCGCCTTGGAAAGATAAGAAATATAAAATAACTGGGGGGCTTAATTCTGTTTTACTGGCGCCTAACCTCACCCTCATCTTCTGCAGTGGTTCACAACGTTTAGTTAGTTGTTCGGTCCTCGTGATGAATCTCTTACTAGTCAATGAATCATCAAAGACAAACAAATAAATCATGATAACCACCCTGATGAATCAAAAACAAGGACTCAACAGATTCAGTAAACTGCTCGACGATGGAGAACCCTGTGCGCCGAACAACATACTGAAGCCCGGAGCAAAAGAAATACCATTTAATGTAAAAGTGTATTTATTCATTTCGAATATTAAATCCTAATGATAGTAATCTTGAAAAATATACTTATGAAATATTATATATATATATATATATTTTTCACTTCACTCGTGAAATAAAAGCCATATTTCACAGAAACATTTGAATATCCTCTACATATATTTACCAAGTGTCTGAAATATAGCATACGGAGTTGTTGGTCCTTGTGTTCCATTACGAAAATATGCCCATGTAATATACAGAGATTTTTAAAGTTGTGAAAAATAAACCTTTCAGTAGAAAATATCTGCTATTTTACTTATTTTTGCTCAAAACATAGATTGTGGGTACACGTTAGTACACGAGTATCCACAATCTATGTTTTGGAGCAAAAATAAGAAAAATAGGTTAAGCCTTGCATACCCCAGTTTTGCTATATAAAAAGTGGGGGTTGAGGGTGTACACATTTCACGGACATGTTTTCCTGATGGCTAGAATCTTATCGTTGTTGGTCCGGCATGCCTCCCTTAATATACAGTCATGTTTGATAGTTTTTTTTTTGAGTGTCACATATCAAATACATATATAATTCAGCAAATAGGTCACTGTATGGGCGTTATCTCATGAATACGTTATTGGGTATGGTCTACTTTTGACCTAGGTAAAAGCTAAAGGTAAACAGTTGGAAGTTCAACTGACATGTTTTCCGTTAGAAACTACGAATGAAATACGACTTTGTCTAATTGACTGGATTGGACAAAATACAGGTAGTTAATCTCTAACGGTAAATATGTGACAACGGTCCAGGCTTACTAAGTTCGACTATTCTATAATCTCCCTACTTGAATAGATGGACTAGCCGACCACGCCCTGATATAAATATTAAAGTTGCCACCTATACAGTAACCTATTTGTCCAATTATACAATATATAGTTTAACAAGCTACAACGTATTTGATATCCAGTCTAGAGTTACGAGACACTATAGTTTGCAATCTACCTCGCTACAGGTGATGGAGTGAAACGATATAACGGAAACAATGTTTTGCAGGTACCTGTGTAATCTCGTTATCGCCTCTGTTAGGTCTGAGAATGAGGGTCATAATAATGTTTTATTCTCGGTCCTATGCTGGTGGATATGGTAAATCTTTCAAAATGAGTCTTGATGAGTAATTTCAGTAAAGAAATCCAAATCCTAAAGGACATTGAAACAATGTGTATAATTTTAAGAAATGCTATCTATTACATTCAGTCGTGATTCGATCACTTGATATTGTAGTCATTACGAAGACCTGCCCATGTAATATACAGAGATTTTTAGGTTGTAAAAAAAATGAAAATTTTCAGTGGAAAATTTTTGCTTTTCTCCTTATTTTTACTCTAAACAGAGATTGTGGGTACACGTTAGAACCGCCTCGCCGAGGCGGTTCTAACGAGTACCAACAACCTATGTTTTGGAGCAAAATAAGAAAAATAGGTATACCCCTGTATACCCCAGTTTTGCTATATAAAAGTGGGGTTTGCGGGGGTACACATTTTACGGATATGTTTTCCTGATGGTGTTTCGATGCATTTTCGTGCATGCCGAAAATAAAACTGTATTATAGCATTTTAATCCGGAGTTTAAACAACCAGGGGCTAGTTGTTCAAAATTAACGATGTCGTTAGTTAACGATTCGTTGAAATTTCAAACAACAATATTACAAATACACTGTTATTTGTGTTGAAAAAAAATGCAAAGGATTCTCACTTTTTTTTTCAACTGAAATAACATTGTATTTGCTTTTGAAGTCGATATATATATAGTTAACAAATTAAGGGCTTAATGACAGCGTTAAGCTATCGAAGTTTTGAACAATTGGGCACAGGATGTTTGCCTAAAATAAAACTGTATACAGCATTTTAATCGGAAGTTTTAACATCCAGGATGTTTATATTTCGGTGTACCCTGAGTTTTGGTATACTGGCTATTGTAACGATGGGTATGCTGAGCAGGAGACTCCAGAAGAAGACGAAACTACCCGAGATAGGTCTGTATTTATCATTACGAAAACACGCCCATGCAATATATAGGATTTTTTTTTTTTTGGTTGTAGAAATGAAAATTTCACTGGAAAAAAATTGATATTTTTCTTATTTTTGCTTCAAAACATAGATTGTGGGTACTCGTTAGAACCGCCTCGCCAGGTATATCCCCGCATACCCAGTTTTGCTATATAAAAGTGGGATATAAGGCGGTATACATTACACGGAAATGTTAACCTGCTGAGTTTAACGTCACTTTAAGGTTATTTCAGCTTATACGGGACGTGCGAATCGGTAGGTGGGGCGAAAGCGGGAGAACGTCGAGGAAAACTACCTGGCACACCCGCACGCAGAACTTGGTTTGTATCACATGTGCCCCGTGTTGGGCTCAACCCCACACCAGACACAGCGGTGAGATGATCAAATGGTTAAGTGCGGTAATGAAATATCAGCGCTCTTAACCACTCGGTCACGGGGGCCGCCAATCAGTATTATGTATAATATACTCCTCAAAATTTTGCAGGTTTTGTGAATGTCAAATAATTTATTTTATTTTATGATGTATGATAAATTTTCAATGGTACCTAAACCAATTAACCCCTAAAACCTTTAAATAATCGACAATAAACTTGTCAGTGAACATGTCATTACACTACCCTCCATAATTGGCTATTAACACATTGTGGGTGGGGTAGTAAAGTTTAGAAATTGTCTTTTATCACAACATCATGGCCGTAGATGTCAGCTTGAAATTGGATAGGTTCATCTTGGGCCTGTATAACTTCCATGCACTAAATCATCTTCCGGACGTCCGCAAGAGGAATCATGCCCCGATCGTCTACCAGCTCACGTTCCAGACTTTCCCGCGTCCCACATTGAACATTAGAGGCCGCGATTGTTCTCTGTAGACATTTCCACACGTGCTCAATCGGGTTCATGTCAGGAGGACGTGCTAGCCAGTCCATGCGCTGAATTTACTTGCGTCCAAAGAAACCTTTTACCCCTCTAACCCTTCGTAATCGGTCGTTATCGACTATAGTAAAATCAACCCAGGGCCCAATCTGCCAGCAAATGGATGAACGTTAACAATGATGCCCAAACGTCAATATCCATATTGCATACCAGTCAGCGAACCGTTCTGAATACTGTACAGATCCAAAGAACCAACATTACATACCTACCCCACACAAGCAGATTTGGTGTGCCAAACAAATTGTGTTCCAACAACTCAAATGCCATTGAAACACTCAATTGTCTGACACCACTCACGTTGCCTTCCGTCACTGACATCTAAGCTGATTTTCGACACCTCCGACCAAAGAAGTGGCCTCAAATGAGCCAGTAGAATATTGTGAGCCGTAAGGCTCACAAGGTGAGCTTATAGGATGGCCATGCTCAGGCGTCCGTCCGTCGTCGTCCACCATTTTCAAAGATCTTCTCCTCTGAAACCGCTTGGCCAATCAAAGCCAAATTTTATATGAAGCTCTATAGGAAGGGGGAACCAATGTATATATAAATAATCCAGGTCACATGACCAAGATGGCCTTCATGTCCATATATGATAAAAACCCTTCAAAAATCTTCCTCTCTGAAACCAATGGACTATTATAATGAAATTTGGCGTGAATCATCGATGGCTAAAGTACTACAATGTGTATATAAATCATGACCCTGTGATGACCTTGACCCAGTGTCAACATTGGTTGCCTATGCATATGAATAGGGAAAACTGTTAAAATGTCATTTTAAGGGGAAAACCAGCAGGAAATTGGCAAATGGACAGAATATTGATTATTCTGAAAAAAAAAAAAAAAAAAAAAAAAAAAAAAAAAAAAAAAAAATAATATATATATATATATATATATATATATATATATATATATATATATATATATATATATATATATATATATATATATATATATATATAATATATATATGGCCCAAGGGATTCATTTGCCCCTACATTGGAGTTAAAAACCATAACATTCAAACATGTTTATTGGTATATGCAGTAGATCTCAGGTGAACGTTTACAAGACCATTGGCCCTCTGGTTTATTGTCTGATCACAAACATGATTCCTGAAAGCATCATGGACTCGAGGTTTAGCGTTTTTGCGGTGTCAAAATGGGTAGGATGGCTTAGTTGACAATAAAATTGTCATTTAGAATTGACATGCAATTATGTATTATGGGACCAGCTGACTCTCTTGGCCTCAAATCGGTTGAGCTGTTGTGGGATCGTCTTCAGAGAATCATGCCTGCCCGTAATGTTCGATCTGGAACGCGAGAAAGTCTGGAAACTTTGAAATGGAAAGAGGGTGGTGTTGGATTCGTCTTGCGGGCATTCGGAAGTTGATTTGAAACTTCCTGTCACGCTGCATGGAGGTTTTACAGGTTCATGCTTGATATGATATGCCCATAACTGGGTTGATGTTTACGATCATATTTTTGTCAAAACCAGTTTTTTGTAGTATTAACTACCCCACCCACCATGTGTAAAATAGCTAATTTTGAGGGTAGTCACTGACAAGTTTATTGTCTATTGATTTTAAGCTTTTTGGGGTTTATTGACTAGGGTACCCTTTGAACCATGTGTAAAATAGCGAATTTTGCGGGCAGTGTTGTGCCATGATTCACTGACAAATATACTGTCGATTGATCTTAAGCTTTTGGGGGTTTATTGGCTAGGGTATCCATTGATCATTTATTATATATACATCATAAACATTCACAAAATCTGCAAAATTTTGACCCTTTACTTAGATTGTTTTGAGGAATAAATATATTTCATTAGACATTGTTTGATAGTTTTCTTCTTCTTCTTCTTCTTCTTCTTCTTCTTCTTATCTTTTTTTTTTTTTTTTTTTTTGCACAAAAGATAGATCGTGGGTACCAACGATCTATGTCTTGGAACAAAAGTAGAAACAACACTGTATACACCTGCATTTCTAGTTTTACTATATAAAAGTGGGATCTAATCTCAGTTTTGACCAAAATATTTTAAGATATAAACATGTTTCAACTGAAAATTATGAGGGTTGAGTCAGAATCGTAAATGCTTTACATTACGAAAACTTGCCCATGTAATATACAGAGATTTTTAAATTTGTAAAAAATGAAAATTTTCAGTAGAAAATTTTCGATATTTTTCTTAATTTTGCTCAAAACTTAGATTGTGGGTACACGTTAGAACCGCCTCGCCGAGGCGGTTCTAACGTGTACCCACAATCTAAGTTGAAAATTTTCGATATTTTTCTTAATTTTGCTCAAAACTTAGATTGTGGGTACACGTTAGAACCGCCTCGGCGAGGCGGTTCTAACGAGTACCCACAATCTATGTTTTGGAGCAAAAATAAGAAAAATAGGTATACCCCTGCATACCCCCTTTTACTATATAAAAGTGGGGTTCAAGTGGGTTACATTGCACGGACATGTTTTCCTGATGAAGATATATAGAGGATATTTCAAATTACTTTTTTTTAGATGAATATCAAATATATTTCATCGAGTGAGTTGAAAACATCAGAATTTTGATGTTTTCAACTCACGAGATGAAATATATTTTGTATTCACCGAAAAAAAAAGCAAATTTTCTTTTTACTTTATACTTTAAACTGAAAAAAGTAGTTCCTCTTCTACAGTGAAGATATAGGCTGTTATCATATATTTACTGTAAAATACGTTCTTTTTACATATGCGATACAGGCGCAAGTCCTATGCACGTATCGGGACACCATATCTCGAAAGCTGTATCAGTTCAAAATTTGTCAAAATCCATATCTCCCTAGGGAGATATGGACTCATATCACACCCCCATATCACACCCCAAATCTCGAAAGCTGTATCAGTTCAAAATTTGTCAAAATCCATATCTCCCTAGGGAGATATGGACTCATATCACACCCCCATATCACACCCCAAACCTCATATCACATCTCACGTGACCCCCACATTCGGAGCGCTCTGTTCTATTCAATAGTACGTTGTAAATTGTTCTCAATTTATAAATCAAATTTTTGTATTTGAATTTTCTGTATTAATGGTTAAATGTTATTGAATAAAATTTGTGACCAGATTTTTCTTTTCATTCTTTCTTTTTTCCACTTGAAATTATGTTGGGAAACATTTTGTGCATTGAACTGTATCAAACACTTTTTTTTTTTCAATAAAAATATATGATAAAGAGATCATGATATGGCAATTTTCATATCATACCCCGTATCAACCCTCGACTTCCGTATCAGCCCTCGACTCCCATATCAGCCCTCGGGCCTTCGGCCCTCAGGCTGATATGGGAGTCTCGGGCTGATACGGAAGTCTCAGGTTGATACGGGGTATGATATGAAAATTGCCATATGATAATCTCTTAATATCAGTCACTAGTGACGTTTGATATCAGGGAGATTTGCTATCAGTAAAATTATACCAATTTTATCAACTTTTGATATACATTGGTTTTCACTGTGAAGTATAAAATAAAAACATTTTTCAACTGAAAATTATGAATGTTCCGTCAGAATCGTAAATGCTTTATTTTGCATAGGTGTGCTATTGTAAATTATGAATGTTCAGTTATCTAGAAACGTAAATGCTTTAATTTGCATAGGTGTGCTATTGTAAATTATGAATGTTCAGTTATCTAGAAACGTAAATGCTTTATTTTGCACAGGTGTGCAATTGTAAATTGAGCCACTGCATGAGAAAACCAACAATTTGTATATTCCAAAACAAAGATGCAGACCAGCTTCGCGGTAACCTCTAAGCTGTTCAGCATCTTTGTTTTCACTACACAGATAGTACAATCCCTCTTTTTCTTAAATCCGAAATTTCAAGTTTCAAACCATCTTCTGTGACTGTACATCCCGGTTTGTGTCTGACCTGATCGGAACCCAAATTGTTGGTTTTCTCATGCACAGGCTCAATTATGAATGTTCAGTATCTAGAAACGTAAATGCTTTATTTTGCATAGGTGTGCTATTGTAATGCAATACATTTTTTACAGAAGACGCTGATGACAAAGCAATGAAGATATTACTAACCGGGGCAACGTTGTGGAAGGAATCTGATGGATATAAAGTTTATACCAAACCGGGGGATGAATTTGACGCACAGGCAGATTGGTTTCTACTAGAACCCAAGGACGTGATTTATTATGTAAGTTTAATTTTTCGACGTTATTGATACTTTTTTTTTATCTTTTTTATTTATCTATTTTATTTTATTTGTTTGTATTTATTTTTTTTTTTTTTGAAAATGTTTATGTCAAACATTTGTCAATAATGAAATAAAATACAATTGTTAGATCCTTTGGAAGCAGTAAAAACGTTCAAAGAGAGGTGGGTCATATTGTACAATTTCGGGTAATGAACCTTCATCATTGACCCTTTACAAAACTGGCAGCGAAAGCCAGACATTCATGATTGCTGCAATTTCAAGAATTTCCACCAGTATAGTCCAAATCAAAGACTAATATTCCCAAAGGGGCCAAATATTCAAAATTTTGTTAAGATGATGCTTCTTAACGTCCAATATATTTGAAATATTCCAATATCTTCACTGATCTCAAAGGATCAAAAGAAAAATATTATCTGCACTATGGATGATGTACGGGGAAAATTTGTTTAATGTGTTACTTACAATCGATTGTCAAGAGCCAGTCCGTTTTTTTATGCCCCGATGGGGCATATTGGTTTGTGTCTGTCCGTCCAGTGGCGTGAGTGCAGTCAGTCTGTAATGCGTGAGCAACGCTTCCCAGCAGGCACATGACGTCATAATGACGGCAGATCGACGTCGATGCGACGTCATGACGTCACATCGACGTTGATATGACGTCATTATGACGTCATGTGTCCGCTGGGTTAGCACTCGGTCAGGAACCGTTAGAGCTAGGATCTTGAAATTTTGTATGTATTTTGTATATGAAAATATAGAGGACCCGTATTTTTTCTTTCAGGTAAATTCAAGGGGCTAGGGGCCCATACTGTGAGATATTTCCCTTTTTAATTCTTGATAAAGTGAATAGATAGTGGGTACCTTGTGTGCGCAACCCCTCCTACAGTTTTATTCCGATTCTCTTGAAACTTTAGAGATGTTGTGACCATGCTTTGAAAATATGCATGTGGTTTGGATATAATCCTCAGATTAATTTTGTTACTTTTTTCGCAATTTGAACTAAGCCATTTTTTCAGGCATTTTGACAATGAAAGTGTATGGGCAGTGGGTACCTTGTGTGCGCAACTTCTCCTACAGTTTCATGCCAATTCATTTGAAACTTTACATGTGTTATGGGCATGGTCTGAAGATATGCATGTGGTTTGGATATAATCCTTGGATTTTTTTTTCATTTTTGGCCCGTCTCATATGAGCTGAAATAATATTGAAAGGGACTTAAAACTGAATAAATAAATAAATAAATAAATAAATAAATAATATAAAATGACCCAGCGGGCACATGACGTCAGAATGACGTCATATCAACGTCGATGCGACGTCGTGACGTCAGAATGACGTCGATCTGACGTCATTATGACGTCATGTGCCTGCTGGGAATAAACAGTTTGCATACATTTCAGTCGAATGGTAAAATAACATCACAAGTTGGGGCAAGGATTACAGCCTTCCATCCAGAGAAACGAAAAAGCAGACCAGCGGCTATTATTATCAGCGGGCGGAGTTTTAG
This sequence comes from Rugalucina vietnamica, assembly GCA_964017185.1. Classification (NCBI taxonomy): domain Eukaryota; kingdom Metazoa; phylum Mollusca; class Bivalvia; order Lucinida; family Lucinidae; genus Rugalucina; species Rugalucina vietnamica. Next base: position 10,598,008 of record OZ024884.1, on the reverse strand, counting down.
AGGACAGCGATTTGCTTTTTATTACAACTTGTCTTATCCAGATTGATAAAGTCGGATTTTTTTTTTTTTTTTTTTTTATTCAGTTTTACGTCCCTTCAAGCTTTTTCACTCATATCGAGACGAAACAATCGGTAGGTGGGGCGAAAACCGGAGTTCCCGGGGAAAAACCACCTGACACACCCGCAAGAAGAACATGGCTTGCCTCACATATGAATTCGTGCCCCGTGCGAGGCGCGAACCCACATCGGTGAGATGATCGAATGATCAAGAGCACTGAAGTCAGCGACCGTAACCACTCGGCCACGGGGGCCGCCAAAGTCGGAATATCGAAAATCGAAACTTGAAAATTCTTTTACATTAATATTCTCTATTAGCAAACAAATAAAACATTAAAATGGGTCTGCTATAGAAATTTATAGCTCTGTCACAAGAATCTACGATAATGTCTTATAGCCTCGTTTTTACGGGTCACTATATTAAGGTACTTGAAATAAAAGAATGCTGTAGAATTTGAAATGTATCCCGACTAGAGCCACACGGAGTTGAAATTGTGATTTTTTAGTGATTAAAGACCCTAGCGTAATATGAACGTTGTTCAAAACAACGAAATTTCTGTTATAATAGAAGAATATGAAAAATATGTTCATTGAAATATATAATAAATCATGTTTTATGACAAATGTTTTTGCATTTTTCATAGTCCCCAACCACCCAAGTTTTGGTTTAAACGCTCATATTAGGCTATCGTTAGGCTAAAATTAATTAAAATCACAATTTCAAGGCCTTGCGACTAAAATTAGTTTTCAGTAGATCGTAGGTACATGTCATAAGCGTCTCGCCGAGGCGGATCATACGAGTACCCATAATGTCTGTTTTGGAGCAAAAATAAGAAAAAATATATACCCCAATACACCCCAGTTTTACTATAGAAAATGGGGTTTAAGGGGTATACATTTCACGGACATGTTATACTGATATAATTCCAACTTTACTAATTTCCTACATTCTGATTGGTTGTTTGGAAGACTTTATATTCGATAAAAGCAATGCGTAAGAATACTCAGTTTTTACCTTAAAAACGGCGCGACGTTACGTGATAACGTGACGTTTCTTTGAAGAAACGTTGACGTCACCAAAACTAAACGTCATAAAAACAATGGATGAACGCGTTTTGAAGGCGTCGAAATGAATATTTGGATTTTTTTATTAACATGGACGCTTTTTTCTTTTAACAGAACACCGTACGGTAAGTGTTTTGATTTTCTCGTTGTATGTTGAAATTTGACGTTTGAATTTCTAATATTCCGAGCTCCAGTTCAAAATCGACATGTCTTTCTATCGGTCCAGACGGCGATAGTTTCTCCCAAAAGCACAAATTTGAATGAAGGGGAGATGTTTTAAAGCTCCCGCTTTGACAACCTGCCTATAGCAAACCAGTTATAGCTTCTATTTATTGCGAGAAGTGAGTTTTATGCTTTGGAAATTTTCAAGATGGCTGCCTCTTGAAGATCCGTTTTGCTCTATTTTCCTTCCGCTGGCTATAAAAATTTTAATCAATATAGACAAATGCAGTGTAATGAGACAAAGTTGGAATTATAAGGAATGAATTATTATTTTTGTTGATTTTATCGATGTGTAAACTCAGGCGAATCACTCACAAACTAAATATTTTTGTTGATTTTATCGATGTGTAAACTCAGGCGAATCACTCACAAACTTTTTCATAAAGCCCTTCGGGCTTTATTTAGTTTGTGAGTGATTCGCCTGAGTTTACACATCGATAAAATCAACAAAAATAAAATTCATTCCTATGGTGACGTACTGGGCCCGATGTTATAAATAGAGGATATTTGCTTTTTTGAGGTGAATACCAAATATATTTCATCGAGTGAGTTGAAAACATCAGAATTTTCACGAGTGCGCAGCACGAGTGAAAATTATTATGTTTCCAATTCACGAGATGAAATATATTTGGTATTCACCGAAAAAAAGCAAATTTTCTTTTTATTTTATACAATGCACAGGCATTTTCCAATGCACAAGGTAGGCGGTGAAAATGCAAAAACAAAAAAATTTTGAAAACACGAATAATTTTGGTACCACATTGTTCCTTATGTTGTAACTAAGAAAATGAATACCCACACTTTATGTTTTCGTTCATAAATAACGGAGTTATAGGCGTTTGAATTTCTGAAGTGAGACACATTTAATGACGTCAAGTAAATGGAAACGTCAGAAGAAATCCAAAAAATCTGACGTCATTACAGTGACGATATATGCTGATATCAGTCACTAGTGACTTTTGATATCAGAGAGATTTGATATCAGTGAAATTTCATATCAATGAAAATACCAATTTTATCAAGTTTTGATATACATTGGGTTTCACTGTAAAGTATAAAATAAAACCTTTTTCATGCTCAACTAAGCTGAGACGAAAATTTATCCTGCTAATAAATGTTAAAATGCCAACAATTATTAGCAGGATAAATTACTAGTTTCTGACTTTTGAACCTGGATTTTCCACAATTTTTGACTATTTCAACATTTATGAGCAATTGGAATTTCGTGATCAACTGAGCTGAGCTTGAAAAAGTTTTATAACCTCGGGACCTGATGTGACGTATACGAAGCTCAGTGTTTCATGTCCCCATTCATCCTTACGTGTCGAGCTTTAAGTTCGTCAATAAAAGTAATTTCATCTGTTAGCATTATCTTACAATCAGATTCTAAAATTCTAAAACCTTCACTCCAAGCTGAAGCCGGTATTTCCAAATATGGGCTTGGTTTTACATCGTTCATGCAAAATGAAGTTGTTTTATTTAATATTGTTTGGAAATGATTAACCTCCTGCATGAATTCAGGTCCTTCGGCAAGCACTTTGTCGTCGAATATCTTTGCGAAGTGGTTGTATATAGCAAAATCCATGAAGCTCGTATTCATGTATTTTTCACGTAGTTCCTGAGTTAAATTAACTTTCGGATGCGCATGCGTGTTGCGTGAAATATACAGAATATCTGATAAATTCCAATTTAGGTATCGCTTCATCAAGACAAGAGATTCTTTAAATCTTTCAGTGAGAAGAACTAACAAAAAATCTTTCTCTAGGGCATTCAACTTCGTCACAATTTTATCCGTATCGGTTATTTTCACAATCGCGTCAAATCCGAAATCCTGACCCATCGAATTTCTGGTTTCTGAGAAATGATTGACTTCATATTTTTCCGGATGTAAGATAAGTTCCTGAATATAATTCGATTTTGGTATTTTGGTCATGTAAGGCATCCCGAATACATCTCTATAATAATAGGCAGACGAAATCAGTCGATCAATTGGCTCCCGGACTATAGCTATATTGACTTTATCCCCGGGCAATATTTTGTCATATTGCTCCTTTTTGTACCAAGAATGTGTTGCAAGAATATCATAATGCCCTCCCGGTTTTACTGGTAGAGTCGCGGAAATGTCGAAATAATACCTGTTCCTGGGTAATACGAAAGTGAGATTCCGCTGTAAACCAAATCGGAAGAAGATATTTTGAAGCGTAGATCCGCCGGCTTTCCGCACTTTCAGGAATCCGATATGACGTATTTCTGACGCATTCCCAATATGACGTATTTCTGACGCATTCCCAATATGACGTATTTCTGACGCATTCCCAGATCTCTGCTGCTTGTTTTGGACGTCGTCACGGTCATTAATACCATCATAAGTCGTGTAAGTGTTTCCTGTGATGGGGTCTACTTTAATGAATAGGGAAGCTGATGGATACCATAGCGCACTTGTAAAGAATAGCGTTAGTATGAGAAAGAATGAGATCCTGAAAATAAGCAACAAAGATTAGCTTTACTGAATTATCAATGGCGTTCTGATTATTGACATATGAGCCTATCAGAGAAAAACACTGCTTTTTTGTACTGTAGCAAGGAAAAGCATAAAGCATTGTTTTTCTCTGATAGACTCATTTGTCAATGGTGCTTTTATTATTATTATTATTATTATTATTATTATTATTATTATTAAACACAGCATATAAGTTTGTAACTTTAAAAAATCGTTGACAGAGATAATAAATTATTCTAGCTACTTTAATGGTATTTCAATAGTTCAAAGGCATAAATGTGTCATATATAGAGGATATTTGCTTTTTTGAGGTGAATACCAAACATATTTCATCGAGTGAGTTGAAAACATTTTTTATGTTTTCAACTCACAAGATGAAATATATTTGGTATTCACCGAAAAAAGGCAAATTTTCTTTTTATTTTATAAAATACACAGGCATTTTCCAATTCACAAGGCAGGTGGTGAAAATGCAAAAACCAAAAATCTTTGAAAACACAAATAATTTTGGTACCACATTGTTCCTTACGTTCTAACTAAGAAAATGAATACCCACACTTTGTGTTTTCGTTCATAAATAACGGAGTTATAGGCGTTTGAATTTCTGAAGTGAGACACATTTAATGACATCAAGTAAATGGAAACGTCAGAAGTAATCCAAAATCTACAGTGAAGATATATAGAGATTATCATATTACAATTTTCATATCGTACCTCGTATCAACCCGAGAATCCCGTATCAGCCCGAGACTCTCGTATCAGCCCGAGGGCCGAAGGCCCGAGGGCTGATGCGAGAGTCGAGGACTGATCAGAGACTCTCGTATCAGCCCGAGGGCCGAAGGCCCGAGGGCTGATGCGAGAGTCGAGGACTGATACGGGATTCTCGGGTTGATACGTGGGTACGATATGAAAATTGTTATATCGTAATCTTTTTATCATATATTTTTATTCAAGACCATTTTTTCCCTTTCTTTGTTTTATTTATTTTTTTTTATTTATTTTATTTTATTTTTTATTTATTTATTTATTATTATTATTATTATTATTATTATTATTATTATTTTTTTTTTTTTTGACATACCGCCAAAGCATGCAGTAGAGCGCATATTTCCACATTTAATTTTAGCACAAATCGAAAATTCGTCTCGACATTACAAAATACTGTTGCCTGTGACATAAAACCACAACCCAAACAAATCTAAAATGCCTGCGGTACACTACCTAATGAACTCAATACAATAGGAGCCGAGTGCTCCGAATATAATTTTATTAGCCAATCATATGGTGATACGGCTTTTTCTCCCTAGGGATGATATGGGTCACGTGGGTATGTGAGCCAATCATTTGGTGATACGGCTTTTTCTCCCAAGGGAGTGATATGGGTTTTATCAATTTTTGAACGGATACGGCTTTCGAGATACTGTGTCGCGATACGTGAACGTTACTCTTGTCTGTATCGCATATGCAAAAAGAACATATTTCGTAGTAGATATATGATAAAGGCTGATATCAGTCACTAGTGACTTTTGATATCAGTGAGATTTGATATCAGTGAAATTTCATATCAATGAAAATACCAATTTTATTAAGTCTTGATATACATTGGTTTTCACTGTAAAGTATAAAATAATTCCCATTTCTCGTTATGTGTTCACCGCTCTGTAAGGATATCGGTTTATTTTTATTTGCTATGACTACAGCTGATGTTGTGCTGTAATGAGGTTAATAAATGACAAATAGCTGAAAAAAAAAAAAAAAAAAAAAAAAAAAGCATGCCATCTTTAAAAAAGTTATGGCCAGAGTGCACGGACTTTTTGATCACTCCACGTATTATTTTTGTAATTATGCATATTTCTGAAATACAATGTATTTGTTTGTTTGAATTGATGCTTTACGTCCCAGTCAACAGCAGTGGTCATGTCGGGACGTTGCCTCCATTTTATGGGACTTTTACCCAGCATTACTGGTGACATGACCTCAAAATGTGCTTCATAAATAAATAACTATCCAACTAAGGCAAATATATGTATGGATGGTTTGACTAAACCACTTTTCCTGGGCAGGCTCAGCCATGAGCGGTTAACCAGTGATCAGATTGTCAGTAGATTAGAAGTTTTGCCTGGAGGCACAAGCAGCCCATCTATTTCTCCTAGGCCCCAATGGGCGGGGGCCCAGCACCAATACAGCGCTGACAATAAGGTAGCGTGTCAAAACGTCAGAAATAAGAAAAACAGGTACATCCCTGTAAACTCCACCAGTTTTACCATATAAAATATGTGTTCAAGGGGGTATACATTTCATAAACATGTTTTCTTGATGGGATGTGAATTTTTAAATCGAAATATGATCTTACATTGAAAGAATAAAATGCCCTACATCGTTATAATAGTAAATTCATTTTATTGTTAAAATGAGTCAGGCCATTACCATTCATAGTCCAATAAGTAAACATTTAAAAAAAAAAGTCACCAGGGGTGTTTAAGCCTTTTGTACTCGTTTTGCATTTTAACCATTTGAGAAATTTAACTTTACATTTCGCTAGGCGTTTTTAACATACCTTAGATCACTTTAAATAATTATATAGACAAACTATTCACAATGAAAAGCGTGTTGTACACTGTAGTTATAAATTTCATTTAAGAAAGCAAAAACACGTTGGATAACATTTTACAGGTTTGGCATACCCATTCGTATCACAAATCTTATGATTACACAATCGTGCAATTGCTTACGATTTATTAGGACCAGCACTTAAATAAGTAAATCATTTTGCATTTTGTATATAAACAAATAAATGGCCTAAGCTATTGAATTGGGCGTAATGCTAGTACGTACGCTGCGGACGCTGCGGATAGAGCTTCCGTATCCATCCTATCAGTAACGACTCGCATCTTATCCGTAATGTCCGTACCTGTACGTATATTATCACAGGGCCCTGAAGCCGGGAAAGATTTTGATAATTGTCAACAATCAGGCACGGATGAAAAATCCGTAATAGTATTCGATTGTGTCCGTATCCAGTCGGTATCAAAATCGTATCTGTTCCGTAACTAAACGTATCCCTCCGTAAATTTTCGTAATCACAGTAAACAGCTTACTCGCTGAATCGCCCGTGCGTCCAATGCTTACAAATATGCACGTGTTTTCAATCATACGTTTCTTAGGTGCGTGTGAAAAATGCGGATTCCTAAGAAGAAGATTTTTGCATTGCTTTTACATGTACTAGCTGAGGAGGAGGCGGCAATACATCAGAAAATAGGAAAACAAACAAACATAGAATAAACACACAAATGTTACTAAAATTATAATATAGCTCCTGGACGACCATAGTAGACTTTCGTCACAGATTCACCGTTACAAATATGAATGACACCCCTGTTCCTATTGGTCAAATACATTCATTTCATTCATATGTATAATGTTAAACCTGTGACTTAAGTCTACTATGATCGTCCGGGAGCTATATTTTGAGAAATTATTTCCGTTGTTTTACGACTATCATTCGATTGATAAATCACTCGATCGATCAGTCAGGAGATTCATCAATCGACCGATAATAATAATAATAATAATAATAATAATAATAATAATAAACTTACAAGATAACTGTAAAACGCGCTTTTTTCATCTCCACTACTTAAATCGTGACTTTCTAAACATTCTGGTTGAAATGCGACCCTTTACGCGTGACTTATTATTCTGTTTTTTCAAATCTTCGATCGCAAAAATATATATTAAGCCGCATCATGAGAAACCCAACATTTTGCATATGCGAAAACGAAGGTGCAGATCAGCCTCGCAGTTGTACTATCCGTGTACTAAAAAAAAAAAAAAAAAAAAAAAAAAATATCGATAGTACAATAATATTCCTGTTCTAGTTAAATTCGAAATTTCAAACTTCTAGTTATCTTATGTGCCTGCAAAGCTTGGACCTGTTCAAAAACACATTGTTGGTTTTCTCATGATGCGACTCATAGATCGATTCATGTCAAAAAGTACATGCATTGATTCCAATCATTACATGAGCCGCGCCATGAGAAATCCGGACTTTTGCCTATGCAAAAACAAAGGCGCAGATCAGCTATGCAGTGACTGCACAGCTGATCAGCGCCTTTGTTTTCGCTACTCGGATACATGTAGTACAGTTCCTCTCCTACTTATAGCCGAAATTTCAAGCATCTAGCCTGCTCCTGTGACTGTACGAGTACATGCCGATTTGTGCCGGACCTGGTCGGAAATCCCGAAGACCGCTTTTCTCGCGTCGCGGCTCATATTGTACTCGCTATCACTTCCTTTAAAATTATGACATTTTGCCCAAATTCACTTTTTTGTATAAATGGATGTCTGCTATCAAGATACATTACCTGGAGAAGTATTACAACTGGATTCAATCTAATCTGAAGTTATTTTATTTTTTTGAAAAAATCCCATGTAAAATCATTTTTTTTTTAAATTTTATCGCAAAAACCTTGTACGTGCACTTACAAGGTTTATGCGCTAAGAAACTACTTCAGTGCTAAAATGTTGTAACTGCAACTTTTGAAAAAAAAAAAAAAAAAAAAAAAAAAAAAAAAAAAAAAATTTTAGTAGGGTCAGCATGTAAAAAATTCTTAAAGCAATATACTTAACCAAATTCCCAACGCACTTAGTAATATTTTGTTGAATATTTTTAAAAAACGGAAGAATTGAAAGTCTTCAAATTCTCTGTATGCTGACAATGACCATTTTCAAACAGAATGCTGAAATTTTATTGCAATCGGTGATTTCTATCGAAAATAATCGAAGTTTTTGTAACCCTACCCTTCATTCAAAAAATCGGAAGATGCTAACATAAAAACAATAAAATTGATAGGCCGGTGAAGATGTTCGCTGCCAATGAAAAAGTATTCAAACTTTTTTTCTAACCACTCTTTTTTGATTCCAAAATAAAACATAAGACATTTGATAACAAAATAAATATAGGGTAGTGTGCATTTTTCAAGCTACAGGCCTCTGAATGAGACCTCTGAGAATCATGTTTTAAATTTGCTAAAATTAATTTAATTTTCAATTCTTTGAAACAAACCTGTCTTGAACAAAACTACACCTAGAATGCTTTCAAAAGTCATAATATATACGTAACGCATACTATTTTGGACCAAACGCATAGAAAAAATTGCAACTGGAAGTGTATGACAAAATTTTTCGAGTATTTTTCCAACCCTACCCCGTACTTGAAAAGTCGGAAAAAATCAATATTTTGAAATGTGCCAAACCCATATTTGTTTATTCAAACTTTTTCTTGTATTTTCACACAACATAGAACTTTGTAATATTGTTCGAATAAAAGAAAGAAATATATAGGGTAGTGTGCATATAAGAGAGAACCAACAACTTGAAAATCACCATTTTCAGCCTTTTTTCAGCTGTTTCGTTTCTTTAAGCCCATTTCTTAAAACCACCTAAAATTTTAAAACCAGCACCCCAAAGACACAAAGACTGACTTAGAAGACCATGTACATATATACTGCAGCTATTATAAACAAAGAAATAATGCAATTAATTTGAAAATGTGTAATATTCAAGTTAAATCTACCCTACCCCCTAAATTCCACTGACAACTATTTTTTTCTGAAAAGTTGCAGAAAATGGGGTGAAAAAATGAAGTTTCTTAGATTGACAATTTTCATGGCTCGTTCAATGCATATTATCATTACTAGTAAATTTTAGCCGTCTCAACGTAGCAGTAAGATGATTGCGGCGATGAAGACAAATAAGACACACACATACACACACACAATCTCAAATAAGACATACACAGAGGAAAAGAGAAAAACTGACAAATTTGACCTTTGACCTCGATGACATTGACCTTTCAAAAAATGAAACCCTCAAGCTAATATCCGGGGCCGCCCTCCACCTTCCCTCCAAGTTTGGTGAAGATCGGCCCAAAGACCTGGGAGGAACAAACAGAAAAACAACATAAATTTGACCTTTGACCCAATTGGACCCATAAATCTTAATCAGGGATCAACCCGTATACACTCACCAAGTTTCAAGCAAATCAGACCAAGGACTGCCGTGTTACAGAAATTTGACCTTTGACCTCGATGACCTTGACCTTTAAAGAATGAACCCTTCGAGCTAAAATCCAGGGCCTCCCTCAACCTTCCCTCCAAGTTTGGCGAAGATTGGCCCAAGGACCTGGAAGGAACAAAGAGAAAAAAACAACACAAATTTGAACTTTGACCTCGATGGACTTTGACCCAATTGGACCCATAAATCTTAATCAGGGATCAACCTGTATACACTCACCAAGTTTTATGTAAATCGGACCAAGGACTGCTGAGATATAGAAATTTGACCTTTGACCTCGATGACCTTGACCTTTAATAAATGAATCCCTCGAGCTAATATCCGGAAGTTCGGTGAAGATCGGTCCAAGGACCTGGGAGAAGTAGGTGAACAAACAGAAAAAAAAAAACATGACCAACAGAAAAAAAAACAAACATAAATTTGACCTTTGACCTCGATGACCTTTGACCCAATTGGACCCATAAATCTTAATCAAGGATCAATCTGTATACACTCAGCAAGTTTTATGCAAATCGGACTAAGGACTGCTGAGATACAGAAATTTGACCTTTGACCTTGACCTTTTAAATAATTAACCGGGGTCGCCCTGTAAACACTCACCAAGTTTCATGCAAATCGGACCATGGACTGCTGAGATACAGAAATTTGACCTTTGACCTCGATGACCTTGACCTTTGGAATAATGAACCCCTCCAGCTAATATCTTGGGCCGCCCTCAACCTTCCCACCAAAATTGGTGAAGATTGGCCCAAGGACCTGGGAGGAACAAACAGAAAAAAAACAAATTTGACCTTTGACCTCGATGACCTTTGACCCAATTGGACCCATAAATCTTAATCAGGGATCAACCTGTATACACTCACCAAGTTTTATGTAAATCGGACCAAGGACTGCTGAGATATAGAAATTTGACCTTTGACCTCGATGACCTTGACCTTTAATAAATGAATCCCTCGAGCTAATATCCGGAAGTTCGGTGAAGATCGGTCCAAGGACCTGGGAGAAGTAGGGGAACAAACAGAAAAAAACATGACCAACAGAAAAAAACCCATAAATTTGACCTTTGACCTCGATGACGTTTGACCCAATTGGACCCATAAATCTTAATCAGGGATCAACCTGTATACACTCAGCAAGTTTCATGCAAATCAGACCAAGGACTGCTGAGATACAGAAATTTGACCTTTGACCTCGATGACCTTGACCTTTAAAATAATTAACCCATCGAGCTAATATCCGGGGCCGCCCTGTATACACTCACTAAGTTTCATGCAAATCGGTATAAGGACTGCCGAGATAGAGAAATTTGACCTTTGACCTCGATGACCTTGACCTTTGGAAAAATGAACCCCTCGAGCTAATATCTGGGGCCGCCCTCAACCTTCCCACCAAGTTTGGTGAAGATCGGCCAAAGGACCTGGGAGAAGTAGGGGAACAAACAGAAAAAAAAAACACATAAATTTGACCTTTGACCTTGATGACCTTGACCTTTCAAAAAATGAACCCCTCAAGCTAATATCCGGGGCCGCCCTCCACCTTCCCTCCAAGTTTGGTGAAGATCGGCCCAAGGACCTGGGAGGAGTAGGGGAACAAACAAACAGACAACCAAACAGACAAACGTTGCTCAAATTATAGTATGATGTATCCAAATATAAAATATTGGGAAAATATCTGCAACCGTTTACGAGATATTCAAGAAAAGAAAAACCGGAAGTTCCGAAATGTCAAATGTTAGCAGCGAACATCCTTAAGGCAAAAAACATGATCTGTACATAATTTTTATTGAATTTGAGTAAAACTACAACACACATAAACATGAAAGTCATTTTTAAATCGAAAGTTAGCGTCTCAAAAAAGCCTTGTAATAAGCAATTTGATGTCTTAAGGATACAGATTGTTATTTACAGTCGGTACTTGGTGGGTACACTAACCCCATAACTCTTACTAGCGCTAAAAAGCAATTTCGCATTGACAGAACTTTGCCACTTGCATGCGAATCTTTGTAACGTGCGGCAACGTCTGAGGACGACAGATAAAAATGACGGAAAATACTAACATAAGACCAATCGGTTGACGCCCAAACAAGAGTCAGTATGATACCATGCGACTTGTCAGAGTAAAACGGCAAATAAAAAGTATCCCTGTTCCATTGATTTTAAACGTATTTCAAACGTATTTACGCTAAATGAGCTACCCTCTCTACAAAGCCGGCCGCTCTATCGTTTTTATCGACAGAGAGGCGAATTTTTCGACTTCCATTCGACGAACAATAAGCTTTCTAATTCCATTCAAGGATTAGAAAAAGACAATCACCACGCGGCAGCACGTGCAGAAAATCTGTTTTTGTATGAGATTCTTAGACGTGGTCACGTGATAAAATTTATTTGAAATGATCGAGCCAAAATGCGAAAATGCTCGCCAAGAAAAAATATTCAAAATCTAAAAGCAAAATCTTTAACGAAACGAAAGTTATTCAGTTTTTTAAAACTGATGCGTTGGGATTTTTGCCAAGTGTATGATTAAGGCAAAAAAGAATTAGTTCTGCATTGCAATTTATTCAATGTTAAAAATTCTCAAATACCTTAGCGCAAAAACGGTGTAAGTGCACTTACAAGGTTTTTGCGCAAGCTTATTTCAGTGGTAAAATGTTGTATCTGAAAATAAAAATGCTGTAAAAATTTTCAATGACCATTCTTTACCAAACTTACTTTACACATAGATGAGACCAATAAGTAAGATGTACTCAAGCTGTTGTTTGATTTGCCTACATGTGAAATACACAAATTATTATTTTTTTGTCTCTCCTGAAAAGTAAGCATTTGGCAATTACACTGTTTTTGCGCTAAAGTGACGATAAAATGAAATTAAGCTTTTACGATACATAAGTAAATCTATTGTGTTTTGTATATAACCAGGAAAACATGTCCGTGCAATGTATACCCACTTATACCCCATTTTTATATAGCAAAACTGGGGTACGCAGGGGAATACCTATTTTTCTTATTTTTGCTCTAAAACATAGATTGTGGGTACTCGTTAGAACCGCCTCGCCGAGGCGGTTCTAACGTGTACCCACAATCTATGTTTTGAGCAAAAGTTAGAAAATATAAAAACAATTCTGCTGAAAATTTTCAATTTTTACAACTTAAATCTATATTTAACATGGGCGTGTTTTGTATATAAAATCATACCAGACAACCAAACCGCGTTATTGTTGGGTGGGACGTAAATACGAAAGCAATCATTATTTCAGACCAGAAACCCACCAGGAAAATGTCCGTGAAATGTATACACACTCAAACAAACATAAAACTGAGAACCTTTAAGAGCAATGAGCATATTAAAGAGAAGGGGGATGGGCCATACCGCGGTTTCGGCTATTTAAGCCTCTCCAGTGACCCTATAGATTTGGCAACATGGAGCCAAAGTGACTTACTGTAATTTTGCATCTTTCAACAGGGTAGTCGATACAAAGACTAGTTTACTCTAAATGGGGCCACATATAATAAACCTATATATAAAAATAAATAAATATAATAAAACCCACTTATATAATAGAAAAAAAATGAGGTTTGCAGGGGCTAAACCTATTTTTCTTATAATGATCCAAAACGAAGGTCGTGGGCACTCGTTAGAACCGTCTCGCCGAGGCGGGTCTAACGTGTACCTACGATCTATGTTTTGAGCTAAAATATTTAAAACATCCAAATTTTTCGAATGAAGATTTTCAATTTTTACAAGTTAGGCAAATTTTGAATGTATAAGATGGGCTTGTTGTCGTAATGGTAACAATACTAAAATACAAACAAAAATAACGAAAACACTAACAACAAACTTACAAGGTGTAGGTAAAACGCGCTTGCTGCATCTCTACGACTAATATCATGAATTATAAAAATCCGTGTTTGAAATGCGACCCTTTTTGTGTGACTTATATTTTTTCTTTACATAAAACCCCAAAAAACTAGACCGATTTACGTCAAAAAGTACATGCACTGTTTCCATTTCCTGTCATTTTATTGTACCCTACCACTTCTTTAAAATTTATGACTAAATGTTTGGTGCTCCAGTGATTTGAACAACGCGTGAGAAGAGCAGAAAGCAGGTATCAGACTGAACAAACTAATATGTAATAAGACGGTAAAAATATGTTTTCTTTAGTGTTGAATTTATTAAGGTTACGCTCTGAAGAGTCTATAGATCTTGAATCGCTTTACGTACACATTCAACGACAGATTTAATAAAGGAAAACCTGAAAAAAAATTCAATGGGCTATGTCACTCTTCATGTATTTATAAAATTGATGTTTTGTGAAAGTAAAAAGCGAGAACAAATAAACCGTCATGTAGCGACATTTTCTAATATCATAATTATAAATAATACAATGAACGGTAGATCTACGCTAATGGAGAATATACGATTTTTTCTTATCATCCTTCAATTCCTATTTAAATCTGGCTAGTAAAATAGCCAACAGAGGTAAAAAGTAGGAAATGATCGGGCAATGGCGCAAAAACCGAGTGGGAAAAATTCAATTAAAAATCAAGTACTTATTCTAAGAAAACGTAGATCGTAAACCGCGTGAGCAGATATGTTCCCAAATGGCGGTCACTCAGTTACCAAAACTTAACTAAAATCTGGAAAGGTTAACGTAGGCAACGAACAGGCGCATACATAAGCATACATAAGGTGCAAACATCACAAAAAATCATCGCCAAAATATAAAAATGTAAGAACCACTGATTTTTTTTCAGAACTGATTTTTAGTGAGTCACAAATATTCAATAATTTCTTTCTAGCGTCGTTACTTTAGTCATTACGAAAACTTGCCCATGTAATATACAGAGATTTTTTTAGCTTTAAAAATTGAAAATTTTCAGCTGAAAAATTTTGATATTTTTCTTATTTTTGCTCCAAAACATAGATTGTGGGTACACGTTAGAACCGCCTCGCCGGCGGTTCTTATGAGTACCCACAATCTATGTTTTGGAGCAAAAATAAGAAAAATAGGTATACCCCTGCATACCCCAGTTTTACTATATAAAAGTGGGGTATAAGGGGGTAAATATTACACGGACATGTTTTCCTGATGAATAGAAATTTTAGGCTGTTGGAAACCAGATCATACCTCATTGGACTCTAAGGTAATAATAATAATAATACTAATAATAATAATAATAATAAAGAAAATGGCAATAAGAAACACTGACACCATGGAGTAAAATCACGCATTTTCATTTCTGTATATAAGAATATAACGTTGATTTTCAAATGCAAAACTTCACCCAGTTCAAGAGCACGCATGACTTCACTTTCTTCAAATACATGTAGAATACATTTTCTATTATATATTTGTTTCGCCACCACCCGAAGAGATCGAATCGAGCCGGGCACAAGTAATTTCCTATCAATATCTCTCCCTGAAAGAATGAACATAATAATCTAAATCAGGTGTGAACTCTTTGGGTTTGAACAACGCGTAGTTTGAGCATGCCACGTATAATACAACAGTCTGTTTGTCATTGTGTTTGTTGCGTACACTTAATGGCTTCATCATGCACCAGCTCATGTCGTTCTGCTCTATATGCAGATAAATGATACTCAAACAACAAGTGCAGCAAAGTCACATATGACAAAAACCAAGTCAATTAACGTGTTTGATATTCATATTCATATCTTAATGGTTTCTGAACAGCATAACCATTGCGAAAACTTGCCCATGCAATATACTTAGATCTTATTCAGCTGTAAAGCGTTATTACAGAAATATATGTGACAGAGAATAGTACCATTTTTCAGATAGACACTAAATAGAATGTAAAAGTTTGATCCTTTGGAGTAAGTGAAAACATTAAAAGGGAGGTTTTATGGACCATATTGCGCAATTTAGGGTACTGAACCCTTTGCAATGAAAAACTTGTTGAAGTTCAGTCTGAATTGGACATTTTTAAATGTATTATTGAAACCCATTACCCATGTTAATGTATAAAATGAAATTAAATTCTCTATATTACAACAGTAAATCTATTGTATTTTGTATATAAAATCATACCAGACAACCAAACGGCCGTACTGTTGAGTGGGATGTAAATACCAAATCAATCATTATTTCAGACCAGAAACTAATAAAATGTCACTGCACTTTCTTGAAATTTGTCATGTTCGTGCTGTTAAAGCGGCAAAATGGCTAATTGGTGGGTTATTGATATAATAGTACATGTAATAATATAAACAAAAATAACAATAGCACTAATAATAAACTTACAAGATGACAGTAAAGCGCGCTCGCTTCATCTCCACGACTTATCTCGTGATCTCAAAATGAGCCACCTCGTGGGAAAACCAACAATGTGGTTTCCGAACAGGTCCGACACAAACCGGCCTGTACAAGCACAGAAAAGAGCTAGAAGCTCGAAATTTCGGATTTAACTAGGAGAGGAATTTTACTATCCGAGAAGCGAAAACAAAGGCGCTGATCAGCTTCGCGGTTACCGCGAAGCTGATCTGCGTCTTTGTTTTCGCATATGCAGATTGTTGGTTTTCCCATGAGGCGGCTCAAATAAAAAAAAACCTTAATAAAAATGCGACTCAAAGTTAACGTGTGACTTTTTTTTACACTTTCGATCGCAGAAAAAACTATATCGATTCACGTAAAATAGTACATGCAAAGATTCCTGACCTGCACCCGACCACTTATATGAAGTTTATGACTTCACCTATGGTACTCCATTTATTTGAACAATGTGCGTAAAGAGCATTAAACTATTAGACTAAACAAACTGACCTGTAATAAGATGGTATAAAAGTTATGTTTTCTTTTGTGTTGGGTTCATTAAGGTTACGCTCTGAAAAACCGATATATTTTGAATAGCATTACTTCTGCTTCCATATTCAATAGCCCAACGACATTTCACTGAAATGATAAACGAAAACCTGAAAAAAATCAATGGCTTTGGTCACTCTACTTGAATAAATAAAATGGATGTGTTATGAAAGTAAAAGCAACAACAAAAAAAAAACCGTAATGTAGCGACATTTTCAGACTATTAACGCATAAACAATGCAATAAGAGGTAGATCGAAGCTAATACAGAACATACAATTTTTCATGTCATCGTTAAATTCCTACATAAAACTGGCTAGTAAAAAGCAAATAGATTAATTTTCAGAACTGATTTTCAGTGAGTCACAACCATTCATTGCAATAATTTCTTCTTAGCCGTCCGTTACATCATTTTTGCGTAGAAACTACTATTACTGCTACTACTACTACTACAAATAATAATGATAATAACTTATGCTTCCTTCCAATAGAATACCTTTCTATTTTTCTTATTTCTTTCGCCCCCACCAGAAGAGATCGAATCGCGCTGGGTACAAATAACTTCAATCAATATTTCTGAATAAATGGAAATTAAAAACCTAAAATCAGACGCGGACTATTGGATATTTGAAACAACGGGTTTTTTGAGCAGGCTACGTACACCGGTCCGCTTGTCACTGTGCTTGTTGCTTGTTGCGTACACGTATAGGCTTCAGCATGCACCAGCTAATTTCATGTCGTTCTGCTCAGTAGGCAGATAAATGATAATTAAACAACGGGTGCAGCAAAATCACTTATGACAAAAATCAAGTCAATAAACGTGGTTGATATTCATATTCATATCTTAATGGTTTCGGAAAAGCATAACCATTACAAAAACTTGCCCATGCAATATACATAGAAAGGTACAAGTAGGCAAAGATCAGGTAAAGCCGCAATCAGAAAAAGATTCCCACTACAAAAACTGAGGTGGGAAAAAACTTAATTAAGAATCAGGTACTTACATGTATACCGCGAAAACATATCGTAAGCCGAATGAGCAGCTATTTTCCCAATAGATGGCCACTCAGTTACCTAAACTTAACTAAAATGTGAAAACATACATAAGGCGCCAACAGTACAAAAATTTAAAACGCCAAGACATAAAACAAAAAGAACCACCACAGAAGTATCGCATTGGAACGGTCAGTAATATAAAATTACTGGCGGGTTTAAATCGATTTTACATGGCCATAACTTCACCCTCAGCTTCTGCAGTGGTTCATAACATTGATCTTTTTCAGCTGTAAAAATTGATTTTCGCATTGGAAACTTTTTGATGTCTCAAAACATACAGTGCGGGGTAAAATACTAAGAAAAATAGGTATACCCCTGCAAACCCCAGTTCTTATACATAAAACTGGGGTTTGGGGGTGTATACATTTCAAAGACATTTCATGATGAATAGGTTCGGAAAAGCAAATAATGGTTCAGCAATACGGATCATATCAACGCGTCTAGACGTTAAAGGGAGAACATGGACAGACATTTTTGACGAATGGTCTTGCCCACCATTATCATTTGGATGAGGCCACTGTCAGTTTTGGGGGGATTGAGAGTGATTTTGAATTTGTATTCCATTTATCGATGAAAATCCTTTAAGCAAACAGAATAGTCCTCGTGAATGTATAAAATGAAATTAGACTTTTTCTATTACATCAGTAAATCTATTGTATTTTGTATATAAAATCATACCAGACAACCAAACGGCCTTACTGTTGAGTGTGATGTAAATAACAAATCAATCATTTTTTCATTTGTTGATGATTCATTGACTAGTTAGAGATTCACCACGAGGACCGATGAACTAACTAAATGTTGTGAACCACTGCAGAAGCTGAGGGTGAGGTTAGGTACCTGTAAAACCGGTTTAAGCCCGCCAGTAACTTTGTGTTACTGATCGTTCCAAGTCGATACTTCTGTAGTGGTTCTTTTTGTTTTATGTCTTGGTGTTTAAAATTTTTTGTGCTGTTGGCGCCTTATGTATGTTTTCATATTTTTAGTTAAGTTAAGGTAACTGAGTGGCCACCTATTGGGAAAATAGCTGCTCATTCGGCTTACGATATGTTTCATGGTATAAGTACCTGATTGTTAGTTTGGTTTTTTCCCACCTCGGTTTTTGGAGTGGGAATCTTTTTCTGATTGCGCCTTTTCCTGATCTTTGCCTACTTGTACCTTTTTTTCAGACCAGAAACTGATAAAATGTCATAGTTATTTCTTGAAAATAGTCATGTTCGTGCTGTTAAAGCGGCACAATAGCTAGTTATAATAGTACATGTGATAATATAAACAAAAACGATAGCACTAATAATAAACTTACAAGATGACTGTAAAGCGCGCTCGCTTCATCCCCACGACTTAGCTCGTGATTAATAAAACAACATCTTAATATGCTTGATAAAATGCGACTCTTTACGTGTGACTTTTTTCAACTTTCGATCGCAAAAAAAAACTAGATCGATTCACGTCAAATAGTACATGCAAAGATTCCTGACCTGCACCCTATCACTTCTATAAAATTTATGACTTCATCTATGACCCTCCATTTATTTGAACAATGTGCGTAAAGAGCAGTAATCTATTAGACTAAACAAACTGACCTGAAATAAATTTGGTATAAACGTAATGTTTTCTTGAGTGGTGGGTTAATTAGGTTACGCACTGAAGAGTCTATAGATTTTGAATCGCATTGCTTCTGCTTCATTTTCAATAGCTTAGAGGCAGACTTTATAAAGGAAAATCTGAAAAAAAAAAATCAATCGACTTGGTCACATTTCATGAATTAATAAAATGGATGTGTTATGAAAATAAAAGCAACAACAAATAAACCGTAATGTAGTGACATTTTCTGACTATTAAAGAAAAAAACAACGCAATATAAGCTAATGCAGAACATGCGATTTTTCATATCATCGTTTCAATTCCTACATAAAACTGGCTAGTAAAAAGCAAAAAGAGTAATTTTCAGAACTGATTTTCAGTGAGTCACAAAAAGGTACAAGTAGGCAAAGATCAGGAAAAGGCGCAATCAGCAAAAGATTCCCACTCCAAAAACCCGAGGTGGGAAAAAAACAAACTAACAATCAGGTACCTATACCATGAAAACATTTCGTAAGCCGAATGAGCAGCTATTTTCCCAATAGGTGGCCAATCAGTTACCTTGACTTAACTAAAAATATGATAACATACATAAGGCGCCAACAGCACAAAATACAAAATATCAAGACATAAAACAAAAAGAACCATTACAGAAGTATCGACTTGGAACGATCAGTAACAAAAAGTTACTGGCGGGATTAAATCGATTTTACACGGCCGTAACCTCACCCTCAGCTTCTGCAGTGGTTTATTCATTGCAATAATTTCTTCTTAGCCGTCCGTTACATCATTTCTGCGTAGAAACTACTACTACTACTACTACTACTACTACTACTACTAAATGTACTACTACAAATAATAATGATAATAACTTATGCTTCCTTCCAATAGAATACCTTTCTATTTTACTTATTTCTTTCGCCCCCAACCGAAGCGATCGAATCGCGCCGGGTACAAATAACTGCAATCAATATTTCTGAATAAATGGAAATTAAAAACCTAAAATCAGATGTGGACTCTGGATATTGAAAAAATGCGTTTTTGAGAAGGCTACGTACACCGTTCTTCTTGTCATTGTGCTTGTTGCTTGTTGCGTACACGTGTAGGCTTCAGCATGCACCAGCTTATTTTATGTCGTTCTGGTCGATAGGCAGATAAATGATACTTAAACAACGGGTGCAGCAAAGTCACTTATGACAAAAATCAAGTCAATAAACGTGTTTGATATTCATATTTATATCTTAATGGTTTCTGAAAAGCATAACCGTTACAAAAACTTGCCCATGCAATATACTTAGATCTTATTCAGCTGTAAAAATGATTATTTCATTGGAAAACTTTTGATGTTTTAGCATTTTCGCTCTAAACAAACATTGTGGGGTACACGTTAGAACCACCTCGCCGAGGCGGTTCTAACGCGCACCCACAATGTATGTTTTGGATAAAAAAATAAGAAAATATGTGAAACCCTGCAAACTCAAGTTTTTATACATAAAAATGGAGTTTAATGGTATATACATTTCACAGACAAATCCTGATGAATGGGTTCGGAGAAGCAAAACAATTGTTCAGCAACACGGATCATATCGCTACGTCTAGACGTTGTAGGGAGAACCTCGACACAGCCAGATATTTTCGTCACTATATTCAAAGCCTTTCATCAAGAAAACATGTCTGTGAAATAAAACCCCATTTGCATCCCACTCTGTTCTAATGAAATAATTTGGTGTTTATATGGGTATCTTTCTTATTTTTATTCCAAAGCATAGGCTGCGGGTACTCACAATATAGAAATATTGTACCCAGAATTTCTGTTTTCAACTAAAATTAGATAGAAAGAATGTCTTTTTTCTACTTAAAGTTTTCAATTTTTGCAACTCAAGAAAAATATGTATTTTGCACAGACATGGTTCCGTAATAAAAGTGTGTGGACTCGAAAAATAAAGGTGGGAACAACCAACATCAACTTAACTTAAGCCCCCAGGGGGATTTTAGCTAGTTGCACAAGTTTAACACTTCAACCTTTTAAACACCTTTATACATTTTGTTTTAAATTTCAGTAAAGCGTCGTTACAGAAATATATGTGAAAGAGAATACCATTTTCCGAAAGACACTGAATAGAATAATTTCAGTAAAGCACCATTACAGAAATATATGTGAAAGAGAATACCTTTTTCAGAAAGACACTGAATAGAATAATTTCAGTAAAGCGCCATTACAGAAATATATGTGAAAGTGGAAACAATTTTCTGAAAGATACTGAATAGAAAAATTTCAGAAAAGCGCCATTACATAAATATATGTGAAAGAGATTGCCATTTTTTGAAAGACACTGAAAAGAATAATTTCAGTAAAGCGTCATTACAGGAATATATGTGAAAGAGAATCATTATACCATTTTCAGAAAGATACTGAATAGAAAAATTTCAGTAAAGCGTCATTGCAGAAATATATGTGAGGGAGAAAACCATTTTCAGAAAGACACAGAAAAGTATTATTTCAGAAAGCATCATTTCAGAAATATATGTGAAAAAAATACCATTTTAAGAAAGACACTAAATAGAATGATTTCAGTAAAGCGCCATTACAGAAATATATGTGAAAGTTAAAAACCATTTTCTGAAAGACACTGAATAGAAAAATTTCAGTAAAGCGACATTACAGAAATATATGTGAAAGTTAAAAACCATTTTCTGAAAGACACTGAATAGAAAAATTTCAGTAAAGCGACATTACAGAAATATATGTGAAAGAGAATACCATTTTTTGAAAAGCACTGAAAAGAATAATTTCAGTAAAGCGTCATTTCAGAAATATATATGTGAAAGAGACAACCATTTGCAGAAAGACACTGAATAGAATGTTTTCAGTAAAGCGCCATTACAGAAATATATGTGAAAGAGAATATCATTTTCAGAAAGACACTGAATAGAAAAATTTCAGTAAAGCGACATTACAGAAATATATGTGAAAGAGAAAACCATTTTCTGAAAGACACTGAATAGAAAAATTTCAGTAAAGCGTCATTTCAGAAATATATGTGAAAGAGAAAACCATTTTCAGAAAGACACTGACTAGAATAATTTCAGAAAGAGTCTTTTCAGAAATATGTGTGAAAGAGAATACCATTTTCAGAAAGACACTGATCATGCTGAATAGAATATAAAAGTTTTATCATTTGGGATTAGTGAAAACATTCAAATGGAGGTTGTATGGGCCATAATTGGCAATTTCGGATACTGAACTCTCTGCAATGAAAAACATGTTGAAGTTAAGTCCTAATTAGACATTTTTAAATGTGTTATTGAAACCCATCGCCAACGTGAATGTATAAAATGAAATTAGACTTTTAATATGACATCAGTAAATCTATTGTATTTTGTATATAAAATCTTACAAGACAACCAAACGGCCTAACTGTTGAGTGGGATGTAAATACCAAATCAATCACTATTTCAGACCTGAAACAAATAAAATGTCACTGCACTTTCTTGAAAATTGTCATGTTCGTGCTGTTTAATCGGCAAAATGACTATTTAGTGTGTTTTTGTTATAATAGTACATGTAATAATATGAACAAAAATAATGTTAACACTAATAATAAACTTACAAGATGACTGTAAAGCGCGCTCGCTTCATCCCAATGACTTATCTCGTGATCTAAAAATGAGCCGCCTCGTGGGAAAACCAACAATGTGGTTTCCGAACAGGTCCGACACAAACCGGCCTGTACAAGCACAGAAAAGAGCTAGAAGCTCGAAATTTCGGATTTAACTAGGAGAGGAATTGTACTATCCGAGAAGCGAAAACAAAGGCGCTGATCAGCTTCGCGGTTACCGCGAAGCTGATCTGCGTCTTTGTTTTCGCATATGCAAATTGTTGGTTTTCCCATGAGGCGGCTCAAATAAAAAAAAAACCTTAATAAAAATGCGACTCAAAGTTAACGTGTGACTTTTTTACACTTTGATCGCAGAAAAACTATATCGATTCACGTCAAATAGTACATGCAAAGATTCCTGACCTACACCCTACCACTTCTATAAAATTTATGACTTCATCTATGGTACTCCATTTATTTGAACAATGCGCGTAAAGAGCAGTATGCTATCAGACTAAACAAACTGACCTGTAATAAGATGGTATAAAAGTTATGTTTTCTTGAGTGTTGGGTTCATTAAGGTTACGCTCCAAAGAGTCTATAGATTTTGAATCGTATTGCTACTGCTTCCATATTCAATAGCTCAACGACATTTCATAAAAGAAAACCTGAAAAAATTAATGGCTTTGGTCACTGTACTTGAATAAATAAAATGGATGTGTTATGAAAGTAAAAGTAACAACAAAAAAAACGTAATGTAGCGACATTTTCTGACTATTGATAGTTCGTCTCTCACTAATGAGAAAGACCATCATTATTTCTTGAATAGTGCTGATGTGTGTTGGTGAGTTCTTTGATGGCTGACTAGGCCAATTCTGGCTCTAAACTGTCGGTTGCAAGTAGAGCAAGTCAATGTCATAGAGTCTGCTGGTGGCACATTTGTTTTGGCTTTGCGCTCTCTTCGCTTTCTTTCAGCTTCACAGATTCTCTTCTTTTCATAGAGAGCTGCTCTTTTGTTGATGAGACCTCGCCACTTTGATCGCTCCTGTGCAGTCTGTTCCCAGGACCCCATTGGTATTTCGAAATCCTTCAGAGAGGCTTTGAGGGTGTCTTTGTAGCGTTTCTTCTGGCCACCTTGAGAGCGCTTTCCCTCCTGTAGTTCTCCATAGAAAACTTTCTTTGGAAGTCGCGCATCAGGCATTCTTATAACATGGCCAGTCCATCTTAGCTGTGCTAGCTTTAAGACTGTATGCATGCTTTGCATCCCTGCTTTCCTCAGGACCTCTGTGTCTGGAATCTTGTCCTGCCACTTGATTTTAACAACTTTCTCAAACAGCTTAAGTGGAAATGGTTAAGTCTCTTTGCATGGCGTTGGTATACTGTCCAGGTCTCACATGCATACAAGAGGGATGGCAGTACCACAGCCTTGTAGACTTTCAGCTTGGTGTCAAGCTTGATTCCATTTCGCTCCCAGACATTTGCACGGAGTCTTCCGAATGCCACACTAGCTTTTGCAATTCTGGCAGTGATCTCATCATCAATATGCACTGCTCTGGAGAGAGTGCTTCCCAGGTAGGTGAACTTGTCAACAACTTTCAGTTTTTGCCCATTCACAGTGATGGTTGGTTCATTATATGGTTTTCCGGGGGCTGGTTGGTGTACAACCTCTGTCTTTTTTGTGCTGATTGTGAGATCATAGTTATCACATGACTGTGAGACTTGATCCATGGCTCTTTGCATTTTTGCCTCTGTGTTGGCATTCTTATCCATATCATCTGCATAGAGGAGCTCATCTAGCACATCAGTCTGGACCTTAGTTTTGGCTTGCAACCTTCTGAGGTTGAATATGTTGCCATCAAAACGGTACCTGATTGGAAAACCAGTGTCACTGTCCTGAAAAGCATCCATTAGCATGGCAGAAAACATCATGCTGAACAGTGTTGGTGCCAGAACACAGCCTTGTTTGACCCCATTTGTTACTTCAAATGGTTCAGAGAACTCTCCATCATTCTGCACACGTGCCTGCATGCCATCATGAAACTGCCGCACCATAGCTATGAATCTGGGTGGACAGCCAAACTTGGCAATGATTTTCCAGAGTCCATCACGACTAACAGTGTCAAAAGCTTTGGTGAGGTCAACAAACGTCATGTATAGATCTACATTCTGTTCTTGGCATTTCTCCTGAAGCTGTCTTGCTATGAAGATCATGTCTATTGTCCCTCTGTCTTTTCTGAATCCACATTGACTTTCTGGGATAAGTCCCGTCTGATCAAGATGAGCATTCAGACGATTCAACAGAATTTTTGCAAGTATCTTCCCAGCAATTGATAGGAGGGAGATGCCTCTGTGATTGTCACAGACTTGAGGATTTCCTTTCCGCTTGTATAGGTGGATTATGGATGCATCCTTAAATTCTTGTGGGATAGCCTCCTTCCTCCACATACAGTGAAACAACTCTGTCAGTTTCTCTGCCATGGGTAGCCCCCCAGCCTTGAAAACTTCGGCAGGAATTGCATCTGTACCTGGGGCTTTGCCAGATGATAGTTGTTGAACTGCTTTTCTTGTTTCCGTAACGGTAGGAAATTCATCTAACAGAACATTGCACTCTATCTGTGGAAGTCTGTCGATTGCATCCTGATTGATGCTTGATGGTCGATTAAGCACACTATTGAAGTGTTCTGCCCACCTTTCCAAGATAGCTTCTTTATCTGTGAGAAGAGTGTTTCCATCTGCACTGAGCAATGTGGTGGCTCCAGAACTCTTTGGACCATAAATGGTTTTCAGTGCATCATGAAATTTCTTCATGTCCTTTCTATCCGCAAAAGAATTTCTTCTGTTTTCTTCCTCAGCCAGGAATCTTGCATGTCCCTAAGCTTGGTCTGGACTGTCTTACAAATGTTGATGTAGGCTGCTTTCTTTGATGCTGAGCTAGTATCATCTTGATGTGCCTTGAGCAAACGGTGCTTTTCTTCAAGAAGTCTCTGAATTTCATCATCATTCTCATCAAACCAGTCTTGATGTTTGCGAGATGGATGGCCTAAGGTGCTTGCAGCTGAAGAAAGAACTGTTTTATGGAAAACTGTCCAGTTTTCTTCGGGGTCCTCTGAACTGAGATTCATTGCATCAAGTTGGTTGCAAATGTCTGTTAAGAAATCTTGTCTCATGCTGTCTTTATTCA
Organism: Rugalucina vietnamica; assembly: GCA_964017185.1. Lineage (NCBI taxonomy): Eukaryota > Metazoa > Mollusca > Bivalvia > Lucinida > Lucinidae > Rugalucina > Rugalucina vietnamica. The sequence continues at coordinate 10,571,851 of OZ024884.1, read as the reverse complement.
GCTTTGAGACATCCAGTCTCTTAGGAGCTTTCTTGCCTTGAGGTCGCCTCGCAGGCTGTATTCTTAGGTTGAGTTTGCTGACAACCAGTCTATGATCTGTCCAGCAGTCTGCACCACACATAGTCTTTGTCACTTTAACATCCTGCCTGTCTGTTCTCCGCACTATGACATAGTCTATGAGACGCCAGTGTTTGGAACGGGGATGCATCCAGGATGTTTTGTTCCTATTAGGTAGATGGAAGACTGTGTTGGTGATTAGAAGATCATGTTCAGCACACTTCCTGAGAAGCAAGAGACCATTGCTGTTGCACTTTCCAACCCCTTCTGGACCTATAACTCCTTCCCAGGTCTGGTGGTCTGTACCCACTCTGGCATTAAAGTCGCCAAGAAGGATAAGCTTGTCTGTGCGGGGTGTTGCAGAAATAACATTGTCTAGGTCATCATAAAACTTGTCCTTGACCTCATCTGGATTGGTCATTGTGGGTGCATAAGCACTGACAATAGTTGCATGTTTATTGCCTGACAGAGGAAGTCTCAATGTCATTAGACGGTCATTAATGCCTTTTGGCAATCCTGACAGCTTACCAACAAGTTCTGTTTTGATGGCAAAGCCAACTCCTGCTTCACGCCTCTCTTCACTTTTGCGTCCACTCCAGAAGAAGGTGTATCCAGCACCAACTTCTTTGATCTCCCCAACATCTGCGAACCGAGTCTCACTCAATGCAGCTATCTGTATATCATACCTCCCAAGTTCTCTGCCCACAAGGGCCGTTCTACGCTGTGGTCTATCTGACCCAGCACTATCCATTAAAGTGCGCACATTCCATGCGCCAATCCGTAAGGGGATTACTCTAGCTTTTTTCTTTGTATTTCGACCGCTTAAGGGGATCCCCGCTGATCGCGGTTAACCAGCCAGGGGGTTTGAAGCAGGCAATTGTTTAGGGCACCTTTTCTAGCCCCTTCCCCATGCTACGGGGGTGAGCAGTGCGGTCCTAAATAGGTCTGCTCAGTCACCCAGCCGACTGCCGAATTCTGCTTACTGCTTCTCCTCACAGAAAACGACCATTAGAACTGAGCCGCCTGTGTGAAGGTCTGCAACTACAGCTCCCAGTGTGTCCTACACCTGCTGCTTCGCCACTCGCCCATCGCCACAGGACTTTGTAGGTATGTGGGTGCAAGTGTGATGAAATTGTTGTGTATGCAAGTGCTTGTGTGTTGAGAAATAAGATGATATGCGCTATGAAATTGGATTATAGTGAGGATGAGATGCGCAACGTCAACCTCACTCTCTAGTCCTCGCCCAGCTGCGCCCAGAGGCAAGACACAGGTCAAGACGTCTGGAGTTGGGTTTGGATGCAGTGGATGACCGTAACATCTTTAGTGCCTTGTCACGCTCTGCATGTTCCACAACATGTTGCTGTATCGCTTTCTGAACCGTTGAATCAGATGATTTCTTCCGCACCATCTACCGAAACAGTCTTTGCATATCTGGACTAGGCATATCCAGACACACAGGTTTGATTTTGGAGTTTCCTTCTCCTAGATGAATTGCTGGCCACAGCTGAAGAGCTCCATCTACCCTTTCTTAGGTTTTGTTTAGAGACCTGTAAACTCCTAGGGCTGTCAACCAAGACTAATGAATTCCCCCTGCCCAGCTAGATTTTGTGTAGAGAACTAGCTTAACTCCTAGATGAGTTGCCTTCCAAGGCTAACGAGCCCCATCTGCACCGCATGACAACAGGTAGTACTGATTACATGTTACAGTAGCAGTTAAACTGACCTGACTATTAAAGAATAAACAACATAATAAGAGCTAGATATAAGCTAATGCAGAACATACGAATTTTCATATCATCGTTAAATTCCTTCATAAAACTGGCTAGTAAAAAGCAAATAGAGTAATTTTCAGAGCTGATTTTCAGCGAGTCACAACCATTTACTGCAATTTCTTCTTAACCGTCCGTTACATTAGTTCTACGTAGAAACTTGACTATTTTGAGGTTCATCAGGAAAACATGTCCGTGTAATGTATACCCCCTTGAACCCCACTTTTTTATAGCAAAACTGGGGTACGCAGGGGTATACCTATTTTTCTTACTTTTGCTCCAAAACATAGATTGTGGGTACTCGTAAGAACCGCCTCGCCGAGGCGGTTCTAACGTGTACCCACAATCTATGGTTTGAGCAAAAGTATTAAAATTATCAAATTTTTTCAGCTTAAAATTTTCAATTTTGAAAGCTAAAAATATCTCAGTATATTGCATGGGCAAGTTTTTGTAATGGTTAGAAACAGCTGTACACCACATCGGTTTCTAAGATAATAATAATAATAATAATAATAATAATAATAAAAATAATAAAGAAAATTGCAAAAATTTCTTCTTAGCCGTCCGTTACATTAGTTCTACGTAGAAACTTGACTATTTTGAGGTTCATCAAGAAAAAAGTCCGTGTAATGTATACCCACTTATACCCCACTTTTATATAGCAAAACTGGGGTATGCAGGGGTATACCTAATTTTCTTATTTTTGATCCAAAACATACATTGTGGGTACTCGTTAGAACCGCCTCAGCGAGGCGGTTCTAACGTGTACACACAATCTATGTTTTGAGCAAAAATAAGAAAAATATCAATTTTTTTCAGCTGAAAATTTTCAATTTTGAAAGCTAAAAAAAATCTCAGTATATTGCATGGGCAACTTAACGCACTCCAGACGTCCCTAAAAATGAAAGGGGACACTCTTAGATGATAATGATTGGCATATCCTTTCGTAAAATACATGTATGTTCAAATATCATTGTTCAAGTTACGCTAGCCAGACGACTACTTACATGTAAAACTTATAAGTTTAGAGACATCTTCAAAACACTAGTTTAGTTATTGGACCCAGTTAATTAGGCATGTGATTTAGACTTACCTTCGGTAAATTTTTGAAATTGCAGTATATTTATCTGGCTATGGTCGCCAGGTAATAAAGGGTCACTGATGTGGGTTCAGTACCCGAAATTGCGCAATATGGCCCATACTACCGCCCTATGAACGTTTTCACTGCTTCCAAAGGATCAAGCCTTTATGGTATAATGAATGATGTGACGATTTGTTTTGTCCTTTTTTCCTATTCCTGATGTCTGCGTTAGGGATTAAAATTAAAAATGTCGTTAGTAAATGATTCGTTAAAATTTCAAATGGCAATGTTACAAATACAATGTTATTTTTGCTGAAAATGTTAGAATCCTTTGCAATACAAAGAATTCTTACATTTTTTTTTCAACAAACAATAATAGTGTATTTGCTTTGAAGTTGATAGATAGTTGACAAATTGAGGTCTTAACGACAGCGTTAAGCTAACGACGTGTTGAACAACTGGGCCCTGATGGCTGGTTTTGGGTTTAAATCTTAAATTGTTTTTATTTTTCGACCTTCTATTCATCTGCCTGAAGAAGTAGATTGATGCTTCACCTCAACTGCAGTATATATAGTAAGGGAGGCGAAAATAATTGCAATGCTTTCTACAGCCTTTCGGAAGTTACTTAACGTGCGTACATATATGCAGTTCTTCAAATATAAACTTTGAGTAACTAAACGTTTTAAATTCATCGTGGAAGTAATGTCGGTGTTAATCGTCATCCTGGAGTCCCACCTACATGTGGCGTTTTATTTAGTCCTTAATTGCATTCCTTCTGTACATGTATTACATGGTATGCAAAGGTATCTCAAATTCCATACATCAGGAAAACATGTCCGTGAAATGCATACCCCATACTAACCCAGTTTGTAGGGGTATATCTAATTTTCTTAATTAATTAAATTTGCACCAATACATACATAGTGGGTATTGTATTCGTTGGGTTGAAAATGGGAGATAAACATGTAAGAGCCGTGACCAAATATAGTGTTTGTCAAACAGCTCACTTGATCGTTTTTATACTTAAATGTACAATGTATACAATTTATAGATAGAAATCTGGAACGACAGACAAGCCATTTTTAAACCCTAGAAGATGCTATCCATTACATACAGGTATCACAAAAACACAAAATCAAGTGAATCACGTTCACTGTCGTTTCATGGATAAATACTCCAAAGGCTGATACATAAACATAAATGATTATAGAGATTTAGATGAAATTTATGATTTTTACTGCACATGTTGATGATGTTATTTCGCAATATTCGTCATATTTTGGTATTTTGCCCATTTGTAGTCGTGGTTTTGGCAATGCCAAGTCGAATGAAACTGAAGAAAGTACAGAAAGATGTTGAAGGTTAGTATATAGAAATCATGTATTTTTACTCCACCCTCTCTCTCTCTCTCTCTCTCTCTCTCTCTCTCTCTCTCTCTCTATTTGTGTGTTGTAAAATGGTGACATTTAGTCAGACTCATTTATTTTTTCCAAAGGTTCTCGTAGTGAATAGAAAAGTGCAAATCATTGTTTTCCTACTAGACGACAAAATCATTTTAAGTATATATCTAATACTGCTCTCCCATATACCGAATTTCCCTTGCGAATGCCCTTCCGAATGCAATTTCGAGCAAATTCGCATTAATCACTAGAAATTCGGAAGCATTCGGTAGCATTTGTAAGCATTCGGAAGCATTCGGTGAAAATTTCAAGTCGTTGCGAAAATTAGGAACATGCTCCTAAAATTCGCAAGGAAATCATCTTCTTAGCATATTCGTAAAGAATTCGTAAACAATTCGGATTGATTGCAAGACATTTGTAACACTCGCAAGTCATTTGCAAGGATTTGGTAGCATTAAATTCTATTGAGTTTTGATGTCCGTAAAGAATCGCTAGTGAATCGCAACATTTTCACATTCAAGACTCAGTTTTTAGCATAATTTATTTATTCTGGCCCTATCCTTCAAGTAAAGGACATAATTTATGGTGTTTAGCCTTAAACTATCCATCAATGTATGATAGACAAACTAAAGTCCCGTGCAATTTTTGTTTGCCCAGTAAAATTGTCTTTTTTATTGTGTACATAGCAATTTGAGAGAAACAACAAAGTGGTGTGCTTCAAGAGAAGACTTGGATCAATAATGACATATTTTTCCATGTCCCTTCGCATTGTGAGTGATTTTATTAAATACATTGATATTATTGGCTACAATGTTTGCGAATGAGTAAAAAATGAAAAGAATTCGGCAAGCATTCGCTACACATTCGCTTCATTTGTAAGGTGTTTGCAAGACGTTCGTATTATTTGTAACAGCATTTGTAAGCGTTCGGAACATTCGTAAGGCATTTTCAAGAATTCGGTAGTGTGGATGGCAATCAATCGCAACATTCTTAAGACATTTGTAAGGATCCGCAAGCATGCTTAACGCTTTCGCAAAGACATCGTTTTGTACAAGCCCCGCCCCGTCCATTCGCATCATATTCGGTAATTTCAGCGCGAATTTCAAATTTTAGCATTCGCAAGGGATATTCGGTATATGGGAGAGCAGCATAAACATCCACACATACACAACGAAAATGGTCATATCGAGTATAAAGATACGTTGTACTAGTCTCAATTAAACCTGTCCATGCAATGAACAGAGATTGTTTTGAATTTGAAAAGAGAAACTTTCAGAAGAAAATATTGCATATTTTTTATACTTTTGCTAAAACATTGATTGTGGGTACACGTTAGAACCGCCTCGCCGTACCCACAATCTATGTTTTGGATCAAAAATAAGAAAATTAAGTATACTCCTGCAAGCCCCAGTTTTACTATACGAAAGTGGGATATAAGGGGGCATTCATTACACGGTTATGTTATCCTGGTGGTTCAAAGCCGTGGTAATGCAAATGCGATAAATTAGTTCCCTGCTTATGTATGCTTCAGATGAAGCCGGAGACAAGGCGTTGAAAATATTGCTTGACGGAGCAATACTCTATACAGACCTTAATGGCCTCAAAATATACGTGAAACCAGGGAACGAATTTGAAGCACAAGTTCAGTGGTTTTTAATGGATCCGCGTGAAATTAAACACTACGTAAGTAATGCTACGAACACGTATAATTCTTTAAGATTTTTGATTTTTGATTTTTATTTTCGAATCTTATTTTTTTTTTTTTTTGGTAACAAGAAGTGTTTTAAAAAAAGTCCTCAAGAATAAGAAAAAAATCTTTTTAATTAATTTGATTCTCAAATTTGGCTTTCGGTGCAAAACTTATTTTGCGCCTTTTACTTATATGTAAATGATTTGTTTCTAGGACCTCACTATCGGCTTGCAGTCGTAAATTTAACATAGATGTACCTGACTTGACAAATCATTACTAAGATTATCAACATAAACATGTATATATCTATATATTACCAGAATTTATCAAAATATTACCCTATTTAGCGATTTATTAGATATTTATCGATTTATTACAGAAACTATCTATTTTTAACCCCAAATTATCGATTTATTACCGGTTCTCAAGTATCGATTTACTGCATAAATAATCGATCTTTTCAGCAATTATCGATTTATTGCCTAAAATGCTTATTATTTGCCTAAATTTTTGATTTATTTCAGGAGGGTGGGAAATCCACGGCGGTTGTAGGCACCAGATACGTCGGTTTTCAACCTCAGCCGTCCAAGAACGAACCAGCGTGCATAACCATCTCTGGAAGAAATTCTATTATTCCGATAAAAGCATTTTATTACAAATCAACCGACAGTTTAACTTTGAAAAAATAAAGAATGCAGCTAATACAATATTAAATAGCGTTTAATTGTTCCTGTTTATCGCTGTTCAACAAAGAGTCCAGTATCTTTGATCGACCTCAGTGTTAGTGTCGTAACAAATACAAATACAAATAATTTATTAAAGTCTCACCTCACAGAAAGCATAATATACATGTACATTGAAAACTTTCATATATATAAGCGACTCTTTGTTAGAACTATGAGAGACTATTTAAATTACATATTTACAAATAACTTTAAAAATCTTTAAGACACATTTAAGATTGTATAAAGAGTAAAGTTAGTGATCTTAAAAGTTTTGTTACAAAGCTGAATAAAAATGCTCCACTTGATCTAAGAATATAATGTATTCCGTCTTAGTTTCAAAATGTCACAGCAGGTTTTGGCACAAGCTCGTTTACTACTATATTGTTTAAAACTCAGTATAGCACAGCGACGTTCTCTATCATTTCTAGAGTCTAAATCCGGAAACTCATAAATTAATTTAGAAAAAAAGTGATTCTCTCAAATTGTTGTAAAGAGGGCACTTCAACAACACGTGTTCTTCGCTTTCGACCATATCCGGACAAGTAAAACATGTTCTAGATTCTACTTCAAGTCGTTCGTATCTTCCTGTTTCTAGACGTATTTGGCGCGACCCCGCAACGAAATTTGGCGTAAGCACTTCTGTGTTGACGAGGAATGGGAATGCTTAAGTATTCTTCCGTAGTATATTAACTCTTGAATAGCTTATATGTCCTTAACTTGTTTTACCGTTTCCATGTAGAGTGTCCTCCCGATTTATATCTTCTTGCCATGATGCTAATCACTTGTCATTAAGATAACTTAATATATTTGCTTTAAACGTCACTGAATTTGTTTCTCCTGGTTGATACTGAATATTTACTTCTTCGATCATTTTATTCACTCTGTGGTTCCAGTTTATTCACTCTGTTGTTCCAGTTTTGACATCTCTCATTACCTTTAGCTTCCGCCCAATCGATTTTTTTTTCTATTTAATCTATCGTTTCCCATTGCTTTCATGCGTAGCCATTGTCTTATAACGACTTCCCATTGACGAATTATTGTAGGTTTCCATCCAGTATCCCCCATGACCGCAGCATTAGGCGTGTACTTTCCAACTCCCATAAAATATCTTGCTGCTCTCACTTGTATCGAATTTATACAGTTAAACTGTCTAGTTCCCCATATTGCTGTCCCGTAACTGACGACACTCCAAAACCATCGTGTCGAATAACTTGGTGAATGAACTAAACGGAAGACCTCCGAATGATTTACTTTTCGCAGTAACTAATCTAGCTAAAGCGCGATTTGCTGATTTCGAAACATGAGTGGCCATATCTTTATAGTCTATATGTTCCGAAATAATATTCCAAGGTATATGTATTGTTATACAGTTTAAAGACATTTATCACCATACTTAAATATATGATCAGATTGCGGAGTACTTTTTGGCCGAAAGTGGATAACATTTGATTTCTGTTCATTTATCTTTATACAATTACTCTGGCACCAAACATTTAATTCCTGTAACAAAGCCTGGAGTTCACCTTCCGATGATACTACGAGGACCAAATCGTCTGCATATAACAAAATTGACACTTTTTCACCATCTATATCTATGCCGACATCAAGACTTTATTTTAATCACCAGATCGTTGACATATAGATTAAATAGCAAGGTTGACAGTGTGCAGCCTTGTTTGAGTCCGCATTTTACTTCAAAATAATCCGTTTTAAGTCCGTTTAAACGAACGCAACACTTTACGTTATCGTAAAGCGATGTAATGGCTTTATGTACCCGACCCGTAATTCCCACGCCTGATATTTTCCTAAAAAGCAGTTCTCTATTTATTGAGTCATACGCTTTGGTGACTTCGATAAACGCAGTGAACTTAAGCTTTCTGGTTTCAATAAGTGACGTCAGTGATACTATAAGAGCCACCGTACTTCCACCTTTTCTGAAGCCATTTTGAGGGTCACACAGAATGCTATTTTCGTCTTCCCACTTCTTAAGCCTATTATTAATAACATTGCAATATAGTTTATAAACGGCATGTGAAATCGTTAACTCTCTATAGTTGGCTGGGTCGCGTTTATCCGAGGTTGATGATTTTAAAACTGGAGTAATAATTCCTGTTCTCCATAATTCCGGTACTCTGCCAAGTGTGGAGCATTGGTTAAATAAAGCCTCCAGAAGAGAGATCAAGTTATGGGTTTTACGTAAGTATCTCAGCTGGAATTTCATCGATTCCTTCTGCTTTTTGTCGTGTAAACAGCGTAACAGCATTTTTATTTCGTCCTTACTTATGGCTAAGTTTAAGTGATCATCGTTCGTGCCATTAGCCGTTGGTTTATCTGATATAAAGTTGTCATTTAAGCACCCTGATCGTAGGTTAAGTAGTTCATTAAAATGTTTCTTCCAAGTCTCGAAGATCATGGCTATATCATAACTAATATTGCCACAAGGTAAAATAACTTCCATAGGAATATTGTTCTGTTTTTCTTTTCCCATGCCTATTTTTCCAATTTTCTTCCAAAAAGCATGATGATTTGTATTATCTAACGATTGGATTTGTTCATGTATTCGCCTTTGATGCTTCCTTTTAGCTTTTTGACACTCTCTGTCAAACCGTTTTCTTTCACCAACGTACACCGCCCTCAGGCATCGCTTCTTGGCAGCTTTATAATTCAACATTTCTTTCTCTGCCTTACAAGTATTGTTCCACAACGCTGTAAGATCATCTGTCCACCACGGTTTCTTAACCTTTCGTTTCTTGTTATTGTTCCCTATCACTGCTTTAACTGTTCTATGGTTTAATTTATCACGCATTTCGTCTTTAACAAGTGAGACAAAGTCAAGATATACTTTTTCCAAATGCTCCTGAGTAGATATTTCCTCATTAATTCTCCGTATATTCTCTTGAATTTCGTCCTGTTTAGACTATAGAAAATCGTCCGGCATATTCCTATCATATTTGATGAACGAAACTTTGTTTTCCTGCACTTTAATATTTCTCTTATATTATTCTGCGTGCCTTTCAATTTTAGAATTCCATGTGGGTAACGAGTGATCCGGATGCGATATCTCTGAGTCAATAGTTCCAATTATCTTGGCGAGATTAAAATGTCTTTCTCAAGTTCCACACTGAAATCAATGAAATTGTCGAGCGCTTCGTATGGTATAATGCAATAGTCCACAACTGAACAGCCTTGTGGTCCCACAAATGTGTAGTTATTTTAATCATATTCCTTCCATTAAGTATACAGCGGTCTGTATTTATCAGAAATTCACATAGGCGTTCTCCTTCGTTGTTTATATGAAAGTCTACAATGTTTCTTTCAAGAACATCATCTATTCCGGGGATGAAATCTTCGAGGTCTCCTAGCCTACTATTGAAATCACCACATATGAAGAAATTGTTAAGCCACAGTATTCCTTCGTGTTCGCTATCCAGGACTTGGACTTTATGTTTTTCAGCTTAATCGTTTTTGACGAAAAAACCTATTACACCGAATCCCTCTTTAGCTTTGACGTGTTTCTCTCTATTTTGACCGTGCCATGTATATTCCGGATTCTGGTCAATGTATAAATGCGTTTCCGCAATACCAATTATGTCCAAATTTTCAGGTATTAAACATTTACTGCGAAGCCTGTGATTATCCGAGTTTATATCCGGTTTCCACCCACGCACGTTCCAGAACCCGCATTTGTATCAATAGTTGTATCTATCACCCCGTTGTGTATGCCTGCTTCCGTTATTGTAATAACTACCACGTGGTCTATCCCACCTTTCATATTCGGGATCAGATCGCCTATTATATGTTCTGTGTTTATCGAAACTGTCTCTCAGTCTGTTTATTGATGTATCCCTGTTTCGCGGTACAAGTTGGTCATGATCGCTCTGTCGAACACTCATCAGGAAAACATGTCCGTGCAAAGAATACCCGCGTAAACCCCACTTTTATATAGTAAAACTGGGGTATGCAGGGGTATACCGCGGAGGCGGTTCTAACTTGTACCCACAATCTATGTTTTGAGCAAAAATAAGAAAAATATCAAAAAAATTCAGCTAAAAATTTTCAATTTTTAAAGCTCAAAAATTCTCTGTATATTGCATGGGCAAGTTTTCGTAATGTGATACGCGACCCTACTTTCTACTAATGCCCATGCAATAAACAGGGATTTTTTTCACTTGTAAAATTTGAAAATTTCATTTATAAAAATGGATATTTTTCTTATTTTTGCTCGAAACATAGATTGAGGGTACACGTTAGAACCGCCTTCCCGAGGCGGTTCTAACGAGTACTCACAATCTATGTTTTGGAGCAAAAATAAGAAAAAATAGGTATACCCCTGCATACCCCAGTTTGACTATATGAAAGTGGGGTTGGGGGGTATACATTACACGGACATGTTTTCCTGATGGTCCGGAAATCCGAATTAATTGCCCGTTGAGCTGCAGGTACATGTACGTCATGTTCAATGTACACATTATTATAACGAGAACTGTCTTTCAGTTTATTCTTATATTTCATAACTTCTTGTTTTTCATGTGACTGAGTCTAGTGTACTATTCCGGGTTTTGAACTGAATTTACTTAGTCTTTCTGCCGTCAGAACCGTAATGTTCTTAAGCTTTAGTGAATCTCGAATCAAATTTTGCACTCTGTATTTTAAAATATCTTCGTTGTCACGCATAGGGAGATTCCGTGTAATTATATTCCTGTCTCTAGTTTTACCTTCACTCATAGATTGCGTTCCTTCCTCATCACGCTCACTAAGGTCTGACTGAATCTTATTTACATAATGCGAACAGCTCTTTATCCAATAGGTGATCAATGAGCTATCCAAAAAAAAAAAAAAAAAAAAAAAAAAAAAAAAAAAAAAAAAAAAAAAAAAAAAAAAAATAATAATAATAATAAAAAAAATAAAATAAAGATAATAATAATAATAATTTATTATACACTTCGTCATGAAATATAGAAAATTCTAACACGACGTTATCTTTCCAATTGAACCTAATGGAAACGTCCCCTTTTGGAAAAAAAAACAAAACAAAAAACAAAAAAAAAAAAAAAAAAAAAACAAAAAAAAAAAAAAAAAAAAAAAAAAACGTCACCTTACACTTACAAAAACGCCACCCTACGCGCGTTTGTTTCTTTACAGTGACTTTTTTGTTAATTTACAAACGGTGGCGTTTCCATTAGGACCAATGGGAAAGACGATAACGTCGATAATTGTACAGATATTTAAAAATTATTTTTTCCAGGATTTTTCCTATACAACTAGTTATAGAGATGGGTCTATAATTTGATGGGCAAAGGCAGTGAGAATGACCCATCAAATTATAGACCCATCTCTATAACTAGTTGTATAGGAAAAATCCTGGAAAAAATAATTTTTAAATATCTGTACAATTATCTACAAGAAAACAACATATTAACTAAATATCAGTCAGGTTTTCGTCCAAAAGATTCTACAGTAAATCAACTCTTAGAAATTTACCATACCATAATAGAAAATCTTGACAATCAGAAAGATATTAAATTCATATTCTGCGATGTTAGCAAAGCTTTTGACAAAGTCTGGCACAGGGGTCTACTTCACAAATTAAGAAAATATGGAATTTGTGGTAACATGCTGAACTGGCTAAATAGTTATCTTTCTGGAAGGCAACAACGAGTAAAGAATGAAGGTTTTTATTCAACATGGCTTAGTACAAATGCTGGGGTTCCACAAGGATCTGTCTTGGGCCCCTACCTATTTTTATTATATATAAATGATATTACAGAGAACATAAAGACTAATATAAGGTTATTTGCAGACGATACATCTCTTTACACTGTTATAGAAAATGAAGACTCAATACATCTTTTAAATGAAGACTTGCGTGAGATTGCTAGATGGGCAGATGATTGGCTTATTATTTTAAACCCGACTAAAACAAAATCAATGACATTTACTAGGAAACATGAAAACAATTGGCCCGAAGCAGTATTCAACAATATCATTATTAAAGACGAAAAATCACATACACATCTAGGCATTACACTTTCATCCGATGCAACTTGGGGTGAGCACATTCAGAATATTTATAATAAAGCAGCATACCGTCTCAACATTATGAGAATGCTGAAGTATGACCTTGATCGTAAATCGCTCAATAGATTTTATATATCTTTTATAAGACCTATGTTAGAATATGGAAATATCTTATGGGATAACTGTACTAAACAGCAATCAGATTTACTTGAATCAATTCAATTAGATGCAGCAAGAATTATCACAGGTCTAAGGAAAGGTACAAACCATGACGTGCTTTATGCAGAATTAGGTATATCAAGCTTCGCCTCAAGAAGACAAGATGCAAAACTTATTCAGTTTTTTAAAATACTAAACAATGAAGCACCATCATATATTGATGAAATTATTAGGAACTTTAACACTCACAATACTGAATATAATCTTAGAAATGCAAACCTAAGACATCCAACACCAAGTACCACTTCATATCAAAAAAGTTTTTTCATATCAACAATTGACCTGTGGAATAATATTGACCCTGAACTAAAAAACTGTACATCACTTTATTCTTTTAAAAGTACATTAAAAAAGAGAACAATAAAACCTCCAAAGTATTTCTTTGATGGTGAAAGGCAATCAAATATACTTCTATGTCAACTAAGAAATAATAAAAGCCAACTTAACTTTGACCTAAAAAATGACAAGCTGAAAGATTCACCTAATTGTATTCACTGTCAAGCACCAGAAACAAAGAAACATTTTTTACTTGAATGTCCTCAATACCAAATTCAACGAAATGATTTAATGAACTGGCTGATATCTAAACCCCATATATATGCCTACATTTCAATAACAGACAACGATCTCTTGTGCGGAAACCAAGCAATCTCAGATCAAAACAATGCAGAATTACTAGCAGCAGTTTCTAGATATATTAAAAACACAAATAGATTTTCATAACCTACACAAATAGACTTTTTATAACTTAGTTTACAAATTACTGCGAATATCAATTTAATTATCTATCAGTATCATACCAAATCTAAAACTGTTTTCGTGAACTTTATACTTACCTTATTCTAAGATACTGGTGCCATCTCCAAATTTCCAACTTTGAGTTTGGCCAGATGTACTGCACTACCTAGAATTATTGTAGCACTCCCAGGCCCTACAAATAAATTGGAAAGATAAACAAACTAAGAACGAGTACATGTTCTTGGTTGCAATTTATTAAAATCAATTACAATATCATCTGTTCAAGTAAAACCATATTTAATCTATTGATCTAAAAGATCGTCTTTTCAAAAAGCCTTACTTGTATACGATACACGATATTTGGAGAATCGAAAATAATAAACCTAGCGGTTTCTTTGTTCGATATGTCGGCTGCCCATTTACCGCAAGTATGAAAAGTAACAGTTAATTATGCATACCTACCTCTAATCCTCTTAAGAAGTGTCACACGCTGAAAATATTTTACTTGTTGGCTTTATCTTCCAACACGCCTTCTGGTCACGTGATCAATTTAAGGCTTTCTTAATTGAAGTCACGAATAACAATTTTGGATCGCTTAAACATTATTATTATTATTATTATTATTATTATTATTATTATTCAAAAATACGAATATCTTGTGCTGCTAGTGATTTGATTATTGGTTTAGAACTGATCTTTGGATCTCTCAATCTCTCTCTCTCTCTCTCTCTCTCTCTGTTTGTCTGTTTCTATTCCTCTCTCTCAAGCTTCCATGTAAAATATGCTTAAAATGAAATGTTGTATATAAAGACATATTACACTACACGTGAAAATGTCTGTATTATAATATACTCATTACTGTACCGTCCTAGGAAAGGATAAATACAGGCCTGCCTACATCCGATCCTATGACGCCTATATATGCTTAGAAATGTTATAATATTACTTATCTGAATCTTTATAATATGTGTATATATGTTGTCATGAAATTTCTAATAAATAAATAAATAAATAAATAAACGATAACGTCGTGTTAGAATTAAAATAATTTACTGTACAGTGAATTATTGTGATTAATGCGAAATGTTTCAGGGCAGATTTCGATGCATTTATTCTAACACAACTAATACATATTAAATGCTTACTTTTCAAAATGTTTTCCAGTGGACTCATTCTCGGCGGACATGAATGTTTATGTGCGACGTCACAAAAACGCCACTTACAATGTATTACGCGCGTAATTTTGTTTACAGTGAATTATTGTTAATTTGTAAACGATGGCGTTTCCATTAAGTTCAATGGGAAAGACGATAACGTCATGTTAGAATACCATTTTATGTTTGATGTTTGTTTATTCATTTCTAATGTTAAATCCTGATGATAGCAATCTTGAAAAATGTAATATATGCGTAGTTTAGTTGACGAAAGGTAATAAATAATGTATATACATTGTAATAAAAGTAAAATTCAAATGTTTCTGTTAAATAAGGCCTTTATTTTACTCGTGAAGTGAATACTATGTATTTCATTCGTGGCTTCGCCATTTATGAAATAAAGATACATGCAGTTTTCACTTCACTCGTGAAATAAAAAACATTTGAATATACTATATATATTTACTATGTGTCGCATTTAAACGGTAAGAAATATAGCATACAAATTGTGGCTGCAATCATCAAGAAAACATGTCCATGAAATGTATACGCCCTTCAACCCCAATTTTATGTAAAAAAACCTAGGTTTGCAGGGGTAAACCTTGTTTTCTTTTTTTTTGCTCCAAAACTTAGATTGTGCGTACTCGTTAGAACCGCCTCGGCGAGGGCGAGGCGGTTCTAACGTGTACCCACAATTAATGTTTTGAAGAAATATATTAAAACTATTTAAACTTTTCCATTAAAATTTTGAATTTTTACAGTTTAAAAAATTCTCTGTATATTCACTGGGTGCTTCCTTGGTCCCGATATAAAAAGGTTTTGTTTGACTTTTTGGTACCGGATTTTTTTCTACTACGTCAAAAGAGTAAATCTCCACAAAACCGAGTCGGCAATAACAAAAATTTCATAATTTATATCACTTCTTAACGAATCAAATAAAAACTTGCTATAAAATTGCTTTCAAAGCACTATTTTATGACTTGAAATTCTTTCAGTGACGTCATAAATAAGAATCAAATCAAATCATTGACCAAATTCTAGGAATTATTGTAGAAAAAAATCCGATACCAAAATCAAACAAAACCAAATCCTATCGGGACCTATATTAAAAGTCAAACAAAACCTTTTTATATCGGGACGAAGGAAGCACCCAGTGATATTGTATCGGCATGTTTTTGTATTGATAAGCACCCACTCATCGGAGTTGTTGGTTCTGATCTTACCATGCTTGTGGTCAGCGGTTAGAATTTTACCGTCGTTGGTCCTTCATGCCTCCCTTATTATACATGTTTAATAGTTCATTTGATTGATTGATCGATTGGGGTTTAACGTCCCACCAACAGCTAAGGTCATATGGAGACGGGACCTCGGTTTATAGTCCCATCCGACGGACTGGAGAAGTCCGGGATCGAACCTGCGACCCATGGTTTACAAGGCGAGTGACATAACCACTGCACCACGGAGGCTTCTAATAGTTTATTTGAGTGTCATCAAATAAACATACAATATATAGTTCAAAAAGCTACAACGTATTTGATATCCAGTCTGGATAGACTTATGGGACACTATAGTTTGATATGCGATGGGGTGAAACGATGTTCCGGAAATAAAGTATTGCAGGTTCCTGCCGGTGTAAATCTCGTTATCTCCTTTGTTAGGTCTGAGATTGAGGGTCACAATAATGTTTTGACGTCGCGTCATATGTTCGTGCAAAATTACGTTACATGAAATGGTTGAAGCCGGTATCATAGCACTACGGGTAGAATGCGAGCCGAGTCACTGCAAACGCGTGAAGTTTAGATGCACAAATAGCAACGATAGTGATCGTCAAAAATAACGGTAAACTTTGTAACGCCTGACACGACGTTTTAGCGTTTCTTGGTATTTCATTGGTCATGTATTCATTAATGGGTCACAAATACAAGTTTGATATATGAAACGCTTTAAGTATGTAAAAATACAAGTTTGATATATTGTACGGAAAACAGAACCTAAATATTCCAAAATTTTCAGTTTAAATATGTAATAAAAAGGAATAGGCCACAAAATATATTTAGCTTACACGTGTTCTTAAAGCTGGGTTCATCATAATATGAGATGTGTTTTTGTATACCGCTACTCCAGAAAATGTTGACATGTAAATATTTATACGACAAGAACATAACAAAATCGCGAATTGTGCCTGAACATCTGACGCGACGTCTTCATTCTCGGTCCTGTACTGTTTGATATGGTAAAACTTGTAAAATGAGTTTTGATAAGTCCTTTCAGTAAAAAAAAAAAAAAAAAAAAAAAAAAAAAAATCCCGAACGACATTGAAACCATGTGTATAATTTAAGAAAATGCTATCTATTACATTCAATCGTGATTCGATCACTTGATATTATAGTGTGTCGATGCATTTTCGTTCTTGCCTAAAATAAAACTGTATTATAGCATTTTAATCGGGAATTTTAACAGCCAGGGGCCGGTTGTTCAAACTAAACAATGTCGTTAGTTAACGATTAATTACAATTTCAAATTACAATATTACAAATACACTGTTATTTGTGTTGAAAAAAATGTAACAGCAAAGGATTCGCACTTCTTTTTTTCAACTAAAATAACATTGTATTTGCTATTGAAGTCGATATATAGTTAACAAATTAAGGGCTTAATGACAGCGCTAAGCTAACGAAGTCACAGGATATTTGCCTGAAATAAAACTGTATATAGCATTCTTATCGGGAGTTTAAACATCCAGGATGTTTATATTTCGGAGTGCGCTGAGTTTCGGTATACTGGCTATTGTAACGATGGGTATGCTGAGCAGGAGACTCCAGAAGAAGACGAAACTACCTGAGATAGGTCTGTATTAATCATTATTCATTTGTTACATTGTTTATGCAAAAGCATCATGGACTCGAGGTTTAGCGTTTTTGCGGTGTCAAAATGGGTAGGATGGCTTAGTTGACAATAATATTGTCATTAAGAACCATACATGTATTACGGGATGACCAGCTGACTCTCTTGGCCTCAAATCGGATGGCATCAGGAAAAGATGTCCGTGAAATGTATACCCCCTTGAACCCCACTTTTATATAGGAAAACTGGGGTATGAAGGGGTATACCTATTTTTAGCTCACCTGAGCCGAAGGCTCACAAGGTGAGCTTATAGGATGGCCATGATCCGGCGCCCGTCTGTCCGTCGTCGTCCGTCCACAAAATCAAAGTTTTTCCCTCTGAAACCACTGGGCCAATCAAAGCCAAACTTCATGTGGAGCATCCTTAGGAAGGGGGAACGAAAGTTTATGTAAATGGTCCAAGTCACATGACCAAGATAGCCGCTATGCCCATATATGTTAAAACCATAAACAAATCTTCTTCTCTGGAACCGGTAGACCAATTACAATGAAACTTGATATGTAGCATCGGGGACTCTGGCCCATCATAGTTTATATAAATCATGACCTTGGGTTAACCTTGACCTATTTTATGGCAAGCTCAATTTTGGTTACATAGGCTTTTCAATGGAAAAAAGTGAAAACATTGAATTTTTCAGGAAGTTTTGTAGCCTGTGACCTGAAAGTTGGTAGATACAGACAACATGTTGAGCTTATGAAGTGATGTAAGTATTAAAGGTCAAGGTCATTTCTTGACCTTGGCCAAAGGTCATTTACAAATTAAATGTTAAACTTAATTTTCTCAGTAACCGCTCAACCAATCAAAGCCAAATTTTATATGTAGTTTTCTTAGGATGGGGGAATGAAAGTTAATGTAAATAGTCAAGGTCACATGACCAAGATGGCCGCCATGGCTATAAATAGCAAAAACCTTTGAATATCATCTTCTCCAGAACCAGAAGACCTATGATTTTGAAACCTGGCATGAAGCATCAGGGGGAGGAGCTCTACAAAATTTGTACAAATCATGACCCTGGGATGACCTTGACCTATTTTATGGCAAGGTCAACATAGATCGCCCATGTATTTGAATGGGGAAAATTTTCAAAATGCCATTTGACGGGAAAGACTTTATGGAAATAGACAAATAGACTGAATATTTATTATTCTGCAAAAAGGACCCCAGGGTAGGTCTGCCCCCACCCCGGGGCAATATACATGTATATTATCATAATATTTAAAAATCTTTTCTCTGAACCGTTTGGCTAATCAAAGCCAAATGTCTTGTTGAGTATTCTCAGGAAGGGAGAATGAAGGTTATATAAATGGTCAAGGTCACATGACCAAGATATCTGCCATGGCTATAAATAGCAAAAACAATTGTAAATCTTCTTCTTCAGAACCAGAAGGCCTTTGAAACTTGGCCTGAAGCATCAATGAATACAGCTCTACAAAGTTTGTATAAATCATGACCCTGGGATGGCCTTGACCTATTTTACGGCAAGGTCAGCTTAGGTTGCATATCTCAGTTCTCAGGTGAGCGTTTACATGACCATTGGTCCTCTTGCTCTTATTTTTGCTCTAAAACATAGATTGTGGGTACTCGTTAGAACCGCCGCGGCGAGGCGGTTCTAACGTGTACCCACAATCTATGTTTTAAGCAAGAATAAGAAAAATATTGAAACATTTCTACTGAAAATTTTCATTTTTTGCAACTATAAAAATCTCTGTATATTGCATGGGCATGGTTGTAGGATCGTCTTCAGAGAATCATGCCTGCCCGTAATGTTCGATCTGGAACGCGAGAAAGTCTGGAAATTGAAATGGAAAGAGGGTGTTGCTGGATTCATCTTGCGGGCATTCGGAAGTTGATTTGAAACTTCCTAGGTTAAACAGTTTCATGCTCAATATGCCCATGACTGGGTTGATGTTTACGATCATATTCTTGTAAAACCAAGTTTATAGTAGAATTTACTGCCCCACCCACCATGTGTAAAATAGCGAAGTTTGAGGGTAAACCACATGGGTACCCACGATCTATGTCTTGGAACAAAAGCAAGAAAAAAAACTGTATACACATGTATTTCCAGTTTTAATACATGTATATAAAAGTGGGGTCTTACCTCAGTTTTGACCAAAAATTTAAGATGTAAAAATATTTAAACTGAAAATTATGAATGTTCAGTCAGAATTGTAAATGCTTTATTTTGTAATGTACAGATGTGCTTTTGCATCAGGATAACATGTCCGTGCAATGTATACCCCTTCAGACCCCACTTGTATATAGGGTATACCTATTTTTCGTATTTTTGCTCCAAAACATAGATTGTGGGTACTCGCTAGGACCGCCATGGCGAGGCGCTTCTAACGTGTATCCACAATCTATGTTTTGAGCAAAAATAAGAAAAATACAAAACATTTTCTGTTGAAAATTTTCAATTTTTACAACTTAAGAAAAATCTTTATATTACATGGGCATGTTTTCGTAATGTAATGCAATACATTTTTTTACAGATGACGCTGATGACAAAGCAATGAAGATATTACTAACCGGGGCAACGTTGTGGAAGGAATCTGATGGATTTAAAGTTTATACCAAACCTGGGAATGAATTTGACGCACAGGCAGATTGGTTTCTACTAGAACCCAAGGACGTGATTTATTATGTAAGTTTAATTTTTCGACGTTATTGTTACTTTTTTTTTATCTTTTTTATTTATTTATTTTATTTTATTTGTTTGTATTTATTTATATATATATATTTTTTGAAAATGTTAATGACAACATTTGTCTATAATGAAATAAAATATAATTGTTAGATCCTTTGGAAGCAGTAAAAACATCCAAAGAGAGGTGGGTCATATTGTACAATTTCGGGTAATGAACCTTCATCATTGACCCTTTACAAAACTGGCAGCGAAAGCCAGACATTCATGATTGCTGCAATTTCAAGAATTTTCACCAAAGTCCAAATCAAAGACTAATATTCCCAAAGGGGCCAAATATTCAAAATTTTGTTAAGATGATGCTTCTTAACGTCTATATATTTGAAATATTCCAATATCTTCACTGATCTCAAAGGATCAAAAGAAAAATATTATCTGCACTATGTATGATGTACGGGGAAAATTTGTTTAATGTGTTACTTACAATCGATTGTCAAGAGCCAGTCCGTTTTTTTTATGCCCCGAGGGGGCATATTGGTTTGTGTCGGTCCGTCCAGTGGCGTGAGTGCAGTCAGTCTGTAATGCGTGAGCAACGCTTCCCAGCAGGCACATGACGTCATAATGACGGCAGATCGACGTCGATGTTGATATGACGTCATTATGACGTCATGTGTCCGCTGGGTTAGCACTCGGTCAGGAACCGTTAGAGCTAGGATCTTGAAATTTTGTATGTAGTTTGTATATGAAAATATAGAGGACCCGTATTTTTTCTTTCAGGTAAATTCAAGGGGCTAGGGGCCCATACTGTGAGAGATATTTCCCTTTTTAATTCTTGATAAAGTGAATAGATAGTGGGTACCTTGTGTGCGCAACCCCTCCTACAGTTTTATTCCGATTCTCTTGAAACTTTAGAGATATTGTGACCATGCTTTGAAGATATGCATGTGGTTTGGATATAATCCTCAGATTAATTTTGTCACTTTTTTCGCAATTTGAACTAAGCCATTTTTTCAGGCATTTTGACAATGAAAGTGAATGGGCAGTGGGTACCTTGTGTGCGCAACTTCTCCTACAGTTTCATGCCAATTCATTTGAAACTTTACATGTGTTATGGGCATGGTCTGAAGATATGCATGTGGTTTGGATATAATCCTTGGATTTTTTTTTTTCATTTTTTTTTCACAATTTGAACTTAGTCATTCTTTTTCGGGCATTTTAGTGAACGGATAGAGGGTACCTTGTGTGCTCAAATCCTCCTACAATTTAATACCGATACCTTTGAAACTTTGCAGACATTGTGACCATGCTTTGAAGATATGCATGTGGTTGGGATATACTCCTCGGATTAATTTTTGTCACTTTTTTAACTTAGTCATTTTTTGGACATTTTTACATCTTGAAAGTGACTTAACAGTTGGGGGCATAGTGTTTCATAAACACATTTTTTTTGGAAAAGTTTCGATGCAGACTACCCAAAGGTAGAAATGATAGATGTACCAGGATTTGCGACAATTAAATGAGCCGTCTCATAAGAATACCAACAATCTGCATATGCGAAAACAAAATTGCAGATCAGCTTCGCAGTAGCTGCGAAGCTGATCAGTGGCTGTGCTTTCGCTACACGGATAGTACACTTCCTCTTCTTCTTAAATTCGAAATTTTAAGCTTCTAGCCTACTTCTTTGACTGCACAGCCTTACTTATGTAGGACCTGTTCGGAAGCCGCATTGTTGGTTCTCTCATGATGTGGCTCAAATTAAGAATCCCAACAAAGGGATTCTTAATTTGAGCCGCATTATGAGATTCTTTGTTGGGATTCTTAATTTGAGCCGCATCATGAGAAAACCGATAAAAGAGTACACCCGTGAGTAGAACGACCGAATAAAACTGTAGGAATAATTGCGCACACAAGGTATCATTCACTTTCATTATCAAAATGTCCGAAAAACGACTAAAGTTAAATGCGAAAAAAGTGTCAAAAATAAATCTGAGGATCGTATCCAAACCACATGCAGAGCTCAAACTGTAGGAGTTGTGCATACAAGGTACATACTACTATAGGGGGCGGAAGGACGGAATGACAGACATACGAAAGGACGGAAAGTCAAAAACTGTGTCCCTCCGCTTTTCTTCGAAAAGGTGGGGACAATTAAATTCTGAGCCGCCTCGTGGGAAAACCAACAATGTATACCGAACAGGTCCGACACAAACCGACCTGTATAAGCACAGAAAAGAGCCAGAAGCTTGAAATTTCGGATTTAAGTAGAAGAGGAATTGTACTATGCGAGTAGTGAAAACAAAGGCGCTGATCAGCTTCGCTGATCTGCGCCATTTGTTTTCGCCTAGGCAGATTGTATGTTTTCCCATGTGGTGGCTCAATTAATATCTCACCGCTGTGTCTTGTGTGGGTTCTAGTCCACTCTGGCCACATATGAGACAAGCCAAGTTCTCCTTATGGGTCAGCCAGGTTTTTTTTTCTCGCGGTTCTCCCGTTTTCGCCCACCTACTGATTGGCCCGTCTCATATGAGCTGAAATAATCTTGAAAGGGACTTAAAACTGAATAAATAAATAAATAAATAATATAAAATGACCTAGCGGGCACATGACGTCAGAATGACGTCATATCAACGTCGATGCGACGTCATGACGTCAGAATGACGTCGATCTGACGTCATTATGACGTCATGTGCCTGCTGGGAATAAACAGTTTGCATACATTTCAGTCGAATGGTAAAATAACAGCACAAGTTGGGGCAAGGATTGCAGCCTTCCATCCAGAGGAACGAAAAAGCAGACCAGCGGCTATTATTATCAGCGGACGGAATTTTAGAGGACAGCGATTTGCTTTTTATTACAACTTGTCTTATCCAGATTGATAAAGTCGGAATATCGCAAATCGAAACTTGAAAATTCTTTTACATTAATATTCTATATTAGCAAACACATAAAACATTAAAAAATGGGCCTGCTATAGAAATTTATAGCTCTGTCACAAGAATCTGCGATAATTTCTTATAGCCTCGTTTTTACGGGTCACTATATTAAGGTACTTGAAATAAAAGACTGATGTAGAATTTGAAATGTATCCCGACTAGAGCCACACGGAGTTGAAATTGTGATTTTTTAGTCATTAAAGACCCTAGTGTAATATGGGCGTTGTTCAAAACTACGAAATTTCTGTTATAATAGAAGAATATGAAAAATATGTTCATTGAAATATATAATAAATCATGTTTTATGACAAATGTTTTTGCATTTTTCATAGACCCCAACCACCGAATGTTTGTTTTAAACACGTATATTAGGCTATCCTAGGGCTAGAATTAATTAAAATCACAATTTCAAGACCTTGCGACTAAAATTAGTTTTTCAGTAGATCGTGGGTACACGTCATAAGCGTCTCGCCGAGGCGGATCATACGAGTACACATAATCGATGTTTTAGAGCAAAAATAAGAAAATTATATAACCCAATACATCCCAGCTTTACTATAGAAATGGATTTTAAGGGGTATACATTTCACGAACATGTTATACTGATGTGACGTACTGATGGTACGGAGAAGGCAATTATATGCATGCCTACGCCTAATCCGAGTCACATATATATTCTTCCATGTTATCATGTAAATGCTTGTAATTATGTCTGTAAATATGTTGACTAAAATTTCGGAATAAATAAATAAATAAATGTGACGTATATGAAGCTCAGTGTCTCATGTCCCCATTCATCCGTACGTGTCGAGCTTTAAGTTCGCCAATAAAAGTATTTTCATCTTTTAGCATTATCTTACAATCAGATTCTAAAATTCTAAAACCGTCACTCCAAGCTGAAGCCGGTATTTCCAAATATGGGCTTTGTTTTACATCTTTCATGCAAAATGAAGTTGTTTTATTTAATATTGTTTGGAATTGATTAACCTCCTGCATGAATTCAGGTCCTTCGGCAAGCACTTTGTCGTCAAATATCTTCGCAAAGTGGTTGTATATAGCAAAATCCATGAAGCTCGTATACATGTACTTTTCACGTAGCTCCTGAGTTAAATTAACTTTCGGATGCGCATGCGTGTTGCGTGAAATATACAGAATGTCTGATAAATTCCAATTTAGGTATCGTTTCAACAAGACAAGAGATTCTTCAAATCTTTCCGTGAGAAGAACTAACAAAAAATCTTTCTCTAGGGCATTTAACTTCGTCACAATTTTATCCGTATCGGTTATTTTTACACTCGCGTCAAATCCGAAATCCTGACCCATCGAATTTCTGGTTTCCGAGAAATGATTGACTTCATATTTTTCCGGATGTAAGATAAGTTCCTGAATATAATTCGATTTTGGTATTTTGGTCATGTAAGGCATCCCGAATACATCTCTATAATAATAGGCAGACGAAATCAGTCGATCAATTGGCTCCCGGACTATAGCTATATTGACTTTATCCCCGGGCAATATTTTGTCATATTGCTCCTTTTTGTACCAAGAATGTGTTGCAAGAACATCATAATGCCCTCCCGGTTTTACTGGTAGAGTCCCGGAAATGTCGAAATAATACCTGTTCCTGGGTAATACGAAAGTGAGATTCCGCTGTAAACCAAATCGGAAGAAGATATTTTGAAGCGTAGAACCACCGGCTTTCCGAACTTTTAGGAATCCAATATGACGTATTTCTGACGCATTCCCAATATGACGTATTTCTGACGCATTCCAAGATCTCTGCGGCTTGTTTTGGACGTCGTCACGGTCATTAATACCATCATAAGTCGTGTAAGTGTTCCCTGTGATGGGTTCTACTTTAATGAATAGGGAAACTGATGGATACCATAGCTCACTGGTAAAGAATAGCGTTAGTACGAGAAAGACTGAGATCCTGAAAATAAGCAACAAAGATTAGCATTACTGAATTATCGATGGCGTTCTGATTAAAGAAAAAAAAAAAAAAACAGCATTGACATATGTGCCTATCAGAGAAAAACACTGCTTTTTTTAGGAAAAGCATAACGCATTGTTTTTCTCTGATAGACTCATTTGTCAATGGTGCTTTTTATTATTATTATTATTATTATTATTATTATTATTATTAAACACAGCATATAAGTTTTTTACTTTAAAAAAATGTTGACAGAGATAATAATTTATTCTAGCTACTTTAATTCTATTTCAATATTTCAAAGGCATAAATGTGTCAGATTTCCCTTTTCTCATTAATATGTTCATCGCTCTTTAAGGATCTCGGTTTATTTTTATGTTAGAGTTAAAGTACCGAGTAGAAAAAAATAAGTAAAATACAGCGAGTCGAAGACGAGCTGTTTTTACTTATTTTTTCTTACGAGGTCTTTAACTGACTTGTAGTATGACAGAGCAGAAATTGACAGATCCGTGCTGTAACTTCCAATATCCAGAAGTTAAAGTACGGTATTCAGCTCGCCCCCTTGTTTTGTATAGATATGTAGGCCCACCTCACTTGATATTTAATTGTATTGGATTTAATGTTATGAAAACTTCAAAGGAAAAACAGAAAGTCATACTACAATTGCTATTACTACAGCTGATGTTGTGCTGTAATGAGGTTAATAAATGACAAAATAGCTGAAATAAAACTAATGCCATTTAAAAGTTATGGCCGGAGTGCACAAACTTTTTGATCACTCCACGTATGTTTGCAATTATGCATAATTCTGAAATACAAGGTATTTGTTTGTTTGAATTGATGCTTTACGCCCCAGTCAACAGCAGTGGTCATGTCGGGACGTTGCCTCCATTTTATGGGACTTTTACCCAGCATTAGGATGCCATGACCTCAAAATGTGCTTCATAAATAAATAACTATCCAACTAAGCCAATAAGGCAAATATATGTATGGATGGTTTGACTAAACCACTTTTCCTGGGCAGGCTCAGCCATGAGCGGTTAACCAGTAATCAGATTGTCGGTCAGTAGATTAGAAGTTTTGCATGGAGGCACAAGCAGTCCATCTATTTCTCCTAGGCCCCAATGGGCGGGGGCCCATATTCCCACCCGACCACCAATATAGCGCTGACAATAAGGTAGCGTGTCAAAACGTTAGTCATTTTAAAGTCAATACAAAGAAAGGAAGCAGATCACTACAGATTTTATAGCCTGCATGATTTTATTGTACTTATGAACACTAATAACTGGTTGACCAATAATCAATAATTCATCAACCCGCCACTGATGACACTGCCATTTTTGCATTACGAAAACTTGTCCATGCAATATACAGATTTGTCTGAAACTTTAAAAATCAATAATTTTATATTTTTTTCTAACTTTGCTCAAAACATTGATTGTGGGTACACGTTAGAACCGCCTCGACGAGGCGGTTCTAACGAGTACCCACAATTTATGTTTTGGATCAGAAATAAGAATAACAGGTACATCTCTGTAAACTCCAGTTGTACCATTTAAAATATGTGTTCAAAGGGGTATACATTTCATAAACATGTTTTCTTGATGGGATGTGAATTATTTTTTTAAATCGAAATACATGTATGATCTTACATTGAAAGAATAGAATGCCTTACATCGTTATAATAGTAAATTCATTGTATTATTAAAAAATCACGAAACCATGTCCGTGTACTGTATACCCCCTTGAACCCCACTTTTATATAGCAAAACTGGGGTATGCAGGGGTATACCTATTTTTCTTGTTTTAGCCCCAAACTATAGATTGTGGGTACTCGTTAGAACCGCCTCGGCGAGGCGGTTCTAGCGTGTACCCACAATCTATGTTTTGAGCAAAAATAAGAAAAATATCAAAACTTTTTCCGCTGAAAATTTCTAATTTTTAAAGTTCATAAAATCTCTGTTTATTGCATGGGCAAGTTTTCGTAATGTGAAACAGGCCATTACCATTCATATTCCAATAGCATTTTTTTAAAAGTCACCGGGGGTGTTTCAGCCTTTTGTACTCGTTTTGCATTCTAACCATTTGAGAAATTTTTATTTTACATTTCACTAGGCGTTTTTAACATACCTTAGATCACTTTAAATAATTATATAGACAAACTTTTCACAATGAAAAACGTGTTGTACATTGTAGTTATAAATTTCATTTGGCCATATAAAATGTGGAGTAGAAAGCCATCTCCAAAACTGACCAAGAAAAAATCGTGTTAAAGGAATGGATTCGGAACCGCAAATGACACCGTATGTATACGTAAAATACCATCATAAATTCATTCCTGGTACAAGAGAATGCATATCGGGTTTGTCACGCAAAATATTCGTATTCAAAGTTGGGAAACCTTCGTTTTTTCCTGCATCTGAGTGAATCGCCATCTTTATCGGGTATGGTTACCGGTTTATCGATAATTACACGGTGAACGCGGTAACCAGTATAAAGCTGTGACGTCACTCACTCACTTTCTCTTTAAGCCGCTCATTTCAATTGCAAGACGTTCAAATATTCTCGCGATAATTTCGTTATCTTATTTTTTATTTGTGGATGTTTTCTGCGTTAAACTTGATAGAAGTGTTAATGTGATAGTACCGGAGAAAAATATTTACCGAAGATGCCTCAGTGCCAGGCGATTAACTGTAAAAACAAGCTACAGAAAGGAGGTAAATGTTTTTTTTCCACATACCTGTCGTCGGCTTTTTGCTTCCCTCAAAGCGATAAAAAAATCGTAGGTGTAGACATTTTCACTATTTCAAAATAATCCAGTATGAACGGAATGGAATTACTTTACATGTATCTACGCACGGTAGTTATTATTCTGAATTTTGGCATTACACATGCATTTCGTCAAAGAATCGCGCACAATAGAAAAAGAATAGGAATTCGCAAGTTTTTCATCCATTTTATTCCAAAACGGAATAGGTACAAACTCCAGGGGTAATCTCACTTTTTTTTTTTTTTACATTATTTTATTAATTTGCCTCAGCTATCAATTTTATTTAATTTATAATCGGAGATGAACCGCCCATCACTAAATGTTTTTCAATGCGCATGTGTTTCTTATTTGTTTGCCACCAATCCAGAAAAGATTTTCATTCATGCCGATAATTATTTTTAGCATGTGACTCGGTAAACACGCCTCAAACGGTCAGCTGACCTGTCAACAATGATGATGTGCAATTAAAAGATGTTTACATAAAGACACGCGCCATCAAAAAGATGCGACCGCCATTCTTTAAATCGTTTGTTGTTTACATAAAGACACGTGCCATCAAAAGATGCGACCGCCATTCTTTAAATCGTTTGATCCCCATTATACGTATGAAAGATTTTCGACTACCTAACTATCGTTACATAATTTTGATTGGATTTTCATCATAAAGGTGCATAATACACTCGGATGGATGTCTCTAAGATGCGTTTTGGGCTCATAGACAACAAAACACAGGTAAATATTGGGACGTATCGCGGCAAAAACAACTTGCTCCCCGGGAATCACCACTGAGGAAAACAATGTGTCTGCGCCCAGATTTACTTGTTCCGGGGCGCAGGGCTCTGCGTCCGCGAGATCCCTGTGACAGATGACATTTTTTTCTGTTTTTATTTCTTTTTTTTTTCTCTGCGAATTTTATCGATAAAATGAAGTGGAGTACGAACGCTTGTAAATGGCTCTCAACCGAAAGTGAGTGAGTGACGTCACAGGTAAACAAATATGGCGACAACCTTCGCGATTCGAGACGCATTTTAGCGTAATTTTCAATCGATGATTGTGTACTTAGTATGGGGTAAATCGTTGGAATTTGATTTGTAACACGTACTGTAACATCTAAATGAATATGTACAGGGCCAAATATGCGTTTCCGAATCGATTCCTTTAAGTAAAGTGCCGGCCCACTGCATTAAGATCGGTACAGATCGCTTTACGATTGTCTAAATATTAATTTGGAGGTATTTACTTTGGCTCCGATATGTAAATTAAGAAAGCAAAACCACGTTGGATAACATTTTACAGGTTTGGCATACGCACTCGTATCACAAATCTTATGATTACAAAATCGTGCGATTGCTTACGATTTATTGGGACCAACACTTAAATCTTAAATAAGTAAATTATTTTGTATTTTGTATATAAACAAATAAATGGCCTAAGCTATTGAATGGGGCGTAATGCTAGTACGTACGCTGCGGACGCTGCGGATAGGGCTTCCGTATCCGTCCTATCAGTAACGATTCGTATCTTATCCGTAATGTCCGTACATGTACGTATTATTATTTTCCATAATCGGAGCGTCTATTGACAGACGTCTGTCAATAGCAAATATTCGGAAAATGTGCTATCTATGACAGACGTCTGGCAATAGCAAATTTACCGCATTTTTGCAAATAAACATTAATTAATACCACTGTTAATATCCATGCCGAATGTTATTTTGTCGGAAAATTATTCAGTTAAACACAAATCTTTTTTTTTCGAACATTGTCGTTGCTAGTTGAAATGACATGTCATTCCTACGATGATAAAACACTGGGATGGATTTGGGCAGAGAGTTACGATACTTGCAAAATGCATGTCAACTCTGTCCAGACGTCTGTCAATAGCAAATTTACCGAAAATTTGCTATTACCAGACGTCTGTCAATAGCAGATTTACCGAAAACTTGCTATTGCCAGACGTCTGTCAATAGACTATTCACAGGGCCCTGAAGCCCGGAAGATTTTGATAATTGTCAACAATTAGGCAGATGAAAAATCCGTAATAGTATTCGAATGTGTCCGTATACAATCGGTATCATAATCGTATCTGTTCCGTAACTAAACGTATCCTTCCGTAAACTTTCGTAATCACAGTAAACAGCTTACTCGCTGAATCGCCCGTGCGTTCAATGCTCACAAACATGCACGTGCTTTCAATCATACGTTTCTTAGGTGCGTATGAAAAATATGGATTGGATTCCTAAGAAGAAGATTTTGCATTGCTTTTACGTGTACTAGCTGAGGAGTCAGAAAATAGGAAAACAAACAAACATACGAATAAACAGACAAATGCTACTAAAATTATAGTATAGCTCCCGGACGACCGTAGCAGGCTTTCGTCACAGATTAACCGTTATAAATATGAATGGCACCCCTGTTCCTATTGGTCAAATACATTCACTTCATTCATATGTATAATGTTAAACCTGTGATGACGTAAGTCTACTATGATCGTCCGGGAGCTAAATTTTGAGAAATTATTTCCGTTGTTTTACGACTATCATTCGATTGATAAATCACTCGATCGATCAATCAGGAGATCCATCAATCGACCGATAATAATAATAATAATAATAATAATAATAATAATAATAATAACAGCAACAACAACGATAATAAACTTACAATATTACTGTAAAACGCCGTTGCTTCATCTCCATGACTTATCTCGTGACTTCAAAATATCCTTTTTGAAATGCGACCCTTTACGCGTGACTTATTATTCTTTTCAAATCTTCGATCTCAAAAAAATATATTGAGCTGCTTTATTAGAAAACCAACAATTTGCATATGCGAAAACGAAGGTGCGGATAAGCTTCGCAGTTGTACTATCCGTGTAGTGAAAACAAATGCGCAGATCAGCTTCGCAGTTACTGCGAAGCTGATCAGCGCCTTTGTTTTCGCTACAAGGAAATAGTACAATCCCTCTTCTTCTTAAATCCAAAATTTCAAGCTTCTAGCCTGCTTCTGTGACTGTACATGTCGGTTTGACTTTATGGAGCTCCAGCGATTTAAACAGCGCGTATGAAGAGCAGTAGGCAGTCGCACTAAACAAATTGACCTGCAATAAAATTGTATAATGATTATGTTTTCTTTATGGTTACGCCCTGAAGAGTCTATAGATTTTGAATGCTTTGCGTCCCTATTCAATGGCTTACCGACAGTTTTAATATAGAAAAAAATCAATGGGCCTGCAGCTGGTCTCTCACCTTTTGAAATGGGTGCGTTATTAAATTTACATAAATAAAATAAATACAGATGCTATGTCGCGTTTACTGGATAAACAACAAAATAAAAACAAATAAATTCAACCGAATGCTGAAAAAATGATTTCTCTTGTTCAAATTCGTTTTTAAAACTGTGTGTATTAAAACATGATAGTAAATGTAAGAAATGAAATTAAGCTTCACTGATACATAAGTAAATATATTGTATTTTGTGTATAAAATGAGTCGCCTCGTGGGAAAACCAACAATGTGGTTTCCTACCAGGTCCGACACAAACCGACCTGTACAAGCCCAGAAAAGAGCTGGAAAAGCTTGAAATTTGGAATTTAAGAAGAAGGGTAAGTGTAGCGAAAACAAAGGCGCTGATCAGTTACCGCGAAGCTGATCTGCGTCTTTGTTTTCGCCTATGCAGATTGTTGGTTTTCCGATGAGGCGGCTCAAATTATACCAGACAGTCAAACGGCGTTACTGTATACGAAAGCAATTATTACTGTACTTCAGACCAGAAACCCATCAGGAAAACATGTCCGTGAAATGTATACCCCCTTAAACCCCACTTTTATATATAAAAAACTGGGGTTTGCAGGGATATACCTATTTTTCTTATTTTTGATCCAAAACATAGATTGTGGGTACTCATTAGAACCGCCCCGCCAAGGCGGTTCTAACGTGCACACACAATCTATGTTTTGAGCAAAAATAAGAAAAAGATTAATATTTATTTCAGGTGAAAATTTTCCTTTTTTACAACTTTAAAAATCTCTTTATATTGCATGGGCAAGTTTTCGTAATGAATAAAATATCACATGTCTCTCTTGAAAATAATCGCGTTCGGTGCTGTTACAACGGCAAAATGAAAACTTGGTCTGATATTGTTACAATAGAAAAATACTGAACACTAATAACAAACTTACAAGATGTATGTAAAACGCGCTTGCTGCATCTCTACGACTTACATATCAAATATATCCTTGTTTGAAAATGCGACCCTTCATGCATGACTTATCTTTATATTTAGATACGTGTCGAACAGAACATCGCGTAAACATAACCGTGTAATAGACATTTTTCACTTTTGAACGTAAAGTTTGCTGGCGCTTGCGGTTACGACTTTGTGTGTGATGGGCGACGACTCGTGAGGGCATATTTGAGACGAAGGCGAGGGGCGATATGAAGAATTACTTAGTCAAAACTACCAACAGCCCACCGGAGGTGTATTAAATGAGACACGCAAAAAACGGATTGTTCAGAACGCCTAGCTGAATAGTTCAGTAGGTAGAGTGTAAGACATTGAATCGAAAGGTCCTGGGTTCGAGTCCGGGTAGGACAAAAAATATTTTTCCTTTTCTTTGTTTTTTCCTTTTTTCGCACCTGTGACAATAAAGCTTAGAAAATTAAAAAGAAATGAAAAAAAGGAAAAAAGAAAATATTTTATCTATTGGCAAATGCAAGAATCACAAAATTCACTGTTGCATTTAATACTAAATCGTAAGTTTCTGGATTAAACTGTCTCGTGAGAAGGCAGACCGCATGTATAGGTTTTTTATAGGTCTTGATTTTTCACCCATTCAAGCCGAGAACTCGATCGTCATTTTCGGCAGAAGAACGGATCAGCGACCGATCCTAACGTCAACATTTATTTACAGATAATGTGGATAGGATAAGCTGACCGCCTCTAATGACTAAAAAAAAATTACGCAAGCGTCCCCCGTGGCCGAGCAGTTAAGAGCGCTGTTTCATAATCACTTAATCATCTCACCGTTGTGTCTGGTGTGAGTTCGAGACCCACAATGGCCACATGTGAGACAGGCCAAGTTCTGCTTGCGGGTGTGCCAGGCGGTTTTTCTCGGGGTACTCCCGTTTTCGCCCCACCTACTGTTTGGTGCTATTCATATGAGCTGAAATAATCTTGAAAGGGACGTAAAACTGAATTTTAACAAATACACAAGACACCAAATTAAACAGTATAGTGTACATGTTCATAGATATGTGTATAGATGTAAAACTACAGTTTCACGTGCTATCTCGTGAGCGAACAATGTTTATTTTTTCGATGTGTCGTTTTGAGTCCATTCGACAGAAGGAAGAGCGATGGGGGCAATACCCTACATGTAGCTACAATATGCCTAGCCACACAACTTTTTTTGTTTATTGTAGACTTTCATCAGTATTTCTGCCATATCGAGTGCGATGGTTACGATGTAGAAAATTAATTTGGCAAGACATAAGCTTTCGTTCTGATCCTCATTTATTCTGAGTGATAGTATGCGTGCTGTTTCACCTGGTTGAATTCAAATAAATAAATTAAAATCAAACTAACACAATTATATTATTTTCATGAGTTTCTAAAGTGTTTCCGTAGAGGACGCATAGTGTTTCAGTCGCCCCGTAAAGCGGGTCGCGCGTCACTTCGCCGCAGTTTACTTTTGATGTTCGTCATTTTCACATACACGTAGAAGCAATTTTGGACACTACATATTCTGTCAAAGTGCACAAATTATTAATTTGTTTCACAAATGATGTATACTGTCTTCACACTGACACATGTGTTTTCTTAAGATTATTGCCCCGTGTATTGTCCTTTTTTCTTTCTTTTTTTTTTCTTTCTTTCTTTTTGTTTTTGATTCAGCTTTACGTCCCTTTCAAGCCTTTTCACTCATATCGAGACGAATCAATCAGAAAGTGGGGCGAAAACCGGAGTACCCGGGGAAAAACCACCTGACACACCCGCAAGCAGAACTTGGCTCGTCCCACATGTGAATTCTGCCCCGTGCGAGGCGCGAACCAACAGCGGTGAGATGATCGAATGATCAAGAGCACTGAAGTCAGCGACCTTAACCACTCGGCCACGGGGGCCGCCTATTGTCCCTTTTAACAGACTAGACGCTGGTCTTGTTTGGAAAGAGCTAGTAATTTTGTTTTTTTATGCGTGTTGTTAGATTGCTTGTGATGTGTGGGACCGCCATGTCTCTCCCGCCTGTTGTCTATGTTAGGATGGGAAATTTAATTGTATAGATTCTTGGTCATTCTATTGTTACTTGATTACAGATAAGGGTCTGATTGTGCACATTCTGATCATAATGATGCGTTTTTTATACAAGTTTCGGCCCGTTCAATATTATTTTAGTTCATATGAGACGGGTAAATCAATAACAGGGGGGAAAGGGGAGAACCCTGAGAAAACGAACTTGCACACCCACAAGCAGAACTTGGTTTGTGTCACCCGTGATTGTAAGACTGATCAATTGGGCAGCAAGGCTACGGCGAAGAGTTCATTGTCTTGGTGTTGGTAGTTGCCAAAGCGATATTGCTGCGCTGAAGGTTGTTTTAATCCATTTTATCACATGTTGTGTGATGTTGCATCAATCTTTGTTGTAAGGACTTTGATTGTATCGCAAGCATATACGATGGTGCTGACACTGATAGACAATACCCGAATACACATATTCATATACATGTACAGTATACCACGCAGACATTCACGTGTCCATTTACCGACCTTTTATATGGTGCAGTGGTTATTTCACGTGCCTTATAAACCAGAGATCGCAGGTTTGATCCGGGTCTTCTTGCGTCTGTCTGATGAGACTATAAACTGAGGTCTCGTTTCCATATGACCTTTGCTGTTGGATTAACGCCCAAATCAACAAACCGATTCAATTTATTATTTATTTAAATTCAGATTGAGTAAGAAGCTTATGTGCTTATATGCTTGCCCGATTCCGGACGCAAAGATGGGCCCTAATGAGTAAGGTTAAGAATGATCAAATGTTGTAGATCTGTCGTCAGCATGTGTAATACATGTGCACTAAAACGGTACCCTGTATCATGACAAAACCTTAACAAGCAAAATACAGTGTGTTTTTTAAGTTGAAAAAAAAATGAAAATTTTCAGTTCAACAGTTTTGATATTTTCTTATTTGTTCAAAACATAGATTGTGGACACATGATAGAACGAATACTCACAATCTATGTTTTCAGAAGCATAGGCAACCTAAGTTGACCTTGTTCTATAATAGGTTAATGTCATCCCTGGGTCATATATAGACTTTGTAGATGCTTCATGCCAAGTTTCAAAATCATAGGCCTACTGGTTCTGAAGAAGAACACTTTTAAAGGTTTTTCAATTCATAGCCATGGCGGCTATTTTGGTCAAGTTACCTTGACCATTAATACAAACTTTCGTTCCCCTTCCACGAAGTTTGGCTGTGATCGGCCATACGGTTGCAGAGAAGATGTTTAAATATTATAGTCATATACATGTATATATCCCCCAGGCAGGAGCAGACAACCACCTGGGTCTTAATGTTTTCATAAAAATAAATCTGTCCATTTGTATTATCAAAGCAAGTTTACACCCATTTAATTACATTTAACTTATTTCCCCCATTTAAATGCATGGGCGACCTACATGTAAGTTGATCTTACCGATCTTTGTAGTGCGTTTAATATTGTTTGATGCTTCATGCCAAGTTACAAAATCATAGGCCTTCTGGTTCTGGAGAAGAAAAATTTTAACGATTTTTGCTATTTATATCCAAGGCGGCCATCTTGGTCATGTGACCTGGTCCATTTATGCCAATTTCGTTTCCCCTTCCTAAGAATGCTCCGCAAACAGTTTTAACTTTGATTGGCCAAGCTGTTTCAGAGAAGAAGATCATGGAAATTGTTGACAGTGGCATGGTCATCCTATAAGCTCATCTTTTGAACCGAAGGGCTCATGTGAGCTAAAACTAGGTATACCCCTGCATACTCGAGTTTTGCTTTATAAAAGCGTTGTTCAATGGGGTAAATATGTCACGAACATGTTATCCTGATGAGGATAACAGACCATGCTCGATATTACTTGAAATGTGTCAAAACGTTGTAAGGCGTAGAATAAAAAAAACTGCACATAAAAAAGATCAACTAAATATTTCAAATCGTAAATCTTGCCATGTTTACATGTAAAAAAGTTTCTGTGTGTTCACGAAAAACACGTGAAATGTAGCTTAACAGAACCAATGTACGTATATACATGCACCAGTATGTTTAAGTCACATGGCGATAACAAATAATTGATAGCCAATGTACGTATATACATGCACCAGTATGTTTAAGTCACATGGCGATAACAAATAATTGATAGTTGTTTTCCCACCAACAGTTATCGTCATATGCAGACGGGATCTCGGTTTATAGTGTCACCATAAAGCCATGGACAGCTCACCTAGTTATACACACGAGTGTCTAAAAAATTATTATTCTGCACTGGAAGCTGTTTTATTCGCGCCAAGCATTTATAAGGCCGACTTGCATTGAACGCGTAATGTATCTTTAATGGCAAACATGACGGTTGATGATGCGATTTTGTAAACATGTCGTGTCAAAGGCCACTTCTGGTTCATTGTTCCATTAAATCAGACAGTTAAACGGGAAGACAACAATAATCATTGTTACCATTGCATATGATAACATTGTTTACGATTTATATGTTTAATTGCTGTCTGGATTTCTTTATTTTTGCATTTTACCAATGCATATAGGTTTTAAGTTTTTATTATTTTTTTTTTCTGAGAAATAAAAAATAATAATAATTATAATAAAAATACTAATTCCAATAAAAATAGGCGTTTCCTACTCGCGCTCAACCTCCTGAGCTAACGAGTCAGATGCTCTTATCAAAATCATTTTTTATTAAGGCTTTATGTCCCAGTCAACATTTTTTTCAGTCATGTCGGGAGGGAGCCAACGCTTCCTGGGTTTAACCAGTTAGTAAGCAGTGAATGTGTCTTGCTCAAGGACACAACACGGTGGCGCCTATGGGGATCGAACCCAGGACCTCTCGATTCGGAGTCAGACGCCCTACCACTACGCCACCGCGCTCCCTAAAAATAATTTTGTACCAGTCTTATATCAACTACATGTACGTATTTATTCTCGACATGTGATTTTACGACTGACTGAACCACTGCGACATGAAGTAATCTACGGAACTTGCGTGCGTGCGTGCGTGCGTGCGTGCGTGTGTGTGTGTGTGTGTGTGTGTGTGTGTGTGTGTGTGCTCGCGTAAAGAATATTGTCATCCTGTTTTAGGGTTAAGTAAGGTACGCGGCACGA
This sequence comes from Rugalucina vietnamica, assembly GCA_964017185.1. Taxonomy (NCBI): domain Eukaryota; kingdom Metazoa; phylum Mollusca; class Bivalvia; order Lucinida; family Lucinidae; genus Rugalucina; species Rugalucina vietnamica. The sequence goes on along the minus strand of OZ024884.1, from coordinate 10,534,452 downwards.
TATGAAAAAAAACACACTGTATGTTTCTTAGTCTATAAGCATTCATTTTCTTGAAAATGATATTGTTTTAGTTTGAAGTTTAATTATATTTATTTGAATTCAACCAGATAAACATCACGCATAATTCAAGAGAATAAATGAGGATCAGAATGAAAGCCGTTGACTTGGAAAAAAAAAACATCCCAAAAATCGTAATTATCGCATTCAAAATGCTGAAATACTGTGGAAGGTCTACACTTTGTATGGCTATGCAAAATGTAGCTAGGATATCGCACTTAATATCTAATGGACTCAAAACGAAACATCAACCAAATAAATAACATCAAGATTTCGAGTATCTGTTTGAAATACATGTATAAACATGCCAAAATAAATTATGTTCTCTCACGCGACAGCACGTGGAACTGTAGGTCTTAAACCTAATAAATACACATATATCTTTACATGCACACTATACAGTGTAATATTTGAGTTTACTTAGTAACTACGTCCGCGGAAAACATTCAGTTTAAGTCGTTCAGGGTGGCTAACTTATCCTAGTCACATTATGCCTGTACAAGCCTTCAGTATATTCATATTTTCATGTCACCCAGAAAGAAATATTGACGTGAGGATAGATCAGCTCTTATACCAAAAATACGGTCGAGCTCCCAATACATGTAGGCTGCCGTCTCAAACTTCAATTCCTTTACGATTTAAGAATTTAATGTAGTAGGGCATTTCATGATTCTTGTATTTGCCAAAAAATATAATCGGCTGATAATATATGTTTTATTTGCAAAGCTTTTTTGTCACAAGAGAGACAAACAAGTGATCCGTCCGAGACTCGAACCCAGGACCTTTCGCTTTCAACTCCAAGAACGATACCTACTGAGCTACACAGCTACACGTCCTAGACTATTTCACTTTTTTGTCTCTCTTATTTAATTCGTCTTCGTCGGGTTATTGGTAGTTTTGACTAAGTAATTCTTCAAATCGTCCCTCGTCTTCATCTCAAATATGCCCTCACGAGTCGTCACCCATCACACGGAAAGTCATAACCGCAAGCGCCAGCAGCATTTACGTTCAAAAGTGAAAAATGTCTAATACCCCGTTATATCCCACATTTATAAAGTAAAACTGGGATTTACAGGGGTATATCTTTACTTTTTATATTGGTTCCAAAACATTGATTGTTGGTACGTGTACCCATAATCAATGTTTTGAGCCTAAATATTAAGAATATCATTTTTGTCCGAATTAATTATTCAGTTTTAAAGCTAAAAAAAATTCTGTATATTGCATGGGCGTGTTTTCGTTATGTATGCATTATTTTGTACCCTACAAGTTCTTTAATATTTATGACTACATGTATGGTGCTCAAGTGATTTGAACAACGTGCATGAAGAGCAGTAACAAATTGTCCGAAAATAAAATGATATAAAATATGTTTTCCTGAATGCTGGGTGTATAAAGATTATTCTTGCACACCAGACAGAAATTGCCACACTTTTTGCCTGGGTGATAAAATTGCATCTCACCCAGGTGTTCTCACCCAGGCTAACAATATAAGTCCGCTTCTAGAAATAAACCAGATTTTGGGGGTTGTTGTGCAAGAAAAAGAATCTAATATGGTGTTCTGTTCTAGATGGAAGTTTCCAACCCTCGGGATGACCGTGCTGAGCGGAACCGAGGCTCAGCACGGGCATCCCTTGGGTTGGAAACTTCCATCTAGAACAGAACCCCATATAAGATTCTTAAATGCTCTGAAGAGTATATATTATGAGATTTTGAATCGTTTTGAGTACATATTCAACGACAGATATAATACAGGAAAACCTGAAAAAATCAATGGGCTTTCTCTCTCTGCATGTATTTATAAAATTGATGTTTTGTGAAAATAAAAAGCAACAACAAAGCGATATTTTCTGTCTAATATCATATGAATAGCACAATAAACGGTAGATTTACGCTAATGCAGAACATACTTTTTTTCTTATCATCCTTCAATTCCTATTTAAATCTGGCTAGTAAAATAGCCAACAGAGGAAAAAGTAGGCAATGATCAGGAAAAAGCGCAAACACCGAGTGGGAAAAATTCAATTAACAATCAAGTACTTATACTAAGAAAACGTAGATCGTAAGCCGAGTGAGCAGCTTTGTTCCCAATTGGCGGTCACTCAGTTACCAAAACTTAACTAAAATCTGGAAAGGTTAACGTAGGCAATGAAGAGGTGCATACATAAGCATACATAAGGTGCAAACATCACAAAAATCATCGGCAAAATATAACCAGAGGACCAACGGTCCTGTAAACGCTCACCTGAGATCTGCTATATTAACCAAATATTTATTTAAATAAATTGCCCTTTATGGGGCCCCACCAACCAATCAAAATAAAGGATTAAGACAAAAGTCAACCGAACTGTAGAGGACTACTCTATAAACATTTCTGCAAAAATAGAATTCAAATATCTGCGATTGGACCAGAAAAAAATAGCCAATTTCCACTTTTCCCGTTTTAAGTCAGTCGAAACTTTAAGTTGCCATAGCAACCAGATTTCTTATCCGACTGAAATAAAAAACACAAATTATGTAGAGACTACTGTCAGGAACATGTATACAAAGTACAGGCTTCATGCCATAGACAATTTCTGAGGAGAAGATTTTAAAATGTTTTTGAAATTTTACCCTTTATGTGGCCCCAGCAACCAATCAAAATAAAGGATTAGGAAAAAAGTCACATGAAACATAGAGATATACTCAATAAAGATTTCTGCAAAGACAAAATTCAAATACCTACAATTGGTCCAGAAAAAATAGCCGATTTCCACTTTTCCCATTATAAGTCTATGGAAACCATAGCAACCAGAGTTCTTATCCGACTGGAATAAAAAACACAAATTATGTAGAGGCTTCTGTCAGGAACATGTATACAAAGTACAGGATTCATCCACTTGACAGTTTCTGAGGAGAAGATTTTTGAATGTTTTTTTTTTTTTTCAAAATTTTGCCCTTTATGGGGCCCCAGCAACCAATCAAAATAAAGGATTAGGACAAAACTCACAAGAAACGTCAAACACTACTCAATAAACATTTCTGCAAAAACAAAATTCAAATGTCTGCAACTTTAGCGGAAAAATAGCCGATTTCCACTTTTTCCCATTATAAGTCTATGGAAACTTTAAGTTGTCATAGCAACCAGAGTTCTTATCCGCCTGGAATAAAAAACACAAATTATGTAGAGGCCACTGTCAGGAACATGCATACAAAGTACAGGCTTAATCCCCTTGACATTTTCTGAGAATAAGATTTTTGAATGTTTTTCGAAATTTTGCCCTATATGGGGCCCCTGCAACCAATCAAAATAAAGGATTAGGACAAAAGTCACATGAAACGTAGAGGACTACTCAATAAACATTTCTGCAAAAACAAAATTCAAATATCTCCAACAAGACAGCAAAAACTGACAATTTTCACTTTTTTCTATTATAAGTCTATGGGAAGCATAAGTTGCCATAGCAACCAGAGTTCTTATCCGATCAAAACAAAAAACACAATTATTCTTTCCCCCTACCTGTAGATAGTGTATGTGTAATATGAGAACAATCGGCCCAGCGGTTTCAGAGAAGAAGATCTTTGAAATTGTGGACGACGACGGACGGACGACGGACGACGGACGGACGGACGACGGAGCATGGGTATACTATAAGCTCAGGTGAGCTAAAAATGTAAGGACCACTGATTTTTTTTCAGAACTGATTTTCAGTGAGTCACAAATATTCAATAAATTCTTTCTAGCGTTGTTGCATTAGTCATTACGAAAGCATGCCCATGTAATATACAGAGATTTTTAAAGTTGTTAAAAAATGAAAATTTTCAGTAGAAAATTCTCAATATTTTTCTTATTTTTGCTCAAACCATAGATTGTTGGTACACGTTACAACCGCCTCGGCGAGGCGGTTCTAATGAGTACCCACAATCTATGTTTTGGAGCAAAAATAAGAAAAATAGGTATACCCCTGCATACCCCAGTTTTACTATATAAAAGTGGTGTATAAAGGGGTAAATATTATACGGACATGTTTTCCTGGTGGATAGAAACTTTAGGCTGTTGGAAAAAAGGTACAAGTAGGCAAAGATCAGGAAAAGGCGCAATCAGAAAAAGATTCCCACTCCAAAAACCGAGGTGGGAAAAAACCAAACTAACAATCAGGTACTTATACCATGAAACATACCGTAAGCCGAATGAGCAGCTATTTTCCCAATAGGTGGCCACTCAGTTACCTTAACTTAACTAAAAATATGAAAACATACATAAGGCGCCAACAGCACAAAAAATTTTTATACACCAAAACATAAAACAAAAAGAACCACCACAGAAGTATCGACTTGGAACGATCAGTAACACAAAGTTACTGGCGGGCTTAAACCGGTTTTACATGGCCATAACCTCACCCTCAGCTTCTGCAGTGGTTCATAACATTTAGTTAGTTATTCTTTCCCCCTACCTGTAGATAGTGTATGTGTAATATGAGAACAATCGGCCCAGCGGTTTCAGAGAAGAAGATCTTTGAAATTGTGGACGACGACGGACGGACGACGGACGGACGGACGACGGAGCATGGGTATACTAGATTATACCTCATTGGACTCTTAGGTAATAATAATAATAATAATAATAATAATAATAATAATAGCAATAATAATTATAATAAAGGAAATGGCAATAAGAAACACTGACACCATGGCGTAAAATCGCACATTTTTATCTCTGTATATAAGAATATAACTTTGATTTTCAAATGCAAAACTTCACTCAATTCAAGTGCACGCATGACATAAGGTATTCATTTTCTTCAAATATTTGTAGAATACCTTTTTTATTATATATTTGTTTCGCCACCACCCCGAAAAGATCGAATCGAGCCGGGCACAAATAATTTCCTATCAATGAATGGACATAAAGGTGTGAACTCTTTGGGTTTAAACAACGCGTAGTTTGAGCATGCCACGTATAATACAACAGTTTGTTTGCCATTGTGTTTGTTGCGTACACGTAATGGCTTCATCATGCACCAGCTCATGTCGTTCTGCTCTATATGCAGATAAATGATACTTAAACAACAAGTGCAGCAAAGTCACTTATGACAAAAACCAAGTCAATTAACGTGTTTGATATTCATATTCATATCTTATTGGTTTCTGAACAGCATAACCATGATTACGAAAACTTGCCCATGCAATATACTTAGATCTTATTCAGCTGTAACGCGTCATTACAGAAATATATGTGAAAGAGAATAGTACCATTTTTCAGATAGACACTAAATAGAATGTAAAAGTTTGATCATTTGGAGTTAGTGAAAACATTAAAAGGGAGGTTGTATGGACCATATTGCGCAATTTAGTGAAAAACCTGTTAAAGTTAAGTCTGAATTGGACATTTTTAAATATGTTATTGAAACCCATCGCCAACGTGAATGTATAAAATGAAATTTAGACTTTTTATATTAAAATTTACATCAGTAAATCTATTGGATTTTGTATATAAAACCATACCAGACAACCAAACGGCCGTACTGTTGAGTGTGATGTAAATACCAAATCAATCATTATTTCAGACTAGAAACTAATAAAGTGTCTTAGTAATTTCTTGAAAATTGTCATGTTCGTGCTGTTAAAACGGCAAAATGACTATTTAGTATGTTTTGTTATAATAGTACATGTAATACATTACGAAAACTTGCCCATGCAATAAACGGAGATTTTTTGAGCTTTAAAAATTGAAAATTTGCAGCTGAAAAATGTTGATATTTTTCTTATTTTTGCTCAAAACATAGATTGTGGGTACACGTTAGAACCGCCTCGCTGAGGCGGTTCTAACGAGTACCCACAATCTATGTTTTGGAGCAAAAATAAAAATAGGTATACCCCTGCAAACCCCAGTTTTACTATATAAAAGTGGGGTCTACGGGGGTATTCATTGCATGGAAATGTTTTCCTGATGTTATGAACAAAAATAATGATAACACTAATAATAAACTTACAAGATAACAGTAAAGCGCGCTCGCTTCATCCCAACGACTTATCTCGTGATTAATAAAAAACACATCTTAATAGGCTTGTTAAAATGCGACTGTTTACGTGTGACTTTTTTTACACTTTCGATCGCAGAAAATACTAGATCGATTCACGTCAAATAGTACATATAAAAAAAAAGATTCCTGACCTGCACCCTTCCACTTCTATAAAATTTATGACTTCATCTATGACCCTCCATTTATTTGAACAATGTGCGTAAAGAGCATTAAGCTATTAGACTAAACAAACTGACCTGAAATAAATTTGGTATAAACGTATTTGTTTTCTTGAGTGGTGGGTTAATTAGGTTACGCTCCAAAGAGTCTATAGATTTTGAATCGTATTGCTTCTGATTCCATATTCAATAGCTCAACGACATTTCATAAAGGAAAACCTGAAAAAAATCAATGGCTTTGGTCACTCTACTTGAATAAATAAAATGGATGTGTTATGAAAGTAAAAGCAACAACAAAAAAAAAAACCGTAATGTAGCGATACGTGTTTGATATTCATATTCATATCTGAATGGTTTCTAAAAAGCATAAATATTTCGAAAACTTGCCCATGCAATATACTTAGATCTTTTTCAGGTGTAAAGCGTAATTACAGAAATGTACATGTACAGTCAGTGGACATAATTATTCGCCATCTTTGGAAAATTCCATAGACTTACATGTATTTTCATGTTTGCAAGAAAAAATATTCTGCTTCTCCTGGTCAACATATTTTTATGTTTTTGGTGTCATTTGAAAGGTAAATGAATAAAGCAATAAACAAGATATTTTCCATTTAATTCCATGTCTGCGTTTTAAAGCTACAATTTTTTAAAAACTTGCGATTTTTTTGGACACTTTTTGGGCAACGTCACCATTGACGTCAATGGGAAAGTGGCTTTTTCAAAATTTTCCGAAATTTTAAACTGCTGTACATACAAAATGCAATGTTGAAACTTCACCAACTAACCTTTGTTTATTGCCTTAATCATTTAACTTTCAAATGACACCAAAAACGTGAATATATGTTGACCAGAAGAGGCAGAATATTTTTTCTTGCAAACATGAAAATACATGTAAGTCTATGGAGTTTTCCAAAGGTGGCGAATAATTATGTCCACTGACTGTATGTGAAAGAGAATACCGTTTCAGATAGACACTAAATAGAATATAACAGTTTGATCCTTTGGAGTTAGTGAAAACGTTAAAAGGGAGGTTGTATGGACCATATTGCACAATTTCGGGTACTGAACCCTTTGCAATGAAAAACTTGTTGAAGTTAAGTCTTAATTTGACATTTTTGAATGTCCTATTGAAACCCATTGCCCATTAGATATTTTATATCAACAGTAAATATATTGTATTTTATATAAAATCTTACAAGACAACCAAACGGCCTAACTGTTGAGTGGGATGTAAATACCAAATAAATAATTATTTCAGAGCAGAAACAAATAAAATGTCACTGCTCTTTCTTGAAAATTGTCATGTTCGTGCTGTTTAAACGGCAAAATGACTATTTAGTATGTTTTGTTATAATAGTACATGTAATACATTACGAAAACTTGCCCATGCAATAAACGGAGATTTTTTGAGCTTTAAAAATTGAAAATTTGCAGCTGAAAAATGTTGATATTTTTCTTATTTTTGCTCAAAACATAGATTGTGGGTACACGTTAGAACCGCCTCGGCGAGGCGTTTCTAACGAGTACCCACAATCTATGTTTTGGAGCAAAAATAAGAAAAATAGGTATACCCCTGCAAACCCCAGTTTTACTATATAAAAGTGGGGTCTACGGGGGTATTCATTGCATGGAAATGTTTTCCTGATGTTATGAACAAAAATAATGATAACACTAATAATAAACTTACAAGATAACAGTAAAGCGCGCTCGCTTCATCCCAACGACTTATCTCGTGATTAATAAAAAACACATCTTAATAGGCTTGTTAAAATGCGACTGTTTACGTGTGACGTTTTTCAACTTTCGATCGCAAAAAAAAAAAACTAGATCGATTCACGTCAAATAGTACATATAAAAAAAAAGATTCCTGACCTGCACCCTTCCACTTCTATAAAATTTATGACTTCATCTATGACCCTCCATTTATTTGAACAATGTGCGTAAAGAGCATTAAGCTATTAGACTAAACAAACTGACCTGAAATAAATTTGGTATAAACGTAATGTTTTCTTGAGTGGTGGGTTAATTAGGTTACGCACTGAAGAGTCTATAGATTTTGAATCGCATTGCTTCTGCTTCATTTTCAATAGCTTAGAGACAGACTTTATAAAGGGAAATCTGAAAAAAATCAATCGACTTGGTCACATTTCATGAATTAATAAAATTGATGTGTTATGAAAATAAAAGCAACAACAAATAAACCGTAATGTAGTGACATTTTCTGAAAAACGCAATAAGAGGTAGATCTAAGCTAATGCAGGACATGCGATTTTTCATATCATCGTTTCAATTCCTACCAAACTGGCTAGTAAAAAGCAAATAGAGTAATTTTCAGAACTGATTTTCAGTGAGTCACATCCATTCATTGCAATAATTTCTTCTTAGCCGTCCGTTACATCATTTCTGCGTAGAAACTACTACTACTACTAATACTACAAATAATAATGATAATAACGTATGCTTCCTTCCAATAGAATACCTTTCTATTTCTTTCGCCCCCACCCGAAGAGATCGAATCGCGCCGTTTACAAATAACTTCAATGAATATTTCTGAATAAATGGAAATTAAAAACCTAACATCAGATGTGGACTCTGGATATTGAAAAAATGCGTTTTTGAGAAGGCTACGTACACCGTTCTTCTTGTCATTGTGCTTGTTGCTTGTTGCGTACACGTGTAGGCTTCAGCATGCACCAGCTTATTTTATGTCGTTCTGGTCGATAGGCAGATAAATGATACTTAAACAACGGGTGCAGCAAAGTCACTTATGACAAAAATCAAGTCAATAAACGTGTTTGATATTCATATTTATATCTTAATGGTTTCTTAAAAGCATAACCGTTACAAAAACTTGCCCATGCAATATACTTAGATCTTATTCAGCTGTAAAAATGATTACTTCATTGGAAAACTTTTGATGTTTTAGCATTTTCGCTCTAAACAAACATTGTGGGGTACACGTTAGAACCACCTCGCCGAGGCGGTTCTAACGCGCACCCACAATGTATGTTTTGGATAAAAAAAATAAGAAAATATGTGAAACCCTGCAAACCCAAGTTTTTATACATAAAAATGGAGTTTAATGGTATATACATTTCACAGACAAATCCTGATGAATGGGTTCGGAAAAGCAAAACAGTTGTTCAGCAACACGGATCATATCGCTACGTCTAGACGTTGTAGGGAGAACCTCGACACAGCCAGATATTTTCGTCACTACATTCAAAGCCTTTCATCAAGAAAACGTGTCTGTGAAATAAAACCCCATTTGCATCCCACTCTGTTCTAATGAAATAATTTGGTGTTTATATGGGTATCTTTCTTATTTTTATTCCAAAGCATAGGCTGCGGGTACTCACAATATAGAAATATTGTACCCAGAATTTCTGTTTTCAACTAAAATAAGATAGAAAGAATGTCTTTTTTCTACTTAAAGTTTTCAATTTTTGCAACTCAAGAAAAATATGTATTTTGCACAGACATGGTTCCGTAATAAAAGTGTGTGGACTCGAAAAATAAAGGTGGGAACAACCAACATCAACTTAACTTAAGCCCCCAGGGGGATTTTAGCTAGTTGCACAAGTTTAACACTCCAACCTTTTAAACACCTTTATACATTTTGTTTTAAATTTCAGTAAAGCGTCGTTACAGAAATATATGTGAAAGAGAATACCTTTTTCAGAAAGACACTGAATAGAATAATTTCAGTAAAGCGTCATTACAGAAATATATGTGAAAGTCAAAACCATTTTCTGAAAGACACTGAATAGAAAAAATTCAGTAAAGCGACATTACATAAATATATTGTGAAAAAGATTACCATTTTTTGAAAGAGAATCATTATACCATTTTCAGAAAGATACTGAATAGAAAAATTTCAGTAAAGCGTCATTGCAGAAGTATATGGGAGGGAGAAAATCATTTTCAGAAAGACACAGAAAAGTATTATTTCAGAAAGCATCATTTCAGAAATATATGTGAAAATTTTTTTTTAGAAAGACACTAAATAGAATGCTTTCAGTAAAGCGCCATTACAGAAATATATGTGAAAGAGAAAACCATTTTCTGAAAGACACTGAATAGAAAAATTTCAGTAAAGCGACAGTACATAAATATATTGTGAAAGAGATTACCATTTTTTGAAAGACACTCAGTAAAGCGTCATTACAGAAATATATGTGAAAGAGAATCATTATACCATTTTCAGAAAGATACTGAATAGAAAAAAATCAGAAAAAGCGTCATTGCAGAAATATATGTGAAAGAGAAAACCATTTTCAGAAAGACACAGAAAAGTATAATTTCAGAAAGCATCATTTCAGAAATATATATGTGAAAGAGACAACCATTTTCAGAAAGACACTGAATAGAATGTTTTCAGTAAAGCGCCATTACAGAAATATAAGTAAAAGAGAATACCATTTTCTGAAAGACACTGAATAGAATAATTTCAGTAAAGCGACATTACAGAAATATATGTGAAAGAGAGAACCTTTTTCCGAAAGACACTGAATAGAATAATTTCAGTAAAGCGCCATTACAGAAATATATGTAAAAGAGAATACCTTTTTCCGAAAGACACTGAATAGAATAATTTCAGTAAAGCGCCATTACAGAAATATATGTGAAAGAGAGAACCTTTTTCCGAAAGACACTGAATAGAATAATTTCAGTAAAGCGCCATTACAGAAATATATGTGAAAGAGAGAACCTTTTTCCGAAAGACACTGAATAGAATAATTTCAGTAAAGCGCCATTACAGAAATATATGTGAAAGAGAGAACCTTTTTCCGAAAGACACTGAATAGAAAAAATTCAGTAAAGCGCCATTACAGAAATATATGTGAAAGAGAGAACCTTTTTCCGAAAGACACTGAATAGAATAATTTCAGTAAAGCGACAATACATAAAATATATGTGAAAGAGATTACCATTTTTTGAAAGACACTGAAAAGAATAATTTCAGTAAGCGTCATTACAGAAATATATGTGAAAGAGAAAACCTTTTTCCGAAAGACACTGAATAGAAAAAATTCAGTAAAGCGCCATTACAGAAATATATGTGAAAGAGGGAACCTTTTTCCGAAAGACACTGAATAGAAAAATTTCAGTAAAGCGACATTACATAAAATATATGTGAAAGAGATTACCATTTTTTGAAAGACACTGAAAAGAATAATTTCAGTAAAGCGTCATTACAGGAATATATGTGAAAGAGAATCATTATACCATTTTCAGAAAGATACTGAATAGAAAAATTTCAGTAAAGCGTCATTGCAGAAATATATGTGAGGGAGAAAACCATTTTCAGAAAGAAACAGAAAAGTATTATTTCAGAAAGCATCATTTCAGAAATATATGTGAAAAAAATACCATTTTAAGAAAGACACTAAATAGAATGATTTCAGTAAAGCGCCATTACAGAAATATATGTGAAAGTTAAAAACCATTTTCTGAAAGACACTGAATAGAAAAATTTCAGTAAAGCGACATTACAGAAATATATTTGAAAGAGAATACCATTTTTGAAAAGCACTGAAAAGAATAATTTCAGTAAAGCGTCATTACAGAAATATATGTGAAAGAGAATCATTATACCATTTTCAAAAAGATGCTGAATAGAAAAATTTCAGTAAAGCGTCATTGCAGAAGTGTATGTGAAAGAGAAAACCATTTTCAGAAAGACACAGAAAAGTATAATTTCAGAAAGCATCATTTCAGAAATATGTATGTGAAAGAGACAACCATTTGCAGAAAGACACTGAATAGAATGTTTTCAGTAAAGCGCCATTACAGAAATATATGTGAAAGAGAATACCATTTTCAGAAAGACACTAAATAGAATGTTTTCAGTAAAGCGCCATTACAGAAATATATGTGAAAGAGAATACCATTTTCAGAAAGACACTGAATAGAATAATTTCAGTAAAGCGACATTACAGAAATGATAGTTCGTCTCTCACTAATGAGAAAGACCATCATTATTTCTTGAATAGTACTGATGTGTGTTGGTGAGTTCTTTGATGGCTGACTAGGCCAATTCTGGCTCTAAACTGTCGGTTGCAAGTAGAGCAAGTCAATGTCATAGAGTCTGCTGGTGGCACATTTGTTTTGGCTTTGCGCTCTCTTCGCTTTCTTTCAGCTTCACAGATTCTCTTCTTTTCATAGAGAGCTGCTCCTTTGTTGATGAGACCTCGCCACTTTGATCGCTCCTGTGCAGTCTGTTCCCAGGACCCCATTGGTATTTCGAAATCCTTCAGAGAGGCTTTGAGGGTGTCTTTGTAGCGTTTCTTCTGGCCACCTTGAGAGCGCTTTCCCTCCTGTAGTTCTCCATAGAAAACTTTCTTTGGAAGTCGCGCATCAGGCATTCTTATAACATGGCCAGTCCATCTTAGCTGTGCTAGCTTTAAGACTGTATGCATGCTTTGCATCCCTGCTTTTCTCAGGACCTCTGTGTCTGGAATCTTGTCCTGCCACTTGATTTTTAACAACTTTCTCAAACAGCTTAAGTGGAAATGGTTAAGTCTCTTTGCATGGCGTTGGTATACTGTCCAGGTCTCACATGCATGCAAGAGGGTTGGCAGTACCACAGCCTTGTAGACTTTCAGCTTGGTGTCAAGCTTGATTCCATTTCGCTCCCAGACATTTGCACGGAGTCTTCCGAATGCCACACTAGCTTTTGCAATTTTGGCAGTGATCTCATCATCAATATGCACTGCTCTGGAGAGAGTGCTTCCCAGGTAGGTGAACTTGTCAACAACTTTCAGTTTTTGCCCATTCACAGTGATGGTTGGTTCATTATATGGTTTTCCGGGGGCTGGTTGTTGTACAACCTCTGTCTTTTTTGTGCTGATTGTGAGATCATAGTTATCACATGACTGTGAGACTTGATCCATGGCTCTTTGCATTTTTGCCTCTGTGTTGGCATTCTTATCCATATCATCTGCATAGAGGAGCTCATCTAGCACATCAGTCTGGACCTTAGTTTTGGCTTGCAACCTTCTGAGGTTGAATATGTTGCCATCAAAACGGTACCTGATTGGAAAACCAGTGTAACTGTCCTGAAAAGCATCCATAAGTATGGCAGAAAACATTATGCTGAACAGTGTTGGTGCCAGAACACAGCCTTGTTTGACCCCATTTGTTACTTCAAATGGTTCAGAGAACTCTCCATCATTCTGCACACGTGCCTGCATGCCATCATGAAACTGCCGCACCATAGCTATGAATCTTGGTGGACAGCCAAACTTGGCCATGATTTTCCAGAGTCCATCACGACTAACAGTGTCAAAAGCTTTGGTGAGGTCAACAAACGTCATGTATAGATCTACATTCTGTTCTTGGCATTTCTCCTGAAGCTGTCTTGCTGTGAAGATCATGTCTATTGTCCCTCTGTCTTTTCTGAATCCACATTGACTTTCAGGGATAAGTCCCGTCTGATCAAGATGAGCATTCAGACGATTCAACAGAATTTTTGCAAGTATCTTCCCAGCAATTGATAGGAGGGAGATGCCTCTGTGATTGTCACAGACTTGAGGATTTCCTTTCCGCTTGTATAGGTGGATTATGGATGCATCCTTAAATTCTTGTGGGATAGCCTCCTTCCTCCACATACAGTGAAACAACTCTGTCAGTTTCTCTGCCATGGGTAGCCCCCTAGCCTTGTAAACTTCGGCAGGAATTGCATCTGCACCTGGGGCTTTGCCAGATGATAGTTGTTGAACTGCTTTTCTTGTTTCCGTAACGGTAGGAAATTCATCTAACAGAACATTGCACTCTATCTGTGGAAGTCTGTCGATTGCATCCTGATTGATGCTTGATGGTCGATTAAGCACACTATTGAAGTGTTCTGCCCACCTTTCCAAGATAGCTTCTTTATCTGTGAGAAGAGTGTTTCCATCTGCACTGAGCAATGTGGTGGCTCCAGAACTCTTTGGACCATAAATGGTTTTCAGTGCATCATGAAATTTCTTCATGTCCTTTCTATCCGCAAAAGACTGAATTTCTTCTGTTTTCTTCCTCAGCCAGGAATCTTGCATGTCCCTAAGCTTGGTCTGGACTGTCTTACAAATGTTGCTGTAGGCTACTTTCTTTGATACTGAGCTAATATATGTGAAAGAGAAAACCATTTTCTGAAAGACACTGAATAGAAAAATTTCAGTAAAGCGTCATTTCAGAAATATGTGTGAAAGAGAATACCATTTTCAGAAAGACACTGATCACGCTGAATAGAATATAAAAGTTTTATCATTTGGGATTAGTGAAAACATTCAAATGGAGGTTGTATGGGCCATAATTGGCAATTTCGGATACTGAACCCTCTGCAATGAAAAACATGTTGAAGTTATGTCTTAATTAGACATTTTTAAATGTGTTATTGAAACCCATCGCCAACGTGAATGTATAAAATGAAATTAGACTTTTTTATATGACATCAGTAAATCTATTGTATTTTGTATATAAAATCATACCAGACAACCAAACGGCCTTACTATTGAGTGTGATGTAAATACCAAATCAATCATTATTTCAGACAGGAAACTGATAAAATGTCATAGTAATTTCTTGAAAATTGTCTAGTTTGTGCTGTTTAAACAGCCAAATGATCATTTGGTAAGTTATTCTTATAATAGTACATGTAATAATATCAACAAAAATAGCGATATCATTAACAATAAACTTACAAGATGGCTGTATAGCGCGCTCTTTTCATCTCAACGACTTATCTAGTGATTTAAAAAAAAAAAAAAAAAAAAAAAAAAAAAACTTGATACAAATGCGACTCAAAGTTAAAGTGTGACTTTTTTACACTTTCAATCGCAATTCACGTCAAATAGTACATGCAAAGATTCCTGACCTGCACCCTACCACTTACATGTAGTACTCCATTTATTTGAACAATGCGCGTAAAGAGCAGTAAGCTATTAGACTAAACAAACTGACCTGTAATAAGATGGTATAAAAGTTATGTTTTCTTGAGTGTTTGGTTCATTAGGTTACGCTCTGAAAAACCTATAGATTTTTAATCTTATTGCTTCTGCTTCCATATTCAATAGCTCAACGACATTTCATTTCATAAAAGAAAACCTGAAAAAAATCAATGACTTTGGTCACTCTTCTTTATTTAATACAATGGAAGTGTTATGAAAGTAAAAGCAACAACAAATAAACCGTTATGTAGCGACATTTTCTGACTATTAACACATAAACAACGCAATAAGATCAAAGTCAATGCAAAACATACAAATTTTCATATCATCGTTAAATTCCTACATAAAACTGGCTAGTAAAAAGCAACTAGATTAATTTTCAGAACTGATTTTCAGTGAGTCACAACCATTCATTGCAATAATTTCGTCTTAGCCGTCCGTTTCTAACGTGTGACCCACAATCTATGTTTTGAGCAAAAATAAGAAAAATATCAAAATTTTTCAGCTGAAAATTTTCAATTTTGAAAGCTAAAAATATCTCAGTATATTGCATGGGCTAGTTTTTGTAATGGTTAGAAACAGCTTTACACCACATCGGTTTCTAAGCTAATAATAATAATAATAATAATAATAATAATAATAATAATAATAATAATAATAATAAAGAAAATTGCAAAAAGAAACACTTACACCGTGAAATGAGATTGCACAGTTTTCATCTCGTTTTATAAAAATATAGCGTTGAGTTACAAATGCAAAACTTTACTCAATTCATGTGCGCGCATGACTTGATGTATTTTATATTTGTTTTTTCACCACCCGAAGAGATCGAATCGCGCCGGGTACAAATACACTTAACTTCTAATCAATATCTCTCCCTGAATGAATGGAAATTATAACCAAAATCAGATGTGGACTCTTGGATATTTGAACAGCGCGTTTTGAGCCGGCTACGTACACTGGTCGACTGATCCTTGTTGCGTTGCGTACAGTTATAGGCTTCATCATGCACCTGTTTATTTAATGTCGTTCTGCTCTATGGGTAGAACGAGTGCAACAAAGTAAGTCACGTATAAAGAAACCCTTGTCAATAAAATTTAAACGTGCTTGATATACGTGGGGTGATCGGAAAGTACGTATAAAAATGTTGTCATTTCTTTATCTTCAAATAATGCAGCAATATATATGCAAATAATCCATTGCAATAACGCATGCATAAAATGCGCACGTGCGTTGCAGCTGTCGTTATGGAAACACCGCCTATCGTTATGCGGCGCAACGTACCGTCGAAATTGTATTCTTATTTCAAAATACTTCTTAGTTCAAAGTATTGTAACTCCCGTTTTGATTGCGTATGCCCACATTTTATTTAATACTCATTAACTGCAACGTACACGGCTTATATTTGTAAAGTTACGAGGTTGTTTATCGCATGGAATTGTCTGTAGAGTCTTGCAAATACCGAATGTGTCAAATAGACAAAATTGTTAAGATTTTCGAAAATGTTGCATTTTCGGGAAGTCATTATTTTAAAAGTATATATTTACTGCAAGCTCGAAACATATCTATTCTTGACATTGTCTCTACTACTTATAGTTTATGCCAGTCTTTTATCATTTCGTTAAACATCGGCCAGAAAACAAGGTACGTATTGAAGTTAAGTTTACAAAATGAAATCGACGTTATTGCATATTTTACGCTAACATGTTGCATTAAATTTCACCGTATTAGTAGATAAAGCATCAGAATGCCATACATTTTCGAAAAATGGTCCATTAATGTTAGAAAATTAGTTTCCATTAAAAAATGTCGACCAACTTTCCAAACCCCATCAAATACACTAACAAAGTCAACCCAGGGGTACAGGTGCGCCGGGTCACGTGAAGAGACGTCATTACGCTGCCTCGTGCATGAACGTCTGACGTCGTTGTTTTAAAATGAGAATGGCATTTAATTAGTCCGACCTGGATGAAACTTCTACAATTTGTGTATATATTTATGTGTGTTAAACTGGTAGTTTGTTTATATTGATCGTGAGCAGTCCGATTGGACAGGAAGCTGCTTTCGGTGTGTACCAAAATTCTGGTAGATTTAATATCAAGTTTTCAACTTTCGTCGATTGGCATTATGTAAGTACTGTGAATATTGCCAGTTTCTGACATGAATTTTGTTCATTGGCATCTATTGTAGATACCTTAAAACTTACATCACATTCGCTAAAGTACTGAAGTAGAAATGGAATATCTAACTATACCTACTACCCTGTATAATGCTACCATGCAAATGCATGTTTTCAGCACATAAATTGTCTGAAAGTTTATCAAATTTAAAAACTGGACATCTGAGAATATCATTAACAGTTGACATGATTATTTAAAGACAGTTACGATAGCCTTGTATGTAATGCAATGTGTACCTGCCTATGACAATGATTTAAGTTATGTAATTACATTCTTAAACATATATTTATTAAGGACATTTGATGGTTTTTGAATACATTTGATTGAAATAGTGTGACTGGCGATTTTAACAAGACGGCTTATAAATATTAGTAATCATCCAAGAGAAACATCAACGAATCAAATATTAAACGCGCGAGAGCACACTAAGATGGAAGTAGACATTAAGAGCAGTTTTGCTTCCTTGAAATATGTATGTAATGAAGGGAATAGCGTCTATTTAATCATTATTTCTGAACTTTATATGTATTGCGAATGCGGTGCAAGTTTTAATGTATATCAAATAGATGTCAATGAATAACATTCAGGTCAGGAAGTGGCAGTATTCACAGGCGTAATATTACATAATACCAATCGCCGAAAGTTGAAAACTTGACATTAATTCTGTCGGAATTTCGGTACATGCCGAAAACAGCTTCCTGTCCAATCGGACTGCTCACGATCAATATAAACAAACTACCAGTTTAACACACATAAATGTATACACAAATTGTAGAAGTGTCATCCAGACCAGACTAATAACCATCCAGCAATGAGCCATGCAATGCAGGGTGCGGGGTCAATTTATTTTGCGACATTGCAGGGGTATGTTATTAATGAAACGGAGCTGTATAACTGTCGATTTTGTAAGCTGTCAGGTAAATCTACCATTATGCGCGAATGTCTCTTGAAGCTCTGTCACACATTCAGGTTTCTGTTACCATAAACGTCATGCTACGTGGATGTTCAAGTTTAACCATTGATGTATATTCACGTATTAGCGGCATATCGCTAGCGTATCTATGAGAATTTTGATACGCTGAGGTCTGAGGCGTAATTTTTCAAGCGACGTATGTACCACGTACGTGTGACGTTCCTGCTACATTCCCGTGGCGTATCAGTTTGTATGTACGGCGTATCAATGCGTATGTGCTACGTGCGAGTGACATGTGTATGGCGTATGAAGTGCACGCGTGACGTGTCTACGGTGTATGTATTACATTCCATTCTTATCTGCCTCCCGATCGAAAGAATGTCTCCATTTTTGAGAATTATCCCCAGCTGTCTGCGGCGTATCTGTTTTGTACCAAATGCTTCTTAATACCTATGAGAACCAACGATTATGTTCACTTTGTTCATGTAATGCTCACATAACAGTTATCAATTATCAGAGGTCGAAGATGCCACCGGAGAAATCTAGATAATTTAGATTAACAAGGAAGAGAAATACCCGAGGGGGTGGGGGTGGGATGGAAACATCACAAAGACAGAGACTACACCGAGCGTAGCCTTGAAAGAATCCTGCACGGCAACACGGACCTCGAGAAACATCTGTTCCATGACTTTGGAAAAACGAAAACATTTATATAGATGCATTAAAATTCTCTTGGAACGCCTTAAAATATTCCTTATACTCCCAACACGTCACACATACTCCACAGTAGCGAAACATACGTCGCTGATACGCCGTAGATACGAAAAGAAAGTCAAGGATACGCCACACACACGTTCACACATACCCACACATACGTATCAGATAGGAAAGGTGCGTCGTAATTATGGACAATTCGGACCTTGGCTAATTCGGCCCTAGTCAATTCGGCCCCTAAACATTCGGCCCTAGTCAATTCGGACCTCGACCACTGGTCAATTTGGACCCCGACCACTGGTCAATTCGGACCCTTTTTATTGGTCAATTCGGACCTCAAAAAGAAAAATTCTTTGGTAGTGGAGATGGAAATGACATGAATCCTGCACTTCCGGATACAAGCATAAAACTCGGCAGATATGTTTATAAGCATGAACTATTTGAATTTTTCTCGTTAGCCAATCAAAATTACTCCAATTTTCAAGATGGCGGCTCGAAATTCCAAGATGGCTGCCAAAATAAATATTAAATCAGAAAATGGTGTTCTAGTCAGTGAGAAAAAACTTAATAATGCTGAAAACAATATTTCTGGATTATTTGCAAATAAATAAATATTTAATTGAGTCAATATTGCCTTTGTGGGATTTTAGAAGGGGCCCACAATGGGAAAAAGTAAGGTAATTTAGCTGAAAAAGCTGTTTTGCAACAAAACTCTTTTTATACTTAAGTGAAAAAAAAAAAAAAAAAAAAAAAAAAAAAAAAAAAAAAAAAAAAACCCTCTTAAATTCAATTGTCATTATTGCCTTTACTCAAGTCATGAATAACATAGTTTCAGTTTTAATGGGTACTGGAAATAAGGTCTATTTGAATTATGGGGTTGCTGAGGGGCAAAATTTGAAACTGATATGAAGAATTTATGATGCAAATACACTTTGCTCTACACATTTTGATAATACAATTCTTCTTCGTTTACTTCTTCTTCTTCTTCTTCTTCTTCTTCTTCTTCTTCTTCTTCTTATAAAATATCACGATGAACGATTTTAACACGAAATGAACCATATACAGCCAAAATGTGCTACTTAGGATTGCAATAAACTTAAGCTGGCTACTGATGCTTCCAAATAGTTTTCGTTCACACCAACGACGACAACAGAAACAGCAACAAGTGCATGTACTACTAATACTTTTCATCTTTAATGTACATTCTGTGCACATTTTTAATCTTTAGTTGTACATTTTTGATAGTGGATTAAGCTCTAACCTCCCGCTTGAAAGTTATGGAAGTCTATTAGAAAGTTTTCATTCATTCTGGATTTCATCTATACTGAGAGGAACTAGAAACTTAAGTTTTTTAATCATTATACTTTGGGTTGGAACCCCGTAAGAATCGATTTGAACCCTCCACTAATTCTTTTACTGACCGTCTGAAGGCGATTCTGCTGTGACTTATCTTTTTATTGCAGGAAAGAAATTACCAGAGTTCAAAAATCGATTTTACGGAGCCCAACCACCAAACTATGGGAAGTTTGAAACTTAAGTTTCTAGTTCCTCTCAGTATATATGCTTGCATCGTCACAGATTCTATTTTCTTCATAATGTGCTGCTGTTCTGTTAGAGGAGTAGCACCAGCTTGATTGGTTCATGAAGCCTGGTCGCTAGACTCTATCGGTGTCTTTAATTCTTAACGAGACTTAACGGGTGTCTTTGTAGCATTTCCGTTTTTTCGCCTTGAGAGTTTCCCAGACTGAATTACAAAAGGATCAATGTTTATTCGTACTAAATTTCATATCAATCTGTTGACACAAACTTATTTTACAGCATTTTTATACGTACTTTCCGATCACCCCTCGTAATTCATATTCATAATTCATTGGTTCAAAGAAGCAAAACATATGAGCGACGTTATTGGAAAACAAACAGTGTGGTTTTTGACTGATGATAGGTCTGATACAAACCGAGCTGTACAAGCACAGAAGATGGCTAGAGGCAGTGAATTGTGAATTAAGAAAGTAGATGAATTGAACTATCCGCCAAGCTGATCTGCGTCTTTGTTTCCGCATATGCAGATTGTTGGTTTTCTCATGAGTGGCTCATACAATCACCTTACCATATCTAGATCAGTGTAATGGGAAGTATCGACTCACATATCTACGACAGCCTAGCCAGATGTTTGATCCAAAACATACATTGTGGGTACTCGTAAGATCCACATCGCCTTAGGCAAATGTAGAACAATGTAAAACGTCCATGTTTCACAAAATGTATACAGCCCCTTATACCCTACTTTTATATAGCAAAACAGGGGGAAGCAGGGGATACCTATTTTTTTCCTTATTTTTGTTCCAAAACATTAATTGTGGGTACTCGCTAGAAACACCTCGGCGAGGCGGTTCTAACGTATACCCACAATCAATGTTTTGAGAAAACATATTAAAATTGACCAATTTTTTCCAATGAAATGTTCAATTGTTAATGCTGAAACAATTCTTTGTATATTGCATGGACAAAAAAGTAAAAGTAGGCAACGCTCAGGAAATGGCACAATCAGAAAGAAATTCCCACTCCAAAATCGAGGTGGGAAAAAACTAAATTAACAATCAGGTACTTACATGTATACTAAGAAAACATATTGTAAGACGAATGGGCAGCCATTTTCCCAATAGGTGGCCACTCAGCCACCCAAACTTAACTAAAAAAATATGAAAACACACATAAGGTGCTAACAGCACAAAAATTAAAAACCAAGACAAAACAATAAGAGCCACCATAGAAGCATCGCCTTGGAACGGTCAGTAATATAAAATTACTGGCGGGCTTAAAGGCCTAAGTCAGCCGCCGGGTGGCGGAAAATCAATACCTAATGAGATAGGTAATACAGGTAGAGATATGCTACTGCGCAGCTACTGCCATATTCATTGTCTTATTGATAATCCCCCAGGGGCTACCTGTTTGAATAAAGTGCAATAAAACAAATCACAGGTATGGGCTTAGGCATTTATGGTTATCTATATATTTTACAAGCGAGCATGTAGCAGTCACAGCCAATCAGATTGATTGTTGGATTTTTAGGAGCTGCTGAAGACGTTTTTTTTCCTGGATGAGACCAGTACTATAGGAGGTTGCTTTTGTGGGTTTATTGTTCCGGGAGCACCCGAAGGATCAACCGGGAGGTTGGTTTTTGTTGATGATTTTTGGAGAAGCCCGGGATCGAACCTGCGACCCCTGGTTAACAAGGCGAGTGGCCTAACACTGCACCACGGAGGCTTCTTTTGGTGTCTAGACAAATACTGAGATAAGCTTCCTTTTGCCTTTTATAGTCTAGGCCTTTAAAATCGATTGTACATAACCTCACCCACAGCTTCTGCAGTGGTTCACAACATTTAGATAGTTCCTTGGTCCTCGTGGTGAATCTCTAAGTAGTGAATGAATTATCAAGGTGTAACTAGTCAATGAATCATCAAGGTGTAACTAGTCAATGAATCATCAAGGTGTAACTAGTCAATGAATCATCAAGGTGTAACTAGTCAATGAATCGTCAAGGTGTAACTAGTCAATGAATCATCAAGGTGTAACTAGTCAATGAATCGTCAAGGTGTAACTAGTCAATGAATCATCAAGGTGTAACTAGTCAATGAATCATCAAGGTGTAACTAGTCAAAGAATCGTCAAGGTGTAACTAGTCAATGAATCATCAAGGTGTAACTAGTCAATGAATCATCAAGGTGTAACTAGTCAATGAATCATCAAGATGTAACTAGTCAATGAATCATCAAGGTGTAACTAGTCAATGAATCATCAAGGTGTAACTAGTCAATGAATCACAAGTTTTCCTGATGTGTATGTTTTTGTAAACGCTTTATATAGAGAATCTTATCTACGCAATATAAAATGGCTTTTAGAAATGGACAAACTGGCTATTCAAGGCTGCATGTTTTATGTTTGTTTGCAAAAATCCTCCAAACCAAAAATAATTAACACAGATGGAGAATATGTAAAATTTCTGTTTTAAATCAATTCCATTTGATGTGTTATTTTTGGTTTTGCTTCTAGCTAAAATAATTTCAAATCAAGAAATACGCATTTCATAATATTTTTGGAATGAAAACCAAAATCATCGAAAAGCATTAGCTATAGATGTTTGTCTTTTCATATAACTGGTTTGACTGTAGAAACCAAAATGTGTGTAATTGGCTAATGACAGTTGACTCATCATCCACTTTATTCAAGAAATAGATCAGATCTAGCAGTGAATTGTTGAGTAATAATTCACTGTTTGGAGATCAGTTGTAAAGCAGATCAGATTTATCTGCGTACAATTGACGGACAAACAGTGAATTATTACTCAACAATTCACGCACTAAAGCTGATCTATTTCGATTCTAACACGCAATTACAAAATAAAATCATTTTAAACCTTCTGTTTCTTTAACTTTTCCACCATTGCAGTGAAGAAATCCCGCCAAACGTTTGACTGTACCGAAAATGTTTGCACTTGTTTGTTACGTTTTTAACGCGTTGGAATGACGTTACACCGTCTAATGTCAAGGTAACTTGACTTATGGGATAGCTGACGTCATAATTTAATCAAGAAGGCGTCAAAACGGCGGATAATAATGGCATGCTTATTCGCCCAGTGATATTGCTTTAACCATTGGCTATAAAGGCGATGTCTGTTAGAATTCCGGCTACGGAGATTTACATGATAATTATACAATTTGAATATTTTATATTTTTCAGTTGACTTAACAGCCACTCCGATAAATAAAATAGAAAATATGTCGTGTCGCGACAGTTCTGCTCATTCCCTGTAGAAACCATAAAAATAAAAGGTAGACCTAAGCTTATGTAAGTACCTGATTGTTAATTTGAATTTTCCCACCTCGACGTTCTTTCTGATTGCGCCATTTCCTGATCATTGCCTACTTTTACCCTTTTTTCTCATATTATCACACAAATTGTTTACTTAAAACTGACTAGTAAAATCACCAACAGAGTAATTTTCAGAACTAATCTTCAGAGAGTCACAAATAGATAATAATTTCTTTCTAGCGTCTGTTGCATCAGTCCCAGAAACTGCAATATTGGCAATAGGTTCCTCGTGCCGACTAGTCACGTGCTGCGTCACCTCGTGATCGAATTGGTTCCATATGACTTCACCTGTCAACGTCATTCCCTTGATGACGTTATGTTCTACAGAATTTGATTTCAGAAAAGCTTCGTGAAGAGAAGGAAGCAACATGACTCCCATAATCTGACATTTCGGTTTCAGTTTAGGAATAAAAGGCTTGATTCCACAAGAAATCATCATGGCATACAACATGAGGTCAACACCATAGATACGTTTTATCCAGTCACGGAGGTAAAAACCACCCATTCTTGCATTTATTTCGATCAGTTTTGGTCCAGTTGGAGTCATTTTGAGTTCCACATTAAACACACCGTTTGAAAGACCTATTTCCGTACAACACTGGTAAGCGGCGGTGATCAGCTGTGAGGCCTTGTCGGAGGGCAGTGTTGTCGGCATAGTAGCGGTCGTCTCAATAAAGAAAGGTACCCGGGTCGGTCCATTGTCGGAAACGAAAGCTCCGAGCATTTTTCGCTGAAATAGGACGATATCAACATCATGTTCAGAGCCATTCAGTAACTCCATGACTGCCATGTTGTTTCCGAAACCGAGGCCGATACCACCAAAGTCCTCCTCACTTTGAAGAGTATTCTGGATCTCTCGGTATTTGGTTTCCAGCTCATTTATGTTCTGACACAACGATACACCAACAGCACTGGAACCATACTCGAGCTTCAGAACCGCCGGAAACGAAAATGTGTCCGCGACGTTAACTAGGTCCTTCTCGCTGTTGATTGGCTGTATGGCGGATGAATACAAATAAGTTCTTGGCCAATGAGGAATATCATCTGTTTTGTCTCTCAAGGCTGCTTGTGTGAGGCTTTTTGTTTTGGCAATCAACGCTACATTGACGTCATTTCCAGTCAAACCTAAAAGTTTACAGATATTTGCTGCAAGTGGACCACAATCTTCCCAGAAAGTCAGACATCCGTCCACTTGACCTTCAAGGTCAAGGTTATTCAGTTGGTCCACGATATTTATAGCATGCGTATGGTCGCACACGTGTTCATTATAGTTGTAATAAATGAATTTGTGGACTTGTTCTTTCGCAAAATGATTTTGATCTGCATCAACAAGAACTACTTTTATCCCATAAGACATTGCGTCAGGCCAGATATTTTTCTTGCTGTAAGCTCCGCCCCCTATGATGACGATTGTTTTACCAACCATGGCATGAAGTTGTGACCTGAAATATATTGTTTTAAAATGAACATCATGCTTACGTATGCAATCAAATCAAAATGGTTTTGAAAACTGTAATGAAAGATAATGAATGCTGAATTGCAAACAAGGACGAACGGATAGCTGTAACTCTATCAAGTTTATATAAATAGTTGGCCTATTCTTCTTTAATGATCGGGAAACAACCCCTTCTTAATATTTAAAACGATCGTATAAATACAAACCTTTTTACCATGGTCTGTACCAGTGGCCTGACTGATTCCCCCTGGTCATATCCCAGATAAGCATTGACAAACTCGTAAATCTGACAGTTGATTGTACAATCGTGACTGTTAACTTCTATCCCAACCGGGGCGATCTCACCATTGACTCGAGTGATTATGAAGTCGATACCTGAACATATTAAAACCACAAATAGGAATGATCTCACCATTGACTCGTGTGATTATAAAGTCGATACCTGAAAATATTAAAGCCACAAATAGGGATGACCTCACCATTGACTCGTGTGATTATAAAGTCGATACCTGAAAATATTAAAGCCACAAATAGGGGTGACCTCACCATTGACTCGTGTGGTTATAAAGTCGATACCTGAAAATATTAAAACCATAAATAGGGGTGATATCACCACTGATGTATGTGATTATAAAGTCGATACCTGAAAATATTAAAATCTCAGATAGAGGTGATCTCACAATTGACTCGTGTGATTATAAAGTCGACACCTGAAAATATTATAACCACAAATAGTGATCGATGTAAGACGCCATTTTTACATGTACAACAATGTATACCTGGGCAAAATGTCTGGGACAAGAAGCGATACTGACATTTGCTACTGTCGCCCGTACAACCGCGACTGTTCACCGCGATAATTACTATTATCTCAAACTGACAAACACGATTACGACGAAAGAAACAAATGCATTCGTGGGTGGATATCATAGCAAGTGTCAATTAGAGGTTTGCGCTTTTCTTAGATTGAAACAAAACGTATTTGGTGGGTTCTGAAGTCACTAATAATAAAATAATAGTTTCAACGACTGAACGTATATTCATGAGTAGTAAAGATAAAACTGAGATTCTTTAAGATCAGTGAAAATATTAATGAGAAAGGGGATGGGCCATACCGCGGTTTCGGCTACTTAAGCCTCTTCATATAATGTTTCGGCTACTTAAGCCCCTTCAAGTATAACTTTAAAAGCAAAACAGTTCTTAAATTACCAATCAAATCGGTCTGTCCAAACATAGCCCCCTTTTCCTCCACAGAGAGTGTCTCTTCGTACTTCATCAAGGCTTCCAATAAGGCTTCAGATTTCAGTGTAATCTCAGTAGCAACACGAGTTCTCTCCTCCTGCTCCGTGACGTCATATGCCAGCAGTGTGGTGTCCAGACTCTGACATACTGTGTTGTCACCGTTCACTGGTTTGGATTTTGATGAAATGCCACAGATAATCTACAAAGAAAACAAGAAAGTACAAGTAAGCGAAGATCAGGAAAAGGCGCAATCAGAAAAAGACTCCCACTCCAAAAACCAAGGTGGGAAAAAACCAAACTAACAATCAGGTACTTATACCATGAAAACATTTCGTAAGCCGAATAAGCAGCTATTTTCCCAATAGGTGGCCACTCAGTTACCTTAACTTAAATAAAAAATATGCAAACATACATAAGGCGCCAACAGCACAAAAATAGTTTAAACACCAAGACCAATAACCACCACAGAAGCATCGACCTGGAACGATCAGTAACACAAAGTTACTGGCGGGTTTAAATCGATTTTACACGGCCGTAACCTCACCCTCAGCTTCTGCAGTTCTCAAGAAGCAGCTAGCGTATGAAATTTCAAAAGTATTTTTATTACTGATTGTTCCAAGGCGATTCTTCTGTTGTGGTTCAAACTGTTTTATGTTCGATGTTGATGTTTTTCTGCTGTTTGCACCATATGTAAGTTTTAATAATTGAGCCACCTCGTGGGAAAACCAACAATGTGGTTTCCGAACAGGTCCAACACAAACCGGTCTGTACCTTCACAGAAGAGAGCTAGAAGCTTGAAATTTCGGATTGAAGTAGAAGAGGAATTGTACTATCCGTGTAGTGAAAACAAAGGCGCTGATCAGCTTCGCGGTTACCGCGAAGCTGATCTGCGTCTTTGTTTTCGCCAATGCAGATTGTTGGTTTTCCCACGGGGCGGCTCATATGTTTAGTTAATTTCGGGTAACTGAGTGGCCGCCTACTGGGAAATATTAGTTCCCAGCTAGGTTTTTGGAGTGTTTTTTTTTTTCTTCTGACTGCGTCATTTCCTGACCACAAGAAGATATTTTTGTATTAGGAATCAATTTTTCTCAACAAGAACTAATAATTGCAAGGTAATTGCGATTGTTTTTAAACAAACTGACATTAAACTTCACAAACAACGTTCATGATTGGGGCATCATATCCGTGCAATAAATACCCCCTTATACACCACTTTTTTATAGCAAAGCTGTGGTATGCAGCAGGGGTATACCTAGTTTTCTTATTTTTGCTCCAAAACATAGATTGTGGGTACTCGTTAGAACCGCCTCGCCGAGGAGGCGAGGCGGTTCTAATGAGTATCCACCACAATCTATGTTTTAAGCAAAAAAAAAAAAAAAAAAAAAAAAAATATCAAAAATTTCCCACTGAAATTTTTTATTTTTTTCAGCATATGAAAAAAATTCTGTATATTGCATAGGCAAGTTTTCGTATGGGGTACATTGAAATCTACCTGAGTGGCTACAGCCCTGTCATCTGGTCCCCTGCACACAGTAGATCTTACCCTGAAGGCTAGATCATTGGATGCTCCCCACGGCTTTGTGCTCTCTGTGAATATATACAAATGATATAGAGATTCCATTTTCACGTATACTCATTTTAACGATTCCAAGCTGTTTACTGCTTCCGGACCTAATCCATTTCGCCATTACTACATGAAATGCATGCATCTGAGTATAACATATAACATTAGATAATAACGCGGTCAATTTGAAAATTTCAGGGATCGATCTTATCGATACCTAGAGCAAAAAGAACCTTAGCACAAATGCAGCTACATACCAGGTTCCTGAATTGTCAATGTGTCTATAAAGCTTTCTATCAAGACGGAATTTCTCGGTTCCAATTGTTTTAATAGAAACGTTGCAGCAGCCGTCATTGACGTTACGTCAGTCACGTCGTGGTACGAAACACCAATGCTGCCATGAAACTCAGCCCCTGATGGCTTTACAACAACCTACAGCATTATGAAAACGGGTCCGTGACACTTCGCCGAAAACCACTATGCCGAAAAGACACTTCGCCGAAACGACACTTTGCCGAATGCGACACTTCGCCGAAATATTGCCGAAATTCGGCAAAAATGCCGAAAAAGATGTTTTTAAGAGCATTTCATACAATGTGATTTTTTATAACTTTTACTTGAATCCACAGCATTATAACGATTTTAACGATTAAATTTGTATAAATCTATAAAAAGAGGCA
The DNA here is from genome assembly GCA_964017185.1 of Rugalucina vietnamica. Classification (NCBI taxonomy): domain Eukaryota; kingdom Metazoa; phylum Mollusca; class Bivalvia; order Lucinida; family Lucinidae; genus Rugalucina; species Rugalucina vietnamica. Next base: position 10,505,663 of record OZ024884.1, on the reverse strand, counting down.
TTCTAAATTCTTAAGTAATTAAGAAATGATTAGGTACATCAATGACCAAATATGGCGATCAACTAATTAATATATGACCAATTCAAAACATGGCGATAAACCTAATTAATTAATCGAATTATAATTGGCATGAGCACATTTTACTTCATAAATAAACAAACAAGGTAAAACAAACATAAAACGTAATTATAAGCCCAATTAAGACAATTAAGGCTCATCTAATAACGTCAATTTCCCTCGAGCATGACTCATTGTTAACCATTTAAAACTTTCGGCGAAGTGTCGCACCTGAGAAGAATTTTCGGCATTGTGTCGTTTCGGCGAAATGTCTTTTCGGCGAAGTGGTTTTCGGCAAAGTGTCGTGCACCGTATGAAAACATGTCCATGCAATATACAGAGATTTTTTCACCAGTTAAAATTGAAAATTTCATGAGAAAAATTTTGATATTTTTCTTATTTTTGCTCAAAACATAGATTGTGGGTACACGTTAGAACCGCCTCGGCGAGGCGGTTCTAACGAGTACCCACAATCTATGTTTTGGAGCAAAAATAAGAAAAATAGGTATACCCCTGCAAACCCCAGTTTTGCTATATACAAGTGGGGTTCAAGGGGGTAAACATTACACGGACATGTATTCCTGATGAGATTAAACAAGAACAAATTTCTATGATTTTAAAAAGAATCATTTGTTATCATGAATTGACACGTTTGGGCATTGACGTTATCGATGACTGGCCCCCGTGGCCGAGAGGTTAATCACTCGAACATTTCATCGCTGTGTCTGGTGTGGGTACGACACATGTGAGACAAGCCAAGTTCTGCTTGCGGATGTGCCAGATGGGTTCTCCCGTTTTCGCCCAACCTACTGATTGGCCCGTCTCATATGAGCTGAAATTATCTAGAAAAGGACGTTAAACTGAAATAAAAAAATTACGCGTGATACTGCTCAGCGCATGCGTACAAAAAACTATGCAAACTGAAAATGCATTAACATGTTATAAATGAATTAGAAAATTCTAACATCATTGGTGCAATTTGATTCTCTTGTTCATATGGAACTATATTACCGGTTATCGATTTTACCTGTCCGATTATCTTCTCTTGGATATTGGACACGCTAACCACTTACCTGTAGAAATATTGACCCGAATTTATTAAGAAAAGTATATAAAACATTAAAGAAATTAGTAGTAATTTACCTATTATTAATTTCTCATTATTTTATAAGATATCATTGAAAACCTTAAAACCTAACCTACACAGTGATGTAAAAATATATTAGATAACTTTATGTTTGACAGGGTCACTTTATTCATCCTTTAGAATAGCTAACTCCCATTTAAGCCAACGTCCCGTTTATGGAAAATGCTTTGAATAAGCATTTTAACATCGAATAATACTATTTTATATTAATTTTCATTAATTTTATAAGATATAATGGGCTTCACTAGTTTCCAATATTTTCAGTTATTCGAGTTACATAAAAATAAGTTAATGTTTTAAATGGTCTTTTTTTTGTTTAAAAAGTGGATCGGGGGCCCTTTGCCCGAACGACTGAGACGGAGTGAAATTTTCTAAGTCCGAGTATCTCCGATATCGGTCAGAGTTCATGATAAGCTATTTGTGTCGCGTCAGTATTCGGATCAAACTGTTCAGCCATTTCAATTTACATGCATCATATTTAGAAATATTCGGATAAAGAAAAAAATGAAGAGTAAACTTAAAAAATAATAAATGTAAAAAAGCAATCCGTAACTTGGTGTTTGCGAATTTGTAGATAAATGTTTTGCTCTTTGAATACCAATGACTGACCGCTTATTATATAAAAAACAATAAAACGGTCAATGCTTTTCAAGATGGGTGAGGAAAACAATGTTTGAAGATATGTTTGTCAATTAAAGAATAAAAATATCAAATTAAATATAATTGGTGGTTTTTCGCAAATTTTCGAGACGATTTGTCGGTCACACAGACCGTCTTATTACTCAAATGCTAATTGGAATGCTGTCACCAATCTGTAGATGTTTGTCAATTAAAGAATAAAAATATCAAATAAAGTATAATAAGCGACTTTTCGCACATTTCGGGACGATTTGGTGGTCAAACAGACCGCCTTATTACTCATTTGCTAATTGGCATGCTGTCATTGTGTTTTTGCGAACCACCGTAAAATTCGTATGAAAACAAACCCACTTAAAACAAAAGCGTCACCTTTGCATTAAGTTATATTACTGGTACATCATGGCCTCTGCACCAACTCTCAGACGTAGGTCAGAAATTGACTACAAAGCACTCCATGAGGGTGAGCCACTACCAAAATGAGTTATTTAATGTCAGAGAGTTGTCCCAGTCAGTCCAAAAATTTTCAAGGGAAAATGTTCATTTATTACAAAAATGTTCTGACTTATATGAATCATTAAAACATGCTCAGACTGACCATGCTGATACCCAGTTTGAGACAAACCAATTAATTATTAATGAAGTTTTTCTCAATAGACAAAACAAATCTCTCCATGCAAAAATTGAGAAGCTGTCTTCGGACCTAGAACTTCTCCACAACAAGGTTGAAGAAAAACAAAAAGAAAATGAGGAACTCAGTTACGACAAAATGTGTGTAGACGCCGAAAATCGGCAGTTACTTGATTATATTAAAACACTGGAAAACAAACATCCCCAAAAAGAAAATGTTACCCCGTCCACATACACATTGCGCTCTTTCAAATCTGAAGCGTCAAAAGCTCTATGGTTTGCCGAAGCGTATGGTCTATTACCACAAACTCTGAAATGTTCCACAACAACTGGCAAAAATGTAAGTCTTTCTTTAAACTCCTCGTTCGGGGATCTAGATGAGGAAAACAAACACCATGTAAGGCAATTGCTCTTCATATTAGACAAATTTGGAATAAGTGATGCCGCTTATTATGAACTTTCAATGATTTCCCAAGAGCTTCCCCGAAAGTATTTGATTGTTCAAGAAAGGGCAAATCTGAACAAGTTGTTCCACATTGAACGCTCTCCTGGAAATACTCCAGGTGCCTACGTTAAGATAAGGGATGAAATAACATCTTTCTTACATTCCTCAGGTGTAGACAATGACAAGCCTGTAAAGGTAAAGGTCTCGGGCGACGGTGCGAGCGTTAGTCGTATTTCGAACTTTGTGACAATATCTTTAACCTTCCCCGAGGAAGAAAACTGCTCTTCAGTTAACAACGTTCGTGCAATAGGTATCTTTAAATGTAAAGAAGCATACGATGAGTTGAGCAGCTGTTGTGCGCCGATATTTCAAGAACTGAATAGCTTAATGAATGAAGGCGAAATCACCGTAGGGGAAACGAAATATAAATTAGACATTTTCTTTGGCGGTGATATGAAGTTTGTCCAACTTTGTTTAGGGTTGAATGGTTCCACCGCAAATTATGCCTGTCCGTGGTGTCATGTACATAAAAATGACCGACCTGACTTAGACAAACCACTGGATTTTTACAATTCTCCCGAAATGGCGCGAACCGCTGAAAATTTGAGGCAGAATGCAAAACTGAACAAGTTTGGGTGCCGGCACCCACCACTCGTCAATATTGATCCACAAAATGTCGTTCCGGATGAACTTCACCTGTTTCTTCGTATATCAGATGTTTTGCTGAAAAATCTGATAGACGATTGCAAACAGCTGGACTCAAAACTTGAAGTGTTAGGTCAGAAACCGCATCATGTCCAAGATTTAGTTGACAAAATTAGGGATTGCGGAGTGCCGTTTAATGTATGGGCTGATAAGCAATCTGGTGAAATGCAATGGACCTCCTTAAGTGGCAACGCCTACAAAAAACTACATTTAAGTTTGCCTGACAAGTTGTTGTTTGTTATAAACAATGAAACGCACGATGATGTTTGCAAAATCTGGCGTGACTTTTCAGACATACACAAGATGCTGAATTTTGAGTCAAATGCATTTGATAAGAATGGGTTGTTTGAGAAAATTAAGAGCTGGTTGACAATGTTTGCAAGCATGTCGAAAAAAGGGCGTCTCGGTTACGACAAAGTTACACCGTATATGCACTGTCTTTTGTACCATATACCTTCCGTCATTGAAAAACACGGGCCTTTGTCGAAATTCTCGGGGCAGTGCATAGAAAAATTAAATGACGAAATTAAGATGGTTCACCAGAAAAGAACAAACAAGGTAAATCAGACCGTTGATGACCTTACCACCCGTAAACGTCTGGAATTTTTAGTTTCAGAAAACCTTGAACGTACACATCGCAATTACACAAAGCGCGATGACCATTACTGGTCAAAAGGCAAGCAGGAATCTTGTTCCATGAAAAGGAAACTGATTGAAGCAGAAATCGAAGAAAAAAATGTAGAATTCGAAAAAAGTAGAAGATTAGAAGCTCCTGAAAACAATTTCAGTGACATGTCAGTACAAGAATTGAAGGAAAAGTTGAAAAGTCTCGGTGTTAGCACTAAACTCGGAAAAAAAGAAAAACTGGTAGCACTTCTATGTGAAACTCTTAAATAAGTTTCGTCATCATTATGATACACGAGTATCAGCAGGAACACATACCCGTGAAATGTATACCCCCATAAACACCACTTTTAGGGGTTTATTTTTGCTCCCGATAGATTGTGGGTACTCGTTAGAACCGCTTCAGCGAGGCGGTTCTAACGTTCCCCACAATCTATGGTTTGAGCAAAAATATTAAAAACAAAATATCATTTTTTTTCCAATGACATTTTCAGTATTTTTTTTTAGCTGAAAAAGTTCTCTGTATATTACGTATGCAGTGTTAGGATATGACTGTGTATTGGTGTCACATTGATACCCCCCGGCAAAACCAGTGGTGCGTAAATAAGATTATCCTCAGCGCGATAAGCACTGTAGGATCTATCACACATTCGTAATGTGGCGCACTTATTCATTTGTAAATTCATTAATTAATTGATTAATTAATTTATTTATTTATTTATTGCAAAGTAAGACAGAGTTACCACAGACTACATTATTTTTTCTGCGTAAATACGATTATCCTCAGGGATCTATCACACATTCGTAATGTGGCGCACTTTATTTATTTATTTATTTATTTATTTATTTATTTATTTATTTATTTATTCATTTATTTATTTATTTATTTATTTGCTGGACTGGGGCAACTCTCATCATTTCAGATTAAGAAGCATTTACATCTTATGTCAGTTGTTCAATAATGTAAATATTAACTTTCTTGTCTAATGTAAATATTTCCTTAGTGCTAATGCACTTTTAGTTCTACTTAAAGAACAGCATCGCCGAGACAAACTGTGCCTAAGGGAATGAGACCGTGCAATATTTGTGAGAAAACAAACAATTTGGGTTTCCGACCAGGTTCGACACAAACCGGGCTGTACAGTCTCAGAAAAAGACTAGAAAAGATAGTACTATCCGTATAGCGAAAACAAAGACGCTGATCAGCTGTTCTGCATCTTTGTTTTCGCATATGAAAATTGTTGGTTTTCCCATGCAGCGGCCCATATTTCAGTCACACGATGGCACGCGTACTTAAGTGTCATCAATTTGATGCTATTGATAAATATTGTTGGTCGCAAATGTGTGGCTAATTTTCCATTTGTTGTACAATTTAAATGAATTATACGATTTAATGCTATTGAATATGATTATGTGAAGGGTCATTTAGCGTTGTCATATTATAGAAGGATGATAATGTTGAAAATAAATTGTGCAGATATTATAGTTTTTTGTCATTGCTATCTCCCCCTTTATCATGTTCAAAGCAACCGAGACTGAAATTTCAAATGCTAGCTCTTTACTCAAATTGCTTGATTTTGTTATAACTGTCCCAGTCAACAAATTTTCAGTCATATCGAGACAGCATCACAACGGGATTTGTATACAATCTCGCAGATTGAGTACGGGTTTTATGTCATACAGATGCATAACAATAAACACATTTTGATTTATTCAAGGTTTCACAGAAGCATGCGTGATTAGTGGTTAAAGCCAACCGCCTCTTATTCATTACGAAAACTTGCCCGTACAATATACAGATAAATTTTTCAGTTGTAAAAAAAAAAACGAAACTTGCAATGAAAAAGAAAATGATATTTTTAGTATTTTTGTTCACAACATTGATTGTTGGTTGTTAGAACCGCCTCGGCGAGGCGGTTCTGACGAGTACCCACAATCTACCCTTTGGATCAAAAATAAGAGAAGTGGGTATACCCCTGCATACCCCAGTTTTATTATATAAAAGTGATGTTTAAGGGATAATTCATTGCACGGACATGTTTTCCTGATGTTAAGACCTTCAGCCCTGACTCCGTTTCTATATGACCAAATCTAATGAGTGGAACGTAAACCTGAACATCTCACACAATGCTAGCCTTTAATTCCGATCAATTACAGATACTTTCCCATAATACCCTATCGCCAGTTGAATTGCTGAATAGCAATATCGCTAGAGGGACATGAATACCTGGACTCTTACCTTACCGATTAATCGATTTGAGTCGCGGTGTAAGGGAGACAATAGATTTATTGGTTTTTCTGTCAGATCAGGAACGACAACTGACCGATAAATATATCGGATAGTCGCATATGTGATAATCATTTTGTCTGATGTTTACTTATATCGCAGCCGTTTATACCGCAGCACTTTGCTTAGATATATATATCTAAATGAATATGTTACCTTGGTGACGTCATCGTCAGAAAGTTTCTTCGAAAATTTCTCAACCTCATCTTTGATCAAATTTCCAAAACCTTCATTTTTGTCGAGATGAACAATGTTTATCTTTTCACTGTTACTCTGTAGCAGACGATCAGACTTGTACATGAACGCAAGGGTTTCTGGGAACGCCATTCTGACGTCAGCCATGAGACAGCGCGTGAACACTTTGTCGTCTGTCATGGTGGCGAGCTTGAGAGAGCTACTCATTGGACAGTCAAGATCTTCCTGTATTATATACACGTATACATGCATTGAAATCATATAAATAAACATCAAAATGATTAAGCAATGAAAAAATGTAAAAGTAGGCAATGATCAGGAAATGGCGCAATCAGAATGAAATTCCCACTCCAAAAACTATAGTGGGAAAAACTAAATAAACAATCAGGTACTTATACTAAGAAACCATATCGTAAGCCGAATGGGTAGCTATTTTTCCAACAGGTGGCCACTCAGTTAAAATTATGAAAACATACACAAACATGTACATAAGGTGCCTACAGCACAAAAATTCAACACCAAGACATAAAATAATAAGAGCCACCACAGATGTATCGCCTTGGAACGATCAGTAATATAAAAGACTTGAATAACATTGTTTGGCTTGGACTTGAAATCATTAAGCAACGTTTCAAGACAATTTGTTGATCTAGCATCAAGAGAGTGGGAAAGCGAAACAGAAGAAGCCAAAATCCTGGTAATTTCCTTTGTGTTCCCATGTCTGTAAAATTGTGTCAGTATCATGAATTCATCTACGAAAATTCATTTTTAAAGAATATGTCATGTATTATATAATAGAAGCTTTCAATTTATCACACTCATTCTAGCTTACCTCTATTTCTTCTCCGTCCGTTCGTTGACCACTGGTTATCGGCCCTGTGAAGTAGTTCAGTAGATAGGTTGTCTTTCTTGGTGGATTGAATTCGTCCAGATACGAGGCTCCTCCTCGGTCAAATGTAATGGCTTTGTGTACAAACAAGGAGTAGAGGTCGGGGTGAGACTCGGAGGGAAGTTTTGAGATCCACGTGGAGGACAGCACAAGGAGGAAGTTGCCAGGAGATTGTTGACCACCTGTAGAATAACACGCAGCATGAAAATGGAATTTCGGACATGACATTTGTTTAAGTTGGCACCTGCATGTTCATAGTCACAACAGCTAAGGTTCTGTAAGGGACGGTCACTTATTCTGTGCATACTGGCAATACAAAAATGGAATTCAGCATGCAGTTGTACCTCCTCTTTTAACAAACTTTTGTATTAAAGATATATACAAGTATACAGATTTATTTATATCGAGTGACAAATCACATGGCCAAGTAAGTAACTATGTTTCTACCAATCACTATACTTCAGCAATGCGTTGTAGCAAGCGCAGCCATTGGTAGACGCATTGTCTTGCTTCGATCGGTTGTGATACCAGCGCGGCAAACATGGCAAATAACAATTCACCTACCTTCTAGGAGAATAGCCATACACTCTACTGTAGTTGACAATATTGTGACAGACACACTATCCCGCCGGCAACTTTTCCGTTATGTTACGGTTTTGTCCGTGATGTTACGGTTTAATCAATTATTGCGATACCCACCCTCTAGGAGAATAGCCATACACTCTACTGGAGATGACAATATTGTGACAGACACACTATCTCGCTGACAGCAAGCCCGTGGTTGTGCGGTACGATCAATGGTTTCAGGGTACCCGGTCTCGTACAAAGTGTACTGGAGTGAGTTATAGTAGTCCCATATCCACTTGTCTTCTGCAGGAATCTACAAGACAAGCAGTATGTGCAAATACAAATGAGCTAGCAAACCTATTGAACAATCATTAGGCTATCAACCTTTCAATTCTAGACATTACTTTATTGTTGTAGAGCATGTACGGCTTTGTCACCATTTTGTAAAGAATCACTGCTGAATGGCTCAAAGGGATCATTTTCCAAACTGACGCAATATGACCCACCCCATTTCTTATAAATACTGCCAGAAAAAGCTAGAGTATGTCCGAATCAGATTATGTTAGGATTGCAGAAAATAAAATACATCACCTGAATGCGCGCAAATATAGATTTTTGTCTAATTTAGTAACAAAGAACTTACAGTAAGATCATTTTGTCGACTTTTCGGTGGACCAAGGTTGACATCATTGCTCCACTCGCGGTGACCACCCAGAGCCGTGGAGTACACATCTTTAAGGTTATGGATTTTATCCGCAACTGTGGGTAAAACACATCCTTCTTTAACGGTCATACTTGGAATTGTCAGATTCTGTGTTGTCTGAATAGGTGGAGGCATACTCGGTACCTGTAGCAACCAACGAATACAATGCATGTGCGTGAGAAAACCAACACTTTGGGGTTCCGACCAGGTTCCACACAAACCAGGCTGTACAGTCACAGAAGACAGGTAGAAGCTTGAAATTTCGGATTTAAGAAGAAGAGGGATTGTACTATCTGTGTAGCGAAAACAAAGGCGCTGATCACCGCGAAGCTGGTCTGCACCTTTGTTTTGGCATATATGCAAATTGTTGGTTTTCTCGTGCGGCCGCTCATTTTAAACGTAGACATTGAAAATGATTTAGAACACAACATAACAAACAGTCGATTTCAGCTAAAGCAAACCCCGGAATAGCATGCTCATCCACCAAGGGTGGTTTACTGTGCTATATACTCTACACTTACTCACAGTTTGAAATTTGCATATTTTATTAACATATATAGTACACCGTTACATTAATAATGAATATATAGATCCTATATTTTATGTTTCGCATTCATTTGTGCTTTTTTGAGTCGTGTTTTCCATATTTATCGCTTATGACCCTTATCCACATACGACAGTTGTCGTAGAATCTTTATGAAATCGGGAAAAACAAATCAGTGTTCTACTTAAGAATCAGACAGGTTTTTCTTGTCCAAACACAGTTTGATTGCAAAGAACAAAACATTGGTTTAATAGCAGTAACACATTAGCTTAAAAGTCAAACGCGCACCGGGCATGTTGACAAAAATGTAAAATACAACATACGTCAGGAGCACGTCGGAGACACGTTAGAAATGCGTTACATGCGCATTTTTGTATGCTTGGTGTACGTTGATACACGTCGCTGTAGGTCGGTGCGCGCTCGTTTGGGCTCAAAAAATTTTACATACGCTTAAATTTTCTCTAGAAGCTCTGCGTGTCCCGGGCGTGTGTCTTATACGAGACTTCTGTTTTAAGCTGTTTAGATAAAGTGTGTCTTATACGAGACTTATACGTCTCGAATAAGTTCCACGTGCGTTACATGCTCGTTGAATACGATTTGAACGCGTTTGGCCCGCGTTTTAGGCACGCCAGGTACACTACATGCGCGTTCCGATTTTATGAGATATTGCTACAGTAGCGTTTGAACTGCTTATATGGCGCTTCAAACTGTACGCACAATCAATAATTTGAGCAATAATAATAATAATAATAATACATGTAATAGTAATAGTAATAGTAAATACTAATAATAATTAAGAAAATCAAATTCAAATTACTTTCAAATTTAAAGTTTGAAGACAAACCTGTATATCGCGTGGCCGATGTTTTGCAATGAAAATGGAATGAGTGATACGAGTTATTGAACTGTAAAAGGTTGTTCAACTTCTTTTTCTTGCGTATCAATCAAAAGTCAACCACTTACACCCACACATTTTATGCAAACACCTTTGACTGATGTTGCACTGTTAAATAAGGTCACAGTTGTGCTACTTATACCGAAATGTTATTAAAGAACTGCACGGTCGTCTTAAGACAAAAGAAGAAAAGAAATAAAATACAATCGTGTTTTGTCATGATTGACGAAAACCAATCAAACCACGTTTAATGTATCAAATGAGCCGCCTCATGGGAAAACCAACAATCTGCATATGCGAAAACAAAGGCGCAGATCAGCTTCGCAGTAACAGCGAAGCTGATCAGCGCCTTTGTTTTCGCTACTCGGATAGTACAAGTCCTCTTCTACTTAAATCCAAAATTTCAAGCTTCTAGCTCTTTTCTGTTACTGTGCAGGCCGGTTTGTGTCAGACCTGTTCGAAAACCACAGTGTTGGTTTTCCCACGAGGAGGCTCAAATATTGCTGAAATCAGTTTTGAAAATACGCCTTACCAAGTAATTTCCTATGCTTAAATGTGCTGAAATCGACATTCAAATATTTTTATTAATTTAACTTTTATGTTCTAATGTGCTGAAATCAGTTTTCAAAATATTTTTATTAATTTAGTTCTGTTTAATGTGTTGAAATCCGGTTTCTTTACTACAAATATACGCGTTCCTTTTCTGCCTGGCGTATGTTTGTCTTAAAGCTGTTTATAAATACATTTAAGCTGTTTAAATACAGTTTTATCTCTGATACAGGGAATTGAAATTGAGGAAAAAAGTTTGTCCACTTCAGAAAAACCATCAGTAATACTAAGAGTCATTTTTTTAAACTTCTTATTGGATAGACTTTACCACGGTTATCTTTTCTCCTTCAAGATTCGGACAATGTGACTTCCTGGTTCACGGAGAAAGGTGACTAACTGATGCACAATAATCTGACCAGGTGAATACATCAGGAAAACATGTCCGTGACATGTATACCCCATCGTGTCACAGTTTTATATAACAAAACTGGTGTATGTAGGGGTATATCTATTTTTCGTATTTTGCTCCAAAATATAGATTGTGGGTACTCATTAGAACCGCCTCGGCGAGGTGGTTCTAACGTGTACCCAAAATCTATGTTTTGAACAAACATAAGAAAATTATTTTTAAAAATCTTCTGAAATTTTTCAATTTCAACTTAAGAAAAATCTGTATATTACATGGACATTTTTCGTAATGTCGATGAAATATAATAAATGGACATATTGAGATTCAATTTGTGAATTTCCGCGTGTCTCGTGATTTTTCACTATTTATTTATATGAAAGTGTTAAGATCAAACCATCACGAAAATGATTCATCTGCAACTGCTATTATTTGAGACCTAATTCCATCCATCACCAAATATTACAAAAAATCAGTCGAAATTTTTTAATATTTTTCTTGTTTTTGCATATGTACACGTTAGAACCGCCTCCTCGAGCCGATTATTACGTGTACCCACAATCTATGTTTTAAATTAAAAATAAGAAACAACGTATATTCCTATATACCAAAGTTTTATACAATATACGTGTAAGTGGGGTGTAAGGTGGTATACATTTCATGGACGTGCTACACTGATGTTGTCACCCAATTACATGTACTTCCGTTGTGAATCGGAAAACAAATTGTTGTCGCCGACACTATGTAACGTTCGAGAGAGTTCCAAGAATTATTACAAATTATGAGAGAGAGAGAGAGAGAGAGAGAGAGAGAGAGAGAGAGAGAGAGAGAGAGAGAGAGAGAATAAAACATAATAAAATGAATAAAGTTTTATAAAGAAGCATATACATGTATATGCGTTCGGCATTTTGTAAATCAACCCTAGTATACACATTGTTTGATGCATTCTACCAAAATCTTCATTTCTGCTAACCACTAAATAGTATAATTCATTGTGTCGCACAAATTAAACATTACATAAAACAAAAGTAGACAAATTAATTTAATATTAACAAAGTCACTGCATGAGAAAATCAACAATTTGCGTAGGTGAAAACATAGGCGCAGATCAGCTGTGGAGTAACTGTACAGCTGATCAGTGCCTTTGTTTTCGCCACACGGATAGTACAATTCCTACTCATCTTATATATTCAAAGTTTCAAGCTTCTAGCTCCGTTCTGTGACTGGTTTGTGTCGGACCTGGTCGGAACCCAAATCGTTGGTTTTCTCACGCACAGGCTCAATTAATAAAGATACATATATTAATAACGACTTGCTTGTACTTCTCTCAGCTATATGCCAACACTATCCAAAACTTAAACAACAAAAGGACAATAACCACCGGCCGTACATCGTTGTTCCGGTATCGTACATTCATTGTAATTCCGTAAATTTCTGGGAAATACCTGTTTCTACTACTTTGAGCAGATATTAAATGAGCCGCGATTCGAGAAAATCGGTCTTCGGGGTTTACGACCAAGTCTGATACAAACCGGGCTGTACAGTCACAGAAACAAGATAGAAGCTTCAAATTTTGGATATAAGTAACGTTAGAAGAGGGATTTCACTATCCTACCTAGTAGCGAAAACAAAGGCGCTGATCAGCTGTGCAGTAACTGCACAGCCGATCTGCGCCTTTGCTTTCGCATAGGCAAAAATCCGGTTTTCTCATGATGTGACCCGATTCTGAACATATTAACATTTCCGTCTACTTATAAATACTCAAATGTTTACTGTCGCGAATATTGGCTTTCCATATAGTTACTTTAACAATAGCCGGGTCCATTGCGGCGGCAATAAACAATGTACCTACTATACCAAACACCAACTTACTTTGAAAATTCTTCTTTTAAGCGCACTGCATCAATCAAAATATTTTAAACATTTAATGGGTCGACTCATGTGTTGCATATGCGTGAAAACGTGGGAGGTTTAAGCGAATAACTAAAATAGTAGTCACACATTAGTATATAAGCCAAACGCAAGCCGGACGTGTTGACAATAATGCAAAATTCAACATACGTCAGGTGCACGTCGTAGACACGTTAGAAACGTGCGTTCGTTTTGTACGCTTGGTGTACGTTGATATACGCCTCTGTAAGTCGGTGCGCGTCCCAGGCGCGTTTGGGCTCAAACGATTTTTAAAGCATGCTTCAAAGTTTTCTAGAAGCTCGGCTTGTCTCAGACGTGTATCTTATATACGTTTCGAATAAGCTCCACGCGCGTTACAGGTGTGTTATCCTGAAGTTGCAACGCGGCACTAATAGCGCCCACGTAATTGCAACTAAATTGTTATCCATCACTTATAAATAACGGCAAACAAAATTGCAAAAATATTTACAGTGTAATATATTGCTTGTATTCGCTTAATAGCTGTTGTTGTAAAATTATAGAGAGGAGACCTCGACTAAGTCTCATCCAAAGGACCGGCGCAGCCAAGGATATAACTCATGGCGCCTGGTTTGGCAATGCGAGCGGTGGATGCACCCACGAAATATGCATCTTGTAAAATAACTCTAGAACTTGTTCTTCTTCTATACATGATAATATCTGTGTGTGGTAAACTATTTAAATTTTACATCTAGGATAACTGTACCATCATTACACGTATAATGGATTTATTTTGATACTAATAACCTTTGAGAATATCTTTGATGTACAAAACAGAAGTACTTTATATGAGGTCTGAAGCTAAGTATGTATCATAAACACATTTTTTTTACGTTTAACAACAATGCATCAGGAAAACATGTCCGTGCAATGATAAATACCCCCTTAAACTCGACGTTTATAAAGTGAAAAAGGGGTTTGCTGGGATATACCTATTTTTCTTATCTTTGCTCCATAACATAGATTGTGGGTAAAAATAAGAAAAATATAAAAAAAAAATTGTAATAAAATTTCCAATTTTTACAAATGAAAAAAAAAAAAAAAAAAAAAAAAAAAAAAAAAAAAAAAAAAAAAAAATCTATGCATATTGCATGGGCATGTTTTCGTAATTTGCAACGCGAGCGGTAGAATGTATTGATATGCACCCACGAAATATGCATCTTGTAAAATAACTCTAGAACTTGTTCTTTTCCTATACATGCTAGATATATGTGTGTGGTAAACTTCTTAAATTTTACATCCAAGACACAAACTATACCATCATTATAATAATGGATCAGTTTTGATAATAATAACTACTGAGAGTTCTTCTGATGTATAAAACAGAAGTACTTTATATGAGGGGTGTACCGAACATTTTGAAGCTTATTAGTCTGTATCAAAAATATCATCTTTTTCATGGTCATCAGGATAACAGGTCCGTGCAATAAATACCCCCTTAAACCTCACTTTTATATAGTGAAAAAAAGGTTTGCAAGGGTAAACCCATTTTTGTCCACAACATTGAGAGTGTGGGTACTCGTTAGAACCGCCTCGCCGAGGCGGTTCTAACGTATACCCACAATCTATGTGTTGAGCAAAAGTAAGAAAAATATCAAAATTTTTCACTTGAAAAATTTCAAAGCTCAAAAAATCTCTGCTTATTGCATGGGCAAGTTTTTTGTATCATAAATACATATATGAACCTCAACGCAACAAAATGTACCTTCGGACATTCTGAAATTTCTAGTTGAAAGCAGCAAAATGCTGAAAACTGATGTAATATACGTTTTCGAAATAACACTGTATTTGTAATATTTGAACACTGGGCTACCAAATGAATGAGTTTGAAAAAATATTAATTTTCAATATGTGTAGTTATCTGCCCTTGTTTAAGCCCATAATACACATAATTTTCCTATATCCATCGTTTAAGACCTATTTCCATGTCCATTGAGGGTCATGGCATTAGAAAACCTAGTGCCCTGACAATGTCTCAGAATACAGGTAGGGGTCAAAACAGGAAAAATCAATATTGACTGCAGAGGGAGGCAGTTTTATTGCACAGGTTATCAGGGACCATAAAATCAATAAACAGTGGAACTACAGGTATTATCCTCTAGGGGCCTCTTTATGACCCCCTGCAGAGATGTGATAATCACCTCATTATGACTGCCCTTTGATCTAAGGACCATATTGCACCAATAGGGGTCATTAATCGAATAAACAGTGGTACCACTTTTAGCTTCTTCAGAAGTAGGTCTTTAAAGGGCATATCTAAAGGTTTTGATTTTGTAAAACTGAAGTAGACATTGATGAAAGGAACTGATAGCAGAAAACCTTACTAAATTATCACGACTGGTTCCGGAGATAGCTTGATTTGAAATTTTGCATATTATCTCATGAATATTCATTAGTTCTACTATGACGTCATAGAAGATCATACAAAATTTGAAATATCATCAAAACAAACAACTAAAACAAATAATTCATTATTTTAAAACAATTTTAAATCATTTATACAACTTACTGTATCAATTGGTTTTTAATTTTTTCACCAAAGGAGACTGCTCACACATGAAAATAATGCTGTTATTTACATATGGTCCCATAACTTTTGAGCCATTGGGAATATTTGGGTTTAGTTTTCGATAAACAAGTTCCAAGAACAAATGGGATCAGCAGACAAAGAATAATAAGGATCTAGAGGAACTTCCATTTATTCCCTTTAAACGGTAACCATAACAACCGCATCATCATTAAAATAGACAAAATAATTACGACAGATTGCCTATAAGGATGGTAAGCATCTATCTCAACAATAGGTTCTGACCAGTGCTGAAACAGTTTTAAGCATGTAAGCACTACTAATATGAAGAAATGCAATACACAGCTTTGATGTCATTTTTAAGGACAATAACGTCTGTAGGGTTCATATAGTAAATTGGTCATAACTCACACGATAACGGAAAAAAATCTGGTCAAATAAAGACTAACAGACTCTAGAAACATCATATATTCAAAGTATTTTTGTTTTTGTAATACTCAAAAAATTGTCCGAATGTACGTTTTCTCTCGTTATGGCCCATATAGCATCTTTTTCATGTTTTAAATTAACAACCATACATCAGGAAAATATGTCCGTGCAATGAATACACCCCTTATACCCCACTTTTATATAGCAAAACTGGGGTAAGCATGTGTTCTTAGTTTTGCTCCAAAACGTAGATTGTGGGTATTCGCCGAGGCGGTTCTAACGTGTACCCACAATCTATGTTTTGAGCAAAAATAAGAAAAAAATGAAACATTTTCCACTGAAAACGTACAATTTTAAAAACTTCAGAAAAATCTGTATATTACATGGGCATGTTTTCGTAATGAGACTGGAGCAGCCCAGGATATAACTTACAATGCTTGTGGTGAAATTCACTGATATGCACCCACGAAACATGCAACTTCCTAAACATCAGGCTAACATGTCCGTGAAATGTATTCCCCCTTATACCCCACTTGTATATTGCAAAACTGGGGTATGCAGGGGTATACCTATTTTTATTATTTTTGCTCCAAAACATAGATTTGGGTACTCGTTAGAACCGCCTCGGCGAGGCGGTTCTAGCGTGAACCCACAATCTATGTTTTGAGCGAACATAAGAAAATAATCAAACAAATTCTAGTGAAAATTTTCAATTTTTACAACTTGGGAAAATTCAGTATATTACATGGGTATGTTTTTGTAATGATAACTCTAGAACTTGCTCTTTTTTCTCTTCACCTGTGTGTGGTAAAGTATTCAAGGTTACCATCCAAGATACAAACTGTACCATCATTACACGTATAATGGATCAGTTTTGATACTCATTACTTATTAGAATATCTTTGATGTGAAAAACAGAAGTACTTTGTTTATTATACGAGGGATGTTATAAACCTTTTTAAAGCTATTTCTGTATCATTGACTTCTTCTTTATGTTTAACACTTTACATTGGTCAAGATTCTGGCATCATCGGGAAAACTTTGTCTATAAAATATACAGCTTAAACCTTAATACATTTATATAGTAAAACTGGGGTATACTTGTCTTGGGTTTATATTTTTCTTGTTTATTCAGTTTTATAGGCATAAATTATAGGTACTCGTTAGAACCGCCTCGCCGAGGTGGTTCTAACGTGTTCCAACAATCAGTGCTTGGAGCAAAAATATTAAAACTATCAAAAATGTTCTAGTGAAAATTTTCAATTTTTGAAGTTCAAGAAAAAATATACATTACGAAAACTTGCCCATCCAATAAACAGAGATTGTTTTAGCTTTAAAAATTGGAAATTTTCAACTGAAAAAACTTGATATTTTTTCTTATTTTTACTCAAAACATAGATTGTAGGTACACGTTAGAACCGCCTCGCCGAGGCGGTTCTAACGAGTACCCACAATCTATGTTTTGGAGCAAAAATAAGAAAAATAGGTATACCCCTGCGTACCCCAGTTTTACAATATAAAAGTGTGGTTTAAGGGGGATTTCATTGCACGGACATGTTTTCCTGATGTAAATATTGCATGGGCAAAATTTCGTAATGGTCAAGATTCTTGCAAGCAAACGGTTTTCCAGTGGGCATGGGTACCAGGTGAGAGTCAGAAGGGAGAAATGAAGATAAAATGATGCTATCTATAGACAAGAAACATCTTTCAAAAAGATAATAATTGTCGAAGATTAATATCTGTTCTGCAATAGGGTACAGGATGCATGATGTATATTTTATTTATGCTTTATTCTAAAATATAAATTGTTGACAGTGCATAGAAGCTCAGTGATGTAGTAGTGATACCTAAGCACAAGATATATAGTTTTGGGACTGAAATCCATCTTTGACGGACACAAGACTAGTTTGCTCTGTTGTTGAAATGACATCACTACCTTAGCCTGACAGCTAAACGCTCAGTAAAAAAAAAAAAAAAAAAAAAAAAAAAAAAAAAAAACTGTACCTATTCGTTTTAACGTTGACAGTTTTAATGCATATTTACCTACCCCAAAATTCCTGGATATCAATATGATGCAAAAAAAAAAAAAAAAAAAAAAAAAAAATGTAAAAATATCGTTATTGTGCGGTGAGCCCTTACTGGCGGAAACAACTCGTTCCGTGAAGCAGAGCCTTTGATCCGAACATGCCTATATTCAATGGAGAAAATCCGAACACATCTTATCTACGATGGCCTGCATGGATCATAAAATTTCAAAATCCACAGATTTTTTTATTTTAATTTTTCTTTGCTAAAGCTTTCGTCACACAAAAAGTGATTAAAATGAATAACAATAAGGATCAATGATGACTTGTAAAGTAAAAAAAAACATAATCTTAAAGTACTTTTTAAAGAGATGCAGTTTGTTGCCTTTTTCATCTTCCATATGGAAAAAACCCGCATGCAGGTCAAAAATGATCTGAGATGTCTTCGACAAGAAACAAAACTGTACTATTTTGAGCCGCGTGTAAATGAGTGTTTCTTCATTTAGCCCCGTAACATTAGCACGTTGATCAAGCGGATATAACAAATACATGTCTATGTGCGTAAATTCAAACTTGGTTATACATAGTAGGAAACGAATTACATAATATGATGCATTGAACCATAGCTTTGTTCGAACCTTAACCTATACTCCAAGTTGCCATTGGGACATTAGAGTTATGGGGATGATATATAGAGAGATACAATGTAGTAAATGCGAAAGAAAGGGTGCGAGTTTAGGGTGACAACAATTATTCATAGCAAGTTCGTCCGTTTTGTCGCCCAATGCAAATATACCTTGAAATGCGCCAGCTCTTCCTGGCATTGTCAGGGCATTGTCAGATATTTTATAAAATGAGCCGTGACCCGAGAAAACCGGTCTTCGGGGTGTCCGACCAGTCCTGACACAAACCGACTTGTACAGTCACAGATGCAGGTTAGAAGCCTGAAATTTCGCATATAAGTAGAGGAGGAATTGTACTATCCGAGTAGCGAAAACAAAGGCGCTGATCACCTGTGCAGTTACTGCACATCTGATCAGCACCATTTTTTCCGCACAGGCAAAACTCATGACGCTACTCGAATGGAAATGTCTCAATGGAATTTTTCTGAGATTTTTTGATGACAGAGAATAAGAATTCTTATTCAATGGTTACCTGTGTTGAAAAAAAAAAAAAAAAAAAAAAAAAAAAAAAAAAAAAACAAAAAAAAAAAAAAAAAAAAAAAAAAAACAAAAAAAAAAACTCAAAACAAACACAACCAAGCGTGGAATCGAAATCTAATACTCATGAGATTATTGATTACAAAAAAGGGATCTTAATTTAGGGTTACCTGTTTGACTATCCGTTGAGTAATGGGAGATCGCAGCCATTGTTGACCCTGCTGTCTCTGTCTGTTGATAAGGGACTGATGGTACTGCCCCACTCTGAAGGTGATGGGTTTGAGTCCAGCTGTGTAACTCTGAAAACTGTATATCCACGCACTGCATTTTGACGTCAGGATTCTCCCTGAGGAAATCATTTTACATAATTTGATTGAGTTAATTTGATGTTTGAATATTTACTTTCGTTTTAACGCACCATACTGTATATGAACAAAACAACACATGCTCCATTGGTAAAAAAAAAGTCTTTTATTTATACTGGCTTGCAAAATAAAACACAAGGCGTCCTGCGACGTCAATTTATGTTACACTTTTTCTGCTTAAATAAAATAAAAAGTATTAATAAAGGTTCGAAAAACAAACCAACTTGTTATACATCGCGAAAACATGTCCGTGTAATTATACATGTACCCTCTTGAACCCCACTTTTATATAGCAAAACTTCGGTATGCAGGGATATACCTATTTATCTTATTTTTGCTCCAAAACATAGATTGTGGGTACTCAATAGAACCGCCTTACCGAGGCGGTTATAACGTGTACCCACAATCTACATTTTTAGCAAAAATAAGAAAAATATCAAAATTTTTCCACCGAAAATATTCATTTTTTACAGCTTTAAAAATCTCTGTATATTGCATGGGCATGTTTTCCTAATGAAAAAGAAACCATTTTATAATATTAAGATAATATAAAAATATTAATGATTGTTTGGCCCTTGTACTTGTGTACATGTATTAGTCAGTTTGATAACAGAATGATATCTTTAAAACATTGATTAATCAACTTGTATGTTTTTAACGTCCGGGTAAGGTGAATGTAATTGTGACTGGGTCAAATAGTTCAATAGACAATAGCTAAAATATTGGGCTTTAACAAACGCAACGGTTAATATTCCATGACTGACATATCAATGCGTTTATATGTAATGAAATATCTTTTTTTTTATATATTTATTTATTACTTAATCAAGTTATATACGTATTCGTTCGTTATATGTGTATATTTGTAAAAAAGGTATAAATTATCAATTAGTATTCTTCTGTCTGAACACCATCTTTCAGAAACTGCATTTTTCGATTTCTCACTTTTCTGAAAGACCTCAAGAAATATATGAGCATGTCATCATTTTGCATTTCGAAAGTCTTAAAAAGTGCAACACAAATTTTGAAAATCGGTTAACAAATAAAAATTTTGTGCAAGAAAATGTCTTTGAATTTGGCTTTTTTTCCATTGTAAAATTGCCAGCAAGGGAAGTAACTATTTTCCCGGAAAAAAAATTGAAATTGACTATTTTTCATCTAAAATGCACCAAACCAAAACAAAATTGTTTTGTATGCATAGCTGGGCGCCAAAGTCATTAAATCGTTCCACATATTTGCTTGATTTTCAGTTTTAAGGTGTTTGGATTACTTCCCTTGCACGTGCAAAATGCCTATTCAAACTGATTTTGGGGCATAATTATTTTATTAGTGAACTGATTTTCAAACTTTTTGTGGCACTTTTTAGGACTCATGAGTTGCAAAAAGATGGCATGGTCATATTTTTCTTGTGGTGTTTCAAAAAATGAGCTTTCAAAAATGCAGTTTCTGAAAGATGGTGTTAAGACAGTAAGTTAAGTCTGTAAAAATTTTTTTGGGGCATAAAAAGGGTAAACCATTTTTCTTATTTTTGATCCAAAACACGTTAGGACCGTCTCCGCGATTGAAATTTTCCAATTACATGTACCTTTTATCAAGTCAAAATATATGAATGGCCCCATTTTTCCATATTTAGTCTATGAATGACCAAATTTTTCGGACATGCATGTTTAAGAGCACTTTTTTGCTGACATACACAGCTCAGAAAGTCGAAAATTTCATATTTGTATATAATTGTGTATAGGTAAAAATTTTGTACAATCAAATATATGAAGGCATGATATATGAATGGGTCCCTTTTTTCGATTACCAGGTATATGAATGGGGTATGTTTTAAAGTAGGGGAGACCGGGGTTGAATGAGCCACTTTTTCATTTTTGCCGAATCGTGATGCAATCAATGTACACAGAACTTTGCGATATACTCATAGAAAGAACATTTTGTCGGCTCAAATTTAGGCTATCTAACTTTAGGTGGTCCTTGCTATTTAATACAGGATAGCGCTTTAAAGTGACCTGGTTAACGTGGTTCATTCAACCCCATCCCGGGGTTGGTTGAACCACCCTCTTGGGGTTGAATGAACCAGTGATAGGTTGATCAGCAAAACTTTTCTGGGATACCATTATGAGAAAAATTATCCGAATGTTTTCTGTACGACAATGGCTGAGGTTAAAATCAGATACTTAAATTTCCTGTGCATGTAGGGAGTACAATAACCCTGTAACAGACTGGGTTGTGTCATATGAGGGTTGAATGAACCACTAATATAATCTTCGTTTGAAAATTTTATTTTTAAAGATAACCGACTGCTTTTCTAGTGGTGACAGAACACCTTTTAATTTGCGTATGCTTTTAGAAACATATTTATGTACGCGTGCTTTGTTAACTAGTGGTTAATCGGGGTGGTTCATTCAACCCCGACCCATCACAGACCCCTGAATATGATATAAAATGAATAATTATTCCGACAGCATGCCATATTTTTCTGAAAACTCAATTTGTGTCAAGAGAAAAATATTTCTTTGGGACACTGTTGAAGAGATGGACACTTTGAAACAAGATTCAAAAAAAAAAAAAAAAAAAAAAAAAAAAAAAAAAAATAAGAACTTGTTTCGTGATGAAAAATTACATGGGGTACTTGAAAAGAGTTTTTCTGTAATATATAAACACAGCTATTGGCACGTTTTTTGACAACCCTGCTGAAATGTAGATATGCAAAATGAGCATTTAATATTGCAGCTGGCAGAATAATCTAGTTACAGTCAAAGTTATCGCCCCGGTTCATTCAACCCGTGATTCATTCAACCCCGGTCTCCCCTATCGGGCGGCACGTCCGTACCAAAATTACCTCCGAGTTACCCCTCTCTCTCTCTCTCCCCCCCCCCCCCCCGAGGTATACAGTATAGATCGACCTATAGTGTGCTGGTGTGTGGACAATCGATAAGTATCTATGACCTTAAATTACCCTTGTTGTACAATAGTTATTACAATATTTTATATCTAGTTTCCTTAGGCATATTAAATTTTAAATCTTAATTGATTTTCAATTACAATTATTCGACAAATGCCGGCTGTCTCCGTCGGTCTTTCCGTTGAAATGCGATCAGTACCGACCGTTTTCAAGGCCACAACCGGAGATATCCGGCCGACAACGGAAAAATGTCGGAATGTCACGATTCAGATTGACATATAGATTATTTTGTGTATTCGATTGAATTGTGTGTATTTATAGATGTGGTATTTTATCTGTTTATACACGTGTTTACAAAATGACGTTTAAGGAAGGTAAGTCATTTCTTGTTCTCTTTTAATACGAAGAAAGCAAATGTCATCCCACCAGTCGTTAGTTTAGTGAAGACGGGAGTGAAGACGACGGGGCTTACTTAATACTTACTACTTAGGGCACAGACTGAACTCGTCATACTGACCAGTCCGTGAGAATCGGCATATTTGACATTATTTTACAATATTTTTTAAACCACTCCCATTAATGTTACGTCTACACTGGACCACGTTCTCACTACGTCCTTACCACGTTCTAAAAATTCAAGAACGTGGCGAGGACGGGGTCAAAATGAAACAATTTCGGATTTCTAAGTTCCCACTACGTCCTTACTACGTCCTCGCCACGTTCTTATTACGTCCGCAACACGTCCTTACTACGTCCTTCACGTTTCCACTACGTCCTCAATACGCGCTCACCAAGTTCATCCCGTTTCCACTACGTCCTTGCTACGTCCTCACAAAGACCAAGCAGTTCATACCACGCGCGAACTACGTTTCCAGTACGTTCTAACTGTACTTAATCAGTCGTGTATTAAGAGTCAGATTAAGTTGCGAAACAGCTTGAAATTGCAGTAAGAAAATGACGGGCGGACAACATTTCCGGTGGTATTCGCATGAAATTGAAGAATGCCTCTATCCTCAACTCCGCTAGTAGTCGGTCGTAATGCCCATACTGAAGCCTCCTTTCAGCTGATAGCCAAGGGCGCACCCAACAAGATCTTGCCCTTCTATTCCTCCTCCTGTGAAATAGCACAAGTGCAGCCTGTGCACCAAGTAAGGCATGATGTCCTTGAAGAAGAGCAAGTTACAAGAGTACTTCTATGTTCATGTTTCGATTTCGATATGATTTAAATAAAAGCGAAAGCAATTGCTTGAGAGTACGGGACAATTAAAACAAAATTAATAAAACGTGGAGGACGTAGTTCGAACCTGGTGTGAACGTGATAAGAACCTACTAAGGACGTGTTAGGAACCGCTAGGACGTGATAAGAACGCAGTGCAGTCTTCTAGGACGCGGTAAGGACGTACAAGAAGCGTGGTATGGTCTTGTCGAGAACTTGATGGACGTAGCGAGGACGTAGTAGAAGCGTAGCGAGGTCTTGATGGTCTGCAACAAATTTGCATCGCGTCCACGAAGACCGCACTACGTTTGCGCCACGTTCTTTCTACGTCCTACAAGTTCCTACTACGTCCTTACCACGTCCTTACTACGTCCTTACTGCGTTCTAATTCCACCCCGTCCTCGCCACGTTTCTTTTGAGCATGTTCAAAATTTGACCAAGACCTCCGCGTCCATCAAGACCTCAATACGTCCTTACTACTTTCCTTCCACGTCCTACAAGACCGTACCACGTCCTCACTACGTCCTTAATTTTTGTAGGACGTAGTAAGGACGTAATGAGAACGTGGCCCGGTGTAGACGTAACATAAAGAGCTACATGTACGTTTACTTTCAACACGTACCATCGTGGAGATCTTTACTTGTGGATTCGATAGGGTATTATGGGTGGGGTGGAGGACAATGCATTGAATTGTTTCTCTCTGTCTAGTCCACGTCTTTGATACGTCATGGGTCTTTTGTTTTCACAGATTGTCACACCCTTTCGCAACAGAAAATCTCAATGGGGTAAGGACCCTTATGTCAAACAAAGTAATTCACCCTGCACTGCTGGGTCAGTCATTTATACGTAATTGCTCCGCACTTTATCCTGGCTATCCACCCACACTTTCCAATAGGTCTAGGGTTGTATTATTTTGTAATCATAGTGATCGAAATCATTTGAGTATTAAGCAGTAATGTTGAATAAAATTAGAACTGAGATGCTTTAAGAGCAGATGTTCCATACTGCAGTTTTGGCTACTTAAGCCTCTTCATTGACCCTTTGGATTCGTCAAAATGAAGCCAAAGAGAAAAACTGAAGTCATGTGTTACTGAAGTCGGTTTGTTACAGGACTTTGCATAATTTAATGATTTAACATGCAGTGCCAATAATACGGGCATAGCTGTTGAATGCGATTCTAACTACACTGTTCTGCACCAGTCATTTGTATCTCCAGCTTCCCTAGGGCCGGGAAATAGCGGGGCTTTATACTTTTCAATTTTTAAAGCCTCGCTATAAGCCCGGCACTGCGGGACCAGTTTTGTGGTAAAATCCCTGCTAAAAGCCCCGGCTCCCCGGAGGCTGTCCATAATCTGGAACAGCAGCTGAGAGTTGTTCTGATAAAACTGGAATATGTGAGGGGTGCTTTGATTTATGCGTGTAAAAGTACAGGCACATTTGCAAATTAAATAAAGACCTTAAAAGTAATGAAAGTTAAAAATACACTTAATATCTAATTTGAAATAATGTGACCGTGTATCGGCGGGAAATTAAAACCCCGGCACATCCCAGGCACTGCCGGGACTCATCAGAGGTTAAAGCCTGGCACTTTAGCCCCGCTGAGTCCCCGCAATCCCCAGCCCTAGGGGCGCCGGAGATACAAATGTCTGATGCATTACTGAAAAAGACCAGGAAACGGTGCAATTAAATACAAATAAAAGCCCAACACAGACACTGGGCTTGGCGAGAAGGACACCACAAGACACAAAATTCATTACGAAAACTTGCCCTAGCAATATACAGAGATTTTTTTCACCTGTAAAAATTGAAAATTTCATCAGAATTTTTTTTTTATATTTTTCTTATTTTTGCTCAATACATAGATTGTGGGTACTCGTTAGAACCGCCTCGCCGAGGCGGTTCTAACGTGTACCAACAATCTATGTTTTGAGCAAAAATAAGAAAAATATCATTTTTTTTTCTACTGAAAATTTTCATTTTTTCAACTTTCAAAATGTCTGTATATTGCATGGGTGTGTTTTCGTAATGAAGACACAAAATTTAGTTTAACAACAACCATCATGACTATGACGAACTAGATAGCTAATTCCCTGCCGGTAGAAATCAGTTTAGCAGATAATATAAACAGACAATGCAAAGACAAGCCAAAGTAGAACCTCATTAGAACGGCTAGGTACAATTAAATACAAATAAAAGCGCAACACAGACACTGGGCTTGGCGAGAAGGACACCACAAGACACAAAATTTAGTTTAACAACAACCATCATGACTATGACGAACTAGATAGCTAATTCCCTGCCGGTAGAAATCAGTTTAGCAGATAATATAAACAGACAGTGCAAAGACAAGCCAAAGTAGAACCTTATTAGAACGACTAGTACAGAAATGACTGGATCTTACGGGACCCAAACCATCCATAGGTACAAAATTTATATTTCGTCCACCAATTATTGTTTATTTAAAAATTGTTCTTTAATCTCTCTCTCTCTCTCTCTCTCTCTCTCTCTCTCTCTCTCTCCCAATGTAGATCTATTGGTTTGAATGATGAATTGAATGTGTTAAATCATAGCTACATACTTATGTCACGGGCTGTTTGTAATTTATGTTATCAGGGAGACAGATTCGTATAAGCCATTTGGCCTCTTTCTGTATCCTACTGTATAATTGTATTGTATGTTATATTTGAGAATTTATACTGAATAAATATGTTTAAACCAGACGGACAAGGAAATATAGCCATAACGTGAACATGGTCTTGAAAGCATCAGGAAACATATCCGTGCAATGAATACCCCTTTATACCCCACTTTTATATAGTAAAACTGGGGTATGCAGGGGTTTACCTATTTTTCTTATTTTTGCTCCAAAACATAGATTGTGGGTACTCGTTAGAACCGCCTCGGCGAGGCGGTTCTAACGTGTACCCACAATCTATGTTTTGAGCAAAAATAAGAAAAATATCAACATTTTTCCGATGAAAATTTTTCATTTTTAAAGCTAAAAAAATATCTGTTGATTGCATGGGCGAGTTTTCGTAATGGCATGTTCGAGATAAACGATATCGTAAATGCTAGGAAATCATTTTAAATGGCTTGATGGAAAGGTTTGTTTGTGACACAGCTGGAACAATTTTTATATGACGTAACTCGTAACCAGCCCGCGAAGATACAATACATAAAACATGATAACACTGTAAAATAAAAAGAAAAAAATCTATTGAACGACATGCCTTCCATTCATAAGAAAATTGATTGAACCATGCACACATTGTATGCCGGATCAATACGTTTGCACAGATGTTTGCGTATCTCGATATCTTAAAATATCCCATTCTTTTTCAAATATTGTAAATTGTATTCTAATTGGATAAATCATGCTGAGGACCGTAAAATACAGCGTGAATGTAAGTAGTATCCGTTGTTATGGTAACATATGGCCAGTTTTATCGTTTATAGGATAGTTGAACAGGAATAAAAAGCAAGGCCAGGTACATCATCTATGTCGATTTCCATTTTCCCCTAGCGCTGTCGAACCATTTGTGGTAAACACTGTTTGAATATACTTGAGTGTTTTCCTACATTTGAATACGTGGCAGAAATAATGCGTTTTCTTATCAAATTTGGTACGAGGTCAACATTAATTAGGAAAACATGTCCGTGCAATTTATAACCCCCTAAACCTCACTTTGATATAGAAAAAACTGGGTTATGCAGGGGTATACCTATTTTTCTTAGTTTTGCTCCACAACATAGATTGTGGGTACTCGTTAGAACGTGAACCCACAATCTATGTTTTGAGCAAAAATAAGAAAAACATCCAAAACAAATCTAATGAAAATTTTCATTTTTTACAACTTAAAAATCTCTGTATATTGCATGGACAAGTTTTCGTAATGTGATGCCTAATTGTGCATGAGACTGAAATACCAATCAAACCATCTATTAGCATATTTCAGATTTTATTATATGTATAGTCCAACATGACTGAAAAATTGTTGGCCTTGGTGATAACTTATACATCAGCTAAACTAGCAGTTTTACTCTTTTCAGATGCTGCTTAGAAGAAGTATGAGTGAACCGTAAGTTGTCACATAATGATATTCATTTTTAAAATGTACAATTTAATATCGGGAACATAGTTTTCCATAAATGAACCTTTTCTAGGAAACAAATAAAAGTTCTTCTTTTTATTCTTTGCCTGCTGATCCCCTTTGGTCTTTTTACTTGTTTATCGAGAACTAAACCCAACTATTCCCATTGGCTCAAACGAGATGTACCGTATTTGAATAAAAGCATTATTTTCATGTAAGAGTATTATCCCTTGGCGAGAAAATTGAAAACCAAAATTATTGATTCACTTAAATGGTCAAAAGGAGTTTTGAAATTGATACAATAAGTTGTTTTAATGATTTAAAATTGTTTTCAAATGAGGCTATGTGTTTTAAATGTTTGTTCTGATGATATTCCAAATTTTCTATGTTCTTCTATGACGTCATAGTGGAACTAATGAATATTCATTGAGATTAAATGCAAAATGTCAAATCAAGCTATCTTTGGAACGAGTCATGATAATTTGGTGAGGTTTTCTGCAATCAGTTCCGTTCATCAATGTCTACTTCAGTTTTACAAACTCAAAACCTTAAGATATGACCTATAAATGACTTTAAGACAATGCAAGTTATTTCTATTAGTGTCAGAAGGGAAATGTTGTGTAATGTGCACAGTCACCACTGCCTTTTAAGCCATCAAACCATAAACAGGTAGTGAGTATTTTATTTTGTGTTCTGGCTGTGTCTAAACCAGTTCCCACATTTTATTATCTTTGTTTAACTCTTGAAAATGCCTAACAAGCTTGCCAGACTATATATGCATGTTACCATACTTAAATATTATAAGTTTGTTTCCATTTCTTACAGGGACGCGGCTTCCGTGTCGAAGACCATCGTCCTGATGGCTCTCGGTCTCATGACGTCATCAACCATTGCAGGCGTCTGTCTTCAAGAACTATACCATCATTCCAAAGAACTGAAACCATTCCACAGAGGATTCGAGGTCCCAATTATTCTGGCAATAGTTGATGTCGTGTCTGTTTTCGTGATTCTGAAGTTTGAATTCTCGACGGGACTACGTAGTCTTGCGGAAGGATTATCAGTGATGTTTATTTCACATTTTCTCATGGAATATAGTCTTAGTTTCTGGTTCTCATTTTCAAGGACGCACTCGTTTCCCATTGGTTACTTTGAGCCGCTCATGATAATAGCACTTCTGAAAGTCTGCACCGGATATGACGTCAGTGTACGGATATTAGCTATTTTTATCGCCATGTCAATTGTCGCGGGATTTACTTCCGGTAGTCTGATGCTTATCTTTAGTGCCAGCAGAAACGGAATAATCATATTTCTAGTAATCTTCTTTGAATCTCTGAGAAACATAGGACTAAAACTGCTTCAAGAGGATTCAGTCAAAATCCATCTGAGACATAAAATTGCTGCGCCGTATACACTTTCCATTCTTTGTGTGGGATTCATTTTATCTGCCCTGCATTTGACAGACTGGGCACTTCCGGTCATGTTTTCAATGATCGCCATGTTTTCGTCAGTCGCCATGTTTTATTTCTCATTTCGTCTACTGGAACATTGTCACGTGACCGCTATATCCGTGTTTGGACTGCTGTCTCAGATAGCCATCAACTTCGCTTGCATGCCGGGAAATCATCTACATAATGCTCTAGTCTCATTTGGGGCAATCCTCATTCTGCTGGGATTGATAGCGATGTATTTCCGGACTGCCGCAGAAACCGAGATGTCGTCTGCAACTTTTAGATTTCCAAGTAAGTGATTATTGTAATTATAGTGCCTTTATATTCTCACAAGAAGGTCTTGATATGAATAGTATGTTTAAAGCGTTATTATCGTATTGAATTACTTATTTTAATATAAAACTGATCATATACATGATTAAATTACGTGCTTACCAGCAAGATAAAAAATTATAACGAGTTTCCTGATTATTGCTTAATTTTACCTTTTCTATAGCTTCAATTTTGATATTTGGACATTGTACTAAAATACCTCTTGATGTTATTTTTTTTTCAGCAAGAATCTGCCCCCGCACTTTCCATTAAAGGCTTAAGGATCTCCTTGATTTTTATTATATAATTTTTCGACAGAGACTTTTAACCGAGATCCACTCTCCACATGACTTTATCAATTTGGTTGGACGTAAAACACGAAATAAGACAAAATATTTGTCACTTATGTCATTGCCTATTTAATCCATGCCGCATTTTCTGTACCATTTCAGTGCCCCATACGGAGATTTACACTCGGATGGAGTTCCTATTGTTTGTGGGTGGGGTATGCGGTCTCATCTTCTACGTGTTCCAACCAAAACTCAGCGAGAGGGATCTCAATAATCTACATTATGTAGGACTAGACACAGTCTTCAAGAAACTGCTCAATCAAGATTAATCCCGGTTTGATGCTTGAACTCTTTGGGATAACAGAGAAGAAAATGAACTTCAAAATACATAAGGCGGTTCCACAAAATCGAAATTAAGATTCATGACTTATCCGGGTTTCTTTTTCTGATATAACACTGCTGGCTCAAATTTAGTGTCACCCAGAAAAATTCTATATTTTTAAACATCTCCCAGAAGACAAAATCGAGGTACAGAATCATGATAAACTCTAATCTATATATATTTATTAGCTCTATATTAACTTTTACTGCAATATTAATTGAGCCGCCGCATGGGAAAACAACAATATGCCAAGGCGAAAACAAAGGCGAAAACAAAGGCACAGCTGATCAGCGCCTTTGTTTTCGCTGCACGGATAGTACAGTCCTTCTTCTTCTTCTTCTTCTTACATCCGAAATTTCAAGCTTCTAGCCTGCTTCTGTGACTGTACAGGCTGGTTTGTGTCAGACCTGGTCAGAACCCAAATTGTTAGTTTTCTCACGCATAGGCTCAATAACAAAATGTACTTAGCCTCAATTCCGATAGCCCGTTGGCATCATATTCAGTGAGATGTTTTTCCGTGATTAAACAGCGAATCTTGTTTCAAAAGTATGAATTATTTATGATTTACCTCACCAGAGCCCGAAAATAATGCTAACTTTTGCCCGGCTATATATAGAACCTAGGCTCTAATGGCGCATGCTTCATTACAGCCGAATATCACCAACATACAATAGATAGCAAATAATCATATCGCAACCCGCAGACTTTGTGATAAACATTCGATGTTCACAGATTTGTTTTGATCGAAATGATACCAAAATCTATGATTTCATAGTTGTGCATTATATATGTTAATGGGGATTACACAGTTTTCACTTATCTTCTAAGATCTACCCTAATAATCGTTTTGACATATGTTTGTTCTAAATCAAATATTTCTGAACATGCTGTTCTAGAGTCAGGTAAATCATATTCTAAAGTCCTCACCCAAACATGGCAAATTAAATCCGTCAACACTGTCGGGAAACAAACTCCGTGTATGCTATCATAACAACCCCACTTTTGATGACGCCATCGGTGTCGTCCGCTATTCGGAAGTTATATCACTCCGGCATAAAAGTAAATCGTTTTTATTTGTTTCTTTCCGAATATGTCGATAAATAACACATATCCTATCATATGGGCCTTATTTTTCGCAGTGTCCCGGTAATTAGTTTTCTGTTACATTTATATGGTTTTCAAGAACACTCAAGGACTTTCACCGGCAATCGTAAATATCCCTTCCACGGCCTAAATATGTAAAACAAAGGTTATATTTGAGCGAATGACCGCTATAATCCATTCTCATTTCCAAATATACAAAGTTTTTTTTGTTTGCAAAAGAAATCCATGTCTGTTTTCAAATATTGAATAAGTTTTCTAATTGTGATAGCTTACACGGACGATAAGAATTACGGTGGCAAAACATTGATAGCTTCCACGGACTGATTGTTTACAAGTCCTTTACTTTAGCACGACCACAAATCCAGCTCTTTCATAGCAAACTACACTGATAATAAATAAATTTGCGGTACTTCACACTATGCAGCTGCGCGGTTCGAAACGTGTAAGTGACTTCGCGTTCTCTTGTTTTATTATAGATTACTCCTTTTAAGACATCTTTCAAAAATCGGAGAATTACATGGTGTGGGTAATTTATCTAGCTTCTTTCATCTCCAGCCGATCTGCTAAAAGCATAGCACGTGGTTTGGAATAACTTTTGAGCTGAGTGCATGCGTTTTTAGGTTGTGTGCTAAAACACAAACACACCGCATAACTTCGTTTTCCAACTTATGCAATGCATCCGTTTTCTTCCGTAGATTTTGACTTATGATTGAGGTTTGGGATAATAAATTTTATTAATACATCTGTAATTGGAAAATAATCGATACGCTATGAAGTGGCGAGGTAAGCGATGAAGAAAGGGGTCTAGCTATGAAGAAAACTTGTTATACTTTGAAGAAGACCAGTTCAGTTGATTGTAGTATAACGAAATACGCTGATCAGCACTGAATTGTCAAGAGGAAGTGAAGTGAAAGTCTTTATTTATAGAGGGTAGCTCGTTTGGCATAGCCAATCTTCCACGAGGCCCTCTAAAACAGCATGTTAACAAATTATTTACACATACAGACATACATTCAACAAAATATACATATATTTATATAATAAACCAACCCGTAGCAAAATCAACAATGTAAAACTGGTAGCCTTGACCTGGATCAGCTTTCTTATGAAGTCAAGCATGCAAACATAGAAGATGCATACCGGACGAAGGACATGAAAGAGGCATATTTAATAGCTTCCTCAGCTTCGACAGCAACTAAGCAAATCTGGTAAATGTCTTTCTTGTTTTGAAAAAAGCATGATTCTTCCTATACAAGAGCATGTTTTGTCTTACAGTATGCATTTATGTATTACAGGTTTGGTTTGTTTTTTCGATATGCATGCTTACTTATTGATTGAATGTCCCGATGTAAGCGCAAGAGATTGATAATGAGCTAGAGAAAGTGCGGTTTAAATTAATTATGTGCAATGAATGCTTTCTATTTCCATACTTTTTCAAAACAAGAAAGACATTTACCAGCTTTGCTTAGTTGCCGAATAAGCTGAGGGGGCTACTAAATACACCTCTTGACAATACAAGGCTGACCAGTGCATTTCATTATAGTACAATCAACCGGACTGCTCTTGCTCATGGTATAACATGTTTTCTTCATAGCTAGTCTCCTTTCTTCATCGCTTATCACGCCACTTCATAGCATATCGATTATTTTCCAATCACACGCATACAAATGACGTTTATGGTCACAAATCTTCATCATTAGTCTAAATAAAATCTTCCAAATAAAATAGACGCATTGCATAACCAGAAAAACGACAATGACAGATTAACAGTTTTCTGTATATGTGACCTATGTTGACCTTGCCGTAAAATCTGTCAAGGTCATTACATGGTGATGATTTCTACATACATTGTAGTACTCTAGTCTTACATGTAATTACTACATGTCAAGTTTCCTTGCAATAGGTTCAGCAGTTCATGAAAAGATTTTGAAGGGTTTTACCATATATATGAGCATGGCGACCATTTTGGTCAGGTGACCTGGTTTATTGATAAATACATTTGTTCCCCTTTTCATACAGATGCTTCCTATAAAAATTGACTTTGATTGGCCCAGCGGTTTTATAGAAGATCTTTGAATATTATGGTTATATACACGTATACTGTCCCGGGGTGGGAGGCAGACCCACCCACGGGGTCCAAATTCTTTTCAGAATCTTAAATATCAAGTTCATTTGCCCATTTCCTGCAAGTTTTGCCCTTCAAAGGGCATTTTAATATTTCTCCCCATTCAAATGCATAGGCGACCTATGAATAAGAAGATTTCTTAAAGGTTTTTGCTATTTATAGCTATTGTGGCCAGCTTGGTCATGTGACCTTGACCATTTATTCAAACTTTCATTGCCCCTTCCTGACGATGCTCCACATAAAGTTTGGCTTTGATTGGCAAAGCGATTTCAGAGAAGCTGTTTTAATATAATGGTTAGTATACATGTATATAGCCCCGGGGCAGCATAACCTATGGATACATTATTTTTTCATAAACATAAAATATCTTCTGTTCGTTTTCTGTCCATTTGCATATATACTCCAAGCAAATTTTCCCTCATTTAATTACATTTTTCTAATTTCCCCCCGTTCAAATAAGTTGACATTGCCGTAAAATAGGTGAAGGTCATCCCAGGATCGTGATTAACACAAACTTTGTAGAGCTCCTCTCCCTGATGCTTTATGCCAAGCTTCAAAATCATAGGCCTTCTGGTTCTGGGGAAGATTTTTAAATGTATTTTCGCTATTCATAGCCATGGCGGCCATCTTGTCATGTGACATGGACCATTTATACAGACTTTCGTTTCTCCGTCCTAAGAATACGCCACATGAAGTTTGGCTTTGATTGGCTTTGGCTCAGGGGTTTCAGATTAGATGTTTCAACATTGTGAACAACAACAACGAGGGTATACTGTAAGCTCGCCTTCGGTTAGCCTAACGGCTCAGGTGAACTAACGTCGGTAGCAGCCTCCGTTGCGCTGTGGTTAAGCCACTCGCCTTGTAATATAGGAGAGGTAAACCGTGGTGCCATAACAATTTTCCAGGACAAATTGGTGACAAGGGCATACTGTAACGAGGCTGGAGACATGCTGTGTTCACTGTGTTAGGTTCAAGGTGCCTAGTCCTCAGACCTGACTTACGGACAAAACTGTAGACACATACATTTGAGTTCGTAACTGCACGGCTGATCGGAGTGTTAGGATGTTATGATCGTCCACTGAATCCAAACCCAACTCTAGACGTCTTGCGCACCTCTTCCTTTCATAGCACGCGTCATCTTATTTTCTAAGCACACAAACACTTGATCAACAAAGAGCTCTCTATGAGGAAAAGAGAATCTGTGAAGCTGTCTACTTGCAACTGACAGTTTAGGCCAGAATATTGCACTAGTCAGCCATCAAAGAACTCGCTAACACATATCAACCTTAATGGTCTCTCGTCTTTGTACATCCGAAAGTTTAAGGTTTTAGTCTTTTTCTGTGACTGTACATGCACGTTTGTGTCGAACCTGGTCGGAAACTCTGGAGACAGGTTTTCTCGCGAGGCAGCTCATTACATAGGCCATAGATTCAGTTTAGACGAGACCTACTAGTTTAGTCAGTTCTCACTAAACTTTGAATATTCAAATGCAGTTTACTGAACAAATGATTTAAGCTTTCTCTTGAGCAAGACGAATGGTCCCTTTCTTCATCGACAAGACTGACGTGTGACTGGTCCCTGGTTTTCATGGATATACTCCCGAGAGTAGAAAAGTTAACGATCATCAACAGTGTTCAAATTTTGCAGGTTCTAAAACAGAAAGGTCCAGATAGTAAACAGTATTGTCCAAACAACTCAATTCTGAAACTGCTTATCTGCAAAACACACAGAAAAATATGGAATTGTCGGCCTTTTGCATTCCAAAAGTCTTAAGACACTCACACTGATATGGCAAAAGTTGTAGAAATCGGCTAACTATAACTACATTTTTCCTCGGAATCGAATAATGTTAAATATGCTTCTTGCATGAACCATGAAGGTGCATGTAATTCAAAACCATTGAAATTGAAATTCTAATACATTTATGGAGTTATCTTAAAAGTGTTTGAGCAACAATTTTACAACAATTTTGTATTGGTTTGTTCCATTTAGAAAGAAATAATAGCTGTGTTGTTAAGTTAAAAAGTTTTAATAGTCAAATGATTACTACTAAAAAGAAAATGTGACATTCTTCGCATTACGAAAAACGTACCCAAGCAATATACAAAGATTTTTTAAGTCGTAAAAATTGAAACTTTTCAGACGAAATGTTTTGATATTTTTCTTATTTTTGCTCAAAACATAGATTGTGGGTACACGTTAGAGCCGCCTCGCCGATGTGGTTCTAACGAGTTCCCACAATCTATGTTTTGGAGCAAAACAAAATAAGAAAATAAGGTATACCTTTGCATATCCCAGTTTTTTCTATGTAGGTATACATGTCACGGACGTGTTTTCCTGATGGTCAGGACTTTTGAGTGAACGTAAGGATTGAATCTGAATGGTTTACTGGTGTGACGCCAAATTTACAATACATCACCAGGGGGTTGCGCCAGCAGGGAAATTAGTCCCTGGCAAAACCTTGAGGTGTAACAGAAAGTGATGATTTTGAAAAGCAGTTTCTGGCTGATTGTGTTTGGACAGTAGAGCCTCGCAAATGTATAAAGGCTATATTTTTCTGCTGGATATTTTTATTGCATGCAACTTAGTAGCAACCTCCATAAATGACAAACTGAGTAGAAATATGCAACTTTTTATTTTCCGCACAAGAAATTCTTAAAATGTCATCAAAACAACAAAATCGGTAGACAACTCATCCATCTCATATTACTATAACTGCAACTGTATTTCTGTTAACAAACCCATTCACAAAAACAATTGCAAAAACTGCTGAAACTATCAAAAAACGCACAAGAAAGGATCAGAAAGAGTAAGACAAACAAAACTTGTGGCTTGAAATGCTTGTGTTTGACTAAATAACTCGTTTGCCCACATAAATAACTCGTTTACCCACATCAATAACTTGTTTACCCACATCCAAACATTGCTAGAATTATTGCTATAACAGTATACATTTATATTTTTATCATTAATAGTCTCATAATTATTCCTGCCTCTTAATCTCATCAAGTTGAATCTTGTATATACTTTCTGTCCGTGGATGCTATCAGTGATTCCGACGTCCGTGTATGCTATCAATGATGCGAACAGTATTCCAGTATTGAATTTAATCTATTTCATTGAGGGGGAGGGAGAAATAGACGCAAGACTTTTGAATACTAAGTGATTTCCCACAAAATATTACTCGTAAGTACATGTACCTTTGGCAATCGAGAATGAAATTGCGTAAAATAGCTGCGTTCCGTGAAAGGGATCACGCTAGTTTTGATCAGTTTTCATGAAAAGTCCCGGGGTGTTCTCTCAAACCAAAGAAGCATCAAAGCCAATGAATACATTGTCAAATAGCAAATTTTAATGCGCATATGATAGGGTATGTATAAAAAACTATCGCATTTTTAATAGAGTATACGATCGATATTTACCTGTTTGTCGGAGAAATGTCCCTGGCGAAATGACAGCACGGGCTGATGACGTGTACACAAATGATAGCATACACGGAGTTTGTTTCCCGATACTGGTTAAGTATAGTGTTGCACTTTACTATGTCCGACATTCCCAGCAGGCACATGACGTCTGACGTCGTTCTGACGTCATGTGCCCGCTGGGTTGATATTTTCCTATTGGTAGTTTTCAGTTTGTCCTTACTAACGCGTGTCCCGACTGACTGTAAAAATAGCCTGATGAACGTAATCACCATCTATATTTAGCCATTGGAAAGCTTGCCTCACCGCATCCTCTGGTTTCGCTAAGATATCTCCGTACTTGATTGGGTAAATACTATTATCACGTGACATAGCGTCGCATGCTATGACTTTTTAATTGACCCATTGTAAGTCAGGGTGCAAGTCATGTTTGTATCATGCGGTAATCTTTAAATTTCGACATAAACATTCTATATAAAAGGTTCCAAAAGTATGGACATATACTAGAAATCCACGCTGTATCAATGCAATATGACATCACAAACGATAAGTAGTGAACCTCAAACACTGCGTACCAGGATAAAACTGTTGCCATGCAGTTTCTGTAAACAAATATCTGTCTCTTAATTGCACTTGATATATAGAAATATCCGCCATCACTACAACACACTTTGAGGTGGGTTTGATCAAAATTATTTCTACGCCTGTGTGCGGCTTACACAGAAGACGAATTAAAGCCACCACTTGGACACGTTGATTTTACCATATTCGAGTAAATTGTACATGTTAACCGGGGAATATTGGCTCATGTATCACCAAAGTCCCGGACACAGACTCGAACACCTGACTCAGCATTGCTCCACCACATCGCCCTGTCGTCGACATCCAGATAACAGGCACCTTATATATATAGGATCTCCAATTCTGTCCGACAACTTTACAAAGTCTTTAATGGACAATTTTATCACATCCCTACCTTAAAGAAACTGTGCCACACGAAAACTTGCCCATGCAATAAACAAAGATTTTTTGAGCTTTAAATAATTGAAAATTTTCAGTAGAAAATGTTTGATATTTTTCTTATTTTTGCTCAAAACATAGATTGTGGGTACGCGTTAGAAAGGCGTACTAACGTGTACCCACAATATATATGGGCCAGGATCTGATAAAAGGTGTCTTATGGCAGAAAAATCAAAATTTAGATATTAATTACACATGAAAGACCAAGTTTCTCTGAGTATTTCCTGAAAATTTGAAGAGATTATCTTTTCAATTAGCAAAGATATGAACGTTGAAAGGTGTGCAGTTGATGCAATCTAAACATGACGTCATAAAACTGTTGATGACGTTTGGACGTTGATGACGTTAATGTCTTTAAATCACTGTAATTAAAAGAAGGTAAGACTAAAATTCTCTAAATCCTATGGGTTTTTTTGAAGTTTAACAGCTGTACTACTGCACAGACTATGCAATAGCCACAAATTCACAAACTGTTTGATAAAACATGCAATACAAAGGGCTTACCTGGTTTTTAAAATGAGGGTAGTCCTTATGGCGCAATGGTTCCCATGGCAACATACATGATACAAATAAGGTTTGACCATAAGAAAAGTATCTGTCTTGGATTGTGTTACAATATTAAAGCTGTATGAAATAAATATCGGAACATGCCAAATAGTTCAAATTTAGATGGTTTTTAAATTTTAATAGCATAAAATGTACTTGAATGCCCGAAGACACCTTTTACCAGATCCGCGCTCATATTTTGAGCCGAGGCGGTTCCACTTGTATCCACAATAACTTTTGTTTTGAGCAAAAATAAGAAAAATGTCAAATTTTTTTCAGCTGAAATTTTTCAATTTTAAAAGCTCAAAAGGTCTGTTTATTGCATTGGCAAGTTTTCCTGATGCTTAAGCATCAAGAAACTGTGCCACATAAAAGTACGGATAATTATACGGCTGAACTGTAAATGTTGACCAATTCTGGCGTTTCGAAAAAGACACTTCTTTATCTGTAAAAGCATGAACAGACACTGTTTGTTGCAGTACGTATTTGGGGGCTACCGGAGAAGTGAATGCGCAAAAATAAAAATCCATCGGCGAAGTTTTCAGATATCTTCTGCCCCCATAAAACCCTTCTTTTTCTGGCAGTTTTAGTTGCCAGAGGATGATTGCGAGCAATAATTTTGCAGAAATACAATCCAATATCGACTCGTATACAGCACATATAGTTGAAATATTTATTGTGGCTTGCAAAAAAAAAAAAAAAAAGAAAGGACATCTATTGCTAAGATGTAAAAAGTCCCTAAATCTTAGATTTGGGATATAACGAAATTTTCATATTATGACTATGGGGCTGAATTTAGCATTATAGGAGAAGAAATATATACTCTTTTGTTTATAAAACACTTTGGCTGATTTAACAGAATCTAGACAATGCAACTAAATATTTTCACAACCCACCCTATCTTTGGCAAAAATGAACCATTCGACTTCGGACTGATTTGCATTTGTTTGTCAACAGCACTTTTCAAGCAAACAGCTATGGGCTTGTTTGACCTATGAATACTGAACAATGTCCACACATTGATTGTTCATTGTTTTGTATTTTTAAATTTATTTTGAAAGATATGGTAGCTCATTGCATAAAATCTTTAATTTACAATCTTATAGTTTATTTCTAGGTGTGCCCCCACCCCCCTTGACCAAGCATGTCCGTTTGTCAGTTTATGTATTTTTCATATTCACACAACATGATCAAAGTTGCATCTTGGGTCTAGGGGGGGACAGGGTCAGCAATGCGAAAATGCGAAATTTCCTGAAATTTTCCATAAGCTAAAATAAAGACATTTGTTATGGACAATTTAAAAGACATCAACTGTAGAATTGTAAACATTCATGGTCATATGGTGTGTATATTTAGATTCTGTAGATTTATTTATAGAGGTACAGTACAGGTCCAAAAAAAGTAAATTT
This sequence comes from Rugalucina vietnamica, assembly GCA_964017185.1. Lineage (NCBI taxonomy): Eukaryota > Metazoa > Mollusca > Bivalvia > Lucinida > Lucinidae > Rugalucina > Rugalucina vietnamica. The sequence continues at coordinate 10,465,677 of OZ024884.1, read as the reverse complement.
GCTTTCAATCTATGTGTATTGCATGAATGCTTAGAAATGTGAATTCCGAAACTGATGTTAAAACTGACATAAATTGTGTCATTGACTTTAAACACACACACATTAATAATAATGAGATAGGCATTCTTGTCTATGAAAGCGACATATTTGTCAACTACGGAGTATCCCAATCTAATGCATAGATGTCCTTGGAAAACAAACGCCACTACATGGTAGCTCTTTTTCATATTCATCGCTGCTTGTTTGGTCCACTTTAAAAGCTACAGTGATATGACGTATTCGAGACTTCTGAAATACTTGTTGAATGGTAACTTGAAATGTTCACCAACATATGCTTTCCTTTAGTTTTCGACACAAATTCTTTGTATTTAAGTCACGTTTAAACCCGCATACACAGCTCAAAATAAACCTGAGTACAAACACTTAAGAAATGACTAATTCAGAATAAGCAATACATGTACTAGAGATTACAGGTGAAACGCTAAACGGACAACACCACACCAGGGACAGGGTTTGACCGGATGGGGATCAGTCCCTAGCTCTCACAAGAGAAGTGAACATAGACGCACAATCACTGATATTTTAGCCCCGAAGCCAGAAAACCGGTCTTTGGGGTTTCCGACCAGGCCCGACACAAACCGGCTTATGTATCACCCCAACATGATTCCCTTATTTCTTGTTTATATTTGTGTATAACAGAACCACTGTAGAGGGCGAGGTTAGGCGCCTATAAAACTGGTTTAAGCGCCCCAGTAATTTTATATTACTGATCGTTCCAAGGCGATACTTCTATTGTGGTTCTAATTATTTTGTGTTTTGGAGTCGAATTTTTGTGTTGTTTTCATATTTTTAGTTCAGGTAGGATAACTGAGTGGCCGCCTATTGGGGAATAGCTGCTCATTCGGCTTACGACATGTTTTCATGGTATAAGTTTTTAAGTGTCATTTTAGTTTTTTCCAACCCCTCGGTTTATGGAATGGGAATTTCTTTCTGATTGCGTCATTTTCTGATCATTGCCTATTTGTACTTTTCTGTACTGTCTCAGAAGCAGGCTAGAAGCTTGAAATTTCGGATTTGAGAAAACGCGAAATTGTACTATCCGTGTATAAGCGGAAACAAAGGCGCTGAGCAGCTTAGCACTTACTGCGAAGCTGATCTACGCCTTTGTTTTCGCCTAGGCAAAATTCCGTTTTTCTCATGTCACTCTGATATCTCAGCAAATGTGACCGGTGAATCAGGGAGATCTTGATAGTCTTGTTCCTGGAGCTGTCTGTAAATGAGCCGCCTCGTGGGAAAACCAACAATGTGGTTTCCGAACAGGTCCGACACAAACCGGCCTGTACAGTCACAGAAAAGAGCTAGAAGCTTGAAATTTCGGATTTAAGTAGAAGATGAATTGTACTATCCGAGTAGCGAAAACAAAGGCGCTGATCAGCTTCGCGGTTACCGCGAAGCTGATCTGCGCCTTTGTTTTCGCTTATGCAGATTGTTGGTTTTCCCACGAGGCGGCATAAATATCTGCTGAGGCTGTCTGCCATGCTGATGAAATTATGCAACGCTTATTCGTTTGGACAAAAAGTATAATTCGGCAAATAGCTAATTGTATGAGCGTCAGTATATTTGGGCAAATAGGTCACTGTATAGGCGGCAACTTTAATATTTATATCTAGGCGTGGTCGGTTAGTCCAGCTGTTCAAGTAGGGAGATTATAGAAAAGTCGAACTCGGTCAGCCTAGAGCGCTGTCTCATATTTACCTGTATTTTGTCCAATCCAGTGAATTAGATAAACTCGTATTTCATTTTTATTTTCTAACGGAAAACATGTGAGTTGAGTCGTTCAACTGTATACCTTTAGCGTTTTCCTAGGTCAAAATCAGACAAAACTCAATAACGTATTCATGAGGTAACGTCCATACGGTAACCTATTTGCCGAATGAATACCTTATTAGGCATGGACTACTTTTGACCTAGGTAAAACACTATTGACATTCACGTGGTATTGTTTACATACAAACCCGTTAATAATCGGTGACACACACTGCAATTGTGACAGAAGTTGAGGTTAGATATTCGAGTTTTCTCTTAAGCGTGCACTCTTCTGAAAAATAGATGAGCGCAGGCCATGCAGAAATTGAACATTTAATGAAAGAAAGTAATATAAGAAATCCCGGTTATTTCGTTTTCGCAAACACTTCAATGTTATTGTGCTGGAAGAACTATATGTTCATGTGGCGGAAGTGTTTGCGAAAACGAAATAACCTGGATTGTTTATGTTATTTTCATTCAATACATATTCATTTTCTGCATGGCCTGCACCCATCTATCAGTCAGTAGAGTAAATGGTTTATACGAATACGAATACGAATAGTTTATTTAGCATAAAACATGTATGTATACAATGTTTATAGCCAATACAAATACACAGTGATGACATAGTTTTACAGAAGAGCAAAATAGAAACTAGCATGCATTATTCATAGATATAAATATCCACATCAATATAAGCTGAGAAATTGCCTTTTGATACTACAATAGTCATGATATCCGAATTTTCATTGCAGAATATATATACTTAGCTAGATTGTTTAATAATTTAGGAAAGGTCTAGTACCAGTTGACTGGCAGCAGCGATTTGACGTTGAAAGTTAGCAATTATGACTTCAAAGGGAAATAGATACTGTTTTCCTTTTGTGCACAACACAGGTGTTGTGCAACTTCGCAGACGGGTTTGGTATCATCCTCAAAATAACAAAAGGCGGTAGACATAAAGTATCTGAAGTTGCATGTTAATACATACTAAAGAAATTTGAACAAGAATACGATATGACAGTAAATAGATGGATTGCGTGATCGTCTCTTCACTTAATAATGCATAATACTTATAACAGCCAAGAATTCAACATTAAGATCAGGAAGAATTGTATAAGCTGACATTTGAAGCAATACAAATGTTTTGCAGTAGTACAAAAACAACAGTTTAATAAGGTATTTGTAAGACCAAAACTGATACCAAGACGGCTTCTACTAGCATAAATATACATGCTTTGGACAAAAAGGGACATTTTTAACCACACTGTAAGTAATGTAAATAGTTTAGATACCCTTTCATTTGATACATTTTCTACTCATATTATGACAACTCTTACGTTGTCTTTACTTCATCTATGTGCAAATATAATAATAATTTGTAAAATATGAAAGTCAACTGGCAGCAGCTATTTTATGTTAAAATGCTATGATAAGTTGACTGGCAGCAGCGATTAATCCTAAAATCATAAAATGGCTAGTGACGGTCAACTTGCAGCAGCCAATTTAATGTAAAATCGTTATTACCAGTCAACTGGTAGCAGCCAATTTAACGTAAAATCGCTATTACCAGTTAACTGGCAGCAGCCATTTTAACGTAAAATCGCTGCTGCCAGTCAACTGGTAATAGCCACTCCGAATAATTTATTTGAAGAAGATAACATTAAAGTTTCAAATTTATTAATTGTTGGCCAATGACAAAAGTGTCTTTTAAAGTATTTGCTTCTTAATTCTCGATATTTAGGGTAGACAAGTAAAAAATGGAATTCGTCCTCGATCTTTACCATATTACAAGATTTACAAAGTCTTTGTTCTCGGTCTATATCATCGTATCTTCCGGTTTCGATACGTAAATCATGAGATGACGTTCTAAGCCTCGACATGGCAACCTTGTATTTATTTTCTAATATAACATCTAGGTATTTTTCTTGTTTAAAATCATGTTTAAAGAGACAGTACGATTCTAACCGACTGGAGTAATTAATTTCTGTATGCCATTTTTGACAGTACATATCAATTATCCGTTGCTTTATTGTATAGAATGGAATTTCAATTTCCGATTGCTGATTCCAGATATACTCTAAGCCATGTCGTTGTAGGATTGATTTTATTTGATAGGCCTTATTTTTGCCGTGGTAATTGATATTTCTATCCGAGTCTGATTTTAACATCAAATAAGCATTTTTAACGAGGGCGTTGTTGTTTTGTTTCAAGATTTTTATCCAGTATTTGACCATTATAATTTTACGCGTTATTGCCATTGGTACTCTACCTAACTCTACATTAGTGCTGTTAGATTTGTTGACCTCTGCGTCGCAGAAATTTCGTATGTATCGGCTCTATATCGGAAGCCTAATGGTTTCCCCAAATTTCTGCCCCAATTTGGGGTCAGATCCTAGTAGAGTGTCAAATAATTTGCATTTCTGTGATATTGGTAGGTCCACGTTATTGAAAACGGTAAAAAGATTAGACAATGCAAATGATGCATGCTGTGCTATACATTTTTGGCTGCGGTTCCAGTTGCCATTTTTAAATAATGTCAATCCTAAATGTTTGAAGGAGTTGACTAGTTCAATTGCAGTGTTATTATATGAAAAAGTCATGATAACTTATTCCGTTTTCAAATATCATGGCTTTTGTTTTATTGATATTTATTTTGATACCCCATGTATGAGAAAAATCGATTTTTTTCATCTAAACTTCGGATGGAATGTATTGTGCGTCACCCATTCCATACCACGTGATTATCAGCTGTGAAAAGCTGAAAGATACAACTCACCTGTTTTCCGTTAGAAAATAAGACCGAAATAAGAGTTTGTCATTGGATTGGACAAAATACGGTAAATATTGACAACACAATAGGCAGACTGAGTTCGACTTTTCTTTAATCTCCCTATTTGAACAGATAGACTAACCGACCACGTCCAGATAGGAATATTTAAGTTGCCACCTATACAGTGACCTGTTAGCCCATCAGTGGCTTTAGCCGGTTCATTTATACACTTGCGTTTATTGTTTGCTGGACGTGTTCCGGCAACACAATCCATTCCGTTCGGGACAAAACACCAGTAAAATTAAATCAATTTCGAGATGGCAGCCCCGTTGAAAGCGAGAGAAAGACACTTTCAATCAATACCATTAAAATAATTGAGCCTGTGCGTGACAAAACCAACAATTTGGGGCTCCGACCAGGTCTGACACAAACGGGGCTGTACAGTCACAGAATAAAGCTAGAAGCTTGAAACTTTGGATATAGGTAGAAGAGGAATTTTACTATCCGAGTGGCGAAAACAAAGGCGCTGATCAGTGATCTGCGCCTTTGTTTTCGCATATGCAAATTATTGGTTTTCTCACGCACAGGCTCATATATGAATTACAAATTGAGTAATAAATAAGAATTGAAAATAATTTGAATAATATTCGTTCGTCATAAAACCTTTGATGAAACGACCAACAAAATCTTTGATCTGTGTACTAATAATGACGTTATCTCCTTTGGAAACTTACTTAAATAAATAATGTTGACGATAATTTCACTGCCTTGAATATTGCTTATTAGTGTTTTCTTTTGAAAAATTTCTAAACAGCTGTCATTCATCTCAAACTAACTAAAATTACATAATATGTTAGTTCAACCTGAGATTAATAGACAAAAAGAACTCCTCGTACTTTAGCACTCGTTTGCAGCCGATAAATAAACACAACAAAAAACTTCTATACTAAACGAAACTTCTAAACTGTCAGTTGACACAATATATTTTAATGATAATCCATGTATCATAAAGAACTTTTGAATAATATTTGGCACACTATTTTGTGTCACAAATTGCTTTTCGCATATTACGCGAAAACAAAGGCGCAGGTCAGCTTTGCAGTAACTTTGTTTCGCTAGTCGGCGAACCACTGCAGAAGCTGAGGGTGAGGTTACATGTACGTATCTGTAAAATCAATTTAAGCACGCCAGTAATTTTATATATTTGATCGTTCCAGTGCGATGCTTCTATGGTGGTTCTTATTGTATTACGTCATGGTGTTTGATTTTTTTTTTGTGCTGTTGGCGCCTTTAGTATGTTTTCATATTTTAGGCTCGGTTAATTCCTTTGTTCAATAGATCAAATATGGCGACTGAGGTATTGAATTACTCAACTGACGTCACAGCTTGACCTGTCACGTGACCTAAGAAATCAATTTCCAATTTTGACAGGTCTAAAAATAAATGGCCTTCAAAATTATAATTTCGAAAGATTTTTTTTTCTTTTGCGTGAAATAACCGCAAATACACCAAGGATGATAATAATAATTTAAATGACGATTCATTATAACTTTAAGTTTAGTTAACTGAGTGGCCACCTTTTGAGAAAATAGCTGCTCATTCGGCTTACTATATATTTTCATGGTAAAAATACCTGATTGTTAACTTGTTTTTCCATCTCGGTTTTTGGAGTGGGAATCTTTTTCTGATTGCGCCTTTTCCTGATCGTTGCCTACTTGTGCCTTCGGTGGAAAGTACAATTTCACTGCTACTTGTAGCCAAAATATCAAGTCTCTAGCCATATTCTGGAGCTTCACAGGCCGGCTTGTGTAAGACCCGTTCGGAAACCCCGAGGACCAGTTTTCTCGCGGTGCGGCTCATATCGTAAAAAGGTACAAGTAGGCATAGATCAGGAAAAGGCAATTGTAATTTATGCACAACATGGATAACCGGTCACTTAAATTAAGTAAAGCGTGGTGCCTTAACCTGTTGACGACTCGTCACACATAAGCACAAATCCCTCGACGTAGACTTGCGCAGACTTGCGTTTTATTGTTAAAAGAATTCTATTGTTGGTTTATTGTTTTGATAACGTGCCGACAGGACCGTAATTGTTGACTGGAACGTAAAGCAATCAATCGAACAAAAGCTGTTGTTGTTGTTGTTGTTTTTTGTCGCAATTTAATGCAAGTCTACGTCGAGATATATTCGTTTATGTGTGACGAGGCAACTTATAAGGCTTATCGAATGAGCACATCACTGTAAATTGTGAAAATGAAAATCTGTCAGATTTAGAATTTATTGGTTGTGAAGTTCAGAAATGTACAAGAATTAGGTGCTGCGGTATTTGGTAGAATAATTTATATGCTGTGGCGGTTTAGAAGTTTTGTTTAGTATAACTTAGTTGTCAAACATTTTCGGTAATAAGTTTATGTTCAATTATATCGAGTCCTCGTCCTTAGTTACGGCAAAGAAAGTCCAATTGACTGCTAGCTGTAAGAAGCATCGCAAGGTATGTCTTGATATATGTATAACATTGTGGATTTAACTAAATTGTTGCATTTTTCGTGGCTCATATAAAATTGCCAAAATCTTAATTATATAAAAAGTGTCTGCTTTTTTCATTTGTATTCACTAATTAGTCAGATATGCATGTGATATAGAGAAAGAATCCGAATCAAACATTTTTAGAATTCCTTTTATTGGAAGAAACTTCTTAATCGCCACTCCATCATTTTTCTTATACCTCAGCATCTTACTTATATCTAAACATTTCAAAAATTCACACTCAATAAACATAAATCATTTTTACAGAATCTGAAATATTTCTTTTAACATAAAAAGATACTTAATGTTCATTCGATCAGCCAACGTGTGCATCGAGTACAACCTCGAAACGGACTCACTCCTTGAATAATTGCTCCAGGGTAAAAGTAGGAAATGGTCAGGAAAGGCCCAATCCGAAAGTAATTCCCACTCAAAAAACCGAGGTGGGAAAATTGACAGTAAGGTACGAGTGATGTTCTTTAATACTTGTCACTTGCTTGATTATTTTTCCTGTGGACAATCAATGAGAATGTTGTTCATATGTGGTGAAAGCCAAATCTTTTTTGATCAGATTGGTATCAAAATTATTACTGTATGACACACGGTCATATCGTAATCGCATTTTAAAACAGGGTACAGTAATGGCACTGCGTTGTTTTTCGGTTAACTTACAATATGTAATTTCGATCCCTAGTATAGAAAAGGCTATAACTTTCGCAACAGTATATATAGGCCCACTTTCATTTTACACATTGTTTTGTCATTCATATAAGCAACAGAAAACACTTTTGCAGAATATTTTTACTTTGACTTTATAGAATTACTTCCCCCTGCATTATGACGTCATTATATTTTTAATATACGTCATTCAAAATTAACGCACAGGTTACATCTTTTCGTATTTTTATATTTCGTAAATTGGATTGCATAGGGAATATCTCGAATTGATAGTTAGCACAAGTTTGTCTTAAATGGTCTAAATGGACATTCGCTTTAAGTTACTAAATAGGCAATTTAACATTTACTTCAGATATAAGGTTGAGCAGGTACTCAGTTTCTAAGAGAGCTGTCCGTCGTTATCATAATAGAAACTCTGTCAAATTTCATGATTGAAAACGTCAATCTAAACGCTTCTTGAATGTATCAAGAAAACAGATTTTTGAAAGTTGTAGTAGCATTTGTACATGCAATTATTGTGGTATGGACACCTCTTCCGCTGAAATTTTGTGTTACCTTCCAACTTCATACTACTCATAAACCAAGGTTTTAGACTGGAAAGATAATCCAAAACTTATATCAATGGAATTAGCAAAGGTCTGATACACAGCAGCATTTACATAATTGGACAGGAAATTATTAGGCCCTGAAACTTCTATTCTGACGTTCTTTCAATTTATCAACTCGTAAAAACTGGCATTGTACTATGTTTACAGCTCTCGTAAAAATTGCAATTTCTTGCACACCAGATAGAGAAATCCTACATTTTACCCCATGTGAGATTCTTATCTCACCCTCGTTATCTCACCCCGGTCGTACCCTGCGTTCAAATGTTCTTTTTTAACACTGGTTGTATAGGACGTCACGTAATTTCGTCGCTAAGCGCACACGTCACAATGACGTCAAAACGTTCTAAATCAAAATGGCGGACACCGCGATTTTATCATTTTTCTAGGTAAATAGTATAAAAATCAATCTTCGCTGCATTAAGGTGAGCAAGAAAAAGAATCCATCATTCGTGTCAGGTATGGATAGACAAATCTGTCCCTCGGGTCACAATTTGGCATCACTCGGCGAGCCTCGTGATGCCAAAATGTGACCCTCGGGACAGATTTGTCTATCCATACCTGACACGAATGTAAGATTCTTATATTCTGTTTTAGGAAAATAAGTTTTCACCAGAGCATTGGCAAGGTAATGGAGGTTCCACAGAAACAAAATCGTTCTTTTAACCCCTTTAAGTTCAAACATTATACTGTTTATTGGGACATGGTGAAGTAGGTATTTGCAGTGTCATAAGGGTGTCCCTCTTTAGAGACTTAGTTTGTTATGATAAATTGCACCATCCTAAAATGGTTGGGTGATTTCAATATCGCAAAGATCCCATCTTTAATGACCAAGTATATTTGCTCTGGTACAGATGCTGGTTTAGGAGAAAATGAGTCGATGACAAGAATTAAAGAACATCCCTCGTACTTATACTAAATGGTATCGTAAGCCGAGCATCTATTTCTCAATAGGCGGTCACGCAGTTATCCAAACAATTAGAATATCATAACGTACATAAAGTGCAAACGACAAAACAATAGGAAGGGTGTGTTAGAATATTTGTTAATATAACTTGGGAGTGCTGCCTGAGACGTTTTTGAAAAAGCTTAAACAGCAGTCACACTGTAGCGTATAACCCAAACGCGCGCCGGGCGTATGAAAAATCTCAACACGCTGAAGACTTTGGGCGTATAAAAATTAATTTGTTCCTTTAACACGCTTTAGCAATCACACATTAGCGCGCAACTGGGGCGTGTGCCGGACGTATAAAAAATCTCAAAGTTTTGGAAAACGGTTGTGATACGTCCCAGACACGCTAAGCACGCGCTACATGCGCGCATCGAACGTTCACACGCTTGGGGCACGCTACTGAAGCAAGATCTAATAAAATCGGAACGCGTATGGAACGTACACTGGCGTGCTTCAAACGCGCGCCAAACGCGTTCAGAGCGTATTTAACGAGCCCGTAGCGCGCGTGGAACTTATTCGGGACGTGTAAGTCACACGCCCGGGACACGCCGAGCTTTTAGAAAATTTTTAAGCATGTTTAAATTTTTTTTAGCCCAAACGCGCGCGAAACGCGCAGAGACTTTTAGCGACGTACAGCGACGCGCGCCGGACGTACACCAAGCGTACCCAACGCGCTTGTAGCGAGTTTTGAACGTGTTTCCGACGTGCGTCTGGCGTGTGAGGAATTTTGCTATTTTTTCAACACGCCCGGTGCGCGTTTCACTTATACGCTGATGTGTGACTGCTCTTTAAATCTCAATAGTTGGTTTGCCCTTCTAGATGAATACCTACAGCCTGGTGTACTTTGTAATCGTGGTCTTCACAGAGAGCATCTCTGCACATTACATAAGCAACCCATGTAGTTCCAGTGGCCACACTAACGGTTGTAGCATTCCCGGGGGCTTGCAATATCTCTACAAAGACGTCTTTGAACCAGCGTGTGATAAGCACAATATCTGTTACGAATGTGTACGTAAACTTTTTTTTATCTGATTTATTAACTACGCTTGTCGCCACCATGATATGCTACTAGTAAACATATACGAATTAGATGGTGACGGATACGGACATCGAACTTCGACAGAAATCAAGCTAAATTTCAGGGTCGTTTCAAAACAAAACAAACTAAATAGTGAAATGACATTTTGTGTGTACATGTATCAGTCCAATTCACATCATTAAATAAATCTTCACACTATTAAATAAATATGTTTCTTCCTGCACACAAGATTTCTTCTACAGTGTACAACACTGCCTTCGTTGGTGTACATGCCTTTGTCATAGATTGTGGTTACTCGTAAAACCGCTTTGTCATAGATTGTGGTTACTCGTAAAATGTTTTATGATATTATTTTACAGGGACACAAATATCACATAAGTCGACGCACATGCGACAAGCAATTCTGGAGTGACCTACTTAACGCCACTTGTGTAGGTAGCCAGCTGTTTTGTAAAACGGTCCCTCACAAGTACTACATAGCTGTCAGAATTGGGGGTCGCTCTCGTTATGTCACTTCTTCTCCGGAGTGGTGCAATCAAAGATGGGTTTCATACTGTTTGAACGCATGAAAAGGATTTTTCAGCGTAAATTGCCACCTGGTGGTGAACTACGCTTATTTATTGTATTTTGAACACATACTTGAACGCAAAAGTTTCGCAACGCTTACGTAAGCTTTCAGGATTGATTTTTCTTATCGATGCTATGATTTCATCTACATATGATCGTCAGTGGTCCATTCAACTTTAATAAATTTAAGATATTATATTAGAGTAAAGACTGTTGAATAGCATTGACATTATGTTATTTTGATTTGATAAAGTTTTAATTATGATAAGAACAAGAAAAGTATAATATGAAATTCATATTATAAAGGCGTTGTTAAATAAAATGAATTATCTCCATCAAATTAATGGCTCTGTCCCGCTATGATGAAAATGTTTTGGCCAGACTAAATCAAACCTTCCTTGATCAAAGGATCAGTGTCTGGAAACAAAGTCCTTGTTTGCCAGTGTAATATGCCATGCAATAGAGAGTCAGTTCGATCTGCACCTATTAAACTTTAGAAATAACATTTTGCCGTGTTTATATTGAAGAGACATGTTTTGCACATAGTCTACCACGCAGATTTATTATTAGAGAGACAATGACTTAAAAAATAAGCATTTTGATAGGACAGAAAGAAATAATTCATGATGAAAATTGTGCATGTGAGTGAAGCAAATTGAAAAGTGATCATGAGAATAAAATTAACCGCTTACTGACTTTCAATGTACATGTACAAGTAATGACTGATTTTGCTTTTCAAAGCTGGGGAACTTTTCTTTTAAAAGGAAAATTTTATTCCAAACATAGCCGGTTCAGTCAGAAATGATAATTAACATGTGCTTCACCGTCATGTACACCAATGATAGCTTACACGGAATTTGTTTGCACTAATACAGTGTACACACCGAACATTCGGCTTGTCAAATTCCAACTGGTACATGTACGTCAAATTCCAGATGTTTATGCCAGCGCGTGCGTTTTGGCTATTTTGCTGTATTTTACAAAGAATACCTAAACTTTTCATGGTATAATCTTATATTTTTTCAATCTCCATCTGAAGGATCATTGATAATCAACTTTTACAGTGTATTTATCGTTTTATTCTGTTGCTTGGCGACAAAAACAATACGCCAAAGTACAGACGGGCGAATGTCATATGATAAGTGAAATTACAAGGAAAGTACGACCGATACGGAATGACCCAGACGGTAAATCAACATTTTATGATACGGGTCTACTAAAACACTTCTTTATTATGCAATAGTCAGTATATGGTTTAATTTGCATCGCTACTAACCATAAATTGTATAAAGAAAACATTACTTGGAAAGGAAATAAAGTAAAACGGCTGTCTTTAAACGATTTTATATGCCACTTTTTTACTCAAGATGACCAGCCGATGAACAAAAAGCTGTTTGTACTTTTGACTATATAGAAATTTTGAAAAAAATGAAAGCAGATAGTGTGAACATTTGATAATATTCCACATAACTAAACTGATACATGACTACTGCAAAGTAATTTTAAATATTCAAATAGAACACTATGCGACTCAGTACACGTACATGTATAAGCGCCATGAGACGGGGAATTATTTACGAACAGGGCATTGTTTCTAGCTTTAATTATGTGCATACCCGTAATTTTGATTATAAATTCAGTATGGCATGGGCCGGAACTGAACTTTGCGGTCTGTGCCTGAGCATACCAGGGGTCAAACTGATTGTTGGTTTCCTTATGCTCCAATGTCCAGGGGCGTTGTGTGTTTTTGATTGTTTGTATTGATGCTTTACGCCCCAGTCAACAGATTAGGTCATGTCGGGACGTCGCCTCCATTTTATGGGACTTTCACGCAAAATGAGTGCTGGAAATTTAAATTACTTCCGCATTAAGGGGCAACACCAACCAGCTTCATGTTGGTCTTGAACCTGCTAGGTGTTGTGAAACATGGAACGCAAGAAAACTCAAAAACAAGCTTTTGGGTACTTGAAACCATATAATTGGAAAATGTTTGGACATGTAAGAGCAACATATAATCATAATTAATAATAATATAATAATGGCTAACTTGTCCAAATTTTTTCAACAATATACCTCCAAATCCCACACAATCACAATCCTACAAGTGCTGGAAATATAACCATCCAACTAAGCCAAAAATGCTTATACATATCTATGGTATGACTTGAACCACGTTTGGGGCAAGCTCAGACCAGAGAGGTTGACCAGTAATCAGATGGTCGGTCAGATGTGTATAAGCTTTACCTGGATGTACAAGCAGCCCATCTATTTCTTTAGCCCCCAATGGGTGAGTGCCCATATCGCAACCCGACCACCTTCAAATACATATACTGATGTACATTATGTGCACCCTGCATACTGCCACAGAGTCCGGGAGCTCAAAAGTCATCAACATGGCACACGTATGTGTCGGTCATGGTTCGAGCCCACAACTTCTGGAGGATGATGAGAACTAACTACCCACTAGATCACACGACCGCACAACAGGCTGTGGTTAAGGTCGTTGACTATCAGCGCCTTTAAAATAAGATTAACCAAGGATCAAGAACTGAGACAATCAGGTGGGAATCTTTTTCTGATTGTGCCTTTTCCTGATCTTTGCCTGCTTGTACCTTTTCAAACCCCAACCACTATATCACTCTCATAAAATTATACTGTGCAGCAGACACACGAAGTTGAAACAATTTCGAACCAATGTTGATTCAGTCAACTTTGAAACAATGTTGTAGAATCAATGTTGATTCAGTGCATCGAGTTGATTCAACAATGTTTAAAGGTTGACCGAAACAACATTATTGTAACATTATTTCAACAATGTGTGTCTTAATGTTGATTCTACGGTTTCAACATTTTGTGCAAATGTTCATATAGTGAATCAACGTCGTGTGTCTTTAAGGCGGCCATTCTCTCTTTACCCATCTATAAACTGTATGACATCCATATCATTTCCAATTCAAGAAATACAATTTATTTTTGAACGTATACTTCCAAGTTGACCAAGGCCAAACAATGCCAGGGTGCCATGGGTATTTGAAATAATCGCACTCAACACGTCTGATGCGACGCGTATCCAAAGTCGTGTCTACGTCTGTTATTTGACGTATCAAAAGCTATTGTCCGTCTGTCTGGTCTTTCAGGTATAAAGCGACTGTCATTGTTCGTATCATGTAAAATCACACATGGTTCAAAAGAATGAGCTGCGCTATTAATAGTAGTAATTAATTTGAATAAAAGCTTAAATCAGGCTTTTAAATAGATACTAAGCTATAAATATTCGAGCATGCGACTTTTAATTATTTCTAGTTATGGAGATATTTGGCAAAAAGTAAGGATGTTTTCTGAAAACGTGCCATTTCAAGACTTTCCTGCAATGTTTTTGCTAATCCAAGGATAAGCTGACCACGACACCTGTATGTACAGATGCGTGGATGTCCACACAAGACTGCCGATTATTATTTTCTTTTGAAACCATTAGCTAAAGTATTATAAAACAAGAAAAAACAACAAAAATAGTTTAACCGCCAAAACGCACGCGCTGACATAAACATCTGGAATTTGACGTACCAGTTGGAATTTGACGAGTCGTATGTACGGTGTGTAATAGATTTACAATAAGCAATCTAAGGATGCAGGGCAGACTCCTTGAATGCAGGTTCAAGTCCACCAAAAAGGGTTCCTTTTCAACAGTTTACCAGATTTTTCACAAGGAAGAGGGGAGGGGGGGTCAAGCGAAACCCCTCTTCATTTGCCACTGCAGGGGGAAAATCATGCCTTCCCATAAGTTGATGTTGTTAGCTAAAACGGCATAAGTTGTCGTTTTTGAAAGGTAATACTTGTTTCCATTAGAGTCTATATTGAGGGTTTGATAGTGAGTGTCCCGATTCAATCTGTACAATTATATCTGGCAGTATCATCAGAAATCAGTAGCAAATGTCTCTTATTTATTTATTTATTTATTTATTTATTTATTTATTTATAAACCCCTTTAATCATTTAACCGATATCCATGAATAGTGCATGTAGCCAGTCTATTGTCTTGCAGGAATGTGGAACAGCTGATTATTGACACAGGTAATTCAAGTATATATGATAAATAATCCTTTGATTAAGGCCACATGTTTTCTGTATTTCATTCGAACCCATACTAGAAATACTATATTGTATCATGTTTCTGAAATTTGATAAAAAATAGTCAATGAAAAATGACAATTTATCATATCAAAAGCACAGACAAACCCTGTGATTAACATCTTAAAGATATTAGGAAAAATGGACCAGTCCATCTAGATGTAGGTCAGTCCTTTGGCATTCAGAAAATAGTGATAAAGGCTGGTAATTACAATGTATTCTACAAATGGATGCTTTTTAAAGGAATACAATCAAAACAGCTGTGTTTGGAATAGCAAAAATCCTGTAAGTAATGCAATAACTCACATGCAAATTCTCAACTACAGAAGAAAGAAAATGGCTGCCAATTGTCTGCCTTGAAAATTAAGGGGACAGAAACTATAGTGCTTTAGTGATCATTGAGTTTTATGTTTTTGAAATTAGACAATTTTGCTTGATACCGCTAAATGGAAATCAGTGCGTGACAGGAGGGCTGTATGTTTCCTTCATTAACCACAAACATATTTTTTTAGAATAGTTCTGAAAGTAAAGATATGCTTGCAGTTTTTCCAGCATCACATAGGCTTCAGTAACAATGCCTATATCCTACAAGCTGTTGTAATATGCTATGTAAAGTCCGCAAATCATGCACTTCGTAACTTCTATTAGCAATGGATAAGTTCATTTGTATTTCAAAAGTTCAAAAAAAAATGACCATATAGGCACATCTACATTGCATCCCTTGTTCATCTGAAGACCTCACAATTCATAGCCATTATTGCAAAAGGGATGTCAGGCTATATGGAAACAATTTTATTTACTGGCATGAAGTTGTATCATAAATATGAATGCTGAAAACAATGTTAAAATGTACAATTAATCCGTATAATTTCTTTAACTACTGAAAATTCATTTTCCTTTATCACATTAATTTCAAGACATATCCCTTTTACTTCAATTAACTACAATGGAATAGTCCGTATCAATTTTGAAAACAATATTAGGCCTTATATGCTTATCTTATGAATGATTATTACACTAATTAATATAGAGAATTATTCTTTACAGCTGTATATGAAAACTTATTACTTGAACAAACACCAAAAATGGAGAAAAAAAAAAACTACCATCCAACAGTACATTTTTTTTGCGCGCAATACTTCTGTAAATGTTAAACATTATGTCAATAAAATTGTGCATGTGCTGCACTATTTTTCGGGGTATACTTATCACTAGAAATCTTTATTTCTGTATTTCAAACACAACGTTTTGAGTAATTTCAGGGCTAATTTCCACTAATATCTGCAAATATTTTTTCTGACCACATTACCTGGACCACGAATGAGCAATAAAATATAGACACATGTAATGGAGGCTCTTATCCATCGAAGCATGTCCCAAGATTTCGTCGACGTTACTGTTTTCTTGTCATTGCGTACTTCAACTATTTTTTGAAAGAACGAATGTTTTAGACGAAATAGTGTGAAATACAGTAACGTCTTTAATACGCCACGTCGAAAGACGTGATCATGTTTCGAACAAAAATATTCTACAGTAACTGCATAGTCTGTACATGGATAAAGGACAGGAAAATGCGAATGTAAATATAATGCGGAACTTTTCCGTTTTAGTACATGTAAAAAGTTTCTTAAATACACAAATGAATCTTTAATCTATATATCGATGTATTCTTTATGTTTTAGAAGTCACATGTACGATTTTCATACTGTGCACATTCTCGTATCTCACAAACCGCACTTTATCCCACGTTGTCTTTGCTTTTATGCTGTAATACCTCTCTCAGGTGATAATGCGAGGAATGTTCTGATTTACTGTAACCTGATACCTAGATTCCAGGTATTTAAGATAAGTCGAATCAAAAATCATTTTTTGTACGTTTTTCATCAAAAACTAATATCATCTAAATAATTGAAGGGGTTAGTGCAAGAACGTGTCTAAGTCCACTTTTGTCAGACATTATGAAAACTTGTCCAAGCAATATACAGAGATTTTTATAGTTATAAAAATGAAAATTTTCAGCAGAAAAGTTTTGATATTTTTCTTATTTTTGCTCAAAACATAGATTGTGGGTACACAATCGAGGCGGTTCTAACGAGTACCCAAAATCTATGTTTTGGAGCAAAAATAAGAAAAATAGGTATACCCCTGCATACCCCAGTTTTACTATATAAAAGTGGGGTTTAAGGGGGTATACTTTACACGGACATGTTTTCCTGATGAATTGAGTTTTTGGTGCCAATGGGTTCTACATATAAAAAAGTTACAATCTGATATAGTAATTATAGTTTGTGCTGCCTTTCAAATGTTTTCTTGTTGAATTTACAAACAGGTGGGGAGGGCGGGCCGGCTTAGTCCATGTTTGGTGCAAGAATATGTCTTAAGGCCAATTCACATGCGCAAAAAATACACGCGTGTAAATATACTCCGGTGTGTATTTATATTTCGGTGTGCAAATCAACCTGAGAGTAAATTAAAATTGCGTTCGCATAGGTTTTATCACCAGGAGTATTTTTGTATGTAAATTTATCATTTCTGGATTAAAACCTGTTCATTTAAGTTTTTTTTGTATTTACAAGACAAGACGAGGCTGCTTCAAGTGTTCTTGTAGACTTTGGCAGCAGAGGAGAATCATGTAATAGTCAGGCATAGCCTTAGCAGTTATACAGTTCCCTATATCATCCTTTCACAATGAATTACAATTAAAATGCCCCAAGAAGAATCCTCGCCAAGAATGATAGAGGAATAATGTGGCTGTTTGCACTCTATATGATCTAAAATTTGATAAATGGCAATAAACTCTTATTTAGCAACGATGTCCACAGTTTCAGCAACTGTCATATAATCAGTGTAAAAATTTGTTATCTAAAAGCAGAATATTGACTTAAAATAAAAATAAATTTTACTTTGCGTTCACATGGGACAAAATAGTGTGTATTTGTAAAAATATTTGCATCTGGTCAGACCCAGGAGTAAATTTACCCATATGTAAATATACTCCGGTGTGTATTTGCGTTTGCATGCGCCATTTGCTTACCCCGAGTAAAATTTGCACACCGGTGTATATTTACACGCGTGTATTTTTGGGGAAATGCGAATTGGACTTTAGTCCACAGCATTTAGTGCAAGGGCGTACCTAAAGTCAGGAATCGATGCAATTATATTTGAGCCACCTCGTGGGAAAACAAACAATGTGGTTTCCGAACAGGTCTGACACAAACCGGCCTGGGCAGTCATAGAAGCAGGCTAGAAGCTTGAAATTTTGGAGTTAAGTAGAGGAGGAATTGTACTATCCGAGTAGCGAAAACAAAGGCGCTGATCAGCTTCGCGGTTACCGCGAAGCTGATCTGCGCCTTTGTTTTCGCCTATGCAGATTGTTGGTTTTCCCATGGGGCGGCTCATTTAAAGTCCAAACATAGACACCAGGTGGGAAAGAAAATGCATAAAGCACAACAAAACATTTTCCGACAACACACACGAAGAACAGAATGACTAGCTCTTTCCCAACAAGGTAGCCACCCGGCTAAGCTTAAACGAAACGAAAGGCAACGAGCACGACACAGAGGCAGGCACAATAAACAGACGTATAATGACGATGAACCACTTTGCCTTTGACACCGCTTATCGTCTTACCGGGGACAACGCCGAAAACTATTTTTTCCTGGGTACCTCGATTTCATAAAGACAGAAAATTAAATTAAAACAAACATAGTGTTATTACGTAACTGTCCGCTCGGGTGTAATATTGATATGCTCTGCTGTACTTTTTAGAGCTTAAATCACCCACATTATGCAAATGAGTAAATACACCTCTATAAATTCATGATTTTGAACCTATATTCAGCTAAATATGATAAACGAAAAAATGCGGTTGTGGACTTAGGTATGTTCTTGCATTAACACATTGCATCAATATTTAAAATTTCAATTTTCTTCCGTATTTTTAACGAAAGTTTATGACATTTTAGCTTATTACTAGTATTATATACTAAAAGGCGAATAATTTAGTGTAATTTTTAAATGTGTATCAAAATATTGTGTTTTCGCGTTTTTTTCACGAAATTTACAACCAGAGGACCAATGGTCCTGTAGATGCTCACCTAAGATCTGGGATATATACTAATTAATTTGGCAGACAACACCCCTGGGGTTAAATAGGTCAATGTCATCCCAAGGTCATGATTTGTATATACGCAGAGGTCCATTCCCTAATGCTTCATGCAAAGTTTCAAAATCATTGGCCTTCTGGTTCTGAAAAAGAAGACTTTTAAAAGACCCATACCGAATAGTCGCATTTGACGATTCTCTTGTCGTTAATATATCAACGACATTATGCTAGAAAGTCAAATTTTCTAATGTTTTACATTTTGAACACCTTTTTATGGAAAACAAAAATGCGCTTTACGCGGTGTCGGAAAAGGGCCGAAAAATCAAAGGGGAAAAACTCTAGCGAGACCAAACCGGAAATGACGTTTAGTCGTACAAAATAGCAGCCATTTAAATGAAAGACACGCAAAGTAAATGCTTACACAAAACATTTATCACAAATTTTACACCATGCAACGCCGACGTTTTACTTTTTCTTGTTCTTTGATAATTATCAACATTATCGGAAACATTTTATTAACAAAACATAAAAGGAAAATAAATTATGGTACATTACTTGCATGTGTAAATAGCATTTCGCATAAAGTCCCGCATTTGAACCAGTTTTTATCACTGACAACTTCTCGTAGTTCATAATCTTTCTTTTGTTACGGCCGCTAATACAACAAATTTGAATACCCGACACTTTTATTACCTTGTGTGTATGTCGGTGAACTATGATGTGACACACGCCGACACACGCCACTAAATTGCGGCATACATCACTCGGCGGCACGTGGCAGATACTCAAAGACATTCCAATCTCATTGAGTAAACGAGTCTACCGACATTGACTTTTGTTCTAAATATCCTAATGCTTGCATTAAGAACAGACTGCTATTATTTTGATCTTTCTTTCTACATTTAATAAAATGTACACGCATTTATTATGATAATTATGATTTTTAAGTAAGCGACGTCATGAGAAGAATTGCATAAACCAATGTCAAATTCCTATGATTTTATGTGACGAATGTATCAGTTGTATTTGTTTAAAATGGAGTCACGACGCATATGCGCACGAGACGTTCAAGCGCATACACCACGTAATTCATTCATCCCGCCCTTCCCGACCTTTATTTATATTTTTAAAAAGGTAGAGACGAGGATGACCGGCTAGCTGTTAAGTGCCGGTCCCACATAATTATAAGGAATCTTACGATTGTCTAATTTTAAGTTTATTGATAAGACTGCGTATGCAAAATATGTATTTTCTTTTCCAACGTGATTGCCTTCTTAATTTGAACATCGGTGTCAAAGAAATGATTCCCAAATTAATATTAAGACAATCTTAAGCGCAGTAGGAGCGGGACTCAGAGAGAGAGAGAGTGTGAGAGAGAGAGATGTGGTTCGGAAAACACGGCATATGACTTACATGAACAAGTATATCGTAATGTTTTCTTATGAAAACATGATGAGCGCTCATATACCCATAGTATGGGTTTTGCTTCTTGATCAAAACATTGTTGTCTATACGTGTAATTGTTAACTGAACTTCTGTATATAATGATGATTGTTTTAACAACTCCATGTACCTTTATTAATGTGCGAAACCCCCCCAAAATAAAGCACGGATTAAATCAGGTCCCTCGGGGCTTGTGTTTTATTGGCTAACGTCACAGATACTTACGCAACATAATCAGCATTACACGGACAATGGTATCAAAACAAGTTTGTGATCGCTCAAGTAATGAAAAAATATGATAAAAAACGGATGTTTTATCCTTCATGTTACATGTGAAACAATGAAAATTAAATTATTATTTTCCAGAGATTTTAATTTCATAAGAACGGGTAAAAACGGCATGTATTCCTTATTACTTTGATACTCGGATCTGAAATAACTGCCATTGGATTAACTTTGGTAAAGTGCTAAAGGCCTCATGTGAGTGAATGTAGAAAATGTGTTATTTTTTGTCTAGATTTTTAAAGCAGCTTATAAAATCATTTCCTTTATAAAACAAAACTACATAATTTATGGTCAAAATGAACATAATCATGACACGAATGGCCTTGTTATAACGTTATCCAATGGTCTGACTTTATCGGACTTGTAAGAGATGACGTCACAGATACTAAGCCACGCCCACACAGGTAAGACAGCGGAAAAACCCGGAAACAACCGATAATTTGGTTCCGTACTGCAATATTTAAAAAAGTCATTAATTGGTATACCCGCATATGAAATTTTGTTTTTTGGACATGGATCGATATATTAATATGATTTATTTTGATTTTTAATCGAAACAGTACGTGGAATATCGTCTTTAAAGGTTTTTGCTATTAATAGCCATGGAGGGAATGTGACCTTGACCATTTATACAAACTTTCATTCCCTCTTCCTAACGATGCTGGATTTGATTGTCCAAGCGGTTTCAGAGAAGATGTTTGAATATTATGGTCATATACATGGTCATAGCCCCAGGGCAGGGGCAGACAATCCCTGGGGACAAAGTTTTTTCATAAACATAAATCTTCTTGTCCATTTGCATATTCCCAGCAAGTTTTTCCCATTTAATTTCAGTTTACTAATTTTCCCCATTCAAATGCATATGTGACCTAAGTTCACCTTGCCGTAAAATAGGTCAAAGTCATCCCAAGGTCATGATTTAAACAAACTTTATAGAGCTTTATTGCCTGATGCTTCATGCCAAGTCTCAAAATCACAGGCCTTCTTGTCCTGGAGAAGAAGATTTTTAAAAGGTTTTTGCTACATGTGTTTATATAGCCATGATGGCCATCTTGGTCACGATACCTTGACCATTTATACAGACATTCATTCCCTCTTCCTAACGATGTTCCACATAAAGTTTGGATTTGATTGGCCTAGCAGTTTCATAGAAGAAGATGTTTGAATATTATAGGCATATACAAGCTCATAGCTTAAGGCAGGGGCAGACAACCATCTGACACAAATCTTCTGTCCATTTGCATACTCCCAGCAAGTTTCCATCCGATTTAATTGCATTTTACTTATTTTCCACATTCAAATGTATTGGCGACCTAAGTTGACCTTGCCGTAAAATAGATCAAGGTCATCTCAAGGTCATAGTTTTACAAACTTTGTAGAGATGTATTGCCTTGTGCTTCATGCCAAATTTCAAAATCATAAGCCTTTTGGTTCTGGAGAAGAAGGCTTTTAAAGGTTTTTGCTAATTATAGCCATAGCGGCCATCTTCGCGATGTGACATGGACAATTTATACAAACTTTCATTCCCTAACAATGCTCCACATAAAATTTGGATTTGATTGGCAAAGCAGTTTCAGAGAAGAAGATGTTTGAATATTACGGTCATATACATGTATATAGCCCCGGAGCAGTGGCAGATACCCCCCACCGGGGGGGGGGGGGACAAAATTGTTTTCATAAACATACATCTACTGTCTATCTGCATAATACCGGCAAGTTCTACCCCCATTTAATTACATTTTACTATTTTTCCCCATTAAAATGCTTTTGCGACCTAAGTTGATGTAAAATAGGTCAAGGTCATCCAAGGGTCATAATTTATACAGATTTTGTAGAGCTCCATTGCTTAATGTTTCATGCCAAGTTTCAAAATCATAGGCCTTCTGGTTCTGGAGAAAAAGATTTTTTAAAGGTTTTTATCTTACTTGAGCCGTTAGGCTCACAAGGTGAGCTTATAGGATGGCCATGATCCGGCGTCCGTCGTCGTCCACCATTTTCAAAGATCTTCTTTTCTGAAACCGCTTGGCCAATCAAAGCCAAATTTTATATGAAGCATCTATAGGAAAGGGAAACCAATGTATTTATAAATAATCCAGGTCACATGACCAAGATGGCCGCCATGCCCATATATGGTAAAAACCCTCCAAAATTCTTCTTCTCCGGAACCACTGGACCGATTTCAACGAAACTTGGCATGAAGCATTGGGAACCAGAGTACTACAATGTGTTTATAAATTATGACCTTTGGATGACCTTGACCAATTTTACGGCAAGGTCAACATAGGTCGCCCATGCATTTGAATGGGGAAAATTGTTAAAATGTCATTTGAAAGGCAAATCTTGCAGGAAATGGGCAAATGGACTGAAGGTAGGTAATTCTGAAAAACATTTGGACCCCAGGGGTTGGTCTGCCCCCACCCCGGGGCTATATACGTGTATATTACGAAAATATTCAAAGATCTTCTTCTCTGAAACCACTTGGCCAATCAAAGCCCAATTTTATAGGAAGCATCTATGGGAAAGGGGAATCAATGTGTTTATAAATAATCCAGGTCACATGACCAAGGTGGCCGCCATGCACATATATGGTAAGAGCCCTTTAACATTCTTCTTCTCCTGAACCAATGGACCGATTTCAACAAAACTTGGCATGAAGTATTGGGAACTAAAGTACTTCAATGTATTTATAAATTATGACCTTTGGATGACCTTGACATATTTTACAGCAAGGTCAACATAGGTCGCCAATGCATTTGAATGGGGAAAACTTTTACAATGTCATTTAAAGTAAAAGTCTTGCAGGAAATGTGCAGAAGGACTGAAAATTAATGATGCTGAAAAAAATTGGACCCCAGGGGCTCATTTGCCCCAGCCACGGGACATTATACATGTATACGTATTACCATAATATTCAAACATCTTCTCCTCTGAAACCGCTTGGCCAATCAAAGCCAAATTTCATGTGAAGCATCTATAGAATAGGGGAATCAATGTGTTTATAAATAATCAAGGTCACAAGACCAAGATGGCCGCCATGCCCATATATGGTATAAACCCTTCAAAAATCTTCTTCTCCGGAACCGGTGGACCAAATTCGAAGAAACTTGGCATGAAGCATAGATGACTCAAATACAACAATGTATATATAAATCATGACCCTGTGATGACCTTGACCTATTTTAAGGCAAGGTCAATATGGGTTGCCTATGTATTTGAATGGGTAAACTGTTAAAATGTCATTTGAAGGGAAAAACTTGTATGGACAGTATATTGATTATTCTGAAGAAAAAAAAATGGCCCAAGGGCTTCATCTGCCCCTATACTGGGACTATTTTCTATAACATTCGTATATACAGCAGATCTCAGGTGAGCGTTTACAGGACCATTGGTCCTCTGGTTGCTATTTATAGCCATGGCGGTCATCTTGGTCATATGACCTGAACCATTTATACTAACGTTTGTTGCCCCCCCCCCAAGGGGCTACGCGGTTTCAGAGAAGAAGATCTTTTTTGTTTGTTTGTTTGTTTGTTTGTTTGTTTGTTTGAATTGATGCTTTACGTCCCAGTCAACAGCTAAGGTCATGTCAGGACGTTGCCTCCACTTTAAAATACTCTTACCCAAAATAAGGATGTCATGACATCCAACAAGTGCTTTAAATATAACCATCCGGCAAAGCCAAAGGGCTTATTTGTGCAGATGGTTCGACTTGGAACCATTTTTCCTGGGCAGGCTCAGACCTGAGCGGTTAACCAGTTATCCTGGAGGCACAAACAGCTCATCTATTTCCTTATGCCTCAATGGGCGGAGGCTTTCGAAATTGTGGACGACAGACGACGCCGGACGGACGCCGGACGGCGGACGGACGCCGGACGACGGAGCATGAGTATACTATAAGCTTACATGTGAGCCTTCGGCTCAGTTGAGCTAAAGATGGACTTCCAAGGCGATACTTCTGTGGTGGTTCTTATTTTATTTTTTTGTCTTTGTGTTTGAATTTTTGTGCTGTTAGCACCTTACATGCGTTTTCAATTTTTTAGTTAAGTTTTGGTGGCTGAGTGGCCACCTATTGGGAAAATGGCTGCCCATTCGACAATATGTTTTCTTACTAATTGTAAATTTAGTTTTTCCCATCTCGGTTTTTGGAGTGGGAATTTCTTTCTGATTGTGCCATTTCCTTATCGTTGCCTACTTTTTAGACAGTTTTTGCACTAAAAAAGAAAATTGCAATTTCAATGGTCGATATCAGTTAAGAATGAAGGATTTTGTATGGTCATTTATAAAATGTTGTGGCCACTCTAGCTATTTCATTTTTGACTGGACAAGGACAACCATAACATCTTGGATGAGTTCGAATTTCGGCTAGGTTTGACCTAAGATTGCAGAGTTAGCTGCCCTTGAGCGTCTGGAAAAATCCCCATTGACTTATAATGGGAAAAACGTTGTGGCCACTCTAGCGCCATTGTTTTTCAGTGGATCGTCTTCATTCTTGCAGGTAACAAGTACAACTATAATATCCTGGATATGTTTGAATTTCAGCTAGATCTGACTTCTGACTGTGGAGTTAGCTGCCGATGAGTGTTTGAAAAATCATTATGTTGTGTTGTGTCCACTCTAGCGTCTTCAATTTTGATCGGATCTTCTTCATACTTGGAAGTAAGAAGGATAGCTATAATATCTCAAATGAGTTTGAATTTCAGCCAGATCCGACCCTTGACTGCAGAGTTATCTGCCCTTGACTGTGTGAAAAATCAATATTTAGTGTTGTGGCCACACTAACGTCTCCAATTTTTATTTAGATCTTCTTTATTCTTGGAAGTAACAAAGACATCCCTAATATCTCGAATGAGTTCGAATTTCGACCAGATCCGACCTCTGACTGCAGAGTTATCTGCCCTTGAGTGTTTGAAAAATCAATATTTTGTGTTGTGGCCACTCTAGCATCTTTGTTTTTCCGTGGATCTTCTTTATTCTTGCAGGTAACTAGGATAACTACAATATCTCGGATGAGTTCGAATTTTGACCAGATCAGACCTCTGACTGCAGAGTTATCTGCCCTTGAGTGTTTGAAAAATCAATATTTTGTGTTATGGCCACTCTAGCATCTTCCTTTTTCCGTGGATCTTCTTCATTCTTGCAGGTAACACGAATAACTACAATATCTCAGATGAGTTCGAATTTCGGCCAGATTCGACCTCTGACTGCGGAGTTAGCTGCCCTTTAGTGTTTGAAAAATCAATATTTTGTATTGTGGCCACTCTAGCGCCTTCAATTTTGATTGATTATCATCACATCTTGGATGAGTTTGAATTTGAGCCAGATTCGTCAGTGGACTGTAGAGTTAGCTGCCCTTGAATGTTTGAAAAATCAATTTTTAGTGTTGTGGCCACTCCAGCATCTTCAATTTTGATCAGATTAAAAAAAAAACACGCTTTTTGTCCAGTGACTGTACTTGTTGACTCTCAGGTGAGCAATCATTGCACTTGGGCTACTTGTTTTCTATATATCACATAGTTTTGATAAAATTGCTGCTTTGCATTTTAATAGGGTTTGTATGTTTTTCTAGTGCCATAACAAGCTTAGCTAAGCTTTTCTGTTTTTAAGCAGCCTTTATCATGTTTAAAAATTCAATAAAATGTCCATATTAATATCAGAATGAACATGTACATGTAATTTTGTAATCAAGCCATCAAAACATTTCTAACACAATTGCTCATCTTTCGTTGCTTAAAAAAGAACATGATATTTATCAGTTAGTGTTGAAAGAAATGTGCTTGAAGTACTGGTAATCTGCCTCTTGAGAGGCATGCCCAGGAACAGTGTAGGCAGAATATTAAACTGGCCTGACATCAAATAATGGCCATGTATTTTTAGCATTCAAACAAACAAAATCATCAATTTGTATGATGTTGTTTTGGCATAAACTCTGTGAGGTACATGCGTGTATCATCACCCTCAAGTGAACTTTCCTATTTGATAAACTGTCTTTTGGATGATAGATCAGTTACCAAGTGCACATTAGACAGAGCTGCCAGCTTCTACTATAACCTTTCACGGCATGCGATTTTTCAAGATTTCTATCTGCTTGGATGATTTGAAGAGGGACAAAAGCAAATCCCTAATCTCTCAGGGATCATTTCTGTCAGATTTATTGTTCTTATGGTGTTTGATTTCCTTGAAAACAAACCTTTACTTCACTGCAGAGAATCAGATAAGCATCATTTTAAATTGTATGTATTTTAAAGAGCTTGGATTAATGTGATTAATATGTAAATAAATGTGTCAATTTTGCTTTATTTTATAGAAATATTGACATCATAAATGGGATAGCTAGTGAAACAAATGTAGTTTTCATGTGGAAACATAAATAAATGTGAATTTAGTTACATGATGTAAAGTTCATATTCAATACTAGTATACAATTCAAGTTTTACCTAGGGCAGTGATCCAGATAAGGTGGATAATTATTAAAGTTCTGTTTGTAATATTGTGTGGACGCCTGTATCTCATGTGCAATACTTTTGTTCAAGCATATTCTTTTCACAACAGTAAAAAATTGTCAATTGTTTCCGTGATTTGAAATTGCACAATATGGCCCACCTCTCTTTGAATGTTTTACTGCTTCCAAAGGATCTAACAGTTATATTTTATTCGCTATGACTGAAGCTGGTGTTGTGCCGTGTGGCGCCCCAAAAAAGTCTCCCCGTACATCATCCATAGTGCAGATTATATTTTTCTCTGATCCTTTGAGATCAGTGAAGATTTTTGGAGTATTTCAAATATATTGTACGTTAAGAACCATCATCTTAACAGAATTTTGAAAATTTGGCCCCTTTGTGAATATTAGTCTTTGATTTAGACTATACTGGTGAAAATTCTTGAAATTGCAGCAATCCTGAATGTCTGGCTTTCGCTGCCAGTTTTATAAAGGGTCACTGATGAAGGTTCATTACTCGAAATTGCACAATATGGCCCACCTCTCTTTGAATGTTTTTACTGCTTCCAAAGGATCTAACAGTTATATTTTATTCACTATGACTGTAGCTGGTGTTGTGCCGTGTGGCGGCCCTAAAAAGTCTCCCCGTACATCATCCATGGTGCAGATTATATTTTTCTTTTGATCCTTTGAGATCAGTGAAGATTTTTGGAGTATTTCAAATATATTGTACGTTAAGAATCATCATCTTAACAGAATTTTGAATATTTGGCCCCTTTGTGAATATTAGTCTTTGATTTAGACTATACTGGTGAAAATTCTTGAAATTGCAGCAATCCTGAATGTCTGGCTTTCGCTGCCAGTTTTATAAAGGGTCACTGATGAAGGTTCATTACCCGAAATTGCACAATATGGCCCACCTCTCTTTGAATGTTTTTACTGCTTCCAAAGGATCTAACAGTTATATTTTATTCTTAGACATTCAAAATGTAAAATCACTGCTGGTTTACCACTTGTTTTACTCTGCTAGGTGTAATACATCCAGCTGGTTTGTAGTAATAATTTAATGAGTCTAGAATGCCAGTCTGACTACAATGTTTAGATAAAGCCTCAATTGCCTTGCAGAAAATCAACCAATCAGAGCAATTTCTTGTAAAACAGCATGCCGAATACCTCATAGCTCTGTCTTATAAGCTTCTTGCAGTTACTTATTAGCTTTTCTGAGCCAAATGCTCACAGGCGAGCTTATAGGATAGGCAGGCATCTGTCTTTGTCATCCGTCCGTTGCTATCGTCTGTCCATCAACAATGTCAAAGCAGAATATTTCTGAAGCTAGTGGGTCAATTTCGATCAAATTTAATGTTAACCATTATTGGGTTTGGGGAGTTTGGGATTGATTGCATTAGGTTTTGGAACAGATTGTATCAAGATTGTGGTTTTCAAATTCCATGGCAACAGATAGCTAACATACACTTACAATGGGGAAAAAATCATAAAAATAATCTTCTCTGAAACCACAAGCCCCCGAGCTTTTATTCTCACATGCTTTCCATCTATGCAGCCACAGCAGTGATGGAAGTCCCATTTTTCTGAGAATCCCCTCGCAACGTCCTTCCACTCATCTGCTGTTGTGGGACATTTGAAGGCAGTATCATGGTAATGATCATATATAGCTTGGCACACCTCGGGTACAATACTAACAATGGTGTTTGGAGCCACCCGAAATCCTGTAGGAATCACCAGTGGCCAGGTACCTCAGGGTTATGGCAAGCCTCAGTCCAAAAGACAGGGGCTCTCTAAAATTGGCCGATTTCCTCTGAAGCCTCGGTGTCAGGTCAGCCACCATCTGCTGGAACATTTCTGGGTCCATTCGCACGAAATTTTTGAAAGACCGAACATCGCCGTCCCTCAAATGTTTCATAAGTTTCTCATACATTCCGTACTTCTTTCTTTTTAGCAGCCGATCTCTAACCCAAACACTCTTTCGTTTCCTACCAATTCGCATCCTCCTGTTCCGTGCTTTTTTAACAGTCGCTGCAGCAAATAAACATGCTGCAGCTTTAAGAATATTGTTACGGGATAGCCTCCCTTGGAAATATGCAAATTTGAAACTCGAGACTTGGTGAATCGAGTAAGTGTTGGGTATATAGCGCAGTAAACATATCCTTGATGGATGAGCATGCTTTTCCGCCGACAGGGTTTGCTGTGGCTCTGCTCGGCTGTTCGCTACATTTGGTGGCAGCGGTGGGATAATGACAACTGCCGGACTGGAGTTGCCTTACCCATGTAGTCCCCAGGCCAAGACTCGGGGCGAGTCTTCTCGGAGGGGGAAGTAATGTTACGGGATAGCCTCCCTTAGAAATATGCAAATTTCAAACTCGAGACTTGGTGAATCGAGTAAGTGTTGGGTTTATAGCGCAGTAAAACTCCCTTGGTAGATGAGCATGCTTTCCCACCGACGGAGTTTCTGTGGCTTGGCTCGGCTGTCCGTTACAATATCACCTTCATTTTCATCAACATCCATCTTTAAAGTTTAAACATTTATTTATGAGTTTTCGATTTATCGACTTTTCTCTCAAGAATATCGCACGACAGTCGCACGACACTCGTACGACCGTCTTGCGACACTCGCGAGAAAATTTCATCAAGTTAAAAATTCGCGCGAAGGTCGTGCGAGTGTCTCACGAACGTCGCACGACAGTCGTGCGACATTCGCACGACATTCGCGCGACATGTTAGAGAAATTTTGGCGAATTCAGACCAAATTTCGCCAGAAATTCGCGAGTAACTCGCGCGAGCGTACGACAGTCGCGTATACGTTTTCCAATGAGATAGCAATTTAAAATTTGTAATTTATTCGCAAAATTTGTCGCGAATGGTTCGCGAAGTAGTCGCGAACTAGTCTCCAGTTGTCGCATTCCAATGAGATACGGGCTTAAGGCGGTTAAATGACAAAACAGGTCACTATCTAATAGCATATGGCTAGCTCATTAAAAGCTAGAAAACCATTCGAAAAAAAGTAGAAACAAAGGAGAGTACAACAGAACAGACAACGCCATTATGAAAACCTCACATACATTAAAAAGAGGTTTTTAAAGTTCTAAAAATGGAAAATTTCATTCGAAAATAATTGGTATGTTTAATGTTTGTAGCAAAACGACGTGGCGGTTCTAGCGTGTACCCACAATTTATGTTTTGGTGCAAAAATAAGAAAAATACGTTTACCCCTGCATACCCAAGTTTTATTATATTAAAGTGGGTATTCATTGCACGGATACGTTTTCCTGATGGCTAAGATAATTGTTGTAAACTCGTCTTTTGTACATTTCGTAGAGATACTATCATCGGCCTAAGTTTTATTTGATTTGATAAAAATGTTCAGTTCTAAAAGGACTTTGCATTGCAAACATATCGTACATGTACATGGCCTACCATTTCATATGCTTAAAACAAAATTTATCATCTGGCAAACATGTCCGTGCAATGAATACCCCCTTGTTGGATCATATTTGTAACAAATCATATATGTAACACATTTGTTACGTACATGATCACATTCGTAACAGATAAAGTGTGTTACAAATGTGTTTGTCCGAAATGGGGGTTGACATGAGAAGCATATATGTAACAGGTTTAGTTGTCTATTTGTATTTAAACAATTAACAGCAATAGCAACATCATTATATTGTTTACACTATTTGAACCTCAACGTGACAAAATGTACCTTCGGACATTCTGTCATCACCAATATAGAAAGCTGCAAAAAGAGGAAAAATCATGTAATATAAATGTTTTAAAATTATCACTGTAAATGTAATGTTTCAACTGAATGAGTTTTGAAACATATTTATTTCAATACTTGGAGTTATCTGCCCTTGTCTCAGCCCATTTTTAGCTCACATGAGCCGAAGGCTCACAAGGTGAGCTTATAAGATGGCTATGCTCCGGCGTCCGGCCGTCGTCGTCCGTCGTCGTCGTCCGTCTACAATTTCAAAGATATTCTCCTCTGAAACAGGTTGGCCAATCAAAGCCAAACTTCATGTGGAGCATCCTTATGAAGGGGGGACGAAAGCTTATATAAATGGTCTAGGTCACATGACCAAGATGGCCGCCACGGCTATAAATAGCAAAAACCTTTAAAAATGTTCATCTCCAGAACCAGTTGGTCGATTTCCACGAAACTTGGTATGTAGCATCAGGGACAAGGGCCCATTATAGTTTATATAAATCATGACCCTTGGATGACCTTGACCTATTTTACGGCAAGGTCAACTTAGGTCGCCTATGCGTTTGAATGGAAAAAAATGGTAAAATGCTATTCAATGGGTAAAACTAACTTGGAATAGGCAAATGGACAAAAGATAAATGTAAATGGAAAATTTTAGCCCCTGGGGGTTGTCTACCCCTGCCCCGGGGCTATATACATGTATATTTCCATAATAATGAAACGTCTTCTCCCCTGAAACCGCTTGGCCAATTAAAGCCAAACTTCATACGGAACATCCTTGGGAAGGGGGAAAGAAAGTTTATATAATTGGTCAAGATCACATGACCATGATGGCTGCCATGTCTATAAATAGAAAATAAAAACCTTAAAAATCTTCTTCTCCAGAACCAGAAGGCCTATGTTTTTGAAACTTGGCATGAAACATCAGGCAATGGAGCTCTACAAAGTTGATATAAATCATGACCCTGGGATAACCTTGACCATTTTTACAGCAAGGTCAACTTAGGCTGCGCACACATTTGAATGGGGGAAATTGTTACAATGTCATTTGTAGGGCAAAACTTGCAGTAAATTTGCAAATCGTCTGAATCTTTATGATTTAAAAAAGAAATAGTCTCCAGAGTTTGCTCTGACCCTTCCCTGGGGTTATGTACATGTATATTACCATTCTAGTCAAACAAATTTATTGGTATATATCTCAGGTCTCAGGTGAGCGTTTACAGGACCATTGGTCCTCTGGTATATATTTTTCCTATATCTATCGTTAAAGGGTTTGTAGGGTTCATATAGTAAATTGGTCGTAACTCACAAAATAACCTGAATAATCTGTTCAAATAAAGACTAACATACTCCAAAAATATTATACATTCAAAATAACGTTGTTTATCAAATACTAACCAATTGTCCGAAGGTACATTTTCTCACATTGTGGCCCATATTATATATGTTTATATATATAAACAGAAAGCAGCTACGATACCGGACATAATATTCATGAATACCCTTTAAATAGTTGAGGACATATGGAGCGGACGCGAAAGAGTGACGCCGACGTCACCGCCGATGACGACGATGGACAAAGTGACACAACAAATCAATATCAAGATATTGGCCCATCTGGTGAATAAAAACCTGCTACAAATGTGTTTTAGATGTAAATATGCATTTTTGTACTGTTTTTAAATCAAAATTGACCTGTGATATATGTGATTTCATGTCACATCAAAAACCGGCATCAATCATATTCGTCACAAAATATGTTACATTTATGCTTGATTTCCGAGTCATATATGTAACACATGTTACATATGTGATCATATATGAAACAGGTGTTACATGTATGATTTGTTACAAATATAACCAAATACCCCTAAACCCAACTTTTATATAGTAAAACTGGGGAATGCAGGGGTACACCTATTTTAGCTCACCTGAGCCGAAGGCTCACAGGTGAGCTTATAGTATACCCATGCTCCGGCGTCCGTCCGTCCGTCGTCCACAATTTCAAAGATCTTCTACTCTCAAACCGCTTGGCCAATCAAAGCTAAACTTCACGTGGAGCATCCTTAAGAAGGAGGAACGGAAGTTTATATAAATGGTACAGGTCACATGACCAAGATGGCCGCCATGGCTACAAATAGCAAAAACCTTTAAAAATCTTCTTTTCCAGAACCAGAATGCCTATGATCTTGAAACTTGGTGTGAAGCATCAGGGACAGGAACTCTACAAAGTCTATATAAATCATTACCTTGGGGTGACCGTGACTTATTTTACGGCAAGGTCAACTTAGGTCGCCAATGCATTTGAATTGGGAAAAAATGGTAAAATACTAATAGGTAAAACTTTCTGGGAATAGGGAAATGGACAGTAGATTTTAATATTTATGGAAAAAAATTGCCCCTGGGGGTTGTTTGCCCCTGCCCCGGGGCTATATACATGTAAATTTCCATAATATTTAAAACAGCTTCTGTTCTAAAACCGCTTGACCAATCGCAGCCAAACTTCACATGGAGCATCCCTGGGAAGCAGCAAAGAAAGTAAGTGTATATAAAAGGTCAAGGTCACATGACCAAGATGGCCGCCATGGCTATAAATAGCAAAAGCCTTCAAAAATCTTCTTCTCCAGAACCAGAAGGCCTTTGATTTTGAAACTTTGCATGAAGCATCAGGCACTGGAGCACTAGAGCACTACAAAGTTTGTATAAGTCATGACCCTGGGATGACCTTGACCTATTTTACGGCAAGGTAAATATAGGTCGACCATGCATTTGAATGGGGAAACTTGTTAAAATATGATTTGCGGGGCAAAACTTGCAGGCAGGAAATGGGCAAAAGGACTAAAGTTTTATGATTTGAAAAAAAAAAAAAAAAAAAAAAACATGACTCCAGGGGTTGCTCTGACCCGGCCCTGGGGTTATATACATGTATGACCATTCTAGTCAAGCAAATTTATTGGTATATATCTCGGGTTTCAGGTGAGCGTTTACAGGAACATTGGTCCTCTGGTTCTTATTTTTGATCCGAAACATAGATGGTGGGTACTCCATAGAACCGCCTCGGCGAGGCGGGCCGAGGCGGTTCTAACGTGTACCCATAATCTATGTTTGAGCGAAAAAAAGAAAGATATCAATTGTTTTCAGCTGAAAATTTAGAATTTTTAAAGCTAAAAAAAATCTCTGTATATTGCATGGGAAAGTTTTTGTGATGTACTTCTAGATGAATACCTCTTGCTCTGGATGCATTGGTGGCCTTCATACAGGTAGACAGGTCCTTGGCTGAAATTAACAACCACTGCACTTCTAACGGCCACGCTAATGGATGCAGCATACCTAATGGCTGGCCTTATTTCTACAAAAATGTCTTCAAACCAGGATGTGACAAGCACGATATTTGTTACGCATGCTTAAATAAAAATAAAACAGAGATCCTTTAAGAGCAGTGAGCATATTGATGAGAAAAGGGGTGGGCCATACCATGGTTTCGGCTTCTAAATAAAATATAATTGTTAGATCCTTTGGAAGCAGTAAAAACATTCAAAGAGAGAAGGTGGGCCACTAAAGCCTCTTCAGTGACCCTTAAGATTTGGCAAAATGGAGACAAAGAGAATTACTGAATTTTACAACTTTCAACAGGATAGTCGATACAAAGACTAGTATTATCCAAACACAGCCAAATAAATAAAACGTTGGTTAGAAAATTAATCTAAACCGCTGGTGAATTTCTGATTTCTCAGAATATCCTCCCTGATCTCAAAGGACCAAAAGGAAAATTTAATCAGCACTATGGATGATGTACGGGGAGACTTTTTAGGGCCGCCACACGGCACAACACCAGCTGCAGTAATAGCAAATAAAAATAAAACAGAGATCCTTTAAGAGCAGTGAGCATATTAATGAGAAAAGGGGTGGGCCATACCATGGTTTCGGCTACTAAAGCCTCTTCAGTGACCCTTATGATTTGGCAAAATGGAGACAAAGAGAATTATTGAATTTTACAACTTTCAACAGGATAGTCGATACAAAGACTAGTATTATCCAAACACAGCCAAATAAATAAAACGTTGGTTAGAAAGTTAATCTAAACCGCTGATGAATTTCTGATTTCTCAGAATATCCTCCCTGATCTCAAAGGACCAAAAGGAAAATTTAATCTGCACTATGGATGATGTACGGGGAGACTTTTTAGGGCCGCCACACGGCACAACACCAGCTGCAGTAATAGCAAATAAAAATAAAACAGAGATCCTTTAAGAGCAGTGAGCATATAAATGAGAAAAGGGATGGGCCGTAAGTAGCTTTTATATCACGACTTTGGTATAAAAATAGTTTATCACATGCTTTTACCTCTTTTCACCATCTTGTTTACGATATACGAAGAGCTGAAATCAACACCTAAATACCTTCAGGTCATAAGCCTCAACATTGTTATGGCCCCAGTATACATGTACAGTAAAATGTCTTTCTCTGCTTTTGCTTCTATTCAAAGTTATTGTCTGTTCCTCATCAATGATAAATGAAGGTCTTTAATTCCAGTGTAGACCGTGAGCGCGGAGATAAACGTTCTATGACAATGCCAAAATATATTGTTTCTAATTCACAGGGGAATCTGTTTGGCATTAGACGAAGCACGTGCGACACTCGATTCTGGCATGACCTGCAAGACATTTGTAGAAACGACCCTACTGTGAATTATGATCTGTGGTGCCAAGTTATCACCACTGACTACTACCTGGCCGTCAGTCTTGCGGGCTCCTCTCATTACGAAGATCCATCGTCTAGCTGGTGCTGTGAAAATTGGGTTTCGTACTGCCTGGAAGAAGAACGACCACCCGCTTGCGCCTATTGGAATGATCCTTGGTGGAACTATGCTAAATAAACTTCATGTATTAGTCGTAACGAAAACTAGCCCATATATAGAATTTTCTGAGATGTAAAAATGAAAATTTTGTTGGAAATGTTTTGATATTTTGAATTATTATACTTTTCTTCAAAACATTGATTGTGGGTACACGTCATGACCGCTTCGGCTAGGCGGTTCTAACGAGTACCCACAATCTATGTTTTGGATCGAAAATACGAAAATTAGGAATACCCCTACAAACCCTAGTTTTACTATAGAAAAGTCGGGTTTAATGGGGTATTCATTGCACGGATATGTTTTCCCGATGAAATAAAATTGATCCTGTTAAGTGCCGGTTAGGTCCCACTGAATCGTAAACAATCGTACGATTGTCGAATCATAAGTTTGTTATTATAATAAGACTGCGTATGCAAAATTTATAAACTATTTTCCAACGTATTTATGCATTCTTAATTTGCATATCGGTGTCATTAAAATGACCCCGAAATTAATATGAAGATCTTAAGCGCAGTGGGACTGGGACTTTAGGTTACCACATTTGTGGACGTTTTTGCGAGTGTCGTTTGAATTTTCTTGAAATGTCTTCTTTACATTCTTCATGATTAGAATCGCTTCATACCTATTTTCAGCAGTTTTACCAACGAATAGGAACGATTACATAGGAGAACCTGAAGGGTCTGATTGTATTTATAGAACCATATCCAGATATCCACATATATAAAATGTTAGCTTTTTTCTAGTAGTTTTTATTTGCCATGTGAACTCTAATTTCATTAAAATCACATTTAATGTAACTATCTATTTGAAGCAGTATGATCACGGTACGCATACGACAACCAAGAAGGTCTGACATTTATTTTTAATTCAGTTTAAATTCCCTTCCAAGATTTTGTCAGCTCATATGAGACGGGCCAATCAGTAGGTGGGGCGAAAACGAGAGAACCCCGAGAAAAACACCTGACACACCCGCAAGCAGAACTTAGCTTGTCTCACATGTGGCCAGAGCGGGGTTCGAACCCACACAACGGAGAAATGAGCGAGTGATTAAGAAACAGCGCGCTTAACCGCTCGGCCACAGGGACCGCCCTGACATTTTGTGCGTTACGGTATATATCCAGGGCCAAAAATTACAACCATTCTTTAAAGTTAACTTGAGAATACCTGACGGATTTCAAAATCAAAATGAATGCATCTTAAGCATGCTAGAATTGTAGGCATACATTATATTAAATGTTTGTCAAATTTATGTTTCGTGCATCACGCAAATTTTGGCTCGTGGATTGCGGTGAGGCCGTCTTCAGATAACTTCTATATTCTGGCCGGATTAATTTTGGTACTCAGGTAGCTGTGCAGGCAGAGTTTTGAATATTCATAACTGTGTGTGATCGGATATCTATTCAAGAAGAGAGATCAAAGTCGAACTCAAAAAGCGTAAACCACCGCCACGTCATGTTCAGGCCTAACGCCAGAAATCAGCTTCCTGTATTTTGTCCAATCCAGTTGAGGTAGCCTCGTAATTTCTTTCTTCTGAAAACAAGTTATAAGAGGCCACTTTTCAAACTCATTTTTAATTTATAAGCCATGTTCAAAATTGAATGATTTTTTGCCTAAAGACGTGTCTTTCAAGTAAGTAAAGTTACAAAGTGTTCAGAAATAGTTTTCTTTCACCAGATGCGTATTTCGTGTAAAAGTGCAAACAAAAACCAATGTTGTTTTTTTTTTGTTGTTGTTTAAAAAAAAAAAAAAAAAAAAAAAAAAAAAAAAAAAAAAAAAAAAAAAAATTGGTAAAGGTGGCGTCATACCTAGCCGATTTTGACACACGATGGCCACACGAATATGAAATTTTGAATTTCGCGCGATTTTCGTCACGAATTTGGTTAAAAGCCAATATTGAGCCGACGCATACACGAAGCCTTCCGATGTTCACGCGATTGACACACGATGGACACACGAATAGCTCACGATTATACCCGAAGCACTCGCGAAGGCATAGGAACTGCTAGTTTTGCATACGATGTTGTTACGAATGGTATACGAAGGCCTAACGATGGCTCCACGATGGCCTGACGACATCGTGTTAGGTAAAATGTATTCCCGAATGTGTCCCGAAGGCATCACGTGTCTACCCGATGTTATGTAAAAAAATCAATTTAATAAATGTGGGTTGAGCATTGATATAATATCCCATGTTTAACCACAATTAGTTATACTGTAGGGGCTTTGTGTATTTTTTGGCTTGCAGTCAAGGCGTGGGGACTTGGAGTGGTCATGAGCTGCCGTACTGGAGTGGATTATTGAAGTGAAACCCTGGAGAGTAAGTTTAAAGTGGAACAGGAAATGCAAGTAAATACTTTTTAAGAATACAAAGATATGGGTGTTAACGTCTTAGCATAACCATCCCATGTTCAAACAGATCATCTAGGATAATCCAAAATATATTATGAATGATGTGCTAACACATAAACAGTCATATACCTTCTATATGTCAGAATTAACTGGCTTTGTTTTGATTTAGTTGTCTGCTCCACTCCACAGTTCCACTCCAATCCATGACTCCAAAGACTCCAGTCCATAAAATATACGGTACACACCTATACTGTAGGCTTGTGGTTGAACGAGCCCCAGAGTTTCATTTGCGTGCAAACGTGGTCTCTTTTGAGAACGCATTTAATTTGTATGCTTTCGCTGTTGACGTCCACAGTAATAAGTTAATTAATATCAGTTACTTTACAACACTGTTCAAGCTTCATGTTGACAGTTTGATAGTATTTTAAATCCATCTTTCGCATGAAACTCTTAAGTCAGTATTGTCGAATTCTGCAATGGGCGCTAGTCTTCTAGAAAGAAAACCGGGCGCTGCTTAAAAGACAGAGTAATAAACAAATCAAATACCTGTAAGAGATGGTCATGCCCCAACTGCATGTATAGAAGCTGTGCTACAGCATTCTTCTTCCTTATTGTTTTTTTTTTCTTCGAAATACGCCATGATTTAACAGTATTTCACTTGAGGCTTCTGAGAAAAATGTTGTGTGGGTGCTGATTTTTTATTTTTTGTATGTCCACGCTACCCCGGGAAATATTAGAACAGTTTTGGTTAATATCGTGTTTCCATCCTGATGCCATCGTGTTCTAGATTTTTTAAAGATGGCGATGCGACGGCCACACGATGTCGTGTTGCCTTCCTAACACAATCGGGCAACATCGTGTGTCCCTCGTATTGCCTACGTGTAGCAAAACCTAGCCGATGGTGCCGATGACCACACGACAGAAGTACGATGTAGTCCCGATGTAATAAGATGGCTTCACGATGGCTTTGCGAAGGCCAAGATGTACTCGCGAATTCAACACGAAATTGAACCATCGTGTGTCCTTCCTGTATTTTTATGGCATGTCAAAGATTTTGGTACCACTTGCAATGGTGATGCCGAAGGCTTAAAAGATCTCCCGGTGGACGTACGATGGGTAACGATGCACTCACGAATGGCCCGATGTCTTCATGATCCCCACCAAAATTGAAACTTTTCATAATCGTGTGTCCATCGCGTGTTAAAATCGGCTAGGTATGACGCCTTCATAAGAGACATGCTAAATGATCAATTAAACATTTTGTTTTTCCGGGGAAAATAATCCGTGTACGTGATCTTGTCCGTGGACCTGTCCGCTGCTCGCAGTCCGATCTTGGTTATCTCGATCACCGGTTTACCGTTCTGATTTCTCTCGATTAACCTGAGCATACGGTCTCCCACTTGGCCTACTGTCCCAGAATACCGCTGCGGAACAAAAATGTAAGTTAAACAAACTTGCTGAGGGTTTGAACCAACAAGAGGACCAATGGTCCTGTAAACGCTCACCTGAGAACTGATATACGCAACCTAAGCTCACCTTGCCGTAAAATAGGTCAATGCCACCCCAGGGTCATGATTTATACAAACTTTGTAGAGCTGTATTCATTGATGCTTCAGGCGAAGTTTCAAAATCATAGGTCTTCCGGTTCTGAAGAAGAAGATTTATAATGGTTTTTAATATTTGTAGACATGGCGGCCATCTTGGTTATGTGACCTGGACCATTTATATTAATTTTCACTCCCCTTTCCTAACGATGCTCCACTTAATGTTTGGCTTTGATTGACCTAGCGGTTTCAGAGAAGAAGATGTTTGAATATTATGGTCATATATATGTATATAGCCTCGGAACAGGGGCAAACAACCCCCTGAGGACATTTTTTTCATAACCATAAATCTTCTGTCCATTTGCATACCATAAATTACATTTTACTAAGCCCCATTCAAATGCATAGGCAACCTATGTTGACCTTGACGTAAAATAGATCAAGACCAACCCAAGGTCATAATTTATATTAACTTTGTAGAGCTCCATTGCCTTATGCTTCATGCCAAGTTTCAAAATCATAGGCCTTCTGGTTCTGGAGAAGAAATTTTTAAAGGTTTTTACTATTTATAGCCATGGTGGCCATCTTGGTCATGTGACCTTGATCATTTATATAAACTTTCATTTTCCTTTCCTAACAATGCTCCCCATGAAGTTTAGTTTTGATTGGCCAAGCGGTTTTAGAGAAGAAGATCTTTGAATATTATGGTAATATTATACAATTATTGTCTTCAATGAGGTAGATATAAGGATTTATCTACCTGAAAAAGTGATATTCACCGAGGCCGGAGGCCGAGGTGAATATCACTTTTGAGGGTAGATAAATCCTTATATCTACCGAAATTGAAGTCAATAACTGTTTTGTTATATGCCTTTTTAAGTGTTTAAGGATGTTCGCTGCCAATGAAAAAGTATTCAAACTTTTTTTCTAACCACTCTTTTTTGATTCCAAAATACAACACAAGACATTTGAAAACAAAATAAATATAGGGTAGTGTGCATTTTTTCAAGCTACAGGCCTCTGAATGAGACCTCTGAACACCATTTCTTAAATTTGGTAAAATCAATTTAATTTTTAATTCTTTGAAACATACCTGTCTTGAACAAAAATACACCTAGAATGCTTTCAAAAGTCATAATACTTACGTAGCGCCGACAATTTTGGACCAAACGCATTGTAAAATTTGCAACTTGGAGTAGATGACAAAATTTTACGATTCATTTTCCAACCCTACCCCCATACTTGAAAAGTCGGAAAAAATCAATATTTTGAAATGTACCAAACCCATATTTGTTGATTCAAACTTTTTCTTGTATTTTCACACAACAAAGAACTTGGTAATATTGTTCGAATAAAAGAAAGAAATATATAGGGTAGTGTGCATATAAGAGAGAACCAACAGCTCGAAAATCGCCATTTTCAGCCTTTTTTCGGCTGTTTTGTTTCTAAAAGACCATTTCATAAAACCACCTTAAATTTTAAAACCAGCATACCAACGACACAAAGAATGACTTAGAAGACCATGTACACATATACTGCTGCTGAAATAAACATCAAACTAGTGCAATTAATTTGAAGATGTGTAATATTCAAGTTTAATCTACCCTACCCCCTAAATTTTACTGACAACAAAATTTTTCTACAAAGTTGCAGAAAATGGGGTGAAAAAATGAAGTTTCTTAGATTGACAATTTTCATGGCTCGTTCAATGCATATTATCAATATGTATCCAAATATAAAATATTAGGAAAATATCTGCAACCGTTTACGAGATATTCAAGAAAAGAAAAACCGGAAGTTCCGAAATGTCAAATGTTAGCAGCGAACATCCTTAAATGGTTTATCTTTTAACAAATAAACAAACAAAATCATAACAGATGTTAAAGAAGGCTAGACAATGAAGAACAATTGATTATGCTTGAAAGATAGTTTTGTTAGTTCATAATAAAACATATGTTATGGTTACTCCTAAGAATCACCATGACAAGGCAATTCCAATGGGTACCAATAACATAGGTTCTTATGAAAAATAAACAAAATTATCCCTTAATTATCACAAAATTCACCTTATTATCTAGTGCTTGGTTTACCTGTACTAGAATGTCACTGCAAAGCATGT
This sequence comes from Rugalucina vietnamica, assembly GCA_964017185.1. NCBI lineage: Eukaryota > Metazoa > Mollusca > Bivalvia > Lucinida > Lucinidae > Rugalucina > Rugalucina vietnamica. The sequence goes on along the minus strand of OZ024884.1, from coordinate 10,423,740 downwards.
AAATTTCATGAACTGAAATGAGTTCAGGCTATTTATAGCTAACTGGCAGGTTTTTAACACATACATCAAATCATGTCATTTTCATGAAGCCCATGTTGATTTCATGATGGTGCTATTTTTGGGTACTCAGGAGCGTAATATAGACTTTGGAGGTTAGTATAGAAAACCTGTCAAAATAATTAACCTCCAGGAACTGGTTTGATCTGGTTTTCATCAGTCTGGTTTCAGAGAAATATAAGGATTTATTAATACTGAATGTGCCAATCAGGAGACAGGAATTCCTTCAGTCATATAACAAACATGCATATTGCCCCGGGGATGGGGGCAGACCAGCCCCTGGGGTCCAATTTTTTCAGAATCATAAACCTTCAGTCCATTTGCCCATTTCCATAAAGTTTTTCCCTTCAAATGACATTTTGACAATTGTCCCCATTCAAATGCATGGGCGACCTATGTTGACCTTGCCTTAAAATAGATCAAGGTCATCCCAGGGTCATGATTTATATAAACTTTGTAGAGCTCATTCCCCTGATGCTTCATGCCAAGTTTACAAATCGTAGGCTATTTATAGCCATGACGGCCATCTTGATCATGTGACCTTGACCATTTATACAAATTTTCGTTCCCCAATCCCAAGGATACTACTTATAAAATATGGCTTTGATTGGTAAAGCGGTTACTGAGAAAATTAAGTTTAACATTAAATTTGTAACTGACCTTTGGCCAAGGTCAAGAGATGACCTTGACCTTTAATACTCACAACACTTCATTGGCGCAACATGTTGTCTGTATCTACCAACTTTCAGGTCAAAGGCTTCAAAACTTCCTGAAAAATTCAACGTTTTCACTTTTATCCATTGTAAAGCCTATGTAACCAAAATTGACCTTGCCATAAAATAGGTCAAGGTCAACCCAAGGTCATGATTTATATAAACTATGATGGTCCAGTCCCCAATACTACGAAACAAGTTTCGTTGAAATTGGTCCACCGGTTTCAGAGAAGATTTTTTATGGTTTTTACCATATATGGGCATGGCGGCCTTCTTGGTCAATATGTGACCTGGACCATTTATATAAACTTTCGTTCTTCCTTCCTAAGGATGCTCCACATGAAGTTTGGCTTTGATTGGCCCAGCGGTTTCAGAGGAGAAGATCTTTGAGATTGTGGACGGACGACGGACGGACGACGACGGACGGACGCCGGATCATGGCCATCCTATAAGCTCAACTTGTGAGCCTTCGGCTCAGGTGAGCTAAAATGCTGTTAGAATTAACATGAATTGCTGACATAATCTATTTCTGTACTTTTATATGAGCCACGTCGTGAGACGGCGAACCAAAGTATTTACTCAATGCATTTTCACGTTTACCAGAACAATTATCCTGCCATTCCTAGTCAACTTTTGGTGTCAATTGGAATTCTAATGCACTCGAGAATGTTACGCGACGTCTTATTGGATAACGTCAAAAATTTGCGACAGTATATTCTGCGATGTACCGTTGGAAACCTAACGTCATGAGCAACGTCGCTTCTGATTGGTTAACGTCGTGGTTATACGTCGCTCGTCACGCTCACATTTCGTGAAAAACAAAGCATTTTTCGATGTTTATAGTTAAAAAGTACATTAGAATGGGGATAACAATATTCAAATTTTTCATTTGGGGTGGTATATCGTCGAATATACGGTCGGAAATCATTTTTTACGGCTCCGCTAACGCGTCGCCGTAAAACAAAATTTCCGACCGTATATCCGACGATATACCGCCCCAAATGAAAAATTTGAATACAGTTATCCCCTAATTGAAATGAATAAAGCAATTTGGTTTCAGTTGGAATTGAAATGAATAAAGCAATCAATAAAGGTTTGTTGGTGAAGATTCGACATTGCATTTGTCATATATAACAATTTAAAGTTTCAGGAAATTTGGAAAAAGTCGCTTTCCCATTGACCACCCAATCGTTAACAGCAGCATACCGACGTTTCCTCAATATATGAGCCGCCCCATGAGAAAAACCAACAATTTGCATAGGCGAAAACAAAGGCGCAGATCAGCTTCGCGGTAACCGCGAAGCTGATCAGCGCCTTTGTTTTCGCTACTCGGATAGTACAATTCCTCCTCTACTTAACTCCAAAATTTCAAGCTTCTAGCTCTTTTCTGTGCTTGTAAAGGCTGGTTTGTGTCAGACCTGTTCGGGAACCACATTGTTGATTTTCCCATGAGGCGGCTCATATGATAGAGGTCAATCATATACTTACACCGTCCGGCTGTCTAAGGCTTCTAATGCCAATTGGTTTCACTGCCATGAAATCGGAGTGAGCATCGTTTATATTCCCGTTCTTGACAAAATATTTCTTTCGTATTCTTCCATGGGAAAAAACAAGATCTGCCCCTTCCAAAAGCTGTTTTGTGGCTTTCTGCCCTCTTAGAACCACGATCGCACCTGTAACGTATAAATACACTAAACCATAATATCGCAGTCTTCTTGAAATGCATATTATTGTAGTAGCAGTAGCGTTTGCAAGGCAGCACTGAATCAGCCCGATCCGTGCCGGGTCCCTGTAGGTTATAGAGTGAATTGTATTCGCCATGTTGCTTGAAATTGATTGCCCTTGCTGCTTACTGTTTGTAAATCTGGGAATAAATAAATTGATTTGATTTGTAATACTGTCAATACGTGTAATTATATTTTAGCCGCCGCATCAGAAAACCAACAATTTGCATATGCGAAAACAAAGACGCAGATCAGCTTCGAAGTAACTGCTAAGCTGACCCTCCCTTATTTTCACATTTTTTATATAAAATAGTATTCTAAAACCGGAGAAAGGTAAAATGGAGTATTTTCTTTACATCTGCTCAAAACCCAATATGTTTAATGTTTAATTAGGCACTAGTCATTTGCAACCACGCCCCCCCCCCAGACCCGGGGAATTGCGGGGACTGCTCGTTGGTAAAACCACTGCTGTTTTGCCCCGCAGCCTGCTATCTTTTCATTTCACAGCCCTTTTTGACTGTATAAAGCAAACCCCGGGTATTTCCCCCGCACTGCAGTGGCAAAAATTTGCTCAAAGCCCCGCTCATTTCCACGGCTATCCCCCGCCCTCCCCGGGCCTGGGGCCGTGGTTACAAATGACTTATCAGTGCATTATTGTTCATACTTTGTCGTGTCGCCTACAGCTAGGTGTACCCTCATGATATGCGGATGCCGGGTCCATTTGCAGGGGACCTTGTCAAGTCATGAATTGTCAGGCAATATATTTTACAAGAAGGCCCTACCTAAGATGAAATCGGTATGATAAAAATGGTATGAGCAAGGGACTGCTTACCTAACACGAATGGAGACACCCGTTTGCTCCTCTGCTCTACATTACCTAGAACAAGACTATCTGGAAGAATGTTTGAAAATATATTTCAAAGAAATAAATTCGTAAGATCAGATCAGTCACAATTTTACAGTCCTGTCGGGATTGAGAAACCGTTTAATGATGTTAAACCAATGTGTGGCGTTTTACACGAAATATTGTGGTATCGAATTCGCAAATGGTTATTTACAGTAAATCGGAGGTCGGTTATTTACAGTTAATCGGAGATCGGTTATTTACAGTTAATCGGAGATCGGTTATTTACAGTTAATCGGAGGTCGGTTATTTACAGTTAATCGGAGATTTTGGTAATCATGTTTTGGCTCAACCACCATCGTCGTGATGGTGAAGCACCAACCTTTTTTTTTTTTTTTTTTTTTTTTTTTTTTTTTTGTTGTTGTGTTTTGACGACTCTTGCAGGTAGCGCCATTTCAAAATCTCAAAACCACCTGAGATCAGCTATATATACCAATAAACATGAGCCCCAGTAAAGGGGCAGATGAAGCCCTGGAGCCATTTCTTTTTCAGAATAATCAAAATGTTTCCCTATTCAAATTCATAAACAACCCATGTTGACCTTGACCTAAAATATGTCAAGGTCATCGCAGGGTCATGATTTATAACCACATTGTTATACTCTACTCCCTGATGCTACAAGCCAAGTTTCCTTGAAATATGTTCATCGTTTCCAGATGTGAAGATTTTTTAAGTGTTTTACCATATACATGTATGGGCATGGGGGCGATCTTGGTCATGTTACCTGGTTTATTTTTTGTCGAAGACATCTCAGATCATTTTTGACCTGCATCCGGGTTTTTCCCATATGGAAGATGAAAAAGGCAACAAACTGCATCTCTTTAAAAAGTACTTTAGGATGATGTTTTTTACTATACAAGCCATCATTGGTCATTATTGTTCATGATTCATTTTAATCGCTTTTTGTGTGACGAAAGCTTTTGTAAAGAAAAATTGAAATCTAAAATCTGTGGATTTTGAAATTTTATGCTCCATGCAGGCCATCGTATATAAGATGCGTTCGGATTTTCTCCATCAAATATATAGGCGTGTTCGGATCAAAGGCTCTGCTCAACAGAACGAGTCGTTTCGGTCCAGCGACTCTTAAGGACTCTCGCCGTAAGGACATTTGAAAAGCATTTCCTCTCAGTCATGTCTGGAGTTGGCTCTGCAAGAGTCATACTGTCTGTCTGTCTGTCTGTCTCTCCTGCATCATATACCCTATTGCAGAACAGATATTAATCTTCGACAATTATCCTTTTTAAAGGTGTTTTTTGTTTAACACGTTTGCTCCACTTCCCATAGATGGTTTTATATAAAACTTGACTTTGATTGGTCAAGCGGGTTCAGCGAAGATCTTTGAAAGTGTGGAAGACGACGGACATGCGACCTGGATTATTTATTAACATATATAAATGTGGCTTTGATTGGCCAAGCGGTTTCAGAGAAGATCTTTGAATATTATGGTAGTATACATGTGTATTGCCCCGGGGTGGGGATTAGAACCGGGGTGGGGACAGAACAACCCCTAACGTAATTTTTTCAGAATCATGTATCTTCAGTCTATCTGCCCATTTCCTACAAGTTTTTTTCACTTCAAATGACATTTTAACAATTTCCTCATTCACATATGTTGACCTTGCCGTAAAATGAGTCAAGGTCATCCAAAGGTCATGATTTATAAACACAATGTAGTGCTATATCCCAATGCTACATTGCAAGTTTCGTTGAAATCGGTCTAGCAGTTCTGGAGAAGAAGATGTTAAAGGGTTTTTACCATATATGGTCATGGCGGCCATCTTGGTCATGTGACCTGGATTATTTATATTTATAAACACATTGGTTCCCCTTCCTACAGATGCTTCGTATAAAATTTGGCTTTGATTGGTCCAGCGGTTTCAGAGAAGATCTTTGAAAATGTGAACGACGACGGACGGTGAAAAACAATTGGTTGTAAAACGCTGTAGGCCGATGCTTTGCCTGATATGAACACCACTTTAAACAAATTATGAAATTTCTTGCAAAGATACACAATCACATCATGTCTAACTAACACCGATCATTCATAAATGCTGGATACAAAGTTTGAATCAGACCTTGGCTGAGAATATGATCCTAGACTAGACAGGATCATAGTGATCAATATTAGTTTTCTAACCATTTGGAAACATTCGTTTAGACCTACCTGCCAACCTGTCTTTTTGTTTACCGCCGACATGAAACTCTGCATGGGCGAGAGTAGCCGCTATCAGAAAACATAAGAATATGGCGCATTGCATCTGCAAAAAGAAATTTTATAAAGTTACTTATTCACAGAAAGAAGAGACTCGGATAAAGAATAAAGAACCTCTGATGGTCACGCGCAGGCCCAAATAGCCCTCGCTCTCCACCCGTATGCCTGCCCACCGTTCATCGGTTTTTAGACCCGATATTGACTGGAACTTACTTGAGATAAGAGCTTAAGTACTTTTATGTCGGGGGCCGGCTTAATCAAACATGTGATTCTAAATTTAGAGTAAACGTTTGATTTGGTAACAGCATCCAGTATTTCTTTGGCAAGCAATGCGCATACATATACCTAGACATTATTATATGAAGTTCAATTAAATTTTCCCACCCAAGTTGTCCCAACCCTCACTTTTGTATTAGCTAGGTACATTTTTGTTTTCATGTTAATTTGTCATAAAAGCTGTACTTTTAACATACAAGTTGTAGGACATAAAAGTTGCACTTTTTCCCTCACCCATGCTGTTTTTAAGTTTAACGTGGTTTGTCAATTGTTTACACAATATGTATTATGCTGTATTATATTTATTGCTTAGATAAGTAGCAAGATTTCATCACAATTTTTCGATGCTTTTATAGTCAAACAATCGTCGATGATTAAACGGCCATTGCAACATAAATTATGTTTGTTGTATTTGCTTACCTTTGTGGTAGGCAACCCGACATAAAGTTACTTATTCACAGAAAGAAGAGACTCGGATAAAGAATAAAGAACCTCTGATGGTCACGCGCAGGCCCAAATAGCCCTCGCTCTCCACCCGTATGCCTGCCCACCGTTCATCGGTTTTTAGACCCGATATTGACTGGAACTTAAACAACGTTTTCAACCATCGGTTTAATATGTCTCCATAACCAATTGACACGGATGACACGAGCCGGCAAGGTGCTCGTAATAGCTCAGCAAAGTCAGATATTAAGTTCCATCTTCGCCATGACAACCTTACAGGCGACCGTGGTCTGATGTCAATTCTGGGTCTTTTAGTAGCTTTTAGTACTAACAGAACAATGTCAGGTCGTACTAAATATTACAGACAAAAAGCGTAAAATATTGTAATCAGGTGCAAGAAACTGATGAATGCTCAGGTATTTCAATTTCTATATGAACTCTTTTAAAATAAAAACCTATTCATCTACTTTTGATATTACTAACTGTACACTTATACTCGCCTTAACACAACACTGCATATCCATAATGATGATGTGATTTCTCATGTACATAAAGCGACATATCTTCTTCACGTTTAACGTATAAAGTAATGATATTAAGACCTCCCACAGGTGTATCTTATTACTGAAACCACTGAGATTACACGGATATACATTGCATCCATATTTGAGCCGCCCCATGGGAAAACCAACAATCTGCATAGGCGAAAACAAAGACGCAGATCAGCTTCGCGGTAACCGCGAAGCTGATCAGCGCCTTTGTTTTCGCGACTCGGATAGTGCAATCCCTCTTCTACTTAAATCCAAAATTTCAAGCTTCTAGCTCTTTTCTGTGCTTGTACAGGCTGGTTTGTTTCGGACCAGTTCGGAAACCACATTGTTGGATTTCCCACGAGGCGGCTCATTTCTTATTCAAGACAGTTGACCAAGCCATAGGTTGTCGGTAAACAACCGCCTTTAATTGATACATGTAGAACAGCTTCATAGAATTGCGCAACATAGATGTTCTTTGAAAAACAATTACTTAGTTCACATTTAATAAATCAAAACGAAAAAAATATCAAAGATTCGTTGATTGGTCATACCTTTGATAAACCAGAGGACCATTGGTCCTGAGAACGCTCATAGAATGACCTTGACCTTGAATACCCACACACCTTTATTGACTTCATAAGTTGTCTGCATCAGCCAAGTTTCAGGTCTAAGGCTGCAATAGTTTCCGAACCCAGCGATTTCTGAGAAAACCATCATCTTAATTTTGATTTAAGGATGTTCGCTGTCAATGAGAAAGTATTTAAAAGTTTTTTTCTAACCGCTCTTTTTTTTATTCCAAAATACAACGCAAGACATTTGAAAACAAAATAAGTATAGGGTAGTGTGCATATTTTCAAGCTACAGGCCGGCGACTGAGACCTCTGAACAACATGTTTTAAATTAAATAAAATTAATTTAATCAATTCTTTGAAATATACCTGTCTTGAACAAAATTACACATAGAATGCTTTCCAAAGTCATAACATTTACGTAACACAGGCAATTTTGGACCAAAAGCATTAAAAAATTTGCATCTTGAAGTGGATGACAAAATTTTACGAGACGTTTTCCAACCCTACCCCCGGAAAAAAAATCAATAATTTGAAATGTGCCAAACCCATATTTTCAGATTCAAACTTCTGAAGTTGCAGAAAATGGGGTGAAAAAACGAAGTTCCACAGATTGATTCATAGCCCATTAAATGCATATCATCAATATGTATCCAAACGTAAAATATTAGGAAAATACGAGATATTCAACAATAGAAAAACCGGAAGTTCCGAAATGTCAAATGTTAGCAGCGAACATCCTTAAATGACCTTGCGCCAAGGTCAAGAAATAACCTTGACCTTACTGATAAACATACCTTCATTGACTCCATTTAGTTGTCGCATCTAGCAACTTTCAAGTCTCAGGCTGCAATAGTTTCCAAAATATCCATTGTTTTCGCCTTTTCCCATGTAAATGCCTATATGTTTCCGAAATTGACCTTGCAATGAAATAGGTCAAGGTCATCCTAGGGTCAAACTATGATGGGCTGGAGTCCCCAATGCTACATACCAAGTTTCGTGGAAATCGGCCCACCGGTTCTGGAGAAGAAGATTTGAAAGGTTTTTCCATATATGGGCATGGCGGCCATCTTGGCCATGTGACCAAGATATTGCGAACAAAATACAATGCAACTACCCAAAGATGCTCCATATAAAATTTCAACTTGATCGGCCAAGCGGTTTCAGAGAAGAAGATCTTTGAAATTGTGACTTAATCTTAATATTTCAAAGACCTTGGGTCAAGGTCAAGAAATTACCTTGACCTTAATTAATTACATACCTTCAATGACCCCATTAGTTGTCTCCATCTAGCAACTTTCAAGTTTCCGGCCGCAATAATTTCCAAAATATCCATTGTTTTCGCCTTTTCCCGGTGTAAAAGCCTATGTTTCCAAAATTGACCTTGCAGTTAAATAGGTCAAGGTCACCCTAGGGTCATCATTTGAACAAACCATAATGGGCTGGAGTCCCCGATGCTACATACCAAGTTTCGTGTGAATCGGCCCACCGGTTCTGAAGAAGGTTTTCATTCAAAGCTATTCATTTTAGTTGGTTGGGGCCGGAGCTTCTTGTCTGTTGCTTGGCCCACCGGGGTCCAACTGGTGTTTTTCTTTTGCTCCGGAGTTAGTAGGTTATTCGGCGCCCAGGGATCTCCATCGTCGGGCAGCTTACTCAATCTGTGAGTCCTGGTTTTTGATTCATCAGGATTTTTATCATGATTTATTTGTTTGTTCTTGATGATTCATTGACTAGTTAGAGATTCACCACGAGGACCGAAGAACTAACTAAATGTTGTGAACCACTGCAGAAGCTGAGGGTGAGGTTAGGTACCTGTAAAACCGGTTTAAGCCCGCCAGTAACTTTGTGTTACTGATCGTTCCAAGTCGATACTTCTGTAGTGGTTCTTTTTGTTTTATGTCTTGGTGTTTAAAATTTTTTGTGCTGTTGGCGCCTTATGTATGTTTTCATATTTTTAGTTATTAATAAGTTAAGGTAACTGAGTGGCCACCTATTGGGAAAATAGCTGCTCATTCGGCTTACGATATGTTTCATGGTATAAGTACCTGATTGTTAGTTTGTTTTTTTCCCACCTCGGTTTTTGGAGTGGGAATCTTTTTCTGATTGCGCCTTTTCCTGATCTTTGCCTACTTGTACCTTTTTTTACCATATATGGGCGTGGCGGCCATCTTGGACATGTAACCAAGATCCCGTGAACAAACTTTAACTCCCCCTACCCATGGAGGCTCCATATAAAACCTTGATCTCAATTAATTACATACCTTCATTGACTCCATTAGTTGTCTCCATCTAGCACTTTTCAAGTTTCAGGTTGCAATAGTTTCGAAAATGTATGTAAATAGGCTAAATCAGACAGGGAAATCATTCTAGTTTAGTTACTGATAGTCTAGAAGCGAAAAGCTATGTAAATAAGCTTCATCAGACAGGAAGTTGCTGATATTCTTGGCGTAAAACTATTTAAATAGGCTTCAACGCTCGAAATAAATGTTTAACGGCAAAACTTCTTCAACAGGGCTATCGGTATCATAAACTTCGAAAAACCTTTTCTAAATTTTATCGCAGACACTATGAATTGATTTCCAAATATAATGTTGGGTTAAAGACGCTTTTAAGTGAGGGCCTTTCGGAACCTTAATTTTATGGTGACTTGGTTTACAAATTTAAGAAACTTATAGGAATTAATGATTTTTCTTTTCAGTTCAGAAAAATCATAACACGTTACAGACGTATAGGTTATAACTTGAATGTTATGCGACAGTCTGCATGCTTAGTTTTTAACCCAATCATGGTTGATAACTATGCTGCCTTCTTTAATTGCACGCCGGTGGGTCGGGCGTCAGACTCTATGATGGCCCCGACTTAAAGCTATTCATTTAATTTGGTTGGGACCGGAGCTTCTTGACTGTTGCTTGGCCCACCGGGGTCCAACTGGTGTTTTTCTTTTGCTCCGGAGTTAGTATGTTATTCGGCGCCCAGGGATCTCCATTTTGCTAGTTTAGTTGCTGATAGTCTAGGCAAATAGTTATGTAAATAGGCTTCATCAGACAGGGAGGTTTTTCAAGCCTTAGTTTAAGTGCTGATAGTCTAAGCGAATAAATAGGTAAATAGGCTTCATCAGACAGGTATGTCTTTCCAGTTTAGTTGCTGATAGTCTTGGTGAAAAGCTATGTAAATAGGCTTAATCAGACAGGGAGGTTTTTCTAGTGTAGTTGCCGTTAGTCTAGGCGAAAAGCTATGTAAATAGGCTTCATCAGACATCAGACAGGTAGGTCTTTCTAGTTTAGTTGCTGATAGTCTAGGCGAAAAGCTATGTAAAAAGGCTTCATCAGACAGGGAGGTCTTTCTAGTTTAGTTGCTGATAGTCTAGGCGAAAAGCTATGTAAAAAGGCTTCATCAGACAGGGAGGTTTTTCTAGTGTAGTTGCCGTTAGTCTAGGCGAAAAGCTATGTAAATAGGCTTCATCAGACGGGGATGTCTTTCTAGTGCAGTTGCTGATAGTCTAGGCGAAAAGCTATGTAAATAGGCTTCATCAGACGGGAATGTCTTTCTAGTGCAGTTGCTGATAGTCTAGGCAAAAAGCATTGTAAATAGGCTTCGTCATCCATAGTGCAGATTATATTATTTCTTTCGGTCCTTTGAGATCAGTAAAAATGTTCAGAGTAGCAATCTATTTTACGTTTAGAGCCATCTTCTAAACATTTGTTTTTTTTTTCAATTTTAGACCCCGTTTAGGCATGTGTCTTTGATTTAGACAACACTTGAGTAAAATTTTTGAAATCGCAGTATATTTGTCTGGCTATCGTCGCTAGTTTATAAAGGGTCACTGACGAGGGTTCAGTACCCGAAATTGCGCAATCTGGCCCAATAACCTCCCTTTGAACGTTTTACTGCTTCCAAAGGATCAAACTTTTATATTTTATTTACGATTACTGCAGCTGGCGTTGTGCCGTGTGGCGGCCCTAAAAAGTCTCCCCGTACATCATCCATAGTGCAGATTATATTATTTCTTTCGGTCCTTTGAGATCAGTAAAAATGTTCAGAGTAGCAATCTATTTTACGTTTAGAGCCATCTTCTAAACATTTGTTTTTTTTTTCAATTTTAGACCCCGTTTAGGCATGTGTCTTTGATTTAGACAACACTTGAGTAAAATTTTTGAAATCGCAGTATATTTGTCTGGCTATCGTCGCTAGTTTATAAAGGGTCACTGACGAGGGTTCAGTACCCGAAATTGCGCAATCTGGCCCAATAACCTCCCTTTGAACGTTTTACTGCTTCCAAAGGATCAAACTTTTATATTTTATTTACGATTACTGCAGCTGGCGTTGTGCCGTGTGGCGGCCCTAAAAAGTCTCCCCGTACATCATCCATAGTGCAGATTATATTATTTCTTTCGGTCCTTTGAGATCAGTAAAAATGTTCAGAGTAGCAATCTATTTTACGTTTAGAGCCATCTTCTAAACATTTGTTTTTTTTTTTTTCAATTTTAGACCCCGTTTAGGCATGTGTCTTTGATTTAGACAACACTTGAGTAAAATTTTTGAAATCGCAGTATATTTGTCTGGCTATCGTCGCTAGTTTATAAAGGGTCACTGACGAGGGTTCAGTACCCGAAATTGCGCAATCTGGCCCAATAACCTCCCTTTGAACGTTTTACTGCTTCCAAAGGATCAAACTTTTATATGTTATTCATCAGATAGGGATGTCTTTATAGTTTAGTTGCCGATAGTCTAGGCGAAAAGCTATGTAAATAGGCTTCATCAGACAGGGAGGTTTTTCTAGTTTAGTTGCTGATAGTCTAGGCGAACAGGTGTGTAAATAGGTATAAGTATCAGCTTGTATTTATGTAGTTACTACTGAAATTATTATTTCTGCATTGCCTATCCTTTTAAAAAATTCATCAGTGGTGATTCTTGGTACTATATACAGCTCGGTTTCAAAAATAACATACCCCTGCAATTTCGCAAAATAAATTGACCTCTTCACCTTCATTGCATTGACCATTGCTTGATGACTGTCGAACTGGTTCGAATGAAATTTATACATTTTGTGCATATGTTCATGTGTGTTAAAATGGTATTAAATTTATATGGATCATGAGCAGTCCGATTAGACAGGAAGCTGTCTGTGGTGTATACCCAAATTCTGACAGATTTAGAGTCAAGTTTTCAAGTTTGGGCGATTGGTATTATGTACGTACTGTGAATATTGCCACTGTCTGACCTGAATGCTATTCATGGACATCTATTGTAGATACCTTAAAACTTGCATCACACTCGCTTTACATTTTAAGTACTTAAATAATAATTAAATAGACGCTATTCCCTTCATTAAAGGCGTGTGTTAAGGAAGCAAAACTGCTCTTACTGTCCATTTACATCTTACTGTGTTCTCTTGCGCCTGATATTTGTTTCGTTGGACGTTCTCTGGGATGATTTCTTACATAAACCGGCTTGATAAGATGACCAGTCACAGTATTTCAATTAAATACATTCACATACCAACAAATGTCTTTGATTAATATATTATGTTTAAGAAGGTCATTACATAACTTTAACATTGCCATAGGCATGTGAGCGTTGCATGTGGCACATTTCTATAGAAACTAGACTTTTAATAATCATTTCGATTATTACTGATATTCTCAGATGCAAATATAAAACTGGATAGTTTTGAAGAGAATTTTTATGCCGAAAACTTGCATTTACAAGGTACTTATATACAAGGCAGTGGGTACATTAAACTTCCACATTCTGATTCTGTATTTTTGCAAGTGTGGTGCAAGGTTTAAGATGTCTCAAATAGGTGTCAATGCATAGCATGCAGGTCATAAAGTGGCAATATTTATAGTACGTACACCATACCAACCGCCTAAATTTGAAAAATTGACTTTAAATCTGTCAGAATTTTGGTATACGCTAATGATAGCTTCCTGTCCGATCAGACAGCTCATGATCAATATAAAATCAATACCATTTGAACACACATAACCATATGCACAAAATGTAGAAGTTTCATTTGTACCAGGTTAATAGCCATCAAGCAATGGTCGATGCAATGAAGGTGAAGAGGTCAACTTATTTTGCGACATTGCAGGGGTATGTTATATTTGAAACCAAGCTGTACAATGTCGTTATCTTAGTCGCACCCTAAGTAATGAGTACATCATGAACCCTCCCATCCCCCGCCTCTCAAACTAACTGGCTAGTGATGGTCAATACGAGACTCTTATCTGAATCTGAATAGATTGCTGGTTACACGCAATTTGGCCATGTTTCGCCAGGAGGTTTTGCTTGGGGAATTAGCCTCTAGTATGCACAAGTGAAGGAAACTGCGACATACATGTACATTTACTTGTTGCGCTGAAGATTTCAAGCTTTTTTTTTTTTAATTTAACAGTGTTTAGTGAATTACATACAAAGTGTGCGTCAGGACACGCGTACTTTTTGTCCAACAACAAGGCCAAGTTTGACATTTATCATATGAGCCGCCTCATGGGAAAACCAACAATCTGCATAGGCGAAAACAAAGGCGCAGATCAGCTTCGCGGTAACCGCGAAGCTGATCAGCGCCTTTGTTTTCGCTACACGGATAGTACAATTCCTCCTCTCCTTAACTCCAAAATTTCAAGCTTCTAGTCTGCTTCTGTAGCTGTACATGCCAGTTTGTGTCAGACCTGTTCAGAAACCATATTGTTGGTTTTACCACGAGGCGGCTCATATTTTATAAACTAGTGTTAAGGATTCCTTTGAAAACTTTCAACGGAAATTTTAGACATCAATGTTAGTGGTTTCAAATAGAGCCCGTGGAATGCAGAGTTAAAATTCTTTGAGGGTGCTTCCATCTTAATGAACATGCTGTTTACATACTGTTCATCAGGTAAACATATCCTTGAAATGTATACCCCCTTAAACCCCACTTTTATATAGCAAAACTGGGGTATGGATGGGTATATACATTTTTCTTATTTTTGTTTTAAATCATATATTGTGGGACTTGTTAGAACCGCCTCGGTTTGAGCAAAAATAAGAAAAATATCAAAAATTTTCTTCTGAAAATTTTCATTTTTACGACCAAAATTTTCTGTATATTGCATGGGCGTGCTTTCGTAATGACATGCTTTTGCATTATATATCAATATAGGACCCGTAAGGGCTCTAATTATGAATCAGAAGGCAGAGGAGATCTGGCAAATATAAAGCATGTACTAAAAGTAACTGCGTCAATGTACCCACTTACATGTATGCCATTTAAACCCCACGAAGTACTTGAACCAGGTGACTCCGTCCCGGCATTACAGAAAAAATGTTTCATTACGAAAACATGCCTATGTAGTATACAGAGATTTTTAAACTTGTAAAAATCGAAAGTTTTCAAAAGAAAAAATGATATGTTTTTTTTTATTTTTGCTCAAAACATAGATTATGGGTATGCCTTAGAAATCTATGTTTTGGAACAAATTAAGAAAAATAGGTATACCCCTGCATACCCCAGTTTTACTATAAGAAAGTGGGGTATAAGAGGGTATTCAATACACGGACATGTTTTCCTGATGGACCGCGACGTCTAACAACAACAACAACAACAAAAAAAAAAAAAAAAAAAAAAAAGTCCAAGGCTTAGACCATACGAAAATGCCAAGGGTGTGTGCAGGTTGTTGTGACGTCACCAAGTAGTCTTTTGATGATTTCAGTCTGATACATGTATACACCGACTTAATCGACCAGCTTCGTCTGGATTTCGACAGGATACCTTTCATCACGATTGGATTCATAATATCAATGACAAACAACTAGCTCTAGTCCTGTAGCCATTTGGGCTATTTGAGGTGGACCTGGATTTAAAATACATAGAAAATGTTTTTACATATTTGGAAACGTGAGGTCTTCTACATTAAAAATCTGATGGGTGACATCTTGTCACCATTGAGCAATTTGAGAAATTCCAGATAGTGTCCAAGATGGCTGCCCATATGTATCAGAAAATGCTATTTTCCTGTAAAATAATCATGTTTTGACAGACTTTTAGACCTGAAATCACTTGTATTTAAAAGCTGAATTAAATGTACATTAAAATGAGTGCAAGAAAATATACAGTGTAAAGGGAGCATCAAAGATGGCTGCCAAAACTACGGTAAACGCCATATTTGAAAGCAGTGCCTTCGAAAATTCAAACTTTTCAAACAAAACAACTTGGTGGCAATTTTGTTAACGTTTATGGATCTAGGGGATGGCATCTTATCACCACTGAGCAAATTAAGAAATTCAAGATGGCATTCAAGATGGCTGCCCGTATATGGCAAAAGTAATTATCATACAAATATTCATGTTTTAGCATATTTAACACCTGAATTAAGTGCAATTAATACCATTGAAGGAGTGCATCTAAGTTGGCCACAACAGTAAAGGAAAATTTGACAATTTTTAGTTTGTTTGTTTTTTTTGTCGGGATATTACCTCCATTTTATGCGAATTTTAACCTACATTGGGATGCCATGACATCCGAAACATACTAAAACTACAACCACTAAATTAAACAATTCATGCTTATAAATATAGATGCTCTTAAAGGATCTCAGTTATATTTTTATTTGTCTAAACAACTTTTCTCGGGCAGGTTCAGACCAGTGATCAAAAGGCTGGTCAGTTTTATCTGGAATTACAAGCAGCCCATTTTTCTCTCACAACCGTGAAATGGCGGGGAATATTTCCTTTTGTGCTGCATGGGTAATACTACAGAAGGGTGGTCAAGAGGTAATGTGGGCCCACCCATTGGGTTCAAGAGAAATATAACAGCTGCTTTTGTCTCCAGGCAAAGTAATAAAAAATCTACTGAAAGACCATCTGATTAATGGGTTACAGCACAGAAGGCCTTAGCCGGCCCAAAAACGTGGTTAAAGTAAAACCATCCATACATGTAAGCCTTAGTTATATTTTCAAGCACATATTGAGAGTCATGTCATCCTAAAGTTTGGTAGATGTCCCGACATGACCATAGCTATTGACTGGGACATAATGCACCAGCACAAGCAAACAATCAAGCAAGTAATGTGGTCACTTTCACATAGTATAAAGGTCAAAATTCTGTCGACAAATCACTGCAAAATAAGGGACATGTAGTTTACAGCGACCTCTTGGATTAATAATGGTTCAAAAATTGGTTTTATGTTTTATTATCTATAGGCCCACATATGCGTATCTTTTCTCGTACACAGTGTTCTCGTATATTAAAGTCTGGAAATGTAGATCCAATTGACCTATGATTATGATTTTAGGGGGCTGTAACTAATGTTGTCAGAATTTGGAGCCCTATTTCTTTGTCTTTGACATGACAATAAAATATGTTTAACCTATGATTACTTCAAATGCATGTACTCTTATTGAGTGGAAGGCATTAGCTGATAACTCATATGGAACATGATACTAGAAAACCTAGTGGCCAGACAATGGCTCTGAATACAGGTAGGGTTCCAAAACGAAAACTCAGTCTTGATTGCGGAGGGGGACAGTTTTTATGCCCCCAACTTCGAAGAAGTTGAGGGGGCATATTGGTTTGGCTCTGTCCGTCCAGTGGTGTCCAGTGGTGTGCAGTGAGTCTGTGATTCGTGAGTAACGCTTAGCACTCGGTCAGGAACCGTTAGAGCTAGGATCTTGAAATTTGGTATGTAGTTTGTATATGAAAATTAAGAGGACCCATATTTTTTCTTTCAGGTAAATTCAAGGGGCTAGGGGCCCATTCTGTGAGAGTTATTTCCCTTTTTAATTCTTTATAAAGTGAATAGATAGTGGGTACCTTGTGTGCGCAACTCCTCCTACAGTTTTATTCTGATTCTCTTGAAACTTTACAGATGTTGTGACCATGCTTTGAAGATATGCATGTGGTTTGGATATAATCCTCAAATTAGTTTTTGTTACTTTTTTCGCAATTTGAACTTAGCCATTTTTCGGGCATTTTCACAATGAAAGTGAATGGGCAACGGGTACCTTGTGTGCGCAACTCCTCCTACAGTTTCATGCCAATTCATTTATGTTCTTTTTGTTTTATGTCTTGGTGTTTAAAATATTTTTGTGCTGTTGGTGCATTATGTATGTTTGCATATTTTTAGTTAAGTTAAGGTAACTGAGTGGCCACCTATTGGGAAAATAGCTGCTCATTCGGCTTACGAATCGTTTTCATGGTATAAGTACCTGATTGTTAGTTTGGTTTTTTCCCACCTTGGTTTTTGGAGTGGGAGTCTTTTTCTGATTGCGCATTTTCCTGATCTTTGCCTACTTGTACTTTTTTACATGTGTTATGGGCATGGTCTGACGATATGCATGTGGTTTGGATATAATCCTGGTATTATTTTTTGTCATTTTTTTCATAATTTGAACTTAGTTATTTTTTCGGGCATTTTAGTGAATGGATAGAGGGTACCTTGTGTGCGCAACTCCTCCTACAATTTAATACCGATACTTTTGAAACTTTGCAGACATTGTGATCATGCATTGAAGATATTCATGTGGTTTGGATATAATCCTCAGATTAATTTTTGTCACTTTTTTGCAATTCAAACTTAGGCATTTTTCGGGCATTTTGACAATGAAAGTGAATGAACAGCCCTTGGTCAGGAACCGTTAGAGCTAGGATCTTGAAATTTGGTATGTAGTGTGTATGAAAATTAAGAGGACCCGTATTTTTTCTTTTAGGTAAATTCAATGGGCTAGGGGCCCATTCTGTGAAAGTTATTTCCCTTTCTAATTCTTGATAAAGTGAATAGATAGTGCGTACCTTGTGTGCGCAACTCCTCCTACAGTTTTATTTCGATTCTCTTGAAACTTTACAGATGTTGTGACCATGCTTTGAAGATATGCATGCGATATGTCACTTTTTTCGCAATTTGAACTTAGCCATTTTTCGGGCATTTTCACAATGAAAGTGAATGGGCAGTGGGTACCTTGTGTGTGCAACTCCTCCTACTGTTTCATGCAAATTCATTTAAAACTTTACGTGTTATGGGCATGGTCTGAAGATATGCATGTGGTTTGGATATAATGCTTGGATTATTTTTTGTTATTTTTTTTCACAATTTTTCAATATAATAAACCATTTTTTATGATAGGCAAGGTAAATATTTGTAAAATTAATATTAAGTCCATAAATAGATTTTTTATATGTAATTAAAAGAAATTCCCCAGTAATCATGGAGATGTGTCCGTAATGTTCTGGCGGCCATTTAAGATGATCTCCATACTTTGTGAATTTTAAACTAGCTTCAATGTACACAGACTAGTTCAGCCTTTAAATGAGAGTAATTTTAGGTCTTACATCTGCCAAAACACGATTATTTACAAGGCAATTACTGTTCTCCGTATACGGGCAACCATCCTGAATGCCATCTTGAATTTCTCAAAGAGTTCAATGGTGATAAGATGACATCCACCGGACTCTAAAATGTTAACAAAAATGCCACCAAACTGTTTAGTTTAAGAAATTCATTAGTCTTGAAATCACCTCTTTTCAATCATGTAATTTTCCTTAATTCTGGCGGCCATCTTGGATGCTCTCCATACATTGTCTGTTTTCTTGCACTAGTTTCAATGTACAGTTGATTCAGCTTTAAATTACAAGTGATCCCATATTTAACAGGCTCTCAAAATACGATTATTTCTATGGAAACTACTGTTTTACGTATACGGACAGCCATCTTGGACGCCATCTTAAATTTCTAAAATTGCTCAATGGTGACAAGATGTCACCCGCCGGAATCTTAATGTAGAAGACCTCAGCTTTCCAAAAATGTAAAAATATTTTCTATGTACTCCAAATCCAGGTCCACTGAAGGTTCTGCCGGACTACTCTGTTGAAACCAGTAAAAGGGAAAAGTACGCGAGAACGTGGGTGCGACGAGTGACATGAGGTTAATGCCCAAATGACGCTAGCATACTACTGACCTATTTAAAGCACAATTATATACATGTCTGGTATTAAATAAGTGTTATACTTTATAATTTTCAATGTACTATCATATAACAGGATTTGGGTGATTTATGGAATAGGACGTGGGTGTCACGCCCTATTGACCCGCGACGCGAGAACACCGGTCTTCGCGTTTTCCGACCAGGTCCGACACAAACCGACCTGTACAGTCTCGGAAAATGGCTAGAAGCTGGAAATTTCTTAAGAAGAAGAAGAGAGATTGCACTATCCGTGTAGCGAAAACAAAGGCGCAGTAACTGCGAAGCTGATCCGCGCCTTTGTTTTCATCGGACATAAGCGAAAGTCCGGTTCTTGATGCGGCTCCTATTATAATAAGCTTCAGCCAGGGTTAATCGCATCTTTTTGGAAATTCATTTACGCTGACAAAGGGCGTGACTCGGATAAAGACGGTGAGTTCAGCAACAAGGTAAAATTGTCGTTCTTTTGACACTTTAAGAGGCATTTATTTATTTATTTATTTATTTATTTATTTATTTATTTATTTATTTAATATTATCTATTTATTTATTTACTTACTTATTTGTCTATTTATTTATTACATTTTTGTTATTCAAGTTTCCATAAAATCTTACAGAAAATATCTAACACTGAATGCATAATGACATTAATAATTGCGGCTTTACAAATCGTTAAAATATGTCATAATTAGGAACTGATACGATTAAACGTCAGGCGGGAAAATGACAAAACAGGTCACTACGTACTAAGAGCATATGGCTAGCTCTTTCACAGCTAGGAAACCATCCGAAAACAACAAAGGGGTGTACAAAAGATGTGATACTAGAATTTATAGTCAACAGCACACCCGTCTTTTGTACATTTCGTAGAGATACTATACTGAGTTCCACAGCCAACGCATCTTTATTTTTTCATCTATTTTGTTTTTAATTGGCTGATGATCTGAAAACCTTTGTGCCCAATCAGCATCAAAATGACTCTAAAATCTTTATGTGTTATCAACTCCAAAGTCTTAGTGTGCATGCGCATGAACATGCCTCAGGGTATAGAAATGCATTTTTCCGTGCCTCGCGCGCGCGGGCTCGAACTTGTTTTAAAACAATGCACACAGTTCAAATCTGTGAATGTCGTCCGATAAGTGTATGGCAATATCAAATGTTGTCACCTACGGCTCAATGCCAGAAATCGCTATTGATTTTGTGTACCCCAAAGTTGCTAGTTTTTAGGCGTTCAGCGTCACTTGGTCACGTGGTCGACGTCACTGCAGCTGCCAACCATATGCTTTATTTTGTGGCAACCTAGCCCCATCGAATAAGTGTAATGCAGTTATGGAAAATTTGTTTCCACCGTGTTTCGCTGCTTACGAATAGGGTGGTTTGCACAGTTTAGCAAGAAATACGTCAAAATCCCTGATATTCTTCATTTAACAGGGTAAGGGTTATGGTTATTGTTACGCAATTGTAGGCAAAGAAAAAAGCTTGACGTTTGATATTTACAGGTCATCTTTGAAAATGGTTGGGCTACATACATTTGGAATTTGAGATGAATCGACTAAAACCACAAAGAAAGTTATTGCAATTTTAATGATGTGTTGCGTTGGCTGTGGAACTCAGTATATCATGGGCCTAAGTTTGACTTTTTTGATTAAAACTGTTCAGTTCCATAAATAGGACTTTGCTTTGCAAACATATCGTACATGTGTACAGGGCCTACCATTTCATATGTTGAAACCAAGCTTTATACTTCTAGATGAATACCTACAGCCTAGCTCTGGTCGCACTGGTGGCCTTCATTCAGGTAGACAGGTCCTCGGCTGAAATTAACAACCACTGCACTTCTAACGGCCACACTAATGGATGCAGTATACCTAATGGCTGGCCTTATTTCTACAAAAATGTCTTCAAACCAGGGTGTGACAAGCACGATATCTGCTACGCATGCGTAAGTAGCTTTTATATCACGACTTTGGTATAAAAATAGTTTATTACATGCTTTTACCTCTTTTCACCATCTACGATATACGAAGAGCTGAAATCAACACCTAAATACCTTCAGGTCATAAGCCCCAAAATTGTTACGGCCCCAGTATGCATGTACAGTAAAAATGTTTTTCTCTGCTTTTGCTTCTATTCAAAGTTATAGTCTGTTCCTCATCAGTGATAAATGAAGGTCTTTAATTCCAGTGTAGACCGTGTGCGCGAAGATAAACGTTCTGTGACAATGCCAAAATATATTGTTTCTAATTTACAGGGGAATCTGTTTGGCATTAGTCGAAGCACGTGCGACACTCGGTTCTGGCATGACCTCCAAGACATTTGTAGAACCGACCCTACTGTGAATTATGATTGGTGGTGTAAAGTTATCAGCACCGACTACTACCTGGCCGTTAGTCTTGCGGGCTCCTCCCATTACGAAGATCCATCGTCTAGCTGGTGCTGTGAAAATTGGGTTTCGTACTGCCTGGAAGAAGAACGACCGTCTGCTTGCGCCTTTTGGAATGATCCTTGGTGGAACTATGCTAAATAAACTTCATGTATTAGTCATAACGAAAACTAGCCCATGCAATATACAGATAATTTACTGAGATGTAAAAAATGAAAATTTTGTAGGAATGTTTTTTGATATTTTTAATATTTTTCTTCAAAACATTGATTGTGGGTACACGTTAGAACCGCCTCGGCTAGGCGGTTCTAACGAGTACCCACAATCTATGTTTTGGATCGAAAATAAGAAAATTAGGAATACCCCCTACAAACCCTAGTTTTACTATAGAAAAGTCGGATTTAATGGGGTATTCATTGCACGGACATGTTTTCCTGATGAAATAAAAATTGATCCTATTAAGTGCCGGTCCCAGTGAATCGCAAGCAATCGTACGATTGTCTAATCATACGTTTGTTGATAAGACTGCGTGTGTCAAATTTGTAAAATATTTTCCAACTTATTTCTGCATTATTAGTTTGCATATCGGGGTCAAAGAAGTGATCCGAAATTAATATTAAGACAATCAGTGATCTTAAGCGCAGTGGGACTGGGACTTTAGGTTACCACAAATAACGTTAGGTTTTTGTGAACTTTTTTGCGAGTGTCGTTTGAATTTTCTTGAAAAGTCTTCTTTACAGTCCACATGATTAGAATCGCTTTATACCTATTTGAAGCAGTTTTATCAACGAATAAATAGGAGAACCTGAAGGGTCTGATTGTATTTACAAAACCATATCCAGATATCCATATAAGCTTTTTTCTGGTAGTTTTAAGTGCCATGTGAACTCTTATTTCATTAAAATCACATTATCTATCTGACGCAACTTATGATCACCATATGCATACAACAACCGACAAGGTCTGACATTCTGCACAATACGGTATATATCCAGGACCAAGAGTTAAAACCATTCCTTAAAGTTAAGGAATACATACCGAATTTCAAAAAATGCAAAAGGATTTATCTTAAGTATGCTGGAATCAAATCTTTGTAAACGACATTTTGTTTTAATTACACACATGTACAGTTGCGTTCAGTTATTAATATACCAAAGCAATATTCAGAAATAAATGGCCAACTGGATGAATTTGTTTATGATATAAGTTAAGTACTTACTCTGTATATAAAACTTCCAGACCTTGTAATGCTGTCTGCCTAAAGTGATTACTAAACATATGGAGCCAAATTGTAACAAAAATTCGCTGATGATTCCACAAGGAATCATGGTTAATGGTTTGTAATTTTATTTGTAAATTATGAAAGAACAACCATTTTAGTACTATTTTTGTACGGCTGAAACGTTGGTGTCTTTGTGAGCACTATTTACAAAGTTACACCCTTATTTTCATAATAAGACATAAGACAAATGTTATTTAAAAAAATTAAAACTTACATCCTTATTTTCATTCATTGTACATTTTGAATTTCATGGTAAAGCGTTTGTTACAATATAAAACTTAACATGTCAGTGTTATTATGCAAGATAACTAATATTCTACCAGGACGGTTTTACGAACAAAGCTTGCGAGGGGGTTCCTTCAAGAGGTACATGTAAGCACTATGGAGTCACAAATTGCTTTGTATTCTGCCAAAATGTGGGTTGGCATTTCATCATACAATTCAAGGTTTATTTTCTCGGCAAAAAATATAATAGGAAACTCGGACTTTCACAGAGAAGCTTTTATTTTTAGGCTATCTCTCACAGCTCATCTTCATGATATTTCAATCCTCTTATATAAGCTTTAAGTCAAGGGAATCTCCAGCACAATCAAAGACAGACAGTCCTTTAATATCAATCATGTCTTTTGCGTATTCGTGAATATCACGAAGAGGAGGCGCGAGTCTTCACCTAACAATAAATTTAGCCCACTATGTTATTTGGTGCGGAGGAAAAAATCATGAAAGTGCCAACGAACGGTTTGGCAGAATACAAAGTCATGGGCGACTCCACAGTGCTTTAAGACATGCTTACCTCACAAAGGAACCCAATAAATTATATATAACCTTTGGTCGCCAACTATCTTTGTAGAGTACTAGTTTTCTTGCAAAATAACACTGACATGCTTAGTTGTATATTGTAACAAACCGCTTTACCATGAAATTCTAAAACGTACAATGAAAGAAAATCAGGGTGTAACTTTGTAAGTAGTACGCACAAAGGCACCCACGTTTCAGCCTTAGTACAAAAATGATAATTCTTTTGAAAGTTACAAATAAAATTACAAACCATTAGCAAGTATGCCTTGTGGAATCATTAGAACTCGAATATCAGCATTTTTTGTATAAATTTGGCTCCATCTCTTATGTGGTCACTTTAGGCATACCGAATCACAAGATCTGGAAGTTTTGTATACAGAGTAGATATATATTTAATGGATTGGGTCTCATCAAAGTGAGACAGCATAACTTCTCTTATAGGCATTGACTGCTGCAGCATCTAACCAGTGAGGCTGTACTATTCAGTGAGGAATATAAGTCCGATTTCAGAAAATTTGTTCAAAAACGACCACTTCAAGTGATTATTTTTCTAACTGTATCTTTTCCTGACAAGACTGGTTAAATGTTTATGAAAGCATTTCAAATGAAAGATCATTTATACTTACTCACAAAATTGGCCAAAACTGATAAAAAGTTAAAGCTAATATAATGCTATCTTCATGTATTATAGCATATACCCATCAAATTCAACAAATTGAAGCATTTTGTTTCAGTAACGCTTAGTCCTTTTTATTTGTCACAAAAAATGTAAACAAAAACTGAAATGTTCAAGTTTTAAATATTAAAAGTAGTCACAAATTTACTTCGAAAGCAAGTTGTAACTTCAACATAGAGAGGCTTAGCTTCTAGTATATACCGTGTTAATGTAACTTTGGAACTGTCCAGAGAACATATAAACATGACCCTGCAATGCTGCAGAGATATGTTTTGATAGAGATTAAGAACCAAGATAACATATGAAGCTGGCTGAACAAATTTTGTTCCATTTCTTGCCTTTATATACCATACTGTATTGATTCTGGCAATGCCAGAATAAATTCAACTCATCTTAAATAAAACATAACTCTTAATATAACACACACACACATACCAAGATACAGTGTAATTCTTTTACGTTTGAAGGTAGTACTAGTATTGCTATTCAGACTAGAGCTCTGTACAGAATAACCTATTTTCACACTACTGATTCAAGGTCCTGATTATTCCCAACTCTGATCAAACAAAATTATTTTCAATACGTGTTCCAAAGAAGGAAATATTTGGTGCCAGATTACAACTGTATTCGCTCAGCAAGCCATGCAAACAATTATAATTCCGAAAATACACTGAAAAAAAGTTATAAGAGGCCACTTTTCAAACACATTTTTTGTTTCTAAGCCATGTTCAAAATTGCACGATTTTTTGCCGAAAGACGCGTCTTTCAAGTAAGTAATGTTCCAAAGTGTTAAGAAATAATTTTCTTTCATTAAAAGCGTTTTTGGAGTAAAAATGCAAAAATCAATGTTTTTAAATAAAAAAATTGGATACAGCACACCATTTATTGAAATTAGGAACGGGTGTCATCAAAGGGGTTGTTACGGCTCGGAAAAACATCAAACATTCGAATTTTCTCTACTGGTAGAATGTTTATGCATTTTTAAGAATCACCAATTTTGAGATTTTTTGGAAAATTCATAAATGTGCCTCTTAAACATGTTGACCCCTGTTAAATTCACTTGATGAGGCCTGGAAATGAGAGATATAACTCGACTGAACTGTTTGAGACCATTTTCGAGGACCAACAGGTCAAGGCTGCCGCACACTTCCGGTTTCAATGCCAATTTTTAACGAACAAAATAACAAAATTTGTGGACGAGTTTTTGAATTTTCAAAGTTTATCAGAGTCTAATATTTGACCTAAATAATCGCTGAAAATTTCAATGCCATGCTGCTGATAATAACGCAACTGGAGAAGAACAAAAATGGTATGCAAATTGCATACAAAAGGTGAATTCCTGTTATTCAGGTTGTTGTCTTCTTGCATGTACAAAACAGACACGAAGATTCTTATTGCAGCAACACTTTTGACTAAATTTTATCTTGCATCATGGCAGTCAGTAGCACTTTCTAATAAATTAAAATGTAAAAACACAACGTAATAATATGACATTTAATTTGATGTTAATAAAGTGTGACTTTTTGAAATGAGGGTACCTTTACACATGCTTCATCTGTGTGAGAAGTATCACGCATTTTGGAATGCAGAAACCTACAGAGCCACTGTTAGACATTGGTTTATTCATATGATCATGAATTTTAATTGATCGTATTTTACTGTCTGAAGTAGAAGAAAAAATATGAGGTGGCCTCTTATAACTTTTTTTCAGTGTACTAATATGCAATAACCAAAAACAGAAAAAATGAAGTTGTAAAATGAACTCATTATGTTTTAAAACGTATGAAAGGTACATTAATCAGAACCAGTATTAGACATTTTTCACTTTTGAACGTAAATGCTGCTGGTGCGTGCGGTTACGACTTTCTGTGTGATGGGGGACGACTCGTGAGGGCATATGTGAGACTAAGACGAGGGGCAATATGAAGAATTACACAGTCAAAACTACCAACAGCCCAACGGAGACGAATTAAATAAGACATGCAATAAATGTTATATTGTAGGACGTCTATCTCTGTAGCTCAGTAGGTAGCAAGCTAGGATTCAAAACGAAAGGTTCTGGGTTCGAGTCCTGGTCGGACCGCTTTTTTTCTTTTCTTTATTTGTCTCCCCTGTGACAATAAAGCTAAGGAAATAAAAAGAAATGTATTATCAGCTGATTATATTTATTGGCGAATGCAAGAATCAGGAAATGCCCTTGTGCATAAAATACGTAAAGGAATTGAAGTGCGAGACGGCACCTCACATTAATGTTTCTCTCTTGTTGACTTTTAACCTGTTGAAATCGACAGCTCGATCGTATTTGTTTTGGTAGAAGAGCTGATCTTCGAGCGATCCTCATGTCAATATTTCTTTCTTGGGGACATAAAAATGTTCATATTCTGAAGGCTTGTACAGGAATAATGTGGCTAGGATATGTTAGCCACCCTGGATGACTTTAAATGTTTTCCGCGGACGTAAGGCACTAACTCAAATAGTATAGTGTACCTGTACAGACATATGTATATATATATAAGGTGTAAAAACTACAGTTTCACGTGCTGTCTCGTGAGCGAACATAATTCATTTGGCATGTTTATACATGTATTTCAAACAGATACTCGAAAGCTTGGTGGGGTTTATTTGGTTGATGTTTCGTTTTGATCCCATACAACACCCATCTGCATGTCATAAAGGCGATATCCTAACTACATTATGCATATAGCCATACTAATAATTTGAGGTTTTGTAGGCCTTCAACAGTATTTCAGCCATATCGAGTGCGATAATTACGAATTTAAGATGATTTTTGCAAGCCACAGGCTTTCTGTATGATCCTCATTCATTCTCTTGTAGTATGCGTGCTGTTTGTCTGGTTGACTTCAAATAAATATAATTAATCTTCAAACTAACACAGTGTTATTTTCAAGTAAATAAATGATAATAAAACTAAGAAACATCTAGTCTTTTTTTAGCTCACCTGAGCCGAAGGCTCACAAGGAGAGCTGATAGGATGGCCATGACCCGTCGTCCGTCGTCCGTCTTCGTCGTCGTCCACAATCTTCTTCTCTGATACCACTTGGCCAATCAAGTTGAAATCCTTGTGTAGCGGCATTTCAAGTTTGATCGCGAAATCCATGTCACATGACCAATATGGCCGCCACGCCCATATATGGTAAAAACCACTCAAAAATCTTCTTCTGCAGAACCGGCGGGCCGATTACCACGAAACTTGGTATTTACCATCAGTGACTCCAGCCCATCAAAGTTTGGCAAAATGATGACCCTGGGATAACCTTGACCTATTTTACGGCAATGTCAATTTTGGAAACATAGGCTTTTACATGGGAAAAAGTGAAAACTTGATTTTTTTAAAACGATTGCAGCCAGAGACCTGAAAAGAGGTAGATGCAGACAACTAATGGAGTAGATAAAAGTATGTGATTAAATTAGGTCAAGGTCATCTCTTGACCTTGGCCAGTCTGTTTTCCATACACACTTTTCATACATCTTCATCTCTGAAACCGCTTGGCCAATCAAGTTGAAATTTTATGTGGAGCATCCATGGGTAGGGGGAACGAAAGTTTGATCATGAAATCCGAGTCACATGACAAAGATGGCCGCCATCAGTGACTCCAGCCCATTATAGTTTGATAAAATGATGGCCCTGGGATGACCTTGACCTGTTTTACGGCAAGCTTAATTTTGAAAACGGGCTGTTACATGGGAAAAAGTGAAAACTATGGATATTTCGAAAACGATTGCAGCCTGAGACCTGAAAAAAGGCAGATGCAGACAACTAATGGAGTAGATGTAAGTATGTTATTAATTTAGGTCAAGGTCATCTCTTGACCAGTCTGTTGTTCATACACACTTTTAAAACATCTTCATGGCGGCCCCCCGTGGTCGAGCGGTTGAGAGCGCTGTTTCTTAATCACTCGATCATCTCACCGCTGTCTCTGGTGTAGGATCGCGCCCCGCACTGGCCACATGTGAGACAAGCCAAGTTCTGTTTGCGGGTGTGCCAGGTGTTTTTTCTCGGGGTTCTGCCGTTTTCGCCCCACCTACTGATTGGCCCGTTTCATATGAGCTGAAATTATCTTGAAAGAGACGTTAAACTGAATATAAAAAAATCTTCACCTCTGAAACCGCTTGGCCAATCAAAGTGAAATTTTATGTGGAGCATCTATAGGTAGGGGGAACGAAAGTTTGTTTGTGAAATCTGGGTTACATGACCAAGATCGCCGCCACGCCCATATATGTCTAAAACCACTCAAAAATCTTCTTCACCAGAGCCGGCAGGCCGATTTTCACGAAAATCGGTATGTAGCATCGATGACTCCAGCCCATCATAATTTGATAAAATGATGACCCTTGGATGACCTTGATTTGCGGATCCAGACATTTTTACGAGAGGGGGTCCAACCAAAATGATAAAATATTGTCGCAGACGAGGGGGGGGGGGGTCCAACCCCCCCAAAAATCCCAAAATTACCTTTTTTAGGTAAACTTTTCAGATTCCGGGGGGTGGGGGTTCGGACCCCCGGTGAGCGTTTACGGGACCATTGGTCCTCTGGTTTTCATTACGTGTTGCTGATATAAGACAGGTACAAAATGATTTTAATAAGAACATTTGACTCGTTTCGCAGGTTGAGCGCGAGAACGAAACGCCTACAAATGAAAATTGTTGTCTTTCCGTTAAACTGTCTAATTCTGATGGAACACGGAACCAGAAGTGACCTTTGACACGAAATATTTTCTAAAATCGCATCATATATATATATATCACTTATCATGTTTGCCATTAAAGATGCGTTACTCGTTCAATGCGAGTCGGATTTACAAATGCTTGGCGCGAATAAAATGCCTTCATTTTAACAGCTTCCAATGCAGAATTCGATTATTTTAGACACTCGTGTGTATAACTCTAGGCGTCGCTCGTTCGATAAACCGAGGTCCCGGCTTCGTATGACCATAACTGTTGGTGGGAAAAACCAATATCAACTATTTGTTATCGCCATGTGACATTTAACATACTGGCTTATGTATATACGTACATTGGTTCTGCTAAGCTACATTTTCACGTGTTGTTCGTGAACGCACAGAAAACTTTATACATGCATACATGGCATGACTTACGATTTGAAACATAAGTTGATCTTTAATTTTATGTGCAGTTTTTTATTCTACGCCTTACAACGTTTTGACATATTTCAAGTCATCTCGAGCATGGTCGGTTATCCATATCAGGATAACGTGTCCGTGAATACCCCATTAACCACACTTTCATACAGCAAATCTTTGGTATGCATGATGGGTTTACCTATTTTAAGCTCACATGAGCCGCGAGCTTATAGGATGACCATGCCCCCGTCGTCCGTCCGACGTCGTCCGTCAATAATTTCCATGATATTCTCCTCTGAAACCAAATGGCAAACAAAAGTTAAACTGCTTGCGGAGCATTCTTAGGAAGGGGAAACGAAAGTTTGCATAAATGACCCAGGTCACATGACTAAGATGGCCGCCATAGCTATAAATAGCAAAAACCTTAAAAACAATTTCTTCCCAGAAGCAGAAGTCCTATGATTTTGAAACTAAGTTTGAAGCATCAGGCAATAGAGTTCTACAAAGTTGGTATACATCATAATGCTGGGATGACCTTGACCTGTTTTATGGCAAGGTCAACTTAGGTCGCCCATGCATTTAAATGGGGAAAATAAGCTAAATGTAATTAAATGGGTGGAAACTCGAGATGAGCATGCAAATGTACTGAAGATTTATGTCCGTGAAAACATTTAGTCCCCAGGGGTGTGTCTGCTCCTGCCCGGGGGCTATATACATGCATATGACCAAAATATTCAAACATCTCTGCAACCGCATGGCCGATCAAAGCCACACTTCATGGAAAGGGAACGAAAGATTGTATAAAAGGCCGCCATGGCCATTAACTGCAAAAACCTTTAAAATGTTCTTCAGAACCAGTAGGCCTATGATTTTGAAACTTGGCATTAAGCATCTACAAAGTTTATACATGGCCTAAATCATGACCTAGGGATGATATTGACCTATTTTACGGCAAGGTCAACTTAGGATGCCCATGCATCTAAAAACACAGATTGTGCGTACTCGTTAGAACTGCCTCTGCGAGGCAGTTTTAGCGTGTACCAACAATCTATGTTTTGAGCAAAATAAAAAGATAAAAATGTTGAACTGAAAATTTTCATTTTTTACAACTTTAAAAACACTGTATATTGCTAGTTAAGGTTTTGTTATGCTAGCGTCAAGATACACGGCACCATTTTAGTGCACATGTATTACACATGCTGACAACAGTGCTACATGTACAACACCTTGATCATTCTTAACCTTATGGACATTTTTTGCGTCGGGCGAGCATAAATGCGCATAAGCTTCTTACTCAATCAGAATTTACATAAATAATAAATTTAATTGGTTTGTTGATTTGAGGTTTAACGTTAATCCAACAGCAAAGGTCATATGGAAACGAGACATCAGTTTATAGTATCATCCGACAGACTTAAGGATCCCGGGATCAAACCCGCGGTCCCTGGTTTAAAAGGACGAACACATGCCGTTAACACTAACTGTTTTCGGCTTGTCAAGCAGCAATGTGGTTTGATAACTGATCTTGCTTTTTTTTTTTTTTTTTTTTTTTTTTTTTTTTTTTTGAAAAAAAAAAAGCAATAAAGCAATATCGCTTTTGCAACAACCATCACCAAGACAATGAACACTTCGTCGTAGGTTGCTGCCCAATTGATCAGTCTTACAATCACAGGTGACACAAACCAAATTCTGCTTGTGGGTGTGCCAAGCCGTTTTCTCAGGGTTCTCTCCCCCACCTTGTTACTGATTTATCCATCTCATATGAACTAAAATAATCTTGAACGGGGCGAAAATTGTATAAAAACGAAATTATGATCTGAAATGAGCACAATCAGACTCTTATCTGTAATCAAGTAACAATAGAATGACCTGGAATCGATACAATTAATGCACCAGTCATTTGTATCCCCGGCTCCCCCGGGGCCGGGGATAGCGGGGACATAGCGGGGCTAAAGTGCCTGGCTTTAACCTCTGATGTGTCCCGGCAGTGCCGGGGATTTGCCGGGGTTATGATTTCCCGCCAATACACTGTCACATTAATTCAAATTATATTTTAATGATATTTTTAACATTTAATTATCTTTGTGGTACTTAATTAATTTGCAAATGCACCTAAACATTTACATGCATAAAATGAGGCCCTTCTCCCATGTTTCAGTTTCATCAGAACAACTCCCAGCTGTTGTTCCACGTTATTGTCAGCCCCTGGGGAGCCGGGGCTTTTAGCAGGGGTTTTACCAAAACTCTTGCCCGGCAGTGCCGGGCTTTTACCCGGGCTTTAAAAATTGAAAATTTAAAAGCCCCGCTATTCCCCGGCCCCGGGGGAGCCGGGGATGCAAATGACTGGTGCATAAATTTCACATCCTCACTAAGGTGGGCGTAGTGTAATTCTGGGCCCTGATTAGATTTTAACAGATAGCAAAACTTCTCCGATGTTACTCGCGCCTATAAGAAAAAAAATTACATTTACATTCCATCATGCACGCATGCTTAATGTAAACCATATAACGAGGAATAGAATATTCGGGGTCTCACGTGCAAATAACAATTATTTACATACTGGACCCTGGTCTCGACCGAAAGACGGAGTTACGCGTTGGATTGAACGCGCGGCCCGTTTTACGAGGCGACTGACTGAACCACTACGATATGGAGTGCTTTATGGAAACACTTTAGCAACTCATAAAAATAATATTGTGTTAGTTTTATTTTAATCATATTTATTTGAATTCAACCAGGTAAACAACACGCATACAATATCACACAGAATAAATATGGATCAAAAAGAAAACTTATGTCTTGCCAAATTAATTTACTACATCGTAACCAGCACACTGGATATGGCTGAATTACTGTTTAAGGTCTACAATAAACAAAATTAGTTGTGTGGCTTGGCGAAATGTAGCTACATGTAGGATGTTGCCTCCGTCGCACTTCGTATGGCATGCAGATGACTGTCGAATGAGCGAAACTTCGACATCAAGCTGATAATCTGTTTGAAATATAAACAGATTGAATTATGTTCGCTCACGAGACAGCACGTGAAACTGTAGTTTTACATCTAATAAACACAGATATACATGTATCTGAACATGTACACTATACTATTTGATTTATTGTGTTGCGCATTTTAGTTCAGTTTTACGTCCCTTTCAAGATTATTTCAGCTCACCAATCAGTAGGTGGGGTGAAAGCGTGAGCACCCTAAGAAAAACCACCTGGCACTCCCGCAAGTTGAACTTGGCTTGTATCATATGTGGCCAGTGTGGGGCTCAAACACACACAAGACACAGCGGTGAGATGAACGAGTGATTAAGAAACAGCGCTCTCAACCGCTCGGCCACGGGGGCCGCTTAGTCATTAGAGGCGGTCAGCTTAGACGCATTATCTGTACCAGCCTTCAGAAAATAAATGTTGACGTGAGGATCGGTCGCGGGTCCGCTCTTCTGCCGATAACGATCAAGCTACCGGCTTAAATCGGTGAAAAGACAAGTAGACTTAGTGAAAAACCTATACGTGCGGGCTGCCTTCTCACTACACACTTTAATCCACAAATTAACGATTTTAGTATTAAATGCAGTAGTGCATTTTGTGAGTTTTGCATTTTGTTTCTTTTCTTTTCTTTTTCATTTTCTAAGCTATATTGTCACAGATGCGAAAAAAGGAAGCAATTAAGAAGAGAAAAAGAATTTTTGTCCTAGCCGGACTCGAACCCAGGACCTTTTGGTTTTATTCCATACATGCTACCTACTGAGCTACAGAGTAAGACGTCGTAGACTATTTCTTTTTTGCCTGTCTTGTTTAATTGGTCTCCGTTAGGCTATAGGTAGTTTTTACCAAGTAATTATTCATATCGCCCCTCGTCATCGTCTCAAATATGCCCTCACGAGTCGTCCCCCATCACACCGAAAATCGTAACCGCACGCGCCAGCAACATTTACGTTCAAAAGTGAAAAATGTCTATTACTGACTTGGCCATTATTGGTATTGAGATAAAATGATGCATAAAAGGTGTAATCAGTGTAAGCAGGATGGTAAATACTTATTTAGATTTTTTTATGTTAAAGGCATCACAGCGAGGGAAATACATGCCTACATAAATGTACATCTGGAAGTGTATCTTGCTTAACCTATATTTGACGAATGGATTTTCCCATCATTATTATTAGGGCGAGTCCACTTTAATTTTAGGGGCGTCAGGCGTGATTTTTAAATTTTATTCGATTTTTCGATGAAAATTCTATAAGCAAACAGAATAGCGCCAGATGGGACGCCGTGTTCTGCGGCGTCACATCTGGGGCTATTCTGTTTGCCTATGTCTCGTAAAAAGGAACGCCAGGCTTAAATGAGCTTAAAGTTTAAGACACATGCTGTCAGTCGGACTCAGCCAATACCCTGTCAACACTGACACTTGCTCCTCCATCAAGGTATTTAGAGGATATGACCAAGCCTGTGCAGATGGATTCTTTTATCTAGAATAAATATGAGCCTTCGCATGTGAAAACATACAATGTGTGTTCCCACATAAGGAAAAGTTAACATGTTCGTGTAATGTATACCCCCTTATACCCCACTTTTATATAGCAAAACCGGGATATGCAGGGTGTACTAAACATATTTTCGCTCAAAAACATAGAATGTGGGTACTCGTTGGGTGTACCGAATTACTGGTTAATATCAGGGAAGTGGTGGCTCCGTTCTGACATGACTGACAAATTGTTGACTGGGACGTCAGGGAAGTGGAACGAAGTACCGAAGTGGAGCGGAGTGACAGATAGCCTGCTGATCTAGGTCCTATGTACAGTGAATATAGACACTGGTTGTTAATTAAAGGAATAGGATTACAAACTTCTCAACGTGCATTATATGGCGGCGTTTATGTCGCTTAACTGTTTTGTAACAGACTTCATGACGTTACTGCCTTCCAATCACCACACTGGTAAATGTAAAAGTACTGGAGCTGGTTGCAACGAACTGGTGCAGTCTAAATTACGCACTGGAGTAAGATTAAACTGGCGGAAAAGGTAAATAAATCTTATACCTCTTTTCATTACCATTCCATTATAAACTTGTGTGCATTTTATTTGTCATTTCACCTATCGCAGAGAAGGACGGAAGCCTTGCAGTTTATGATTTTATCACGCAATATGCGATATATTTCATAGGCTAGAAGCCAAATCCGTTACAGTTTTACCAGCATGACCGGTGGCATGTGTTTTCGAGCCAAAAGTGAGGGGGAAAATGCATGTTTGAGCATTGTTAGCTCACCTGAGCCGAAGGCTCATAGGTGAGCTTATAGTATACCCATGCTCCGGCGTCCGTCCGTCGTCCGTCCGTCGTCCACAATTTCAAAGATCTTCTCTGAAACTGCTGGGCCGATTGTTCTCATATTACACATACACCATCTACAGGTAGGGACAAAGAATATTGTGTTTTTTGTTTTGATCGGATAAGGACTCTGGTTGCTATGGCAACTTATGCTTCCCATAGACTTATAATGGGAAAAAGTGAAAATTGCCAGTTTTTGCGGTCTTGTTGGAGATATTTGAATTTTGTTTTTGCAGAAATGTTTATTTAGTAGTCCTCTACGTTTCATGTGACTTTTGTCCTAATCCTTCATTTTGATTGGTTGCAGGGGCCCCATATAGGGCAAAATTCCGAAAAACATTCAAAAATCTTCTTCTCAGAAACTGTCAAGGGGATCGAGCCTATACTTTGTATACATGTTTCTGACAGTGGCTTCTACATAATTTGTGTTTTTTATTCCAGGCGGATAAGAACTCTGGTTGCTATGGCAACTTAAAGTTTCCATAGACTTATAATGGGAAAAGTGGAGATCAGCTATTTTTCCGCTAAAATTGCAGACATTTGAATTTTGTTTTTGTTTTTTTTCTCAGAAATGTTTATTGAGTAGTGTTTGACGTTTCTTGCGAGTTTTGTCCTAATCCTTGATTTTGATTGGTTGCTGGGGCCCCATAAAGGGCAAAATTTTGAAAAAAAAAAATCTTCTCCTCAGAAACTGTCATGTGGATGAATCCTGTACTTTGTATACATGTTCCTGACAGTAGCCTCTACATAATTTGTGTTTTTTATTCCAGTCGGATAAGAACTCTGGTTGCTATGGTAACTTTAAGTTTCCATAGACTTATAATGGGAAAAGTGGAAATTAGCTTTTTTTTTAAAAACTATTGCAGCCTGAGATCTGAAAAGTGGTAGATGCAAACAAGTAATGGATTAGATGAAGGTATATGATTAATTTAGGTCAAGGTCATCTCTTGACCTTGGCTGGTCTGTCGTCCATACACACTTTTCAAAGATTTTTATTTCTGAAACCACTTGGCTAATCAAAGCCAAATTTTATATGAAGCATCTATAGGAAATGGGAACCAATGTGTATATAAATAATCCAGGTCACATGACCAAGATGGCCACCATACCCATATATGGTAAAAACCCTTAAAATATCTTCTTCTCCAGAACCGGTGAACCGATTTCAACGAAACTTTGCATGAAGTATGGATGACTCAAGTACTACAATGTATATATAAAACATGACCCTGTGGTGGCCTTGACCTATTTTATGGCAAGGTCAACATAGGTCGTCAATGCATTTGAATGGGGAAAACTTTTAAAATGTCATTTTAAGTGAAAGTCTTGCAGGAAATGGGCAGTAGGACTGAAATTTATTGATTCTGAAAAAATGGACCCCAGGGGCTCATCTGCTTTTAAAATGTTATTTGATAGGGAAAATCAGCAGGAAATTGGCAAATAGACAGAATATTGATTATTCTGAAAAAAGAAAATGGCCCAAGGGCTTCATCTGCCCCTGCACTGGGGTTAAATACCATAATATTCAAATATGTTTATTGGTATATGAAGCAGATCTCAGGTGAGCGTTTACAGGACCATTGGTCCTCTGGTTTTTAATATATCATCATATGTTCATTAATAAACATTCAAGAAACGCGATTTCCGATCGCCAAAATTTTTCTTGGCATCGAGGCAAACGTTTTATAATGGATTTTCTATTACAGCGCCTTGGGAGCATTTTTTGAAGCATTGGTACAACGCACTGGTGTTTGCACAAACTTGCTTCAGGGTTGCTGATTTCACATAGGCAAAACATCTAACTCGCCCAGAAAACAGAGACATTATTTTACTGGCATTGTTCAATTATAAAAAACAAACCCGGAACATTGAACTTTCACACAGTAATGGCAGTGACCACAACTGTGTTGTTCTATTTTTTTCTAAAAGCATTAGATTGTGGTTACACGTTAGAGGCGATGCTTAGAGTACACACAATATATGTGTCGAGCAAATATATGAAAAAAAATGTTTACCCATGTACCACCCGTTTTACTATATAACGTGGAGTCTAAGGTTCACGGGCATAATTTTATTAGGCATTTTCTTGCTTTAATTTAAATGTTTTCAAAACTAGATGCCTGTTTATCATCTCATTAACCTGTGCACTCGATCAATCAGAACAGAATAATACGGCTGTAACAGCTTAAACGCTTTATGAATGTCAACATGTATAGGCAATATATTTGTTAAATGTGCGAATTCAGTTTGATATCTACACACCATTATTTATGTATGTACATTAATTTTGTGAAAAAAAAAAAAAAAAAAAAAAAAAAAAAAAAAAAAAAGAAAAAAAAAACAACAACAACAAAAAAAAAACAAGACAAACAAACATTAAAAGTCGATTTGCAAAGCAAAAAATATACACGCAGTTTTACTTTTGTATTATTCTGTTACACTTCGATACTTCGTACCACTTCCATGAGATGCAACGAAACAACTACGGAGCTACATGTACATCTGTTCGACCGGCTTTAGTACTTTAAATTTGATTATAGCACTATTCTCATCGTAGAGAATCTGTATAAATAAAAGTAAATCAACCAGAGCATCTGCAGACCAACCAAAATGCCAAAAATAAAGAGCTAGTTGTAACTTGTAAGAATTAATAAAACAAGGCACAGTCTTCGCCATATCCAGCTAAACTCAATAAAATCTTAGATGGACACATTTTAAAACTAGGACATAAATGCATTTGTACATACTCGTACCTTTCTTTTCTGATTGATCGGGTGCACGGGTTGATTAGATGATAAACGGGGTCGAGGTCTGACAACATGGAAAGTAATGCAAGAACATGCCTCACGAGTCTTAGACCCTACGTTATATAGCAAAACGGGTGGTACATGGGTAGACTTTTTTCTTCTTATTTTTGCTCGACACATAGAGTGTGTATACTCCAAGAATCTAAAATATAACCACCATCTATGTTTTAGCAAAAATAGAACAAAAATCAAAATTTCGTCTGACAACTATCATTTTTACAGTCTTGTAAATCTTTGCATATATGATTGCGTAATAATTGGGCGAGTTAGATGCTTTGCCTATGTTAAATCAGCAACCCAATCAGCAAGTTTGTGCAACCACCTGTGCGTTGTACCAATGCTTCAAAAATACTCCTTGTGCGTTGTAATGAAAAATCCACTGTAACACGTTTGCTTCGATACCAAGAAAAAAATGGCGATCAAAAATCGTGTTTCTTGAATGTTTATTCATGAATATATGATAATATAACAAAAACTATTCTCAGACATGCATTTTCCTCTCAATTTTGGCACGAAAACACATGTAACGGATTTGGCTTCTAACCCATGAAATAAATCGAATATTGCGTGATAAAATCGTAAACTGCAAGGCTTCCGCCCTTCTCTGCGCTAGGTAACATGACAAATAAAATATACACAAGTTTATAAGGGAATGGTAATGAAAAGTGTAAACGATTTAATTACCTTTTCCTCCATTTTAACCTTACTCCAGTGCGTAATTTAGACTGCACCAGTTCGTTGCAACCAGCTCCGGTACTTTTACCTTGACCAGTGTGATCATAAAACTGTACATAACAGACATTTCTATACAGATTTAAGTAAGAATATTGTCAAAATACTTTCGATTCATTATATAAAATCATAATGACCAGTTTTTTGAATGTAAAAATTAAGCCTATTGCTGTAAATAAGTATTTTTCTTCAGGTTTTGGCCACGTGACAAACCAAATAAAATGAAACCACCATATACAGCCAGTATAGAATATAAAAACTAGTCATATCTTCAAAACCACTTGGCCAATTTCATAAATGTGGTGTCAAAATGTTTGTCTCGCTGTTTACGTTCTTCTTAATTGTGGGCGCATTCAATACTTTTTATTCAGACTGTTTTGTTAGTCATGCATTGTGAGTTTATACGCTATATTTTAGAAGAGATAAATTACTTAATGTAGTTGCACCCGATATAATGCAACGAAATGATTCAAACGCGTTATGTTTCCTTCATCTACAGCTCGGTTTCAAAATTAACATACCCCTGCAATGTCGCAAAATAAATTGACCTCTTCACCTTTATTGCATCGACCATTGCTTAATGACTGTTGACCTGGTTCGAATGAAACTTCTACTCTTTGTGCATATGCTTCTGTGTGTTAAAATGGTATTAAATTTATATTGATCATTGGCAGTCCGAACGGACAGGACGCTGCCTTTGACGTATACCAAAATTCTGACAGATTTAAGCTAAATTTTTCATGTTTGGGCGATTGGTATGATGTACTTACTAAGAATATTGCCATTTTCTGACCTGAATGCTATTCAAGAACATCTACTTTAGATACCTTAAAACTTGCACCAAATTTGCTTACCATTTTAAGTACTGAAATAATGATTACATAGACGCTAATCCCTTCATTACAGGCGTGTGTTAAGGAAGCAAAACTGCTCTAACTGTCCATTTACATCTTACTGTGTTCTCTTGCGCCTGATGTTTGTTTCTTAGGAGTTTCTCTGGGATGTTTTCGTATAAAAACCATCTTGATTAGATGACCAGTCACAAGATTTCAATCAAATATATTCACATACTAACAAATGCCTTTGATTAATGTATTATGTTTAAGAAGGTCATTACATAACTTCAACACTGCCATAGGCATGTGCGCCTTGCAAGAGACACAATTCTATAGAACTATCTATAAATAATCATTTCGATTATTACTGCTATTCTGAGATGCAAATTTATAAAATTGGATAACATTGAAGATAATTTTTGCGCTGAAAACATGCATTTGCAAGGTACTTATTTACAAGTAGTGGGTACATTAAACTTCCAATTTCTGAATCTGTATTTTTTTTTTCGAGTGTGGTGCAAGCTTGAAGATGTCTCAAATAGGTGTCAATGCATAGCCTGCAGGTCATAAAGTGGCAATATTCACAGTACGTACACCTTACCAACCGCTTAAATTTGAAAACTTGACTTTAAATCTGTCAGAATTTTGGTATATGCCAAAGACAGCTTCCTGTCAGATCGGACTGCTCATGATCAATATAAATTAAATACCATTTCAACACACATAACCATATGCACAAAATGTAGAAGTTTCATTCGTACCAAGTTAATAGCCATCAAGCAATGATCGATGCAATGAAGGTGAAGAGGTCAATTTATTTTGCGACATTGCAGGGGTATGTTATTTTTGAAACCGAGCTGTATATAGGTTTACATCCTGGAATATTAATTATAAGCGTTTCATTTTGAATATTTTCTATAGAAATTTAAGACATCGTTTGGCGACGGTATCAAAATCATCAAATGCATCGACGTATCATAGGTTTGAGTTGAGACCAATAGAAAAGCGGGCAGAAGGACGTACTTTAGGATACTATCATCAGAATACAAAAAACGACAAAACTTCCGCAACTATGGGTATCTCGTAAATGCATAAACTTATTCGAGGTCACGTTTACTAACTAAAACAGATAATGTTCAGTTAACAGCACTGTAATGTTTGACTTGTTACGATACTGAGTACGTTTTGAACATGTCCGTTATTGTAATGGTTAGAGCATCTGCGGGAGCGGGAGGTCGTGGGTTCGATCCCGACCTGCGTCTGGGATATATACCAATAAATGTGTTTGACTATTATCGTCATATACATGTACATGTATATATCCCCAGGGCAGGGAAACATGAACCC
The DNA here is from genome assembly GCA_964017185.1 of Rugalucina vietnamica. NCBI lineage: Eukaryota > Metazoa > Mollusca > Bivalvia > Lucinida > Lucinidae > Rugalucina > Rugalucina vietnamica. Next base: position 10,383,082 of record OZ024884.1, on the reverse strand, counting down.
CTGTGGTCAATTATATTTTCAATTTCAGAATCATAAATATTCTGTCCATTTGCCATGTCCAGGACGTTTTTCCTTTCAATGACATTTTAACAGTTCATGACATACGCGACGTAAGCTGACCTTGCCGTAAAATAGGTCGTCATCACAGGGTCACAATTTATGTACACGTAATCCCCGATCCTACATGCCAAGTTTTGTTGAAATCAGTTCATCGGTTCCAGAGAAGAGGATGTTTGAAGGGTTTTTACTATATATGGACATGGTGGCCATCTTGGTCATGTGATCTGGATTATTCATGTACATATTGGTTCCCCGTTCTTATTTTATTTCTGCTCTCAGCCACGGTCTAAATCATCCCGTTGAGTTTTCTGGAATCGCATATTCATTCATTCATTCTCAGTCACAAGTCGCAAGATACATCAATTCATTATTTTTGTTTTTTTACTTTTTAAAAATTCATTAAATGTTTTTTGTTGTTGTTTTTTTTTTTTTTTATCAAAAGATTAGTACTAGATCTATAATTAATATTACACCAAAATGCAGATATTGACGATACGATTTTGAACAGTTCAGTGGCGCATCAATGTTGTTTTAGTTAACTATGACCTAAGGGTATGATTTAAAGCGTGCCTGATTTTATGACATGCAGTCTCGGATTATAAAACTATACCATTTCACATTTGAGCCGCGGTGTGAGAAAACCGGTACTAGGGGTTTCCGATCAGGTCTGACACAAACCGGCTTGTGTACTACACCATTTGGCAAGAAGCTTGAAAATTCGGATTGAGGAAGATAAGGAATTGTATTACCCGTGTAGCGAAAACAATGGCGCTGATCAGCTAGGCAACTGCTACACAGCTGACCTGAGCCTTTGCTTTTGCATAGTCAAATTCCGGTTTTCGCATGACGCGGCTCATTTTTAATGGAAGGTGTACCTGTTATATAAATATTGCGGAAATGCAAGGAGTCGATCAGCCTGTGCACTTGAAAAACTTGTCCAAGCGAGGTTTGACGGATTCAAAAGCAAACCGGTCTACTTGAAAATTGGAAATAAAGATTAAGCTAGTGATCAGGCTGCGAGGTGGTTCTAATATGTGCCCACAATATATGTTTTGAGCAATAATAAGAATAATATCAAATAATTTCTACTTTTACAATTTGGGAAAAATCTGTATATTGCATGGGCGTGTTTTCGTAATGCTTACATTTAATATATCATATACTCATAGCACTTATTTTGAGGAAGCAATAAATAAATAAATAAATACATGAATAAATAATTAAATAAAAATAATACAACTGAATGCTTACAGTACAAACTGGTCCATGAGTTTAACCGCGACGATGCGATTGTCACGGGTACCCACAATGTGCATTTGAATGGGAAAAACACGAGTTTTCTTTCATTCGAAATCGTGTTGTTTTTTTTTTACCGCCATCAAAGCCACACATTTTGTATTTCTTATATTTTCATATTATTTCATAGTCGAAGTTTTGAGTTCATAAATTTTTAAAACAATTTATGATCAAATTTTATGGTTGCCCTCGGGCTAAAGTTACACAGGTAATTTTACGGACAGAGGCGCCAAGTAAATCGTAAATCACCGGAAAGAACCGAAGATGATTTACCTGTACCACTAATCCCCTATACTAGCTTATATACTGGCTCCTTTGTTTCGAGCAGGTCTCTAACAAGCATATACACCTACTCAACAAAGGAAGTTTTGGCGGGAGGTGTATAAGTTTCCCGCCGTTTATTATACACCGGTGTATAATATCCGGCGGGAAACTTATACACCGGTCTCTAATATCAGGCGGGAAACTTATCAGTCCTCCTGTAGGTCAGATGCACCGCAAAAATAATGTTTTCGCCGTGTTCAAAGACATTAAATATTGCCAAGGCTGATTGGAAGCTTTTTTAGCAAATTGTGGCTAAGAATCTTTCTAACGTTAAATGCAGCTTCTTTCTAAAGTGTGTTTAAAATCCTTTGCGGTGAAAGAAAAAGAAAGAAATTTCCGGTTTCATTTATTTACAATTCCCCAAAACGTTATATTAAACGAATCGTCGCATACATTTGTGTGAAACTAGCTCTTGCTCCCTGGTTCCATTGTTAGTAGAAGGTTAGGGTTAGTGTTAGTGTTAGTTGAATGAGAAACCTGGCAGTAGGAACGAACTTCACACAGTTTTTTTGACCAGCTGTTTTCCCCCAAAACAGCCGGGCATGAAATGGTCCTCTGTCTTTCAAGCAAGGAGATTAGCCCTTGACAGATCCATATACACTAGCTCATCAATTTAAGCACATTGTATAGTTATGTAAAATCATACTTAGATGGTATTGAATTATTTGCGTTACCCATAAGCAATACGTTTAACGACGTTTAAAAGGGAAGTTACTGTCACAGTTCTATTTGTTCAAGATTGCACGAGAAAATGTAAGTATCGTTCACAGTGAGTAAACTCGATAAGCCCGTGGGATAGTTTGGCTAATACATGTATGCCATGTCGCCTGAAAAGAAAGTTAAGCGGAATATAATTGGTCGAAATATGCTGCGCAAGGTTTGGACAACAGGCTTGCTGTCTTAAGATTAATAGCAGTTGTTATAACGAAACAAAGCAGCCAGTATATAAGTCAGTTAGAGTATGTCGGTATCGGTCAATACGAAAATTATAGACCCAGCACGTGAACTTAAAGCCTCCCTCGCTGCGCTCGGTCGGCTTTAAGTTCACGTGCCGGGTCTATAATTTTCGTATTGACCTCTCCTCCATACTCTAACTATTACTGATAATACGATAAGACGCGCTGAGGAGACTTTTTCCACATGCTTGCTCTGCCCTGTTCTGTTTGTAGCAAACCTAATTTTTCATTTTAAGAAGCATGATTGGAATGTAATACACAACGCAGCAGCCGTTTGGTACATGTAAATCTTCCAATCAAAGGGGTTCCAGCCTGTTATACTCGGGTTTAATCTGCGTGCTAACCAATTATCCGAACTGTTGCGGTGCGCAAAAGCAAGTGCTATCGACGTATAAATGAGAGATGTGTGTATGTTCTAGTTACGCGCATCTCATGTCTCGACATTATACATGTACATGTACATATCAGCAAATACTCCTTCAAGCCATTAATACGCTAGAAACGTTTTAGTGTAGCCCCCGCTATGGCCGGTTCTCACGATAGGCTTCTAGCCCAATTTAAAAGTACTCGTCCTTGACAACATTATTAATCGTTATACGGTTTGGTTTTGAATGGAATCTCATGTAACAGGATTTGATTGTTTATTTGGGACAGGTTCTGGAGACTGTGGTCTGTTATATAAAGCTGGTGTGGCGTACTTGATCCACGCAAATCTCTAAACTTTGTAAAGTGATTCTGGAAAAGAGAGAAAAATAAGGTAAACCATTACGAAAACACGCCCGTGCAATACACAGAGATTGTTTTTGTTGTTGTTGTTTTTTAGAAGCAAAAATTGATAATTTCATTGGCAAAATCATAGTTTCGATTTTTTTTAAATACTTTCGCTCAAAACATACATTGTGGGTACAAGATAGAAGCGCCTCGGCGAGGCGGTCCTAACGAGTACCCATAAGGTATGTTTCGGATCAAAATTAAGAAATTTAGGTTAAACCCTGTATACCCCAGGTTTACTATATAAAAGTGGGGTATAAGGGGGTGTACATTTCACGGACATGTTTTCCTGATAATTGTGACTATATTCATTTAATTTAATAAAGGACTAGGTCGTATATCGCCTGAGTTTGGCCTCAGATTATGCAAAAAAAAAAAAAAAAAAAAAAAAAAAAAAAAAAAAAAAAAAAAAATGGAATGCTATTCCTTAAAACAGCCACATGTCTCCTCTATTAAAACAAGAACAAGTAATTCATTTATCCTACAAGCGTTGTCATGGCAACCATAAATAGAGCACATGTTGCACTTTTTGGTCTATTTTTGACCACTTCTGAACACATTTTTTAATTTTTAAGTGCCAGCCCACACGACGAACAAAATGATACTTTGCATACAATATATCTGAATGATACTTCATAATTATTTCATAACGAGAAATTGTTCGGCACGTGGGCCGGTAGTTGAAAATGATGTTAAATGATGGAAAATAGACCCAAAATTGCAAAAATGGTATTTCTATGCTTTTCGGAGAGTTGGCATGACAACATATTTAATTTGAATGTGCTAGAATTCATAAGCAGAGACCCATACCTGATATTTGCAATACTTTTCTCCTCAAAATTCCAAATGCCAATTTTTAACCAACGCATGCGGCCAAAATCAGGCCTTAAATCCCCTAGGCCTTTAGAGTTTGACTTTAACAAATCGCTGTTCTGGTTGGATTTAAGTTGCGAATTTAAAACTGTAGACGGTCTCCGGGGCTCGCATTTAAGGTAAGCCAACTTGCTTTCGGATGCCAGTTGTTTGTTGTGGTTCTTTTTTCTTTTGTCGAATCACCCAAGTGTTTTGACCCAACTACTTCAAATGAGTTCTCCCGATATGATTTAACTAATCTCACTAATCTCAAATAGACGTAAACTAGGATCGCAGAAGAAATCTACATATGACCCGCCTTATGGAAAAAAAAAAAAAAAAAAAAAAAAAAAAAAAAAAAAAAAAAAAAAAAAAAACGTGGTTTCCGAAAAGGTCGGACACAACCCGAGTTTGGATTTAGGAAGAAGAGGGATTGTACTATCCGTGTAACGAAAAATGCTTATCAGCTTTGCTGATCTGCGACTTTGTTTTCGCATATGAATAATGTTAGTTTTATCAAGATGCGGCTCATAGGTTGGATTTGATGACAGAGATGCTAAATTAAACCGATATGAACACACTTGTTTGTTAAATAAGCCTATCTTGTTAGAATAAGGAGGCAACCAAGTCAGCATCTTGACATCTTTGATGTAATTCTTCTGTTCAAGACGATACTTACATGTATATTGTGGTTCTTATTGTTCTGTGTTTTGGTTTTAAAGCTTTGTGCTGTCTGCACCTTATGTGTTATGTACATTTGCATGTATTAAGTTTAGTTCGGTTAACTGCGTGTCCACCTTTCGGGAAATAGCTCCTCACTCGGCTTATGATATGTTCTCTTTGTATTAGTACCTGATTTTCTATTTGATTTATCCCCCCTCGGTTTTTGGAATGAGAATTTCTATCTGATTGTGCCATTTCCTTATCATTGCTTGCTTTTACTTTCTAGATGAATACCTGCGGCCTCGCGATCTTTCTGCTGGTGGTCTTCACAGAACGTCTTTCAGCATACAACCAATGTAGCTATTATGGTCACACTAACGGTTGTAGCATTCCTAGAGATTGGCCATATTTTTACAAAGACGTTTTTAAACCCGGATGTGACAAGCATGATATCTGTTACGCATGCGTAAGTAGACTTTTTTTCGACTTGTCAACACCATGTTATGCTAGTATTACAGAATACGAACGTGCCAATGTAGTATTTAATTAAATAAGTGTAAGGAATCGGGTTTAAGCTAGTATCTTACTGGTATGCGAATTTCTCGCGACTGTTTTGCGAATTTAGTCGCCGACCTTTCGCACTACATTTGTGCTAGTGTCTCGAGAGTGTCGTGAGAATTTCCATGTGTCGCGAACTAGTCGCGAACTGGTCGCGAAGATTTAAACCATGTTTAAACATTATTTAAGCACGTCAAGTCGTTGTCATTGAAAACAGTTCTACTGTGATCTGTAAAACTATTAGCCTAACTTTCTTTTTTTTTTATTTCAAAATTCTTAATACACAAACTCCTGTGAATGCACATTTTTATGCAGTGTTGAGCAAGAGCTGACAATCGTTCCCCTATTTCTGTGATGACTGGTGCTTTCTTGCACACCAGATAGAGAAATCCTACATTTTACCACATGTGAGAAATTCTTATCCCACCCTCGTTATCTCACCCCGGTCGCACCCTGCATTCAGGTGTTCTTTTTTAACATTGGTTGTAAAGGACGTCACGTAATTTCGTCGCAAAGCGCACACGTCACAATGACGTCAAAACGTTTTAATTCAAAATGGAGGACGCCGCGATTGTAGCATTTTTCTAGATAAATAGTATGAAAACCAAGCTTCGCCGCACTAAGGCGTGCAAGAAAAAGAATCCATCATGCGTGTCAGGTATGGATAGACAAAAATGTCCCTCGGGTCACAGTTAGGCATCACTCGGCGAGCCTCGTGATGCCAAAATGTGACCCTCTGGACAGATTTGTCTATCCATACCTGACACTCATGTAAGATTCTTATATTCTGTTTCTTTTCCAAATTGTATCTGGGTAGGGATTTTAAAATTTATCATGTCAATGTCTTATTTTCATTATAATACTTCTTACAGGGACAAAAGTATGGCTTGAGTCGAAGTACATGCGACAGACAATTCTGGCAGGATCTAAAAGCAATCTGTAGGTCCGACCCAAGCGTAGATGTTGAGCCGTGGTGTAAGGCAGTAACCTTTGACTACTACGCCGCTGTGCGACTGGCTGGTTCCTCTCATTATAAAAGTTCCTCGCCCAGCTGGTGCAGTCAGAGCTGGGTTTCGAACTGTTTGAATGTATTGCCTATTGGTAGATGGCGATGAACTACGCTAAAATCATTTATTTTGTTTATTTGCAATTTGCTACTATAGTGTTTGTTTTTTTCTTTCAATGCTTTAGTGAAACACAGTAAAGTCTTACACCGCATCGAAAGACGTGATCAAAACTTATGTTTGAGAAACAATTTCTAGTAAAGAGGAGAAAATTTTAGTAAAAAGGAGAAAATTTTAGTAAAAAGTAAAACATTTTAAAATTAGTTAAAAATAGCAAATTTTAGTAGAAATGAAAATGTTTTACTAAAAAGTCCTTTAAGGTTGGTAATATTGATACAGTAGTACAAAATCATGATCTCACGTCCATGCAATGGATACCCCACTTTTATACGAGAACCGAACAACTAACTAAATGCTGTGAACCACTGCAGCCTGACGCTGAGGGTGAGGTTAGGTACATGTACATGTATCTAAAAAATCGATTTAAGCCCGCCAGTAATTTTATATTACTGATCGTTCCAAGGCGATATTTCTGTGGTGGTTCTTATCGTATGATGTCTTGGTGTTAAAACACTTTGTCCTGCTTGCGACTTATGTATGTTTTCATATATTTAGTTAAGTTTAGGTAACCGAGTGAAAAAAATAGTTTAGTTTTCATGGTATAAGTACCTGATTGTTAATTTAGTTTTTCCCACCTCGGTTTTTCGAGAGGGAATCTCTTTCTGATTGCACCTTTTCCTGATCGATGCCTTCTAGTACCCTTTCAGGGGTAACCTTTTATCTTTCTTATTTTCGCTCCAAAACATAGATTTTGTAAACTCGTTAGAACCGCATCGGCAAGGCGTTTCTAACATGCATCCACAATCAATGTTTAGCAAAACTATCAAAACTAATTAAAATTTCAATTTCTACAGCTGAAAAAACCTCTTCATATTCATTGGGCAAGTTTGCGTAATGGGAAACGCGGATGCAAAGTAATGCAAAATAATCATTATGAAAACACGCTCATGCAATATATACATGTAGAAGTTTTTTGGGTTGTTAAAAATCTAAAAAAAAATTTTTTTTTGATATTTATCTTACTTTTGCTCAAAACATAGATTGTGGCTTCACGTTAGAACCGCCTTGGCGAGGCGGTTCTAACGAGTACCTACAATCTATGTTTTGGAGCAAAACAGAGGAAAAATAGGTATACCCCTGCATACCCCAGTTTTGCTATACAACAGTGGGGTTCGAGGGGGTAAACATATCACGGATATGTTTTCCTGGTGGTATTGCAAAATAATGTGGATGCAAAATAATGTGAGACTCTTCTGGTGTTAATACACAACGCAAAGAAATGTTTGGTCTACATGATTTCGGTGTGTTCTTTATTTTCTTTTACATGTACAATTTTCACAGAATTTATAGTAAAAGAAAAAAAATGACTTATCAGTTATTCTCCTCATATCCAATCAATTCCAAACATCAGACTCCGAATCAAAATTCTTGGTTCGATCCCCACAGGCGGCACTGCGTTGTGTCTTTGAGCAAATCCCAATAAAAATCTACTTAATACAAATCAAAGTTATAATGAACAAGCATTCGGACCAAAGTCGGGCCGGACTCGCATCATTGTAACAGCAAAAACACGTCACAAAATTCACTACAAATACTAGTTGAGACGTTATAAGTTTGATGACGTCGCGCAACACAGATTACATGCTTAATATAGCCCAGTGGAGGCACAGGTGAAAAAAGTAAAAATGAATAAATAAATAGATAAATACATAAAACTTAGCAAACCTGATAATTGGTACCAAAATGTTCCTTAAGTTCTAACTTAGGAAATAATACTCACACTTTATGTATTCGTTCACAAACAAGAAAGTTATTGGTGTTTGAAATTCTGAAGTGGTGTGCAGTAAGATAATGGCAGAAGCAATTCAAAAATGTTATATCTTCACTGTGAAATATAAAATATGATTTTTTGTTTCACATGTGAAAATATAACCTTTTTAAATACGATATTGTTTCTATATTTTATGACTTAGCATGTAATAAAATGTGATTTCTGAGGGAATATTTACTCCCGTGTGGCTGAAATTTGGTATTTATTCAAGAGATTGCAGAAAAAATGAAGCTTTGTAAAAATTTGGAAAATTATGAAGAAATAAGGTAGTATATCTTTCTAAATAAAAATCTCAACGGTTTGCATTCAGTATTATGAAAATAACTTTGAACAAGGCCCAATGTTCTTTGGAATAATAATTCCGTTTGGAGTATAGCGGCAAACTAATGTGCTTTTATGTTCATGATTATGTCATATGGCCATTCTGGTTGTCCAGTCACTCTAGTATGAATTGAAATGACACCAATTGCTTCATTACCAATTGTAATTTCTACAACTTTACATTTTCTCATTAAAGCTTGTATGCTATTTGCTTCAAACTGTTTTATTGCTTTTGTGCCGATTTCGAGATACGTATCAACATTCACTATCTTTCCGCCCATCATTCTACTATCTTGAAATACACAGTATTGAAATACAAAATTGCTTAATTATTCTTTATCTTGATATGACAAAGTGTCCAGAGTAATGACTTTTAAGTGTATCCAGTGTGGAAAATCGTTAACCTCAATTCTTGGTCAGATTCGTTTACGCAAGAAATCATGACTGCCTTCTTGAATGCCATTTTGAATATGATAGGCACTCTATCTTGATGAGGCAAACTAGCTTGAGTAATGTTCTTGAAAGTTTAAGTGCTAATTGTATGAATCAAAACTTGAAAGTAAAGCCAAAAACATGAACACTCTTGACGGATCTCAACACCTTATACAGTGTTGACAGATAGTTGACAGCCATCTTGTATCCTGTCTTGAAGAAAACAAACTGTGATAAAGTTTACATACTTACACAAAACTGATACTTATTTATCATTTTGCACTAAAATAACCATAATTTTGCTGAAAAAAAATTAAATAAAGAACTATCAGTCAGAGGGCTGTAGTTAAGATTATTTTATAATCTTGCCACCATCTTAAACGCCATCTTGAAAATACAAAATTGCTCAATTATGCCACGGTTGCATCACTCAGATTCTTCAAAGACAATGTCTACTGAACATTATACTTCTGCCGGACTACCGGACTAGTCATTGTCTTACGAGTGAAATAACTTTGAATGGTGCGCAGAACGGAATTTAAATGTGCATGCTATAATGGCGTATAGATGTAAATAAATGAAGCCGAGGGGCCATGCTTTCGATCCCCCAGCTTCTTCCTTTCGAATAAGACTTTGACCGAGGTCACGTATCCATATGATGACACGTTCAACAAGATTACTGCTGGGTCACCAAAACTAAATCTTAACTACAATCTGACAATTGTATAATTCGGCAATTAGGTTACTGTATTGGCGTTACATTGGGTATGGTCTACCTTTGACTTAGGTAAAAGCCAAAGGCATACAGTTATAAGATTCATCTCACATGTTTTCCATTTGAAAATAAGAACTAAATGCGAGTTTGTCTAATTTACTGGATTTGACAAAATACGGGTACAGGAATGTCCCCATTTGCACAAACGGTTCTCGTTAATGTCTGTTCCTCGCAATACTATTTTATATGTCAAAAAGGGCTGGGCATGACCAGGTCAGCAATTTTTAAAATACCCTTTTACATGCAAGTAAGTTTTTTATACTCACGCATTCCGTCTGTACCCAGGAAGCCCAAATGTAAGGGCCCCATGCGTCCCCAGTTACGCAAATCTGTCCCCGTTTCCACAAACGCGATCAGATCAGTGAAATTCACATACAAAGACGTGAAGCAAATATACTGGTCAAAATGAGTTAGGGATCAAAGTTTTAAGGATGCATTTTTTTAGCCAATCGATAATCAATCATTTTTTCATTTACATGGTGGATTAGCAGTTTTATCGCACTTCCATATGCCACCAAGTTTGAAATTGTGCATCATCTGACTTAAGCACAGCTGTTCTTTAAACCACACTACCCTGAAGACCAAAGTGATAAAAAGTCCATGAAAACTGATTCCACCAAAAAATCAGAATGTAGGTCAAGAGCAAAAGGACAGGGTGCATGCTCCAATGATATGTCAAGGACAATATGCAAGTTTTCGTGTTACTGTATAGAAATACGTTTATTGTAAACCTGACAATGTCGGGTTGAAGAGTACATGTATGTTCGCACGATTACAAGAAGAGTATGTTCGCACGATTACCAGAGTAATCTGGGTATCCCTGCGACGGTCGAGCCACTTAGGTCAAGCCATGTGTGCCAGGTAACTTTTATTGACCCGGCTTACTACCGTTAAACTGACCTATCGGTGATTTATATACGCATCGATTAGTCTAAGAGTGAAAATAAAAAAGCTTACTCAAGACATTGTATTCAGTTGTATGTCCCTTTCTAGATTATTTCAGCTCATATGAGTTTGGTCAATTCTCAGGCGGGACAAAAACGGGATTATTCAGAGAGAGAGAGAGAGAGAGAGAGAGAGAGAGAGAGAGAGAGAGAGAGAACGAGAGAGAGAGAGAAAAAAAACGAGAGAGAGAGAGAGAGAGAGAGAGACAGAGAGAGAATGCACATCATATGGCTTTAAATGGCAGATCTTGACTTCTTTTACATTTGTCTGGTGTGGGGCTCGATCCCATAATGCGCTCAGCGGTGACACGATTGAATGGTTAAGTTTGATAATGAATAGAATAGGTTTTGTTGAAGATGGACACACAGTTTTTTGATCATATTATTTAGATGTAATAGAATGAATGGTATTTCAGTGGAGGAAGTCTAAGTTTGGCCAGTGTTACACCTGAGATCTCTCTTATGTTGTTAGAAATGTACAAACATTCTATTCAAATTCGTTGATAGACTATTTGATTTCCTTGCAAAGCTATGATGATTGCCCAATCAACTTTTCAACATGAAAATAACCTTCCTAACAATCTTTATGTGGTGATTGATTTATAAAGCAAGTTGGATTGGTACACAATTGAAATCAGCAGATTTGGCCACTTAGTGTCGGTTCTCTTTAGGATTGACCAGAGCAATTTGCAATTGACTTGATTTGTTGAAAAGTAGGAAAAATAAGTTTGGCCATCCTAACCAATTAACGATTAAGAACTACACAATACAACAATCAGACACCTTGGCAATAGTTTGTCTTCTTTCGCTGTGACTTTGGTTCAGTCTCGTGTACAGGTTGGTGGGGTTCCCAACCCACCTCCATTTGACTTATCCCAACAATTATCTAACAAAAAAAAAGCATCGATCAGATAGTGTGGATGTGCAGACGGAGCTGTGCCTTCGTTAGTCGAACGTTCGTATACTTTGTGGAAACGTTTTTAGCATGTAAATACAATTGTTATGCCATACAAAGCCTGGATGGGGTATATACACGGCTGAACATGCCGTCAATGTATTTTGCTTTGCGTTGCCATAAATACGTAAAAAAGGATTATCATGTGAATTATTATTTAATAACTATTTGCATAGCTTTAAATGCAACACGTTTCCCGGCACTTCTTGAATTTAACACTCAGAAAATGTAGAGTATAGGTGAAAATGAATAAATACCGTCATATTCACACATTATCCCTCTCATTCTAACCTGAAACAAACATTCTGACATATCTGAACCACATAATCTAGTGGTGCTAGTCTAAAAGTAAACCAAAATGCCATTCTATCAACTTGAAAATGGAATAAAATTTTACAGCATTTACAGATTATCAATTTCTATTTATGGGTACATAGCTAATAAATTTGTCTTCCTTTTTTACAATCCAACTGTGAAGCAGTAATTACGTCATTGATCGGATATCAAAAATTCTGACACACGAAAAGCGACTAAAATAGATTTGTGTATTGGACTTCAACCTATTGCGTTGTGTAAAACTAATACAAAAAGTTGTATTTGGTGAAATATTTTCAAAAATCATTATCGCTAATCGAAAGAGGACTAAATATGGAAATAATGTAATCAATCAGAAACTTAGTACATGTATTTCGGTCTGGAAGGTAAGCATCTTAAATTTCGAAAGTGGGTGTTTGCGCATCTGGGGACAGTGCAAAAATGAGGACGATGCTGTAGCTGATTTCTAACGGTAAATATGTGACAGCGGTCTAGGCTGACTCAGTTCCACTTTTCTATTATCTTCCTGCTTGAACACACGGACTAAGCGACCACGTCCAGATATGTATATTAAAGTTGCCGCCTATTCAGTAACCTATTTGCCCAATTATATATGAGCCACCGCATGAGAAAACCAACAATCTGCATCTGCGAAAACAAAGACGTAGATCAGCTGTGCAGTAACTTTGTTTTCGCTACACGACTAGTGAAATCCCTTTTCTTCTAAAATCCAAAATTTCAAGCTTCTAGCCTGCTTCTTTTGTATAACCCGGTTTGTCTCGAACTTGGTCGGAACCAAAATTGTTGGTTTTCTCACGCACAGGCTCATATGTCAAAACAAACTTGATCATACCGGGGCTCGAACCAAAAGTCTCCCTCTAATCGTGCATGCTCCCCGTGATCTGACTGAACAGAGACACATGGCGAACCATTTCTTCATTAGTTATGTCCCTGAATCTTCTCTGAACCATGCCAATCTGACAAGAACGTGACACACTTTGCGGTATCCGGTCAGAATCCCCCCCCCCCCCCCCCGGAGAGAATCCCCAACTCTATTTTGTTTAGGGGACAGAATCCTCCTAGTATACCTTGCAAATAGGACAGGGATTCTGTCATGGGCGAGGCGATTTTGTCCGACACTCACACGCTGATCGCAGTATGAGCACAGACTGACACTGGGGCGTAAGACGTCACAGTAAAGACGTATAAGAACGTGCAACAAGCTTCCCAAACGATCCAACCTAGATTTGTGCAAAAGTTTGCTTGAGTTCTGGATTGTCTTTAGGTGGTATGAAACAAGGAATGGTTCCGGTATATACCGAAACTTTAATATTCACAAACGATGATGAAGGATTCGAATAATTAACAAACGTAATCAATTTTCGTGTTTCTGGTGGCATATTTCTTAAAAAAAAATGTAATTTCTGTCACAAGGTAAGTTTTTTTTAACAAACTACTTATGGCAAAAACTGAAGGCATCCTTACTTTTTTTTTTTTTCAAAAAGTCACGACCCAGACATCCTAACATTAATGCCTGTAAAATTGAAAAAAAAATCGTCAACTATCCGCTATCCATTTCCCCCTACCTTCGTGAAATGTTGCATCAATCTGTGCCGTAATAAATTTGGTTGCATCAACGGTATACAGGGTGTAGTTTAGACAGACGGTAGCTTTTTGCCCGTTCATATAAATGTATTTTGGCTATATTATACAAATTCAAATGCTGGACCCTCATCAGTGACCCTTTACAAACACTTGTGCTACAGTGAATTTACATAAGTGTAGTCCAAATCAAAGACTCAAAAGAGCAGTCGCGCTTTAGATAGGTTAACAACTGTTTCATCAGGAAAACATATCCGTGAAATAAATACCCGCCATGTCCCACTTTTATACACTTGGCAAAAATGCCAACGCATCAGTTTTAAAAATTGAATAACTTTCGTTTCATTAAAGCTTTTGCTTTTAAATTTTGCATACACTTCTATGACGATTATTTACGCATTTTGACATGATTATTTCCAAAATTAATGTCACGTGACTACGTCATATGAATATCATGGAAAAACAGATTTTCTGCATGTGCTGCTAGTGGTGATTGTATTTTGGTAATCTTTGAATGGAATGAGAAAGCTTGTTGTTGGTCGAATGGAAGTCGAAACAGATAATTCACCTATCTGTCGAAGAAATCGCCAAGGAGACCGGCGTTTTAGAGTGGGTACATGTAGCTCGTTAAGCGTAAATACGTTTGAAATACGTTTAAAATCAATGGGACAGGGGTAGTTTTCATTTGCCTTTTTACTCTAACAAGTCGCATGGTATCATACTACTTCTTGTTTGGCGTCAATCGATTGATTTTTACTTCTGCCTGTTGTCTCCAGACGTTGGGTTTGCATGCAAGTGGTAAACGTTTTCTTTAAAATCTGCGTTGCTGAGAGGGATAACATTATAAAATTGTAACTGAATCACATTCTGCCATTGCAAAATTGCTTTTAGCGCTAGTAAGAGGTATGGGGTTAGTGTACCCACCAGGTACTGACTACGTAAGAAACAGCAATCTGGATCATTAAGAAATTAAAGTGATTATTACAAGTCTTTTGGGGGCGCTTACTTTTGATTAAAAACTAATTTTCATGTTAATGTGTGTTGTACTTTTCACTCAAATTCAATACAATAATTGTACAGATCATGGTTTTGACCTTAAATTACGATTTTTCACCGGCCTATCAATTTTATTGTTTTATGTTGGCATCTACTGATTTTTCGAATGATGGGTGGGGTTACTAAATGTTCAATTTGTTTCGACAAAAATCACTGACGGCAATAAAATCTTAGCATTCTGTTTGAAAATGATTATTTTCAGCATACAGAGAATTTGAAGACTTTCAGTTCTTTCGTTTTTGAAATACTCAACAAAATATCACTAGGTGCGTTGGGAATTTGGTTAAGTATATAGTAAAACTGGGGGTTTCAGGGGTATACCAATTTTTCTTAATTTTGATCCAAAAACATAGTCACTGTGTTGATACTCGTGTACCCACAATTAAAGTTTTGAGCTACAATATTAAACATTGTTAAAATAGCAGATTTTTTTCAAATAATTGTTCAACTTTCAAAGCTGATTAATATCTAAATACATTGGTGAGAGCCATGTATACTGCATCGGCAAGTTTACGTAATGTAAATAGCTGTCCTGCAACAAGTTTACCATGATAAACTGTTAACTCATTTAAGCTTTGCATCGTTTTTATGGGACATAGACAAACAGCATAGCCTCAGATGTGACGCCGCAGGACGCGGCGTCTCATCTGGGGTTATTCTGTTTGCCTATAGAATTTTTATCGAAAAATTGAATAGAATTTAAAGTCACACTTGATGCCCCTAAGAACGGAAGTGGACTCACGGAAACGATGATAATGGGAAAATCTATTCGTCAAATATGGGTGAAGCGCAACCTTGGTGTTTATTTGTTCTGTTTTCTCTCATTTATTTAGGTCCTTTAACATCCGTAAACACCAAATATTAAAGTTTCCTTTTGAAAATTTTCTATGGAAATCTTAGACATCATTTTTCAATGGTATCAAAATAAACTTTATGACATATTTAGGTCTAAGCTGAAACCAATAGAAACTAAGTTGAATGACATACTGTTTTTAAATTATATGCGATTTCATACTAAATAAACTGTCTTATGATACAAGATTTAACATGAGAATGTGTAGATTGAAAGAGCCATAAATCGATCAATGGTCTTGGATGAGATACGAGTCCCATGGCAAAAGGATACAAGTAGACAACGATCAGGAAATGGCGCAATCAGAAAGATACTCCCACTCTATAAACAGAGGGATGGGAAAACCCCAAAATGACAATTAGGTGCTTTTACAAAGAAAACATATCGTAAGCCGAGTGAGCAGCTATTCCCCAATAGGCGGCCACACAGGAATCCATCAGGGTATAACTCTAGTGTACTGTGACAGTGATAAATGTGATAATGATCCTATTGTCAAAGCTTTGTAACCCTGTATTGCAGGGAAAATCATATAGTAATTGCCCAGGCCCGGGTATGCCCCACCCTTCCCATCAAAAAACATGTCCGTGTAACGAGTACACATTTATACCCCACTTTTATATAGTAAAACTGGGGTATGCAGGCGGTTCTAACGTGTACCCACAATCTATGTCTTTAAACAGCAGTCATAGTGTAGCGTATAACCCAAACGCGCGCCGGGCGTACGAAAAATCTCAACTTTGGACGTATAAAAATTAACTTGTTCCTTTAACTCACTTTAGCAGTCACACAACAGCGCATGGCTGAAGCGGGTCCCGGACGTATAAAAATCTCAAATTGTGATACGTCCCAGACACGCATCGAACGTTCAACGCGCGTTTCACACACGCTTGGGGCACGCTACTTAAGCAACATCTAATAAAATTGGAACGCGCATGGAACGTACACTGGCGTGCTTCAAACGCGCGTCAAACGCGTTCAGAGCGTATTCAACGCGCCTGTAGCGTGCGTGGAACCTATTCAGGACATTTAAGTCACACGCCCGAGACACGCCGAGCTTTTAGAAAATTTTTAAGCATGTCTAAATTTTTTTGAGCCCAAACGCGCGCGAAACGCACAGAGACTTTTGGCGACGTACAGAGACGCGCGCCGGACGTACACCAAGCGTACCCAACGCGCTTGTAGCGACTTTTGAACGTGTTTCCGACGTGCGTCTGGCGTATGTGGAATTTTGCTATTTTTCAACACACCCGGCGCTTGTTTCGCTACGCTACTGCGTGACTGCTGTTTTAACAAGAATGAGAAAAATAAGAAATATTTTCGACTGATTTTTTTTTTAATTTTAACACTACAAAAATCTCTGTATATCACATGGGCGTGTTATCGTAATGCAAATAGGTGCGGGGGTCGTGATCACAAATGATAAGTGCATAATTAGCTTTGACCGGCAACACAAACAATCCATAAGGTCTCACAGCTCAAACGGGCATGGAGCGGTGGTTATTTTTGAGAGAATAGTATCTAAATTAATTTTGACATTAGCCACTCCATGTCCATGGCCTGCTCTGCATACAGCGACACAATTTTCACCCAAATTAAAGACACCCGTGACTCTGCAGCTTCATAATTAATCGTTTCACGGTATGATTCTGAATGGAATATCATGTAACAGGATTTGGGTGTTTATTTGGAACAGGATCTGAAGTCAGCGTATCACGATAACTTGTCCATGGATTTTCTAAGCAATACAAATTGACACAAATTGTAAAAAAAAATGTAAAACAAAAAAGATATCTTTCTTATTGTTGCTCAAAACATTTATTGCGGGTACATGTTAGAACCGTCTCGCCGAGGCGGTTCTACCCACAATCTATGTTTTTGAACAAAAATAAGAAAACATTGTATACTCCCGTATACCCCACTTTTACTATATAAAATTGGGGTATAATAGGATGTACATGATATAGACATGTTATCGTGAGGTGAGATCAAAATCATAAAGCCTGCTGCGGTATATATTCTCGACCATCTTGAATCTGTTTAAAACGACAATCTGGAATAAATAAAGTGCAGACAAAATTCAAAGAGAATGAAGGTAATATTTGACGTTGTTTTCACCTCTGCAGATCGCATATGGGACAACATTACGAAAACTTGTCCATGCAATATACAGAGATTTTTAAGGTTTAAAAAATGAAAATTTTCAACAGAAAATGTTTGATATTTTTTCTTATTTTTTGCTCAAAACATAGATTGTGGGTGACCGTTAGAACCGCCTCGACGAGGCGGTTCTAACGAGTACCCACAACCTATGTGTTGGAGCAAAAATAAGAAAAATAGGTATACCCCTGCAAACCCCATTTTTGCTATATAAAAGTGGGGTTTAATACATTTTACGGACATGTTTTCCTGATGAGGAAAGAAATGCTTAGTTAGACTAACGGATTTGCGCCGATATCACTGAAATCATTTTATTAGGTTGTAAAACAGAATCTTTAAAATGTTGTATTGATGGCAAATGAAATTAATGATAATACGTGTACATGTAAAAGCTACGTTTTTTCTAGATGTACGTTTTTTCTAGATGTACGTTTTTTTCTAGATGTACGTTTTTTCATGTACGTTTTTTCTAGATGATTCTCGGCAGGATTGATTGCAAGATTGCTCTCGTTGCGATAGTCCTCTTTGCGGAAGGGCTTCTACATGTAGCAGCTGAAATCGGTGACGGATGCGGTGACCATGGTCACGTGAACGGCTGCAGCATTCCTTTCGGATTGCCATTTTTCTACAAGAGCCAGTTTACACCGGCTTGTAACAAGCATGATATCTGCTATTCTTGCGTAAGTATACTAATGAGTAAATGACAGGTAAATCACTGAGAAAATTTAGACTAATTCTATTTTGAATACTGAGCTTTCAGCTCTAAAGTGTTGCCTTGTTTCTGGTGCAGCTAGGCACACTTTGCATTTAGGGTCAATTGTGTATTTTATCAGACTATAAGTAAGATACATCCGTACAGTAAACCAAACATGATAGTATTTTCCTGCGCACTCGTGAAAATTCTGATATTTTCAACTCACCCGATGAAATATATTTGGTATTCACCAAAACAGCAAATTTTCCTCTTCTACAGTGAAGATATAGGCTGATGTCAGTCACGAGTGACTTTTGATATCAGTGAGATTTGATATAAGTGAAATTTCATATCACTGAAAATATCGATTTTATCATGTTTTAATTCACTGTAAAGTATAAAATTAATGTATGTTCACATTTCAGTGAACCTCAATCCGCCATAAATCGATTCATTTTGGCCGTAAACGCATCAAAGCTTTGTTATGGGTTGCCTGGTCTTTATATTTTTACTTTGATTTACAGGTAAACGTTAGTTGAGGTAATTTTACGAAAAAGCAGGTTTTGGTAACGGTGTTTAGAAAAAAAAATATTTGATATGACTTTCTTCGTTCACAGGGACAAAGAGTTGGTATGACGAGAGAGTGGTGCGATGCTCAGTTTTACGCCGACATGATGGTCATCTGTATTACAGATCCGAACATAGAATTCAAGCTCTGGTGTCGGAACAGAGTAGTTGACTACTATTCTTTTGTCAGTGTCTGGGGTTCTTCACGCTTCAAGGAAACGTCACCTAGTTGGTGTGGTTTAAGTTGGGTTGCAGATTGCCTAAACATTTATTGGTGGCCATCCAAATAAACAAACAGTGTCTGCATTGACATCACTCACATTTAACTGAACAAAAGATATCAAATTGATAATTTGACCCTGCTCATTGACTTCAATTTAACGGAGCCATCTCCAGAAAATTGAAATTGGCATTTTTAACCATTTTTTACCCTTATTCGGGCTTACAAATAACAAATTTATGAATACAATGATTGCTAAATCTGTTTATTAAGTACGTGTCATAAGGTGTGTTTACAAGAAGTGAACACGATCGATTAACTTATGTTGCACAGCTTCTTATTAAAACAGCTCAGTGACATGCACATTATCTATCAGATGAATATATATATATATATAAAACAAAATAAAGTCCGATTCCACAATGTATTCACTATTTAATTAATTCTCTACCGGTTTCACTGATATTTTACAGATCATCAGGAGTTAAATATGGCGTTGTTGCGTAGATACTAACTTAACGACGTTACGGCCGTAACGTCATTAACAGTACAATACAATACAATATACGGCCGTAACGTCGTTAAGTTAGTATCTACGCAACAACGCCATATTTAACTCCTGATGATCTGTAAAATAACAGTGAAACCGGTAGAGAATTAATTAAATAGTGAATACATTGTGGAATCGGACTTTACTTTGTTTTATATCTTTGCACTGTATGTGTTTTCGTTTTTGGACATATATATATATACATTCAATGCTTCATAAATACTTTAATAGCCCAATAGCCCAAACTTTTTGGATTAGACCGTCAGTGTCAGTAATTTATTCTGCTTATAACATCCAAGAAAGCGAGATAAGTGATCAAATTCGGTGATTTTCTACTACGGACTGAAGAGTCGGCTTGGTCTTCCGAACTTCAGATTACTCATGCTTAAACGTAATCGGCAATGAACGCAGTGACATTGTCGGAAATATCCTGGATTCGATCTCCAATCGGGGTAACGCGGTGTACCCCTCAAACAGACATGCGAACTGCCCAGGGTACTGGATAATAACCTGGAAACGGTGGCTCATTCCAAACATGGCTGACAAATTGTTGACTGGACAGTTAAACCTAAATACAAATAAACATCCAACCATTGAAAGCGTCAAATGAGCAATATCAATATGTCTCACCTCATCATTACGAAAGCTTGCCCATGCAACATACAGACTTTCTTTCACATGTAAAAGGAACACTTTCAGTAGAAAATTGTTGATATTTTTTTCTTATTTTTGCTCAAAGTATAGATTGTGGTTCTAACTGTACTCACAATCTATGTTTTGGAGCAAAAATAAGAACCAGAGTTCTTATCCGATCTGAACAAAAACAACATTTTTGGTTCCCCCTCCTTTGAATGCTTTAAGCAAAATATCAAACGTTTTGGCCTCACAGCTTCAGAGGAGAAGTCACGGACGACGGACGCAGGACGCCGGATACCTGCCTATCATAAAAGCTCACCTTTGAGACTTCGGCTCAGGTGAACTAAAAATAGGTATACCCCCGTTTACCCCATTTTCACTATATAAAAGTGGGGTTTAAGGGGGCAAACATTTTACGGACAAGTTTTCCTCATGATCACGAAAAGATGCTCGTGTAATCGTGTAATGTATATATACTCAACAAAAAAGTTAAGGAAAATGTGTTTGCGGGCCTGTAACACAAGAACTGTTTTATTTCATGAAATATGAACTCCATATCATTATGAAGTGTCTTGTTATCTTTTAAATGAGGGCTTATTTGAGATGATGGCACTTCCTTTAATAATCAATGTCAATGTTGCCTGGTCGCCTCTCCATGTTTCACAAAAGTGCCATATTGTTCAATGTCACTGGAGCTTTTTCACACAATAACCAAGTCTCCAAAGACACATTATTTTCATGAACAGCTGTACAGTGCACACACTGAGGTGAGTAGACCCGTTGTAAAGCATTTTCAGCACCATTACCATTGTTGGTACCAGGAGGACAATGTCAGATGAAATCGCCCCAGTATCACCCAAGATTACCTACATGTACATCGGAACAACGTTGAGGTCAAGGACTTGGCACCCCACCTTGGCATGGCTCCCGCTGAGCAAGTGTTACACATTCTGGGACAGCATGATATGGTCTGGTGTGCAATACTGACACCAAAGTCCAGGCCCTTGCTGTGGTGCTTCAGAGGAAAGGAGATTGATTTCTCAGCACCAAATTCGACATATTATATTGCTGGTCAGATTAAAGAATTGTCAGTTGGTTTTTTGTGCTTTGGAGCCTGATATCGCCATCTAGAAAATCATGATGATGCAGAAAAAGCAGTATGACATGCCTCAATATCTTGTCTTGTGCACTGATCTGTTGTAATGAGAAAACTTGTCTTCAAAGTCTACACTGACACGTTTAACTCAAACCAAACAATATTGCAATTTTTTGAAAATTGGATTGACGACTAGTCAACTTTGATATTGTTTTTCCCAGCCACTGCTGATGCTACAAATTCAAAAGAGGCCTCATTGGAAAGATAAAATGACACTCCATAACATACTAAAATTTGAATATCTAACCTTTTCTAAATTTTATCGTAGACACTATTGTTATGTATTCGGGATACACAACTTAACACAGTGGGTTCTAGCTCTGAACTAATTTATTTACAACGAAGCAGCAAAGACTATCAATGCAATTATGATAATGAGGGAGTGGTAGGAATTGTTTTAAGTTATAGCAATGTTTACTCTAATATTAAGACTCTCTTAAAATGTATGTTAATAAAGCAGTCAGTATCCAACACTTCCCTCCTCTAGATTAGAAGTCCTTTGAATCAGTTCATGTAACTGGTACATGTGAATGTCTTTTTATGCTTAGTAATCCAGCAATGAATAAACAGTTTCTCTTAATTGTCTGTGCTTTTGAATTTTTACTTTCTGGAAGCTAGTCTACTTTTAATTGATACTTTGTTATATATGTTTAAGCATGCATGGTTACATTCATTCACTTTCTTAGTCTGGACCCATTGAGACAAGCTGTTATCATTTAATATACTATTTCATTCACCTACACTTAATATTCATTAATGAAATTCCTGTAAAATGCCATTAACGAAACAAGATACCTTCCCAGCTGATATGCCCATTGATGAAAATTGCTTGTCTGAAAGAAACCAGACTTTGCCTACTTGTACCTTTTTACACAAATGCAAGTGAGATAAGAAGGTGATCATTACTTCGAATCTCTATATTTATTACAGTAAGGGGTTTATTATGCCCTTGTTGTCTGTAATGAGCCTTATGTCACTATTTACACTCTATTTACAAGTTTGTTCACGAATACGAAAGCCTTTCCGGAGGTTTTCTGTCTCGTAACGGATAGCGTCGAGGAGCAGGCTGTGTATCCTCATGCTGTGCGTTGGCTGATCCTGAGTCAGTACCAATAGGATTTTCTACCGAAACATCCGGAGTATTTTCCACGTGCCGTGGCCGCTCATATGAAGTACTGCGCATTTGGTCAGCATGTCTACGCCAATTTCCTTGCTCTCCGGTTGTAACCTTGTATGAAAGCGGTCCCGTTTTCTCCGTGATTTTAGCGTCTGTCCATTTGTTCGTATTGTCACGGTAATCCCTAACCATCACTTTCTCCCCCTCACTGAACTGAGGACGTCTTGGTTCAGTGATTGACATAAACTGCTTTTTCTCGACAGTGTCCCTGATATTCGGTTTGATTAAATCCAAGCGAGATCTTAACTGTCTACCGAGAAAAAGTTTTGCTGGACTTTCGTTCGTTGTTGCATGTGGTGCATTGCGATACTGCAACAAGAAACTGTTGATTTTCTGATGCAACGAACCGCCGTCGGTTGATGCCGATTTCATTGCTAACTTGAAAGTTTGCACGAATCGTTCAACTAGCCCTTGGGTAGCAGGGTGCCAAGGTGCTGATGTTTTGTGGATAATTCCATTGTTTCTACAGAATGTTTGAAACTCCTCACACGTAAATGTTCTACCGTTATCGCTGATAATCTGTTTTACGACTCCTGACCGTCCAAAGATTTGTCTTAATATGTCGATCGTTTTTGAAGCCGTAATAGAGTTCATTACATGTACCTCTGGCCATTTCGAATGTGCATCTACTGCGATGAAGTACATATGTCCCATAAATGGTCCAGCGAAGTCGATATGTATGCGTTCCCAGGGTGCCGAAGGCCATTCCCACGGGTGTGATGATGCTTTAGGTGGCGCTTTCTGATGTACTTGGCAACCTAAGCATTTTCTTGCCAATTGTTCAATGTCGCTGCCTAATTGAGGCCACCAGAAGAAGCTTCTGCTTAGTTCTTTCATTTTCACAATGCCTAAATGTCCCTCATGGAGTTCATCTAGCACTTTATTCCTCAATTTAATTGGAATAATGACGCGTATACCCCACATTAAACATCCATTTTCTACTGAAATTTCATTTCTACGTGTGTAGTATGGTTTCAGTCTCTCGTCTTGGGGTTTGTCAGTCCATCCATTTAACGTCAAGTCAAGGACTTTCAACAGGGTCGGATCGCGACGTGTTTCACGTTTCACATCACTTGCACTTACAGGCAGGCTGTCTATTTGTGACAAGTTATACAGTTCTACAGAGTCACTATCTGGTAGATCCTCACTTTGCGAATACGGAAGTCGCGAAAGTCCATCGCAGTTTGCATGCGATTTCGAGCTTTTGTACTCTATGTCATAATCGTGTCCCTGTAGGAACAACGCGTAGCGTTGCAGACGTGCTGCTGTCGTAGCAGGTATCCCTTTCTTTGGACCAAAGATCGATATCAATGGCTGATGATCCGTAAAAAGCGTAAATTTCCTTGCCAATAACATGCAGTGGAACTTCTTTACTCCCCATACTAAACTTAGAGCTTCTTTGTGAATTTGTGCATAGTTTTTCTCAGCTGCATTTAGTGTACGCGAAGCGAAGGCAGTTGGTCTTTCCTCACCATTTTCCATAACATGCGAAATCACTGCACCTAGACCGTATGCCGATGAGTCACACGCAAGCTTTACAGGTAAGTCCGGATTGTAATGTGTCAGAACAGTGTCAGATGTTATCATTTCTTTTCTTTCACAGTGTCAAATGCATTTTGTGCTGCTGCTGTCCATGCGTACTTTCTGTCTTTCTTAAGCAACTGATACAGGGGGTGTAATACACTTGCCATGTTCGGTAAGAAGTGAGAATAATAATTTACTAGTCCTAGGAATGCACGAAGTTGTGTCACATTTTCGGGTACGGGAGCATTGATTACTGCTTCGATCTTGTCCTGTGTCTTATGTAATCCATTTGCATTTATTTTGTGTCCACAATATGTAAATTCTTCCTGGAAGAAACTGCATTTGTCCTTGTTTACGCGCAAGTTATAATCCTGTAACCTCTGAAGTACAGTTTCCAGGGTTTTCAAATGTTCTTCATCCGATTTTCCTGTGATGATGATATCATCCAGAATACAGCTGGTGTTTGGTATGTCTTTAAGAATTTGATCCATTGTTCTTTGCCAAATACTCGGTGAGGCTGCAATTCCAAATACAAGCCGGTTGTAGGAATATAAACCTTTGTGAGTATTTATAGTGAGATAAGACTTTGAGTCCTCACTCATTTCCAATTGATTATAGGCTTGCCGCAAGTCTATTTTTGTAAACTTCTGTCCTCCTGCCAATGACGCGAATATGTCCTGTATTCTCGGCAGTGGATATTGATCAACTTTGAGTTGTGGGTTTACAGTTACTTTGTAGTCACCGCATATTCTGACTGAATTGTCTCCTTTTGGAACAGCTACGATCGGGGTAGCCCAGTCGCTGTGATCTACTTTCTGTATAATCCCTTCAGATTCGAGCCGGTCGAGTTCCTTTTCAACTCTTCCTTTCAAAGCGTAAGGTACTGGCCTTGCTTTGCAGAACTTTGGTTGAGCGTTTTCCTTTAAAGTTAATGACGCTTTCATGCCTTTAACCTTTCCTGATTCAGCTGTGAATATCTGACTGTACTTTTGTAACAGTTCCTGGACATTATCTTCTGTTGACTTTCCTGTTTGTAAAAACTTTATAGAGTTCCAGTCAAGCTTAATGTGTTTTAGCCATGCTCTGCCAAATAAAGAAGGGCTGTCCTTTTTCACCACAAACAAATCAAGATTATGTTCTTGGCCTTCATAGTTCACAAGTACATTGATAATTCCTGCTGGCGTAATTGTTTCACCTGAATAAGTTTTGAGTCTGGTCTTTGTTTCAGATAAGGGTTTGTGGGAGAATAATTCTTTGTAAGTCCTAATTGGAATAACAGAGATAGCAGAGCCAGTATCTAATTCCATTTGCAAGTGTTTTCCTTCTATCTTGGGTGCAACACTGATAACGTCGGATCTCTTTACCGTATTTATGCTAACAGTCAACAGTTCTTCCTCTTCCACAGATTTCACAGACTTCTTGTTGGAAATGTGTTTCTTGGATTGATTCCTATTTTGTTGAGCCTTTTTAATCAAACATGCTCTCTCGATATGTCCCTTTTTAGAGCAAAATCGACATGTCTCTTCCTTAAAGTGACACTGATCAGGAGTGTGATTCGGCCTGTCACAGCGAAAACATGCCTTATTTACATTCTTGTGCTTAGCAGGGATCGGTGTCCTCTTACTAAGTTTATGTACAGAATCTGGTCTGTGCTGATGTCGCAGCTCAACAGCGTCTCTTGCTGCCGTTTCCATAGCTGTGGCAATTTCTATAGCTTTGTCTAGCTTTAAGTCGGATTTCGATAGTAGCCTTTTCTGTATGTTTTCGTTTTTAATCCCACAAACTAATCTGTCCCGTAGAGCATCACCTAAGGTAGCTTTGAAATCACAATGTTCCGAAAGCTTTCTAAGTTCTGCCACATACACGGTTACAGATTCACCTTCATGTTGGTCTCGTTTATGGAACCGAAAACGTTCTGCAATCACTAATGGCTTTGGTGACAGACGATTTTCTAGTAATTTCACTATGTCATCCAGTCCTTTGGTTGCCGGATCGTCTGGCGTAGTTAAATTCCGTAGGAGGCTGTAGGTTGTCCCTCCCATCATAGCCAATAATGCTGGGACCTTTTTCTCGTTCGCAATGTCGTTTGCCGCGAAGTACTGGTTCACGCGCTCTGTGTACGATTTCCATGTTTCCGTCAAATCATTAAATTCCCCAATATTTCCGATTGCAAAAGTCGCCATTCTAGTGATGTTAATCCAAGAAATTTAATCCAAAATTTGAGTTCAGGCACAAAAATTCTCGTCGCCAAACAACTTGTTATGTATTCGGGATACACAACTTAACACAGTGGGTTCTAGCTCTGAACTAATTTATTTACAACGAAGCAGCAAAGACTATCAATGCAATTATGATAATGAGGGAGTGGTAGGAATTGTTTTAAGTTATAGCAATGTTTACTCTAATATTAAGACTCTCTTAAAATGTATGTTAATAAAGCAGTCAGTATCCAACAACTATGAATTGATTTCCAAACATAATGTTGGGTTAAAGACGCTTTTAAGTGAGGGTCTTTCGGAACCAGAATTTTATGGTGACTTGGTTTACAAATTTAAGAAACTTATAGGAAGTAATGATTTTTCTTTTCAGTTTAGAAAAATCATAACACGTTACAGACGTATAGGTTATAACTTGAATGTTATGCGACAGTCTGCATGCTTAGTTTTTTACCCAATCATGGTTGATAACTATGCTGCCTTCTTTAATTGCACGCCGGTGGGTCGGGCGTCAGACTATGATGGCCCCAACTTAAAGCTATTCATTTTAGTTGGTTGGGGCCGGAGCTTCTTGTCTGTTGCTTGGCCCACCGGGGTCCAACTGATGTTTTTCTTTAGCTCCGGAGTTAGTAAGTTATTTGGCGCCCAGGGATCTCCATCGTCGGGCAGCTTACTGAATCTGTGAGTCCTGGTTTTTGATTCATCATGATTTATTTGTTTGATCTTGATGATTCATTTACTAGTTAGAGATTCACCACGAGGACGGAAGAACTAACTAAATGTTATGAACCACTGCTGAAGCTGAGGGTGAGGTTACGGCCATGTAAAATCGATTTAAACCCGCCAGTAACTTTGTGTTACTGATCGTTCCAAGTCGATACTTCTGTGGTGGTTTTTTTTGTTTTATGTCTTGGTGTTTAAAATATTTTTGTGCTGTTGGCGCCTTATGTATGTTTGCATATTTTTAGTTAAGTTAAGGTAACTGAGTGGCCACCTATTGGGAAAATAGCTGCTCATTCGGCTTACGAAATGTTTTCATGGTATAAGTACCTGATTGTTAGTTTGGTTTTTTCCCACCTTGGTTTTTGGAGTGGGAGTCTTTTTCTGATTGCGCCTTTTCCTGATCTTTGCCTACTTGTACTTTTTTCTTTACTAGAGCACTTGAACTCATTTTCCTTAAGGGCTGTCGATAGTAATAAATAAGACAACTGTAATGAACTTAAAAGCAATACAATGGTTATCGTTATTTGGTTTTCGTGAAAGTTGTACGATTTAATATAGATTACACATATTGTGATGAAAATCATATGGTTGAAGAAATTTGCATATCCCATCAATAGAAGAAGTAAAAAGAATGTAAAATGAAAATGCATCGAAATTGCTTGTTTTGTTCTTTTTTATTTAAAAATTGTTGATAATTGAACAGATGTTTTAAATTCTCTTACTACAATGCCTCATCTGACTCAGATCCAGCCGGTATTGAAAGGGAAATAATAACGTTTTACATTCAAGTTGAAGCTTTTAAAAATGTTACTTTAGCATACTACATGTAATTGTCGGGACTATATGATCGCGGTGTATACGACAAGTGGTGGTTTGGGCCTTATATCTCATCTAATATTTATCAGAATTTAAGAATGTTGGTATCATCACATTGGCAATTTTCGAATCTAAACATCCATACATAACAAGCTTTAAAAACGTTTTTGAAAAAAAAGTTTTAATGAGCCTTTGATTATACGCCGGGATTTACATCTTTGTTAGGGGTGGGTGTGGGAAAATGCTTATAGCAGCTTCAAAAGCGTGGAAACACCTATCAATTTATGCATTATCTTATTTGATAATCATTCTCATGTTTAAAAATAAGTTTTTTTTTTGTTATTCTAAGTATATTCCGCTTATCGGAAAAGATGGCGGTGACGTCATCAATAAAATTACCTGTGAACTCACGGGTACAGAGTCAATAAATACACAGATTTAATACACATATTTATGCGGGAAAATGTTTCTAAAATTGTTAATATACATTCAAATCAAAGCTGAATTAAGTAAAATTAAACTAACTTGATATTAGAACCACTGAAAAAAAAAAATTATCCGCCATCTGTCTGAAAAATCATTTTGGCAAAAGTTGTTTTAAACTCGGAAAACTGAATGAGCTTCTGAGAAAGAGTTACATGTAATTGGATACCTTTTTCCAATTTATTCACTTATTATTTTCAGTTTTCATTTTTCATGATTTGTTTTCATCTAACAACAGCTTATATTTCCCGATTTTATTTTGTAATTATGATAATTTAATAGAATAATAGATATAAATGTACAATAACCGCGCCGTTGAAGTTGTTGGAGTTTTAAATATCCGGCAAAATATCCAAGCATATGCGGTATGTTATTTAAAAATATGTCTCCTCCTAAACCAAATACTACAAAACGACAGCAAAAATACTAAATCGTAAAATTGTCATAAAATTCCAATGTAATTTGAGACTGAAGTACCTGAAATCGTGTGCATAATAAATAACGAGAGATCAAAGCCGCCCGCGCTTGCCGAAAAATCAAAATATTTAACTATAAATAAACACGGAAATATTGCGCTATTCAAGATATTTTCCTTCCAAATTCAAAATATATACATTCTGGAAACAATCTTTCCTCATTACACACTAAAACTTTTAAAGATTTTTGGCGTTTTGGGTCATTTGCGCAAATAAACCATACGTATATTGGCTTTTCATAAAGCCGCAATTACTGATTTGTACCCGTGAGAGTGACCCGGATGCTGGCTGATGACATCACGCCATCTTTTCCGATAATCGGAATTCTCGGAGATGTACTGGACAAATATGTTCAAAAATTTAATAAAAATATTGTCTGTAAAAACTTGTATTTTGCCCTAAAATGCATACATTTTTACCTTTCAATTTTGTTATTTGGCAAGTAGCTTGTGAATACTTTTTACAATTTAAAACACATTCTGTTTACATATTTTATATTTATTCCGTGAAAAATGAAATTGAAAGTATTTCAAAAAGTCTATTTTTCTCAATTTTGAAAATCCGTAACTTTTTTAAAAGCATGGATACCCCCACAAATATTTTGCTTTTTGAGTAGCATTCCACCTATATTTTAAGCTATCTAAAATTGTAGATATATTTATCAACAAAAATTGGTATCCAGCCACCTTAACTTTTTGTTGAGTATATAATATAGTAAAACTGGAGCATGCAGGAGTATACCTATTTTTTTCTTATTTTTGCTCTAAAACAAAGATAGTGGATACTTCTTAGAACCGCCTTGTACCCACAATCTGTTTTGAGGAAAAATAAGAAAAATATTTTTTCAGCCTTAAAATTAGATTTTTAAAGCTCAAAAATCTGTTTGTTTTTTTTTTGCATGGACAAGTTTTCGTAATGTCGCGAAAAAGCACATGACTCACCAGATTGACACCCATCACAATTATAAACAAGTTTTCATAGTAACCGCGAAGCTGAGGAGCCCTTTTTCGCTAAACGGATAGTACAATATCTCTTCGTTTAAATTAGAATTTCCAAGCCTCTAGCCTGCTTATATGACTGTGCATACCGGTTTGTGTCGGGCCGGGTCGGACGGGTGAATTGGGTTACATGTAGTTACCTGTAAAATAACCTGTATGTACATGTGCATATATTTTGTATGAGCTACGCACTGTGACCGGTAAAGACACAGACCAACATCTCTTTTCGCATACCAAGTTGTGATGTAGTCGCCCACTGCTTAAATTGGTTGCTTTGATCGGGCTAACGGTGGCGTCATACCTAACCGATTTTGACACACGATGGCCACACGAATATGAATTTTTGAATTTCACGCGATTTTCGTCACGAATTTGGTAAAAAGCCAATATTGAGCCGACGCATACACGAAGCGTACCGATGGTCACACGATGGACACACGATGGACACACGAATAGCTCACGATTATACCCGAAACACTCACGAAGACTAGAGGAACTGGTAGTTTTGCACACGATGTTGTTGCGAATGGTACATGCAGGCCTAACGATGGCTTCACGATGGCCTGACGGCATCGTGTTAGGTGTAATTGTATTCCCGAATGTATCCCGAAGGTATCACGTGACTACCCAATGTTATGTAAAAATCAATTAAATAAATGTGGGTTGAGCATTGATATAATATCTCATGCTTAACCACAAATAGTTATATATGTATGCTGTAGGGGCATTGTGTATTTTATGGGTTGGAATCAAGGCTTGGAGTCTTGGAGTGGTCAAAGGCTGCCGTATTTGAATGGATTCTTGAAGTGAAACCCTGGAGAGAAAGTTTGGAGTGGAACAGGAAATGCAAGTATTTACTAAATACTTTTTTTATAATTCAAAGAAATTTTCAGATATGGGTGTTAATTTCTTGTCATAACCATCCCATGTTCAAACAGATTATCTAAGTAAAGGATCTACCAAAATATATATCAATAATGTACTAAGACATCAACAGTCATATCCAAAATAACGTTCTTTATGTCATAATTAACTGGCTTTGTTTTGATTTAGTTTTCTGCTCCACTCCACAGTTCCACTCCAATTCCATGACTCCAAAGACTGCAGTCCATAAAATACACGGTACCTACCTAAACTGTAGGCTGGTGGTTGAACGAGCGCCAGTTTCATTTGAGTGCAAACATGGTCTCTTTTGAGAAAACATTTAATTGTATGCTTTCGTTGTTGGCGTCAATTAATATCAGTTACTTTACAACACTTTTCAAGCTTCATGGTGAAAGTTTGATTGTACTTTAAATCCATCTTTCGCGTGAAACTGACACAACACTGTTCTTGAGTCGGTAGTTAAAACGCTCGTTTGTCGAATTCTGCAATGGGTACTAGTCTACTAGAAAGAAAACCGGGAGCTGCTTAAAAGATTTTTTGCTGATTTTTTTTTATTTTCTGTATGTCCACGTTCCCTGATAATGTAGGCGTTATACCTAACCGATTTTAACACGCGATGGACACACGATTATGAAAAATTTCAATTTCGGCGGGGATCGTGAAGACATCGGGCTATTCGTGAGTGCATCGTTACCCATCGTATGTCCATCGGGAGACTTTTTAAGCCATAGGCATCACCATCGCGAGCGGCACCAAAATCTTTGACATGCCAAAAAAATACAAGAAGGACACACGATAGTTCAATTTCGTGTTGAATTCGCGAGTGCATCGTGGCCTTCGCAAAGCCATCGTGAGGCCATCATATGACATCGGGACTACATCGTACTTCTGTCATGTGGTCATCGGCACCATCGGCTAAGTTTTGCTACACGAAGGCAATACGATGGAGACGCGATGCTGCCCGATTGTGTTACGAAGGCAACACGACATCGTATAGCCCTCGCAACGCCATCGTAAAAGCATCGTACCTAACAAAATTATAACACGATGGCCTCCCGATGGAAACACGATATTAACTTAAACTGCATTTTCTGCGTTTTCAATATATCCCAAGGTAACGTTGACACACAAAAATCAGCATCCACACACACGCGGCCTTTTTCTCAGAAAATCTTAAGTTCAGTACTGTTGATTCTATTCTGACAAAAATCATGGTGTATTTCGAAGACAAGACAAACAGGAAGAAGAAGACTGCAGCACTGCTTCTTTACACGCAACTGGAACATGATAATAGACATTTTTCACTTTTGAACGTAAATGTTGCTGGCGCGTTCGGTTACAACTTTCTGTGTGATGTGGGACGACTCGTGAGGGCATATTCGAGACAAAGACGAGGGGCATTATGAAGAATTACACAGTCAAAACTACCAACAGCACAACGGAGACGAATTAAGTAAGACAGGCAATAAATGTATTAGTGTAGGACGTCTAGCCATGTAGCTCAGTCGGTAGAGTGTTAGAATTCAAAACGAAAGGGTCTGGTTTCGAGTCCCGCTCGGACCACTTTTATCTTTTCTTTATTTGTTTAACCTGTGACAATAAAGCTAAGGAAATTTAAATGTATTCCCAGCTGATAATATTTATCGGCGAATGCAAGAATCAGGAAATGCCCTTGTGCATAAAATAATTAAATCGTAAAGGAATTGAAGTGCGAGACGGCAGCTCAAAAAAAAAAAAAAAAAAAAAAAAAAAAAAAAAAAAATAACTCGATCGAATTTTTTGGTAGAAGAGCTGATCTTCGAGCGATCCTCACGTCAATATTTCTTTCTTGGAGACATAAAAATATTCATATTCTGGAGGCTTGTACAGGAATAATGTGGCTTAGATAAGATTGCCACCCTGAATGATTTAAAATGTTTTCCGCGGACGTAAGGCACTAACTCAAATTGTATAGTGTACATGTACAGATATATGTATATTTATAAGGTGTAAAAACTACAGTTTCACGTGCTGTCTCGTGAGCAAACATAATTCATTTGGCATGTTTATATACATGTATTTCAAACAGATACTCGAAAGCTTGATGGGGTTTATTTGGTTGATGGCACGTTTTGATTCCATTCAACAGCCATCTGCATGTCATAAGTACGATATCCTAGCTACATTATGCATAGCCATACAAATAATTTGAGGTTTTTTAGACCTTCAACAGTATTTCAGCCATATCGAGTGCGATAATTACGAATTTTAAATGATTTTTGCAAGCCACAGGCTTTCTTTCCAATCCTCACTTATCCTCTTGTAGTATGCGTGCTGTTTGTCTGGTTGAATTCAAATAAATATTATTAAACTTCAAACTAACACAATGTTATTTTCAAGTAAATAAATGATTATAAAATTGAAATTATAAAATTATAAAATTCCTTTTTTTCATTACGTGCTGCTAGACGGAATATTTCCATCGGTATTCCGTTAGACCTTGGAAGGGCGAGGTCACGCAGTGTATCGGGGTGCAGGTTAGCCAGCTGATCAAACGTGCTTTGAACCTTGCTTAACCCTATAAAACAGGACAACAATATTCTGAATTTTAAGCGCGCATACACACTCAAACTCACAAACACACACTCTCGCAACCACGTTCCGTGGAGGACATTGTCTCGTAGTGGCTCAGTAAGTCGCCTCGTAAAATCATATGGCGAGAATATACTCTTCATCAAAAGTTTAGCATAATTATATGTCTAAAATGAAGGAAACACGTCTGGTAAAAACTTATCTCTGTGAATAAATATGTTGACACAATCGCCCCTATTCGATGCCATGGTTACAGCGGAAACAACCAGTGATTTTTCGGATTCCATATCGGCAGTTATTTAGATACTGAATGACAAAAGAAAAGGCTACTGTTTTGAAAGTGCGATTTTCGACACATTTTTAAAACCTTCTTAAAAAGCACTCAAATTCAACATTATAAAACGAAACTTAGTAAAATCTTTAGTCCACAGACAGAATAATAATGTGGTATAGACATCATTATCCTGTCATTTGAGATGTAGACATTAGACATCTTTAGCGACAAACTTATTTTAAAAATGTTTAACATTGCAATTTTGCTATACATTCTATACATTTTTGTTCTTTTCAGAAATGTCAGAGTTTAACTTTCAGCTCTCATTTTTTGTATGTAACAGGTTGTTCCAACACATGCTTCCTTGATCTGGGTGTCAATTTTGCACAGACGTGTCATATGAGGTGCAGAATTCAGATTTTAGAAATAGGGCTTATTATCAAAATAATGCACATTGTAGCACATAAATTTTAAAAATCTGAGACAAATTTTTCATTTGTTCTTTGCTACGATATGCTACAACATGCTTCCTTTCTAAATACGTGAATTGCGAATCTGTTTTATGTTTTTGAAATATTTTGCGGGCATTTAACTTTTGCACTTTAAAACTAGAATATGCTAAACTTTTGTCGAGGTGTATATATACGTAGTTGATATACATGTAAGACAGGTACAAATGAAATTAAGAAGAGCTAACTCGTTTGCTCAGCAGATTGAGCGCGAGAACGAAACGCCTAAAAGAATAATTGTTGTCTTTCCGTTAAACTGTCTAATTCTAATGGAACAAAGAACCAGAAGTGACCTTTGACACGAAATATTTTCTAAAATCGCATCATATATATCACTTATCATGTTTGTCATTAAAAATGCGTTACTCGTTCAATGCGAGTCAGTTTTACAAATGCTTGGCGCGAATAAAATTCCTCCATTTTAACAGCTTCCATTGCTGCATTCGATTATTTAAGACACACGTGTGTATAGCAAGGCGTCGCTCGTTCGATTCTGAGCTGCTCATGCCTTTATGGTGACACAATAAACCGAGGTCCCGTCTTCATATAACCATAACTGTTGGTGCGAAAACCCGATATCGCCATGTGACTTTTTACATACTGGCTTATGTATATACGTACATTGGTTTTGCAAAGCTACATTTTCACGTGTTTTTCATGAAGGTACAGAAAACTTTGTACATGTATACATGTCATGATTTACGATTTGAAACATTAAGTTGATCTTTAATTCTATGTGAAAGTGGTTTTATTCTACGCCATACAACGTTTTGACATAGTTCAAGTCATATCGAGCATGGTCGGTTATCCATACCAGGATAACATGTCCATGACTTGTATACCCCTTGAACCACACCTTTATACAGCTAAACTGGGGTATGCAGGGGTATACATGTACCTATTTTAGCTCACATGAGCCCTTCGGCTCAAAACGCGAGCTAATAGGATGGCTATGCCCCGTCGTCCGTCCGACGTCGTCTGTCAACAATTTCCATGATCTCCTCTGAAACCAAATGGCAAATCAAAGTTTAAACTGCTTGCGGAGCATTCTTAGGAAGGGGGAACGAAAGTTTGCATAAATGACCCTGGTCACATGACAAAGATGGCCGCCATGGCTATAAATAGCACAAACCTTTAAATCAATTTCTTCCCTGAACCAGAAGTCCTATGATTTTGAAACTTGGTATGAAGCATCAGCCAATAGTGTTCTTCAAAGTTGATGTACATCATGTTGTTGGGGTGACCTTGACCTTCTTGACGACAATGTCAAATTAGGTCGCCCATGCATTTAAATGGGGGAAATTGGTTAAGTGTAATTAAATGGGTGGAAACTTGCGATAAACAGACAAAGTTACAGAATATTTATGTTCATGAAAACATTTAGTCCCCACCCAGGGGTTTTTCTGCTCCTGCCCGGTGGCTATATACATGCATATGGTCAAACTATTCAAACATCTCTGCAACTGCATGGCCGATCAAAGCCAAACTTCATGGAAGAGGAACGAAAGTTTGTATAAATTTTCAAGGTAACTTGACCAAAATGGCAGCCATAACTATAAACTGCAAAAAAAAACCTTTAAAAATGTGCAGAACCAGTAGGCCTATGATATTGAAACTTGGCATTTAGCATTTACAAAGTTTAAATATGGCCAAAATCATGACCCAGGGATGATATTGACCTATTTTACGGCAAGGTTAAATTAGGGTGCCCATGCATCTAAAAACACAGAGTGTGAGTACTCTAGCGTGTAATAACAATCTATATTTTGAGCAAAATAAAAAGATAAATTTTGTTGAACTGAAAATTTTCATTTTTGACAATTTTAAAAACACTGTATATTGCTCGTTAAGGTTTTATTATGCTAGCGTCATGATACAGGGCACCATTTTAGTACACATGTATTACACATGCTGACGACAGAGCTACATGTACAACACCTTGATCATTCTTAACCTTACTCATACGGGCATTTTTTGCGTCCGGAACCGGGCGAGCATAAATGCAAGTAAGCTTCTTACTCAATCTGAATTTACGTGAATAATAAATTTAATTGAACCTCAACGCGACAAAATGTACCTTCGGACATTCTGACATTTCTAGTAGAAAGCAGCAAAAAGCGGGAAAATGATGTAATATACGTTTTAGAAATAACACTGTATTTCTAATCTTTGAATACTGGGCTACCAAATGAATGAGTTTTAAAACACATTTATTTTCATTATTTGGAGTTATCTGCCCTTGTTTTAGCCCATAATACACATAATTTTCCTGTATCTATCGTTAAACGGTAACCATAGCAACCACATCATCATAAAAATAGACAAAATAATTTCGTCAGATTGCCTGTAAGGATGGTTTGCGTCTATCTTAACAATAGGTTCTGACCAGTGCTTAAACAGTTTTATACAAATGCATCCAGTTTTGTAAGCTCTACTAACATGCATAAATGCATTACGCAATTTTGACGTCATTTTTCAGGACAATGACGTCTGTAGGGCTCATAAAGTAAATTGGTCATAACTCACAAAATAACTGAAATAATCTGGTCAAATAAAGACTAACATAATCTAGAAACATCATACATTCAAAGTAACTAACTTTGTTTTTCTAATACTCAAAAAATTGTCCGAAGGTACATTTTCTCACGTTGTGGCCCAATTGGTTTGTTGATTTGAGGTTTAACGTTAATTCAACAGCAAAGGTCATATGGAAACGAAACATCAGTTAATAGTATCATCCGACAGACTTGAGGATCCAGGGATCAAACCTGCGATCTCTGGTTTAAATGGACGAAAGAACACATGACCTTAACACCAACTGCTTTCGGCTTGTCAAGCAGCAATGTGGATAGATAACTGATCTTGCTTGATAAAATCTTTGTTTTATCGTTGGGCCGTTGGACAAAAATTCAACAGCCAAACACAGAACAATTAAATTTCCCTGTTATATATTAGGTACATGGATGTATTTTCGTTTGTTTACATATAAAAAGTCGGTAAATTGAGCACGTGAAATGTCTGCTTGATAAACTGTACATGAATATGTATATTCAGATAATAGAGAGGTTGAGAAAATAAACTTGTAACGTGTACGTGTACTTGTAGCTTTATTTACCCGTACACGATCGTTTTGAGTGTAAAATAGTTTGAGAAAATCGAACGTGTACGTGTAGATTTCATAAAGTATATACAGCTGATTTTTTTTTATTGTTTATACATGTGTTGATATATGAAAGTAAATATGGATGATTTATTGTTAGCCGGACTTTTAGACAACGATGATGAGTTAATTTTATTGTCACAAGTTTGTTCCGGCTCCGATGTGCCCTCTTTTGAAAAGGGTTTCGACCTAGACACCTACACGGAAGAGCAATCCAAAGCAAGTTTTAGGTTTTTCAGAAAGTACATACCTACATACATACGAGGGGGGTTCAAAAAGTTCGAGGAAAAGTGCTGCCAAATTTGTAATTGTCTTCGGAAATTTACCTTCTCTGTGCATTTTGTAAATTAACATATAGTTAACATATGCACAAAATTTGAATAAAATCGGATGAAAATTAGGCATTAAATCACGTGCGTTTCTAAGGTAACAACAGTAAAACCGGCCCAACGTCACAACAACGTCATGCTACACGCATTCATGCCGCTGTTGGCTAGCTCTTAAGCATTTTCGGAATCAACCTTGCATACGGGCGTCTAATTGTCAGTTCTGTGTGTGTAATGCGGTAAATGTGCCGAAGCTACAATTCAGTATGTTGTGTATTTCACGAATTCTACTCTTTTCTATCACGACGATCATTTTCGACAGTATGACGTATTTGACGTTACGCTGCGCGAGTCGACATGGACGCTTTTCTGGTCGTGTAGAACTCATGCTTACTACTTGTTGATTGACGTTTTCTTAATTTTCTTGTTGCCATATGCGCTTTCTGCTCTTAGCAGTGTTTTTTTTATTTATAGTCCGTTCCAAACACACAATTTATCGAATAACGTTGTTCCCTTCGCATTTTAGGCATACCCACCAAACAATATGGGTGCTTAACGCCCAAATGACGTCACACACTTATATGACGCAACGGGCTCATCGCAAACATATTGAACTTTGCTCATACAAAGTTTGGTGAAAAAAGCACGGTTAATTATCAAATGCAACCTCATCATTAAACATCGACTTTTTGCAAAAATGAACAAAAGTGGGCCGGTAATTGTGATGTACGGTTTCCATAGCAACCACTGTTAGCATTGTGTTCATGCCAGAGCAGCAAAATTTGCTGTATACGTACAAATCATGTTGGTCTATATAACTGTATTAGTTTAATTCAGCTGATTTACAAAATAAGAATATGACGGCTCTTTTCCGCGAACTTTTTGAAACCCCCTCGTATATGGTCACATGTACGTCGATTCGCCTTTGGTCAGATATTCTTCGGCTGCACGTGCAAAACGATTTGGCAACGCTTCATCGAACTTCGTTTCTGCTTGTTACTACCTGACCTATCGATGGAAACATATAAAGAAAACTTACAAGTCGCAAATTTATTTCATTCACAGCCTAACTGATTCTCAACGTGTAGCGAGTATTTTGAACTTGTAATAAATGACGAAGTTTGGGGATAAAACTGTTCTACACGTACACGTACAAGTTACAAGTTCATTTTCTCAACCTCTCTATTAGACCTTTCTTGCCTAACCCGAGATGTACTCTGAGATGTAAATACACCATACATTGCCAAAAAGTCAAGGATTATCTCAAGATATTTCATTGCATTGACGCACTTTTAGAACACTTTCGTTTATCCAACTATTCATTTGTAAATTAAATGTTTGTCTGTGCGCACGGTTCGTTTGTTTGTTTGTTTGTTTTCTTGCTTTACGACCACGGCGTACAGGCAAGATCATGTCCGACCTGTCACTTATCCTAACCCTGAAATCCTGTCACACCAGGGCGGCGCTATCACGGCGTTCCAGAAAAATGCAGAACGCCGAGGTGAAAGCGGTACGAACGCCACCAACGCCGTAGCAACGCGGTGGAATCGCCAGCTAACGCCGTGGGAAATCCTAGAACGCGAAGGGTCTGCGTTTCGTTTGGACATACTCAAAACAGGTGCCGTATAAGGGCGCCGTATGAACGCCCTGAGGACGCCGTGGCAACGCGGTGAGAACTTCTCAACGCGCCATGAGCTCCGCTGGCATGCAGTGAGATCATAGTGCAAACGCCGTGGTAGCCAATGGCGTTTGCACAGAGATGGCACGGCGTCCATCACGATGTCACTGCGTCCACACCGCGCCGATTCGGCGCTTTCACGGCGTGTAATTTATTTTACTGTTTTCTTGTAGTGTTTTCTAGGCGCTGTCATTGCGTTCACGAGGCGCTATCACGGCGTTTATTGCGTTCGTGTGGAGCTTTCACTTATCGCATCCAATAGTGTTTTTCTGATGAAAATGGATGAAAAAAATGCAAATTTTACAAATGACAAAAGCAAACAAAACACTATTTAAATCGGATGCACATACATGTATAAGATGTCTATCGAACAACAATGTGGTTTATTACTTGCATATATGTAGGCGCAGCAGATAAAAATTGCTGTTGATGCTGCCAGCATAGTTCTGTAAAGACACAGAGCAGGGAGCAAAGAATGCTTTAGGTCTGGCCAAGGTTGGAGGCAGCCAGAAGTTTTCAGCATTGTCATTTTCACAGACTGATGCCAGAGCTAAGATTAGAGGATATTCTTGAAAGCAAAACATACAAATGACAGAGACTTCGTTTCCATATTGCCTATAATCCGTCAGTGCAGTGCCAGAACGCCGTTGACGCGCGGTGCGAACGCCGTGGAAACGCAATGTACACACCAAAAGCGCCGCGCAAGCACAGTGAAAATTTTAAGATCGTGCAAGCGTTTTGAATCACCGACTAGAACTTCGTAGAAACGCAGTAGAACGCAGTGTGAACTCCGTAGCAACGCAATGAGGAGAGGTGAGGACGTCATGGCTTGCTTTTTCACAAATAAAGACGTTTTTCCTTGGCGGTCTCGCGGCGCTCTGGTGCTGACCAATGCGCTACGCGTAAGTTGCGCATACGCTGAGTACATTCTTTGCACGTTTAACATACGCTGCATACGTTCCGAGTACGCTGCTCGCTTCTCATACGCTAAAACATCCAGGAGGGCTTTTGCATATGACAACGTATGCGAACATATGAGGTACTTACAGGTAACGGTCATGAACTTGTGAATAACGTATTCGTTGCGTACGCCTAACTTATGAGTAAAGTAATATCAGTACGTCGACATACGTTGGAAATTTTGTGCACGCACAAAATTCTGGACGTACACAACGTACATGTATAACAACGTATGTCAGCGTATTGTAGCGTTCCCTTAAGTTATGCAAAACTTATGCCGAACGTATGCAACGTACACCAAGGTATGGACAAAATATCTCATATGCCGGCAAACGTTGTCGCTATACGCTGTTATATTTACATTTCTATTGCAATCGCCCTAGATGAAATAAAAATTAAAACTGAGATCCTTTAAGAGCAGTGAACACATTAATGAGAAACGTGATGGGTCATACCGCGGTTTCGACTATTGAAGTCTCGTCAGTGACCCTTTAGATTTGACAACATGGAGCCAAAGAGAATTACTGCAATTTTGCAACTTTCAACAGGGTAGTCGATACAAAGACTAGTATTATCTAAATGGGGCCAAATATATGAAACATTTGTTAGAAAATGAATCTTAACCGATAATAAATTTCTGAGTTCTCAGAATATCCTCGCTGATCTCAAAGGACCAAGAGGAAAATATAACCTGCACTATGGATGATGTACGGGGAGACTTTTTAGGGCCGCCACACGACACAACACCAGCTGCACTAATAGCAAATAAAAATTAAAACTGAGATCCTTTAAGAGCAGTGAACACATTAATGAGAAAGGTGATGGGCCATACCGCGGTTTCGACTATTGAAGTCTCGTCAGTGACCCTTTAGATTTGACAACATGGAGCCAAAGAGAATTACTGAAATTTTGCAACTTTCAACAGGGTAGTCGATACAAAGACTAGTATTATCTAAATGGGGCCAAATATATGAAACATTTGTTAGAAAATGAATCTTAACCGATAATAAATTTCTGAGTTCTCAGAATATCTTCGCTGATCTCAGAGGACCAAGAAGAAAATATAACCTGCACTATGGATGATGTACGGGGAGACTTTTTAGGGCCGCCACACGACACAACACCAGCTGCAGTAATAGCAAATAAAAATTAAAACTGAGATCCTTTAAGAGCAGTGAACACATTAATGAGAAAGGTGATGGGTCATACCGCGGTTTCGACTATTGAAGTCTCGTCAGTGACCCTTTAGATTTGACAACATGGAGCCAAAGAGAATTACTGAAATTTTGCAACTTTCAACAGGGTAGTCGATACAAAGACTAGTATTATCTAAATGGGGCCAAATATATGAAACATTTGTTAGAAAATGAATCTTAACCGATAATAAATTTCTGAGTTCTCAGAATATCCTCGCTGATCTCAAAGGACCAAGAAGAAAATATAACCTGCACTATGGATGATGTACGGGAAGACTTTTTAGGGCCGCCACACGGCACAACACCAGCTGCAGTAATAGCAAATAAAAATTAAAACCGAGATCCTTTAAGAGCAGTGAACACATTAATGAGAAAGGTGATGGGTCATACCGCGGTTTCGACTACTGAAGTCTCGTCAGTGACCCTTTAGATTTGACAACATGGAGCCAAAGAGAATTACTTAAAACAGGGTAGTCGATACAAAGACTAGTATTATCTAAATGGGGCCAAAGATATGAAACATTTGTTAGAAAATGAATCTTAACCGATAATAAATTTCTGAGTTCTCAGACTATCCTCGCTGATCTCAAAGGACCAAGAAGAAAATATAACATGCACTACGTATGGATGATGTACGGGGATACTTTTTAGGGCCGCCACACGGCACAACACCGTGTATCTTTCTTGATGTTCTTTATTTCCCAATGAAAAACATAAGTCACATGATCTAGATATTACTTCTATGGGCGGGGAGACGTCAAATCCAGCCAGTGACGTTGTTTGTTTACTCTTGTTATCGTGACATTGGTCGCGTATCGCAATGACGCTAGGCGCGAATATTCAACGTTTTGGCTGTTCCAAAATTACGTTAAGTCGGATTTAATGTCAAAAAAACATGTAAATGAGCGGTGATAAGCG
Organism: Rugalucina vietnamica; assembly: GCA_964017185.1. Lineage (NCBI taxonomy): Eukaryota > Metazoa > Mollusca > Bivalvia > Lucinida > Lucinidae > Rugalucina > Rugalucina vietnamica. The sequence goes on along the minus strand of OZ024884.1, from coordinate 10,340,524 downwards.
CAATTAAAAATCTGATTCTTGATTGATAATATAAAATGTTAATATAAGTATTGAAATTCAGATTTAAGCTTTCACTGGATGATGAAAAACATTAGCTGTTTTAAAGTCTCCGAGAAGCCCTTCATCATCCAGTGAAAGCTAAAATTTGATTTGCAATCCTTCAGTGGGAGCATCCCTTAAATGAAAGGCCCAGGGAGTGCTAAAATAAAATAAATGCTGCCTTTCCACCGTGTACGCGTTTAAACCACTCCAAAAAGTGTTCAGCTCGGCAATTATCCACGTCCAGTGTAATAATTTTCTGTGCTTATGCATCTTATTCTGTCGACCGTTTAAGCTACCGCGCCCGGTTTTGGAGTTTAATGATTTTAAAAATTCCAAAACTGAGTTCGGTTGCGAGATCGGGTGTCTGCCTCGTATTGAAGCAAGCCCGAGATGATGACCACGTTCGGCACATTTCTTTCATGAAAAGGTACAAGTAGGCAAAGATCAGGAAAAGGCGCAATCAGAAAAAGATTCCCACTCCAAAAACCGAGGTGGGAAAAAACCAAACTAACAATCAGGTACTTATACCATGAAACATATCGTAAGCCGAATGAGCAGCTATTTTCCCAATAGGTGGCCACTCAGTTACCTTAACTTAACTAAAAATATGAAAACATACATAAGGCGCCAACAGCACAAAAAATTTTAAACACCAAGACAAAAAGAACCACTACAGAAGTATCGACTTGGAACGATCAGTAACACAAAGTTACTGGCGGGCTTAAACCGGTTTTACAGGTACCTAACCTCACCCTCAGCTTCTGCAGTGGTTCACAACATTTAGTTAGTTCTTCGGTCCTCGTGGTGAATCTCTAACTAGTCAATGAATCATCAAGAACAAACAAATAAATCATGATAAACATCCTGATGAATCAAAAACCAGGACTCACAGATTGAGTAAGCTGCCCGACGATGGAGATCCCTGGGCGCCGAACAACCTACTAACTCCGGAGCAAAAGAAAAACACCAGTTGGACCCCGGTGGGCCAAGCAACAGACAAGAAGCTCCGGCCCCAACCGACTAAAATGAATAGCTTTAAGTCGGGGCCATCATAGAGTCTGACGCCCGACCCACCGGCGTGCAATTAAAGAAGGCAGCATAGTTATCAACCATGATTGGGTTAAAAACTAAGCATGCAGACTGTCGCATAACATTCAAGTTATAACCTATACGTCTGTAACGTGATATGATTTTTTCCGAACTGAAGAGAAAAATCATTTATTCCTTTAAGTTTCTTTAATTTGTAAACCAAGTCACCATAAAATTCAGGTTCCGAAAGGCCCTCACTTAAAAGTGTCTGCCTGAAGCATGTATTCATAAGAACATTTTTGCGTAACGGATATTCTCCGTCATCCGCTGATTTTTTTTCTGTCAGCGGTTTGCATTGTGGTTTAATATCCCTGTCAACAGTTTTGTCATGCCGGAACAGAACCATCGCTTCCTGGCTATTAACCTATAGTGAAAGAGCACCGGTTGGTTCGGAAGGCTTGCCCAAGGACAGCATAGCTGTTGTCCATGTACGTATTAAAAGTACTAATGCAACCTGACAAAAGACTTCTTGCATCGCAACCAATAATAAGAATACGATGTACAATACATGTTCGAATAGACAAGGAATGTCATGAGATAACCTGCTTTTTCTGTCAGTGCACAGATCTGCATTGGTGTGATCGCTTAGCCGATTAGCGCACATTCGTTTATTGGACCAGCTATAAAACTTGACTGTGCAGCTCCTGGTTAGCGTCGGAACGATTATAACAACTACATGTATAAACGGATGCACATGTATAGAAGATTGGAATTTTATTTTGAGACATCCCCATTTAAAACACGTTTGTATTTCAGTGTATGGTGTACAAATCTATCTCGCGTTAGGCAAGAAATGTCTATTATCTATCAGTGTCAGCACCATCGTAAATGTCTGCGATACAACAAAAGTCCTTACAGCAAAGATTGATGCAACAGCACACAACATGTGATAAAATGGGGTAAAAATTGAAAAAAGCAATACGCTTTGGCAACAACCAACACCAAGACAATGAACTCTTCGTCGTAGGTTGCTGCCCAATTGATCAGTCTTACAATCACAGGTGACACAAACCAAGTTCTGTTTGTGGGTGATGGGTGTGTCTAGTCGTTTTCTCAGGGTCTCCCATTCCCCCCCCCCTCTGTTACTGATTTACCCGTCTCATGTGAACTAAAATGATCTCTCTCTTTCTCTCTCTCTCTCTCTCTCTCTCTCTCTCTCTCTCTCCACACATATATAAACTACCATCGCTTTTTATAAACAACTATCAAATCACGCAGACAATACCGTCTGGGAGAGGATAATCACAGGCCTAGCCTACATTCAATCCCTTGACCCATGTGTATGTATATGTGTTCATATGTGAAATGCCTTTGAAAATTGTCATTAGTATATATGTATGTGTATATGTTGTCATTAAATTTCTAATAAATAAAAGAACTGGGCGAAAATTGTATAAACACGAAATTATGATCAGAAATGAGCAAAATCAGACCCTTATCCGTAATCAAGTAACATTAGAAAGACCTGGAATCGATCAATTAAATTTCTCTTATTTTATTTACAATAAGCAAAATTAGTTGTGTGGCTTTGCTTAATGTAGCTACATGTAGGATGTTGCCTTCATCGCACTTCGTATGACATGCAGATGGTGACTGTCGAATGGACTCAAAACGAAACTTCGACAAAATAAGCCTAATCAAGCTGATAATCTGTTTGAAACATAAACATGTCATAATGAATTATATTTGCTCACGAGACAGCACGTGAAACTGTAGTTTTACATCTAATAAACACAGATATACCTGAACATGTACACTATACTATTTGATTTATTATCCTGCGTATTTTTAATTCAGTTTTACGTCCTTTTCAAGATTATTTCAGTTCACCAATCCGTAGGTGGGGCAAACACGGGAGTACCCTAAGAAAAACCACCTGGCACTCCCGCGAGTAGATTTTTTTATTCAGTTTATCGTCCCCTTCAAGATGTTTTCAGCTCATATGGGACGCGCCAATCAGCCGGTGGGGCGAAAACGGGAGAACCCCGAGAAAAACCACCTGACACACCCGCAAGCAGAACTTGGCTTGTCTTACATGTGCGCCGTGTGGGGCTCGAACCAACACCAGACACAGCGATGAGATGATCCGGAATGATTAAGTGCGGTAATAAATTATCAGGGCCGCCTCTCGCAAGTAGAACTTGGCTTGTATCATATGTGGCCAGTGTGGGGCTCGAACACACACGTCAAGACACGGCGGTAAGATGATCGTTACCAGCCTTCAGAAGATAAATGTTGACGTGAGGATCGGTCGCGAGTCCGCTCTTCTACCGATAATTGCGATCAAGCTCCCGGCTTCAATCGGTGAAAAATTAACAAGTGAAAAAAAAAACTACACACTTTAATCCACAAATGTACGATTTTAGTGTTAAATGCAGCAGTGCATTTTGTGAGTCTTGTATTTTTTTTTCTTTTCTTTTCTTTTTTCATTTTCTAAGCTATATTGTCACAGGGGCGACAAAAGGAGCAATTAAGGATAGAAAAAAGAATTTTTGTCCTAGCCGGACTCGAACACAAGACCCCTCGGTTTTATTCTTTACATGCTACCTACTGAGCTACAGAGAAAGACGTCCGGTTCTATTTCTTTTTTGCCTGCCTTGTTTAATTCGTCTCCAGTTGGGCTATTGGTACTTTTGACTAAGTAATTCTTCATATCGCCCCTCGTCAACATCTCAAATATGCCCTCACGAGTCGTCCCCCATCACACCGAAAGTCGCAACCGCACGCGCCAGCAACATTTACGTTCAAAAGGAAAAATGTCTAATATCATCTTGCAGGAGCAACGCCATCTCTTACAGGTATTTGGTTTGTTTATTATCATGTTGTCTTTCAAGCAGCACCCTGTTTTCTTTCTAGTAGAGCAGTACCCACTGCAGTTTTCGACAAACTATCTACATCTACTATAAACTCAATAACAGTTTTTTTTTTTTTGTTTTTTTTTTGTTTTTTTTTTTTTTTTCTTTTCTCCCTTTCAAGATTATTTCAGCTCATATGAGACGGGCCAATCAGTAGGTGGGCGAAAACGGGAGAACCCCGAGAAAAACCACCTGGCACACCCGCAAGCAGAACTTGGCTCGCCTCACATGTGGCCAGTGCGGGGCTCGAACCCACACCAGACACAGCTTGGGTGGAGCTGACAGGCGCAATCTTCTTCCCACGTACTCTTCCTGGTTTCGGTGATATTTCCAATTTTTTTTTGTAAAGAAAGAAACTGAGTTAAATGCGTAACCGCCGGTTAAGAATAGACATCCGGTTCACGTCCTTCCGGTTTTGCGTGTGAGGTGCAACAAAATGTAAACAAAACATACACTACTCGGATCGATCGATAATTATTTTGTAGAATAGAACGGTATCAAAAATCTAAGAATGCTATTTTGTCACTTATTTATCATTGTTAGACAGCACCAAAACAGATTGCAAGATTACTTGATGTTTTTGGGGATTATTTGTTCCCTCCTACGAAACATGTGTTTTAACACGGTCAAGAACGGCAAAATACAACTAAACATTGGGCAATTTGCTTTTTAATATCATGTTTTTGGAATGTAGTTATATATTAAATAAATTATATCTGATTTCTGCCACAGTATTCACTTTTCTTAGGGTTCAACATTTATTTTTCGAAGGGAAGAAAAAAATGGTTAAGCATTTAATCATTAAAATAAGAAGGATTATTTCAAGATATGTTTAAAAACCTCTGCCTGTTTTATGATGATATTTAATATTCTCTGTACAGCGTTTTAGATGAAAGCAAACGAAAAAAAAGCAAATTACAGTATTCATCAACATCACTTTTTAGTCTCATTAATTGATTTTTGCATAACATCGGGAAGTGTCGTTATGCCTTCGAGACACTTTCAGGAATACATTTTACACCTAACGATGGCTTCACGATGGCTTCACGACATCGTCAAGCCTTCGCATACCATTTGCATCAACATCGTATGCAAAACTACCACGTCGTGTATCGTTCGTGACTGCAGCGGGTATAATCGTGTGTCCATCGTGTGCCCATCGGTAGGCTTCGTACATGCTTCGGCTCAACATTGGCTTTTTACCAAATTCGTGACGAAAATCGCGCGAAATTGAAAATTTCATATTCGTATGGCCATCGTGTGTCAAAATCGGCTAGGTATGACGCCACCTTAAATATTAGAACAGTTTTGGTTAATATCGTGTTTCCATCCTGATGCCATCGTGTTCTAGATTTTTCAAATACGATGGTTATACGATGGTGTTGCGAAGGCCACACGATGTCTCTCGTATTGCCTTCGTGTAGCAAAACCTAGCCGAAGGCGCCGATGCCTACACGACAGAAGTACGATTTAGTCCCGATGTGATAAGATGGCCTCACGATGGCTTTGCGAAGGCCAAGATGTACTCGCGATTTCAACACGAAATTGAACCATCGTGTGTCCTTCCTATATTGTTTTGGCATGTCAAAGATTTTGGTGCCGCTCGCGATGGGATGCCGAAGGCTCAAAAAATCTCCCGATGGACATACGATGGGTAACGATGCACTCACGAATGGCCCGATGTCTTCACGATTCCAGCCGAAATTAAAACTTTTCAAAATCGTGTGTACATGCACATCGAGTGTTAAAATCGGCTAGGTATGACGCCTACATAAGCCGTAACGCGGCTTTATTACTATCACTTATAAGTAATTAGGTACCTGTTAACTGTTGTTAGGCCCCCTTAGCTTATTATTTCCTTATACTGGTCTTGTTTTATAGTTAGATCCCACCCCCACCCCCCAAAAAAATGACACCTGATATAGTTTTAACTCATTTATGTACTGTGTATTGTAGCTCGAACCTGACGGATATGGGACCGGACGAGTCCGTTGATGGCGCAGTATTTAAGAGTGTATGTGCCCATTTGTCTGGTATCTGGTCCGTCTGTGGTCAGTGTCGAGCTATAATGCTGTTTCTTTGTTATTGTTTCTTTGTAGTTTGTATTCCTTCTTGTACTGATGATATGTTTTTGTATTTTGTTTTCCTCACATGTCATACGACTTCGAGAGAATAAAGATATATTTTGACTTTTTTTGACATATTCATATTCAGCGAAAAAACAAGCTATCATGCTGCTTCATGCACGATGTTAAAACTTTGGGAATGACTTGTAACTTCTCTGCGGCCTATTTTGGGGATTTTAAATTTGCATCAATCTCTGTATAGATCCCTGTATAGATCCCTGTATAGATCCCATACAATCGTAGTAGACTTACGTCACAGGTTTACCGTTAAAATATATATGAGTAAGATGAATGTATTTGGCCAATAGGAACAGGCCTGTAATTCATAATCATAACGATAAATCTGTGACGAAAGTCTACTACGATCGTCCGGGAAATATATCTTCTACTCGTTGAATTGTAAAGTGTTTTTAAGGTCTTGTACAAGTAGTGCATTTGTCATGGAAGAAAATAAAGATATACTATGCAAAATAAATTTAGCAATTTTTGATGTTACATATATTTTTGATCATCTTAGAGAAAGCTTGGACATTTTGATTTTAATTTAAATGACAAGAACAGGTTATTAGGCACATCATACGATGCATTTAAAAACGCTATCCTTTAAAGAGGCATTTGGAACGACCAAGAAATACAGAAAGGGTGTGAATGCAAAATTCTCAACCCAATGCAAGCAGCTGACTTTTGTTAAGTTCATTAGACTCATCATTTTCATCCCTTGTTTATCAACGTTGTTGATTATGTGACAAATGAGATTGGGCGTTTTCGGTGCAAACTACACCTGCCAAAACAACGACGTCAACGCGCCGTCAAATGGTCGAAATTGACTTAATTTCGGGTTACTTGGTTTCCATGGATTTTCAAAAAACAAAACAAGAGACAAAGCACAATGTAGCCAATATCGTGGTCAGTTACACTTGAAAGTTTCAGAGCCATAACCCGTCATGCTAGTGAGATAACGCTGACGTTAAGCGCATTATTTAAGCTCACGCTATGAAGCCAGGACAGGGAATTTGGCAAACACTCTTTATTGTAACATATCGGTATGCATCAGGCATTAAAACTCAATGTCGATTTTTGGGAAATTCCAATTAGAAACGAACCGGTAGGGCCATAATGTAGGAGCAAAGGAAAAGACGTCAAATTCAAAAACTTACGATCTTTATTTCTCGGCGATAAAATTTCGTTCCCAAACGTTTTAAATGTTTTTCTTTGTTTTGTTGACTAATGACAGTTGCTTTAGCCACTTTAACCAGACCTGCAAGTTTTGATAATGAGTCTTAAATTGTGACGTCACGTCAGTATCGCGGTTTGATTTTTTCGAAAATTTTTTGCTTGCAAGTTCTTGCCGAAAGGTTACCAGCTATGCCTATATTCCAAAATATGTCTTTTGTTCATTATCTGCAGAGACTGGCGAATGTTACGAAAATTGCTATATTAAATTTGCTTAGTATATATATGAGTTGTGACGTGAGAAAGCCAGTCTTCGGTTTCCGACCAGGTCTGACAAAAACCAGCCTGTGCACCTACAGCAGATGGCTAGCTAAAATTTTCGGATTGTACTATCCGTGTAGCGAACACAAATGCGCTGATCAATGTAGCGAAAACAAATGCGCTGATCAACTGTACAGCTGATCTGTGTCTTTGTTTTCGTAATGCCTATACCGTATAGGCAAAAATATGGTATTCTCATGAAGCGGCTCATATATATTATGATAGAATGTGTGTCACTGATCGTGGGTCGAAGTACCACGTCGAATGACAACTATGTTTCTATCTTAACAATATGTGAGATTTTGGGTTTTGTGGAGTCAAGGTCGGAAATTTAGTTTTTGGTAATTTTACAATTTTTATCATATTTATAATTCATGTCCAAAAGCTTTCATAATTAGCGCTAACGATTAATGAGAAACATAGAGAAAACACGCACCACCCACAGTTTGAATCGTAGGGTTTTTAATTGGTAAAGAAATTAATTAGCCTTGAAAAAAAAAAAACGTTTGTAACACAGCGTTATAGAGTCCGGTTCTGTTGACCTTCACTGTGAATGTTCTCGAAATATTATAGAATTTGACATTGAGAAGGTCTTGCTTGAAATTTCTAACATTTCTTATAAGGTGTATTAGGTTTTGGGTCGGGTCGGATCAAAACTCTGATTTCCATGGCAGTCGATACATGTAGCTCCCGTAGACATACGATTGAAAAAAAAAATGAAAAAAATCTTACTCTCCAAAACCACAGGGCATAGAAATTTCATATTTTGTGTGAAGCATTGTATTGTGGTCCTCTTTCTAAATCCCGCCAACCGTGCCCCTGGGTTCCATAAATGCCACGCCTCGGGGGCGTTATTATCTGTCATAGTACTATAATGGGAATCACATGAAAAAATCTTCTGTGAAACCATTTGACCCAAAGTTTCTACATGTATATTTGGTATGCAGCATTGTTATGTTGAGCTTCACATAAAACCTGCCAAGCATGCTCCCGGGGTCAAAAATGGCCCCTCCCTAAATAATGTGTACATTCTTTTTACTCCAAAATTCCACTCTGATCATTAGCCACCCATGATGCAAGTGACAATGAAACCAATTATCAGAGATAACTTCAAACCCGGGCCTGTTCAAACCAGCGATCTCTGATAAGAAATTCCAGGACTGGTAAGAAACATTTGTTCAGATTTCTTTCCATGTACAAATTATAATAAATAATCCTTCATTCAAAATCGATTTTAACAGTTGCTCAACTTTTAATGATAATTTCAATTTAGTTGAAATTAATATTTGATGAAAAACAAAAGAAAATGTAGTTTTTGAGTTGACTTGTTATCTAAAATACCAGTAATTCTAGGTGCCAGATTTCGGTAAATGAGACTGTGAATGAGAAAACCAACAGTTTGGGTTTCCGACCACGACCTACAAAAACCAGGATGTACAGTTACAGAATAAAGGTAGAAGCCTGAAACTTTGAATAAAGGTAGAAGAGGAATTGTACTATCCGTGTGGCGAAAACAGCTGATCTGCGTCTTTGTTTTGGCATATGCAAATTGTTGGTTTTCTTATGCGAAGGCTCAAATAAGACAATTTCTTGCATTATCACTCAAGAGAGGCAGCTCAATAGAAATAAGCTCAATATGTTCACAGCAGGTATTACGGCATAAGTGGACGCCGCATTTTCCCGCAAAAAACATAGAAAAAGTGGGATAAAGTGCGGTCAATGATATGAAAGGATGTACACAGTATGAGGGGCCATAGCTTCCATAGCCTTAAAATGGGAAAAAACATAAAAACAAATCTTCTTCGAAACCACAAGGCCCAAAGCTTTCGTATTGTGTGAGCAACGTGCTCGTATAGTACTCCTTTTTACAAAGCTTGCCAACAGTGCCCTGGGAGCCCCGGGAGCGTCATTATCTGTCATAGGTTTAAAATGGAAATACATGAAAAAACTACCTTCCTGAAACCGCAAGATCAAAAGCTTATATTATTTGGTATACAGCAATGTCATGTGGAGCTCTTTAAAAATCCTGGCAGTCATGCCCCTTGGGTAAAAAATGGCATAGCCCCGTGGGTCATTAGCCCCCATAGCCTTACAGTGGGATTCCATATAAAAAATCTTCTTCTCTGAAACCAAAAGGCCTAGAACACTTATAGCTTGCTTCTAGCAATGTGTAGTACTCCTCGTTATAAATCCTGTCAACCTTTCCCGGCCCTGGGGTCCATACAGACCATACCCAAGTGACGTCGTTATCTGCCATATGATTATACTGGAAATATATATAAAAAAATCTTCTCTGAAACGGCAAAGGCCAAAAGTTATATATTTGTAATGCATCAGTGTCATGTGGAGTTCTACATAAATCCTGCCAACCATGCTTCTGGGGTCAAAAATGGCAGCACCCCAGGGATCATCATTTTTTGAGTGTAATGATGCATAGTGCTCCTTTTTATAATTCGTGACAACCGTGCTCCTGTGGTCCATACAGGCCTCGCCAAAGGGGTGTCATTATCTGTAATAGGCTTATAATGGAAATACAGGAAACATATTCTTCTCTGAAACCACAAGACTCAAAGCTTGTATATTCAGTATGCAGCAATGTCATGTGGAGCTCACATCAATCCTGCCAATTATGGCCCTTGGGTCAAAAATGGCCCTATCCCAGGGTTCATTATAAGACCTTATAAGATGATTTTTTGTGTAAACCAAAATGGAGGATAAACAATTCAGACAATAGCTATTCTGTTGAAGTAAGTAGGGATTTACAAGTCGAATAACCAAAATGTCCGTTTGGTAATTTGACTGAATATTTATTATTCTGAAAAACATGGACCCCAGGGGTTCATCTGCCCCCACCCAGGGACAATATCAAAATACATGTATATTAACATATCCAAACATCTCTTCTGAAACCGCTTGGCCAGTCAAAGCCAAATTTTATATGAATCCTCAATAGGAAAGGGGAACCAATGTGTATATACAAAATCCAGGTCTCATGACAAAGCTGGTCACCATGCCCATTTATGGTAAAACCCCCAACTACTATTCTTTTGTCCAGTGACTGTACTTGTTGACTGTCAGGTAAGCGATCGTTGCCCCCCGGCTACTTGTTATACAGTGTGTTAGTCCAAATACTAGTATATGACCAGTTATAAGAGCATATCCTCACACCAGTAACAGACAATTTCTCAAAAAATTAGCAGTGATATCTTGTAATAAATCCCTGAACATCCAGCTAAATGAATGCCTTACTAACTGCATAATACACATGAGATAATTTAAGGACGTGGCTTTCAAAAGGTAAAAAAATAGGCAATGATCAGGAAACGACGCAATCAGAAAGAAATTCTCACTTAAAACTGAGATGATAAAAACTAAATTTACAGTAAGGTACTTATACTAAGAAAACATATAAACCTAGTGAGCAGCTATTTCTCCAATAGACGGCCACACAGTTAAGATGTAAACAGCACAAAAATTCAACGCCAAAACATAAAACAATTAGAACCGCGCCTTGGAAGGATATAAAATTCTAGGGGCTTAAATCGGTTTAACAGGACCCTTACCTCGCTCTTAGCTTCTGTAGTGGTTCAATTATACACAAATATAAACAAGAAATAATGATAACTATTTATAATACATAAATGTAAATACCAACATGATAACAACATGTAACATGTATAGCTGGGTGTGCAGCAATTGAAGGTGAGGCAGTCACAGTGCTATCTAGCTTAGAGAGAACCAGTAAAACGCAGAAGGCTAAGTGAACAGCCAAATGGTATTTGGTTGGTCACAAAGTCATGCAACCTGAAACTCCTACTTGCAAAAACTTGGATTAAAGTGAAGCACAACAGCAATTAAATCTATGAAAAATTGTTAAATGTCTGTACTAGGCATATGCCAGGCCACACAAATATGAATTTGAGAATTTTAGCCACATTGTTAAAAAGGAAGCTGTTTGCAGCATGGTTACATCCACTGACTAAAAGCCATGCAGTTCACCATCAACAATCACAAAATTTCAAAGTACTTTTAATTATAATTCAATCATAATCATGTTTTACGAGCAATTAATCATGATTATTTATGATTACTTTTATGATTTCAGAAAAAAAGTTACAATATCAATGTCCTACGCCTAAGATTTGTCCCATTTCTCATACTCCCGTAACGCCTACTCCCATTCGAATACACCAGAATGTGCACTATTCCCACTTCGCCTACTCATTCAATATGGATAAATTATAACAAGAATAGATTTTTGTTTTAAAACATGATATTCATTCAAATACGCAAATGCATTCTAAAATTTACCATAGAAAAGTGAAATGAGACACTATGTTATTTGTTCTTTTAGAAAATGATTGTTTAAAGGGCCTTTGCAAGCATATATACAAATGCAAAATCATCAATTGTTGATCTAAATTAAACTTGTTTTTATTTTAACATTAAGAAATACTATGTTCACATATTTATATTCACTATAAAGCATGTAGAATATAAATACATGATAATAACATTGAAAATTAAAAATAGCGTTTGCTGAAAAAAAGTGCTGAGTATGCGAAGCGCGAGTAGGCTACATCAGGAAAACATGTCCGTGCGTTGAATACTCCCTTAAACTCCACTTTTATATAGTAAAACTGGGGTATGAAGGGGTATACCTATTTTTCTTATTTTAAATCCAAAACATAGATTGTGGGTACTCGTTAGAACCGCCTCGGCGAGGCGGTTCTAACGTGTACCCACAATCTATGTTTTGAGCAAAAATAAGAAAAATATCAAAAATTTTCGTCTGAAAATTATCGATTTTTGACCTGAAAAAATTACTGTATATCATATGGGCATGTTTTCGTAATGAAATAGGAATAGGCGAAACGGGAATAGGTGAAATGTGAGAAGGCGAAACGGGACCAAATCATTAATTCTTTTTATTCTAGAAAGGGATGTCTATGACTGTAACTGCACTTCATGTAAGTACGTTCATAGATGTTAAGGATAACTACATTATGCATCATTTCTTGTGTAAAAAAATGAAAAAAAAATGTATTAGAGAACTGAAATGCAGTGATCCAATTCAAATTACCCATTCATTATATAATTAAAAATTCGTTAGTACATCTGTGCTATGGTCAGGGCAGCTATATCTGTTATGTTTCTGTAGCAGCAGATGACGTGTCTGGGTCTCGTTCAACAACAGCAAAAATAAATAAAACTGTAATCATTGATCATAAAAAGTAATCTGATTACTTTTTATACATTAATCATGATTTAATCAGTTTATCTTGAAAACAATGGGCAATCGTTATGATGATTATTAAAATCATACAGATAGCTGAGTAATTGTAATTTAATAGTTACTGATACCCCAGTAATCGCCCCATGTCCGGATTACATAATGACTTTGCAAAGTAGCAAGTCAACTGAGTACGAGTTTGATAATCAGAGGTGATTATCAGAAATTGATCGACTCAGTATCAGAAGATAGATAGATAATTGTGTATTGTCACCTCCCCGTGACAAGCTTTGTCCCATTTTAACTTTTTAGTTACCGGAACTTAAAATCAAAATGAACTTTGACACGACATTATTACAAAAAGTGCGGGCGGATGGGGCTCATAGGCTTGGGCGTTTACAGGTCTATAAACAGAACCTTAAAAAAGGTAGATGGAGCTCGAAATTCATATAGGAAAAGATTATAAACTAAAGCCTGTGTGTTTGTATATGCCTAGTCCAGATATGCAGACTGTTTCGGTAGACGGTGCGGAAGAAATCATCTTCTGATTCAACGGTTCAGAAAGCGATACAGCAACATGTTGTGGAACATGCAGAGTGAAACAATGCACTAAAGATTTTACGGTCATCTTCTGCGTCCAAACCCAACTCCAGAATTCTTGACATGTGTTTTGCCTCTTTGAGCAGTTGGGTGAGGACGAGCGAGTGCGGTTGGCGTTGCGCATCTCTTCCTCACTATAATCCAAAAATCATATCACAGGCCATCTTATTTCTCAAGACAAGCACTTGTATACACAACAATGCCACCACGCATGCACGCACATACATACAAAAGTCATGTGACTGAGGGTGAGTGGCGAAGCAGCAGGCGCAGGACACAGTGGGAGCTGTAGTTGAAGACCTGCATGCAGGCGGTTCAGTTCTGTACTCATCAAAAGAAGTTTTGCACCAGTTAAAATTTTAATTATGTTGAAATAATGTTGAGTATTGATCTTTTTCAAATAAACTTGTTAAACTAAATTTCATCTTAAAGGGCTGGACTTCTTGAATTAAAAAGCAAAAATTTGTCTTGAAAAGATTAAGAAAAATGTGCAAAAATACATGCTTTTGAAAACACCAAAAATTTGGGATGCAGCAAAAGGCCCACATCTTTATTTCTGGGCTTCCAACACTGAATTCGTTTCACATACTCACTCGAGATATTTAAAGCAATCATTTAATGCAAAAAAAAGCACTATTTTTGACCAAAAGTAACGATTTTTGAGATTTTGTTTAAGCACAGCATGCAGCACCTCTTAATATTTAACTGCAAGTACTGCTTTTCAACCCATCCTAATTCCGACTTTTTAAAGACATACTCATGCTATATATTTGACATGAGATCGCCTTCAACAGAAAGAAAAAAAAGGCGGAAGTATTTGGTGTCAAAACATCTCATAGTGATAAACAATAGAAATGAATTTTGAGTTTTCTCATTTTCTCCAATATAATGAACTTTTCTCAAAAAATGCATTTTTGTGAAAAATGCACTTTTACCCAAATTTTGAGATTTTCAAGTTGTTTTTGGCTTGATCATTTGCTTTGGAGATATTGTGTGAAAATTTGGAAACAAAAATAAGTTCTTAACACTGTGACATTTTTGGTGGATTTATTTTTTCGATTTTCCAATTTTCAGTATTTACAGAAAGTGGGAATTTATTTTTTTTTTCCTAAAATAGTTTCCGCAACGTTTTTTTGGTCTCATCACACACATTATCAAACTCTTTCAGACTGTGCAAATTCAAAAAGGTAGGTTTAAAATTTGTTAGTCAAAATGTCACTTTAAAATATGAAAAAATCTAAGTGGTGCAAAACTTCTTTTGAGGAGTATATTATGGTTTTTCGTTAGGAGAAGCAGTAATGGGAATTTGACAGGCTGAACGACTAGCAGACCTATTTGGGACAACACCGCTCAACCCCGTAGTAAAGGCGCCATAGTCAATTGACAGCTTCAAACCTCATGGCTGGTTAACCGCGGTCGAAATAGAAAGTAGAGACAAATATGACCCCATTAGGGAAATGTGCGAACTTTGATGGACAGTGCCAGGTCAGATAGACCATAGCGTAGAACGGCCTTTGTAGACAGAGAACGTGGGAGGTATGATAGACAATTAGCTGGTTTGAGGTAGACTCGGTTCGCAGAGGCTGGAGAGCAGACTGAAACAGTTGGTAGTTCTTCGGACTTTGGGTCGAGGGGTCCTTTGTTCGAGCCTCGTCAGGGGCGTCGTCTGCTGTGGCCCAGAGAAAGTCACATTTCCACAGTTTAATAATGATTATATGCATTATGCATGTTTCAGTTATTCGCAATATCAAGCTCTACAGAGCTTATTTTGATTGGGAATATATGTATGCGACTTTAAATAAAGATTATTATATTATAGATCAAAGAAGTTGGTGCTGTATACACATTTCTTTTGGAGCGGAAGCAGCAGAGAAGAGAGGGGTGGAGCAGGAATTGGCTTTGCCATTAACACGGAAATTGATGGTAAGCTTTGAGGATTGCCAAAATTGCATTAATGACCACCTACTCAGCAGGCACATTACGTCAGATCGACGTCGATGTGACGTCATGGAGTTGCATCGACATTGATATGACGTCACATTGATATGACGTCATTCTGACGTTATGTGCTCATGTGCCCGCTGGGATATAATTACATTGAGGCTTTGTCTGTCAGGCAATAAACATGCAACTGTTGTCAGTGCCTATGCACCCAAAATGACCAATCCAGACGAGGTGAAGGACAAGTTCTATAATGACATAGACGATATTATTTCTGCAACAACGCCAGGCAAGCTAATCTTTCTTTGCGACTCAAATGCTAGAGTTGTTACAGACCACCAGACCTGAGTTATAGGTCTTTTGCTTCTAAGGAAGTGAGCTGAACATATCTTCTACTCACATACACAGTATTCCATCCACCTAATTAAAACAAACGATGCGATGCATCATCGTTCCAAATACTGGCATCTCATAGACTATGTCATAGTGCGGAGAACAGATTGTGGTATAGACTGCTGGACATATCACAGACTGGTTAATAGCAAACTCAACCTAAGAATCCAGCCTGCAAGGCGACCTCAAGGCAAGAAATCTTCCTAGAGACTGGATGTCTCAAAGATGAATCAAAACAACATGAGTCAAGCATACCTTAACAACTGAGGCATCTCTCTCCTATCAACTGCTGGGAAGATACTGGCAAAATTCTGTTGAATCGCCTGAATGTTCATCCTAATCGGACGTGGCTTATTCCAGGAAGTCAGTGTGGGTCCAGAAGACAGAGGACAATATACATAATCTTCACAGCAAGACAGCTTCAGGAGAAATGCCATAAACAAATTGTAGATATATTCACGACGTCTGTCATTGTAACACAGTTAGTCGTGAAGGACTGGAAAATCATGGCCATGTTTGGCTGTCCACCCAGATTCATAGCAATGATACGGAAGTTTCATGATGGCATGCAGGCACATGTGCAAAGTGATGGAGGGTTCTATGAAGCCTTTGAGGAGACGAATATGGTCACACAGGGCTGTGTTATGGCACCAACACTGTTCTGCATGCTGTTTTCTGCCATGCCCGTGGATGTGTTTTAGGACAGTGATACTGGCTTTCCAATTAGGTACCGTTTTGATGGCAATTTATTCAACCTTAAAAGGTTGTAAGCCAACTAGTATGCTAGATGAGCTTATACAGATTAAATGGATAAGAATGCCAGCCTAGACGCAAAAATGCAATTGGTCATGCATCAAGTCTCATTGTCATGTGGAAACTATGATCTCACAATCAGCAGAAAACGACAGGGCCTGTACACCAACCAGCACATGGGCAAACGTACAATGAACCAACTATCACTGTGAATGGACAAAACCTGAAAGTTGTTGATAAATGCACCTACCTGTGAAGCACTCTCTCCACAGCAGTGCACATGGATGATGAGGTAAATACCAGAACTGCAAAATGCAGTGTGGCATTCGGAAGAAGAGAGCAAAATGGAATCAAGTTTGACACCAAGCTAAAAGTCTACATGGCTGTCGTTCTGCCAACCCTCTTGTACGCATGTGAGACCAGGACAATATACCAACGTCATGCAAAGAGACAACCGTTTCCACTTAAGCTGTTTGAGAAAGTTGTTAAAATCAAGTGGTATGACGAGACACAGAGGTCCTGAAGAAAGTAGGGATGCAAAGCATGCATACTGCCATAAAGCTAGCACAGCTAGGATGGACTGGTCATGTTATAAGAATGCCTGATAAGCCTCTTCCAAAGAAAGTTTTTCTATGGAGAATTACAGACGGAAAAACGCTCTCAAGGTGGCCAGAAGACAGACTCAAAGCCTCTCTGAAGAATTTAGACATTCCAATGGGGTCTTTGTAACACAGTGCAAAAGGAGCGATCAAAGTTACGAGGTCTCATCAACAAAGGCACAGCAGCTGCTGTCTTTGAAAAAAAAAGAGAAATATATGTGAAGCTGAATTAAAGCGCAGAGAACGCAAAGCCAAAACCATTGGGTCACCCGTAGATTGCAAGACATTTACTTGCTCTACTTGCAACCGACACTTGAGAGCTAGATGTGGCCTAGTCAGCCATCAAAAACCTCACCACACATGAACCTATTCAAGAAATAATGATGGTCATTCTCATTACAGAGATACGAATGACCACAAAATGGCATCATAATGACTTCGATATAGGATTTAACTACAATAATACAATGCAATACAATGCAATACAATACAAATTGTTAAATAAAAATAAAGCTGAGATATTTTAAGAGCAGCGAGCATATTAATGAGAAAAAGGATGGACCATATCTTTGTTTCGGCTACTGAAGTAATTTTGAAACTTTCAACAGGATACAAAAATGATACAAAGAATAGTTCTATCCAAACAGAGCCAAATATATAAAACGTTAGTAAGGAAATGTATTTAAACCGACAATGTTATTCTGATTTCTCAGAATACCCTCGCTGATCTCAAAGGACCAAAATGAAAATAAAATATGCAAATATAATCTTAAAGTCTTACATCTATATATATACATAATTATATATATACATAATTAAGCTAGCACAGCTAAAATGGACACAGAGGTCCTGAAGAAAGTAGGGAAGCAAAGCATGCATACTGTCTTAAAGCTAGCACAGCTAAGATGGACTGGTCATGTTATAAGAATGCCTGATGAGCGACTTCCAAAGAAAGTTTTCTATGGAGAATTACAGAAGGAAACGCGCTCTAATGGTGGCTAAAAGACACCCTCAAAGCCTTTCTGAAGGATTTCGACATACCGATTGGGTCTTGGGAAAAGACTGCAAAAGGAGCGATTAAAGTGACGAGGTCTCATCGACAAAGGAAAAGCTCGCTTTGAAGAAAAGAGAATCATCTGTGAAGCTAAAAGAAAGCTTAGAGAACACAAAGCTAAGACCATTGGGTCACCCATAGATTACAAGACATCTACTTGCAACCGACGCTCTAGAGCTAATTGTGGCCTAGTCACTCATCAAAAACCTCACCACACACGAACCTATTCAATAAATAATAATGGTCATTCTCGAAACTGTGAAACGAATGACCAAAAATGACATTATAATGATGTCGATACAGGATTTAACTACAGCAATACAATACAATAAAATGCAATACAAAACAGATTATTATATAAAAATAAAGCTGAGATCTTTTAAGAGCAGCGAGCATATTAATGAGAAAAAGGATGGACCATACCGCGGTTTGGACTACTGAAGCCTCTTTAGTGTAAAATGGAGCCAAAAAGTAATTTTAAAACTTTCAACAGGATATAAAGTCGATACAAAGACTAGTACTATCCAAACAGAGCCAAATATATAAAACTTTGGTAAGAAAATATATTTAAACCGACAATGTAATTCTGATTTCTCAGAATACCATCGCTGATCTCAAAGGACCAAAAAGAAAATAAAATAATGCATATGTAATCTTAAAGTCTTACTACTATATATATACATAATAAAACCTTGAAATTTGATTAATTCTAAAATGTTTAAGAACCATTCTTTAAGAATTATGAGAGACAGTTTAAAAATGGAATTGTTTACATATTAACAACAGATTACAAAACATTTCAATGATAAAACAAAGTTCTACGTCGCATTAGTATTTCATAGTTGTTTTCGGCACATAGACGCATTATCTCAATATGAGCACAGCTTAGAATCACTTTCGCTTAGACTCATAAAGAATGGGAAATAAGTTGTTAACGTATCAAAAAGCTCTAGTCATCGTTTAATGGTCACACTAATAGCATCTGACCTTCTGTCTCGACATTCTATAAAAAATGAAAACAAGATGTTTGTTCATCTCTAAGCCTTAATATAATTAATGTTTGAGGATTAATCCTTATGTCTAACAAAGTTAAAGCCAATAAAATTTAGTATTTGACTTTTTGACTATCATTACAATATCCCAACGTACCATTTCCTCTTAAGGTGTTTCAGAAAGCTGTTTAAATCAAGTGTTAAGACAAGACACAGAGGTCCTGAAGAAAATAGGGATGCCAAGCATGCATACTGTCTTAAAGCTAGCACAGCTAAGATGGACACAGAGGTCCTGAAGAAAGTAGGGATGCCAAGCATGCATACTGTCTTAAAGCTAGCACAGTTTAGATGGACTGGCCATGTTATAAGAATGCCTTATGAGCGACTTCCAAAGAAAGTTTTCTATGGAGAATTACAGAAGGAAACGCGCTCTCATGGTGGCTAAAAGACACTCTCAAAGCCTTTCTGAAGGATTTCGACATACCAAATGGGTCTTGGGAACAGACTGCCAAAGGAGCGATTAAAGTGGCGAGGTCTCATCAACAAAGTAACAGCTCGCTTTGAAGAAAAGAGAAACATCTTTGGAGCTTCAAGAAAGCACAGAGAACGCAGATAGATTACAAGAAATGTTCTTGCTCTACTTGCAACCGACATTTGAGAGACTGTTTAAAAATGGAATTGTCTACATATTAACTAGAGATTACAAAACATTTCAATGATAAAACAAAGTTCTACGTAGCATTAGTATTTCATAGATGGCCTAGTCAGCCATCTAACCTCACCACACATGCACCTATTCAAGAAATAATGATGGTCATTCTCGTTACTGTGAGACGAATGACCAAAAATGGCATCATAATGACTTTGATATAAGATTTAACTACAGCAATACAATACAATAAAATGCAATACAAAACAGATTATTATATAAAAATAAAGCTGAGATCTTTTAAGAGCAGCGAGCATATTAATGAGAAAAAGGATGGGCTATACCGCGGGTTGGACTACTGAAGCCTCTTTAGTGAAAAATGAAGCCAAACAGTAATTTTGAAACTGTCAATAGGATAGTCGATACAAAGACTAGTACTATCCAAACAGAGCCAAGTATATAAAATGTTGGTAAGGAAATGTATTTAAACCGACAATGTAATTCTGATTTCTCAGAATACCCTTGCTGATCTCAAAGGACCAAAATGAAAATGAAATATGCAAATGTAATCTAGAAGTCTTAGTTCTATATATATATACATGATAAAACATAGAAACATGATACATTCTAAAATATTGAAGAACCATTATTTAAAAAGTATGAGAGACTGTTTAAAAATGGAATTGTTTACATATTAACAACAGATTACAAAACATTTCAATGATAAAACAAAGTTCTACGTCGCATAAGTATTTCATAGCAGTTTTCGGCACAATTACGCATTATCTCAATATGAGCACAACTTAGATTCACTTTCGCTTAGACTCATAAACAAAAGGAAATAAGTTGGTTACGTATCAAAAAGCTCTAACTTTAAGTCATCGTATAATGTACACACTAACATGCTCTTCTATCTCGACATTCCATAAAAAATGAAAACAAGATATTTGTTCATCTGTAAGCCTTAAATAATTAATGTTGAGGAGTTATCCTTATTTCTAACGAAATTGAAGTTAATAAATGTTTTGTATGTGACTTTTTGACTATAAATGCAAACTTGCTAGTTTGATTTTTGAGGAAAAATCGTAGAATTGATATATTTAACTTCAGGTGCTTTTCACAAATTTTCCTAGACTTTATCAAAATGGATTTTCCCCATAAATTACACTAAACTGTTATGCGTGTTTTGAAGATGTGCCACAAAAAGTAAAACATGCGACTCTTTTCAAACGTGAACAACCAATTCGAAACAAACACTAATAAAAATGGTAATTAAAACACATGCAAAGTCCTTAGTTTACCTGTCAATTTTTATGCATCCCCCATGTTGATTTTACAGACTGATGCTATTTTTGGATACTCAGTATGTTTATATGGATGTTTGGGGGTTAATATAGAAAACCTGTCAACCTCCAGCAGCTGGTTTTATCTAGTTATCATCAGTTTGGTCTAGTTTCAGAAAAATATAAGGATTTATCAATACTGAAAGGGCCAATCAGGGTTTTCACCTATTCAATAACAAACACGTTTAGTGCCCCGAGGTAGGGGCAGACCAACCCCTTGGGATCATTTTTTCAGAATCATAAAACTTCAGTCCATTTGCCCATTTTCTGCAAGTTATTCCCTTCATACGACATTTTAACAATTTCCCCATTGAAATGCATGGGCGACCTATATTGACCTTGTCGTAAAATAGGTCATGGTCAACACAGGGTAATGATTTATAACCAATTTGTAGTACTTTAGTCCCCAATTCTACATGTCCATTAAAATTCGGTTCAGCGGTCGATGTGCTGACTAGCCTTCACTTTTTTCCACTTCGGTACATCATTCAACTTTTGGTGTTAAAATATTAATCTACAGCTGTATTAGAAATTTCATGATAGATATACATACATATATTCAGTACAAATAATCAAGCAATATGATCCAGGTATAAGCATATATACAGGCGTCAAAGGATTGGATATAGGCAGGTGTGAAAATATCTATTTTTGAAGGGATTCTACCATATATGGGTAAGGCGGCCAGCTTTGTCAAGTGACCTGTATTACTTTTTTCATATTCTTCCCCCATCAATAAAGATCTAATCGAATTTGGTTTTGATTGGTCTAGCGGGTTTTAGAGAAGATCTTTGAATATTATGGTAATATACATGTGCATTTTTATGTAAGTTACAGTAACTTGTGAATAATCACAAAACAAACAGCTTATCTTGATACCAGCTTTAGATTTCACTGAAAATTATTTTTTGTCCCTCAAATGAATTTAGGGTCAATTCTCCCCCGCCCCACCCTAAATAGTTGTTTCGCTATTCGAGTAATTGTTTGAGTTTGGGTCGGATATCATTAATGACCGTCTCTCATTTTCCACTTTATCAAGTTCATTGTTTCTTTGTTTTGGATCAATTTTAAGTTTCACTTTTTTATTCACTAAGTTTGCTTCATGAGGTCTTTTGTTCACACATCTCCCACGAAATATTTTGGATTTTCAATCACTCTTGGGACTTGTCCAATATCATTGTCTTGAATCTGTAATTGGAGAAAAGAAATATTCTATATATACTATGCAAAATAAATTTAGCATTTTTGATGTTACATATATTTTTGATCATCTTAGAGAAATTCGTCAAACTCAAAAACTTACGATCTTTATTTCTCGGCGATAAAATTTCGTTCCCAAACGTTTTAAATGTTTGTCTTTGTTTTGATGACTAAACAGTTGCTTTAGCATGATTTTGGTTTCTCACTTTAACCAGACCTGCAAGTTTTGATAATGAGTCTTAAATCGTGACGTCACTACAGTATCGCGGTAAGGTTTGATTTTTTCGAAATTTTTTGCTTGCAAGTTCTTGCCGAAAGGTTACCACTTACGCCTATATTCCAAAATATTGACTAGTTAGAGATTCACCACGAGGACCAAATAACTAACTAAATGTTATGAACCACTGCAGAAGCTGAGGGTGAGGTTTTGGCCATGTAAAACCGGTTTAAGCCCGCCAGTAACTTTGTGTTACTGATCGTTCCAAGTCGATACTTCTGTGGTGGTTCTTTTTGTTTTATGTCTTGGTGTATAACATTTTTTGTGCTGTTGGCGCCTTATGTATGTTTTCATATTTTTAGTTAAGTTAAGGTAACTGAGTGGCCACCTATTGGGAAAATAGCTGCTCATTCGGCTTACGATATGTTTCATGGTATAAGTACCTGATTGTTAGTTTGTTTTTTTCCCACCTCGGTTTTTGGAGTGGGAATCTTTTTCTGATTGCGCCTTTTCCTGATCTTTGCCTACTTGTACCTTTTTGTTCATTATCTGCAGAGACAGGCGAATGTTACGGAAATTGCTAAATTTAATTTGCTTAGTATATATACGTTTGCTTAAAACCGTACTGATTGTTTTTGGAAAACTTAAGAGTGTAATGTAATATGTAAACAGTGTCAGTCACAGGAGTAAATGTTTTTAAACTCCAGTGTTGTATCCTCTACCATCACATTAATGGCTCCCTAACATTAGTGTGTGTTTGAATTGATGCTTAACGTTTCAGTCAACAGTTGTGGTCATGTCGGGACGTTACCTCAATTTTATGGGACTTTTAACCAAAATAAGGAAGTTATGACATCCAAAATGTGCTTGAAATATAACTACCCAACTTAGCCAATAAGGCTTATATGTATGAATGGTTTGACTTGACACTTCGTTTCCTGGGCAGGCTCAGACTCAGCGGTTAACCAGTTATCAGATGGTCGGTCAGCAGCGCATAAGCTTTGTCTAGAGGCACAAGCATCTCATCTATGTCTTAAGGCTCCAATCGGTGGGAAATAACATAATCTTTATTAACTCTCTTACATTATTACATCACCATTATTATTCTCTAACATTACTTTTAGTATTCCTAACAGTTCCTCTTTTATTGTCTAAAAATCATTATTGTCCCCTGACATTACCATTATTATATTCCATTCTCTAGTATTATCTTTATCCTTCTTACTCCAGATATGATTTAGGCGTTGAAGATTTACGTTTAAGACAATCATACATAACCTATTTTATTTTCTCGCATTACCTGTATTATCTCCAACAATATTTTATTATTTTCTGATATTACCTGTTTAAAGGGTAAAAAGTCCATCAGGAAAACATGCCCCCACTGTTATATAGTAAAACTGGGGTTTGCAGGGGTATACCTACTTTTCTTATTTTTGCTCGAAAACATAGATTGTGGGTACTCCTTTTTTTTTTATTTTTATTATTTTTTTTTTTTTAC
Organism: Rugalucina vietnamica; assembly: GCA_964017185.1. Classification (NCBI taxonomy): domain Eukaryota; kingdom Metazoa; phylum Mollusca; class Bivalvia; order Lucinida; family Lucinidae; genus Rugalucina; species Rugalucina vietnamica. Next base: position 10,316,443 of record OZ024884.1, on the reverse strand, counting down.
AACATTAAAAAATCTCTGTATTTTGCATGGGTGTGTTTTCTTAATGCAATGATCGGGAAATAGCGCAATCAGAGAAACCTTCCGACTCCAAAAAAGAGAGGTGGAACGATCAGTAATATAAAATTACTGGCGGACTTTAACTTGTTAACATGACCATAACCTCATCCTCAGCTTCTGCAGTGGTTCGCAATATTTAGTTAATCTCTAACTAGTTAATGAACATTTTTATTTTTTACAATATCCTTCATTATGTTCATTACTATCAAAATATGCTCGAGTCTTTAAAAGATTAAGGTTGAAATATCTATCATTTTAACATTACTCATATCATTCTTTAACATTACCAATATTATGTGTTATTATTATGAGACATTATCATTCTCTAATTTTACCTCTTACATTCTCTAGCATTTTCATTAATTTCCCCTGACATCACATGTTTTATTATTCTTTATCATAATCTCCATACTCTTTATTATTCTCTTAATATGCTTGTGGATTTGAAGATTTATGCTGAAATATCTATTATTCTCTTACATTACTTTTATCATTTTCTATCACTACCCTTAATATAATCTTACATTACCATTTTTATTTTCTAACATTATCTTATTATTTACTTACCATTCTCAAACATCATCTTTATTTTGCCTTTTGCTTTACTTTATTTTTCATTAACAAACATATATTCTAATTCAGAAATGCTAGAGATTCACCACGAGGACCGAACAGCTTACTTGTGAACCACTGTAGAAGCTGAGGGTGAGGTTAGATACCTGTAAAACCGGTTTAAGCTCGCCAGTAATCGTTACAAGGCGATACTTCTGTGGTCGTTCTTTTTGTTTTATGCCTTGGTGTTTAAAATTTTGTGCTGTTGGCGCCTTATGTATGTTTTCATATTTTTAGTTATGTTTAGGTAACTGAGTGGCCACCTATTGCGTAAATAGCTACTCATTCGACTTACGATATGTTCTCAAGGTATAAGTACCTGATTGTTAATTTAGTTTTTTCCCAACCTCGGTTTTTGGAGTGGGAATCTTTTTCTGATTGCGCCTTTTTCTGATCGTTGCCTACTTGTACCTTTTTAAAATTTTAAGACTTGGTTAGGTTGAAGATAGTCGTACATAATCTCTACTATTATCACACGATACCTGTATTATTCTCTAACATTATCTTCTTACAATACCTTTATTATTCTCGAAAATAGCATTTATCATTCTCTTAAATAACATTAATTATTTTCTAATAATACCTTTTTGTATTATTATTATTGTCTAACATTACTTTTATTATTCTCTAACATTACCCATATTATTTACAAACATTTCATTTACAATCGTTTGAATTATTTCTATTATAGTCTATCATTAACCTTATAATTCTCTAGCATTACTTGTTTTTCTATAACATTACCATTTTTGTTCTCTAGCTCCAGATAGGCTTTAGAAGATAGTCATCCTCGTTGCGGGGTTGCTCTTGCTCCTGGTGCTGACTGGTACTGGGCGGGAACACGCGGAGAGACATACCGTTGTCAGTCTCATCTGTGAATAAATCAAACAGACCCAACTCAACAAATGCACCCAAAGTAATATTAGATTCTTTGTTTTAATAAAGCTGTCTCTCTGTCTCTGAATGTTGACCATTTTTTCAAGTTTTGATGGTTATTCAAATTTAAATCAACATACTAAGAGAGATGTATCATTCCTTTTGCAAAAACGAAACACTATATTTATTATTGTCATACATTACCTTTATCATTGTCTAACATAACCTTTATTATCGTCGAACATTACATTTAGTATTATCTAACATTATTTGTATAATTGTCTAGCATAACATTTTGTAGTCTCTAACATATACATTTATATTTCTCTAACATTACCTTTATTATTCTCAAACATTACCTTTATTATTTTCTAACTTGAGAAAGGCGTCAGGATTTGATGAATCAGGTTGACGATAGGCATCCTCATCAAGCAGTGGCTCTTTTTGCTGACTGGTACGTGGTGGGGCCACGCGGAGAGCCATACCGTTATTAGTCTCATCTGCGAATACATCAAACAGACAAAACTCAGCATGTGCATCCACAAATTAAGACTGGATTCTTTGCTTTAATTAAACTTTCTCTGACTGTTGACAAATTTGATCTTAAAAGTTGAAATTTCCTTACATTGAGATCAAGATAGTTTCAGAAAAATGTCATTCTTTTCGTCAAAACAAAACTAATTATACATGTATCTGCTGCAAATGAAATGACTGAGAATGATTTTGATATTTTTCAAAGAAAAAATAGCTTCTCAATTTGTGGGTACTCATACAATGTTCTGCAGCAGGGCACCAGTTTCATTTAAACGGAAGAAAAACAGTGAAAAATTGTAGACATAGTATCTTCAAAAGTACTAATCTCCACTATTGCAACTCAAGTTTTAAAGTGAAGATGGTGGGTTAGGTAAGCTATGACCTGCCAATTTTGTGCATTCAATGTTTAGATTTATAATAAGAAAGCTTAATTATAAACTTTTAATTGTATATATATATATATATATATATATCGCATGTCAAAATTATATAGAGAATTAATTTGTTTAAACTCATTTAAGCAAGTTTTATTAACATTAATGTTATATCGAGGGACGCAGACTATTATTGTGACTGATAATAATCTATCAGTATATTACTAATGCGAAAAAGATCATGATATTCGCATTAATGCCACCTGTCATGTTACAATCATTTGAGCCGCCTCATGGGAAAACCAACAATCTGCATAGGCGAAAACAAAGACGCAGATCAGCTTCGCGGTAAGCGCGAAGCTGATCACAGCTTCGCGGTAAGCGCGAAGCTGATCAGCGCCTTTGTTTTCGCTACTCGGATAGTACTATTCCTCCTCTACTTAACTATAAAATTTCAAGCTTCTAGCCTGCTTCTGTAGTTGTACAGGCCGTTTTGTGTCGGACCTGTTCGGAAACCACATTGTTGGTTTTCCCACGAGACGGCTCATTTTATATTGAGTGTTTTAAAGTGGGTGGGTAATTCTGTTTGAAAAAATGCCATACTTCAAAAAGGTCTGAAGTTTGAAGTGCTAAATGTGTCTACATTTTATGATTTTGCTTACAAACAATATTCTGTGCATTAGAAAGTGACCGTTAAATGAAAAAAAAAAAAAAAAAAAAAAAAAAAAAAAATAGATAGTGCAGTGTATCAGACTTCTCATAGGTAATAAAGCTTGTTTCATAGCAGTTACATCCATGATTTTGACCATTGTGCTAAAAAACATTCCCTGATCCTTTATCGGGAAGGTTAGGACTACTCAAAATACATATAAACCAACTATAACAGAATATGCCACTTCTAACTAAAATATTACAGATACAAGATGTTGGGTTCTAGGGTAAGATGGGCGTAATGATTTGAATATTTACGTTGAAGACCATCATACATAATTTCTATTATCTAATCACATAACATAATTTTGCTTTATTATTATCTCACATTACCTGTATAATTATTCATGTAATTCGAATCACTGTTACATAATTTCATGGTTTCGTGAATTTGCCTTGTATGAGCCTGATGAGTTGGTTATGGGTCGAGTTGGCCATAATAGTTGACAAATCCAAATGCAATCGAGCGCGCTGTCAAACGACAGCTCCTTTTTTCATAGCAGTATCTCAACCAATCAATCAGTTTGACCATTGTGCCATGAACAATTCCTAAGCAGCCCACTGAATCCTTCCATGGGAAGGTTAGGACTACTAAAATACTTTTAAACCAACTATAGCAGACGATATCACTCCAAAACATGAACGATACAGAATTGTGGGTTCAAGGATAAGATACGCTTACATAACGAAAACATGCCCATGCAATATACAGAGATTTTTAAGGTTGTAAAATATAAAAATTTTCAGTAGAAAAAATTTGCTGTTTTTCTTATTTTTGCTCAAAACATAGATTGTGGGTACAAGTTAGAACCGCCTTGCCGAGGCGGTTCTAACGAGTACCCACAATCTATGTTTTGGAGCAAAAATAAGAAAATTAGGTATACCCCTGCATACCCCAGTTTTACTATATAAAAGTGGGGTTTGAGGGGGTACACATTTCACGGACATGTTTTCCTGATGAAGGATTTTAAGATTTACAATAACAGCAATCATACATGGTCTCTATTTTTCTCACATTATATGCATTATTCCCTAACAACATTTTATAAGCCCAGCTGAGCCTAAGGCTCGTTGGGAGCTTATTGTATGGTACTCGAGCCGGCGTCCGTCCGTCCATGTGTGCGCCCACATTTTCAAAGATTGTCTTCCCTAAAACTGCTTGGCCAATCAAGGCAAATTTCATATGAAGCATCAATAGGAAGGGAGGTCACATGACCAAGACGGCCATCATGCCCACGTATTGTGAAAACCTGTCGACAATTTTTTTTCTCAAGAACCGGCAAACCGATTTCAACAAAACTTGGCATGCAAAATTGATGACTAAAGTACTACCATGTGTATATAAATCTTGACCCTGCGGTGACAGTGGCCTATTTTACCACAAGATCAACATAGGTCGCATATGCTTTGAATGGAAAACACTGTTAAAGTGCCATTTAAAAGAAAAATCTAGAAGTCATTGAACAGTAGAACTGAATATCAATTATTCTTAAAAGAAATTGACCGCATGGGCTCATCTGCTCTTACTTGTTTAACATTACTTCTATAATTCTCTTGCTTTACCTTTATCATTCTCTAACATTAACTTTTATTATTGTCTAACACTATCTTTATTATTGTCTTACATTACTTTTATTATTAAATAGCATTACATTACTTATTCTCTAACATTTACCTTAATTATTGCATTTAGTATTCTCTAACATTATTTTTATTACTAGCTAACATTATTTTTATCATTGTTTAGATTTGCATTTATTATTCTCCACTATTACCTTTATTATTCTCTAAATCGAGATAGCCATCCTCGCCGAGCGGTATCTGTATCACTGACTCCTGGTGCTGACTGGTACGGGGTGGGGACACGTGGTGGGCATTGCCGCTGTCAGTCTCATCTGTTAATAAATAAACAGACCCAACTCAGCACGTGCATACATAAAGTAACATTTGATTATTTTGCTTTCATTAGTTATGTCTCTAATTGTTGACCATTTTTTTAAGTTTTGAGGATTATTAAAATTTAGATCAAGATAGTAAGGGGAAAATATTATTCCTTTTTTAACAAAACTAATTTGTTTTGTTCACTCAGGAGCTATATCTGTTCATAGGCAAATGACTGAAAACTATTTTGCTCATTTTATCACAGAAATACAGGTTTTCACGTTGTGTGCATTCATACAATGTGCTTCAGCTGGTGGCTAGTTTCAATTAAATAGGAGAAATACAGTGGAAAATTTAAGAAAGATTATCTTCAAAACTGCTAATCTCCAACTTAAGTAACTCAAGTTATAAAGGTAAGATGGCGGATTAGGTCAATTATGACGTGCTGATTGTATGCAATGAATATTTAGTTTTATAATGGTATGGGACTTTTAAGCTTAAAGCTTTCGTTATAGTTACTTTATAAGCTTTCGTTATCGTTACTTTATAATTGTATGTATATATGTTCCGCAAGTCAAATTCATATTGCGAATAAATATGTTTAACTTAAGCAAGTTCTATTAACATTTATATGTATACGTATTAATAATGCATTTCAAAGAAAAGATCATGATATTCTGATAAATGTTGCCTGTCCTGTAACAATAAGCTATATCGAAGTACAAGTAGGCAATGATCAGGAAATGTCGCAATCAGAAAGAAATTCCCACTCCTAAACCGAGTGTTGGGAAAAATATAAAAAGACACTTACGTTCTTATACCAAGAAAAGATATCGTAAGCCGTGTGAGCAGCTATTCCCTAATAATAAAGTGTTTTAAAGTGGGTGAGGGTAAACATGTGTGACAAAATGCCATACTTTTAAAAGGTCTGAAGTTTTTGGTGTCAAATGTGCCTGCACTTTATACTTTTGCTTACAAACAATATACAGTGCATGAGAAAGTGACTGTTAAATGAGAAACATAACCAATTTATATACTGCATTGCTAAGAAAAAATCCTAAGCAGCCCACTTGATCCTTCATCGTAAGGTTAGGACTACTTAAAATAGATTCAAACCAACTATAACGGAAGGTGTCACCTCAAGCTAAAAATATAATAGAAACAGGATTTATAGGGTTTGATATGCTCAAGGATTCAAGATGAAGATTTACGATTAAGACAGTCATACATAATCTCTATAATCTTCTCACATTACCTTATCTTTAACATCATTTTATTAGTATCTCAGATTATCTGTAGTATAAAACTTACAATCACATAACGTTCATTATTCTAGCAATATGACTGAAGATTTGGAGAATTACAATCACATGTAGGTTGAAATATCTATCATTTCTAACATTACTTCTATCATCCTCTTACATTACCATTATTATTTTCTTACTATTATAAGACATTATGATACCCAAATTTTACTTCTTATATTCTCTAGTAGTATCTTTATTTTCCTCTAACATCACATGTATTGTTATGCTTTAACATTACCTTCATTACGTTTATTATTCTCCAAATATGCTTGAGGAATTGAAGATTTAAGTTGAAATAGTCATTATCTTACATTACTTCTATCATTCTCTATCTTTACCATTATTATCATCTTAAAGTATTATTATTATTCTCTAACATAACCTCATTATTTAAGAATCATTCTCTAACATTATCTTCAATATTCCTTCATTTTACTTTATTATTTTTAACAATATATATATCTTGTACCTCAAGAAATGCTTTGAAATTTTGAGATTTGGCTCGGTTGAACATTTTAGTTGGTTGGGGCAGGAGCTTCTTGTCTGTTGCTCGGCCCATCGGGGCTCAGCTTGTGTATTTCTTTTGCTCCGGAGTTAGGAAGTTATTTGGTGCCCAGGTATCTCCATCGTCGGGCAGCTTACTCAATCTGTGAGTTCCGTTTTTAATTCATCGTGGTGTTTATCATGATTTATTTTTTGTCCATGATGATCCATTGACTAGTTAGAGATTCACCACGAGGACCGAACAACTACAGCTGTAACTTAATGTTGTGAACAACTGCAGAAGCTGAGGGTGAGGTTAGGTACCTGTATGTCTTGGTGCTTAAGTTTTTGTGCTGTATGCACCTTAAGTATGTTTTCATATGTTTAGTTAATTTTAGATACCTGAGTGTCCACCTATTGAGAAAATATGTGCTCATTCGGCTTACGATATGTTTTCATGGTGTAAGTATCTGGTTGTTACTTCAGTTTTTTCCCATCTCGGTTTTAAGAGTGGGAATCTCTTTTTGATTGCGACTTTTCCTAATCGTTGCCTACTTGTACCTTTTCATACATAATTATTATCTCATAATACTTGTATTATTTGCGCCCATCATTCTCTAACATTGCCTCTTTTAATGTCTTACATAATCTTTAGGATTCTCTAACATAGCCTTTATTATTGACTAACATTACCTTTATTATTGCCTAACATTACTTTTATTATTGACTAGCATTATCTTTATTACTCTCTGGCATTTACCTTTATTATACTTTAACATTACATTTAGTATTGCCGTACACTATTTTTATTTTTGTCTGGCATTTTTTTATGATTTTCTAGTATTACCTTTATTATTCTCTAACATTGCCTTTCTTTTACTATTCTTTAACATTACCTTTACTATTCTCTAACTCGAGAAAGGCTTTAGGATTTAATGAATCAGGTTGAATATAGGCATCCGCGTCGAGCACTGACTCACTTTGCTGTCTAATACGGGGTGGGGACACGCGGAGAGCCATACAGTTGTCAGTCTCATCTGCAAATAAATAAAACAGACCCAACTCAGCACGTGCATCCACAAAGTAAAATTGGATTATTTGCTTTAATTAAACTCTCTCTGACGATTGATCAGTGTGATTTTACAATCTGAAGTTCCTTCATATTTAGATCAATATAGTTTCAGAGAAACATTATTCCTCTTTTTTAAAACAAAACTAATTTGTTGGTTCACTCAGGAGCTATATCTGCTGAGAATGAAATAAATGAGAATGATTTTGTTAAGCTTTTCACAGAAATACAGCTTGTCACTTTGTGGGTATTCATACAATGTGCTTCAGAAGGGCGCTTGTTTCATCCGTGATTTTGCCTTATAGCGATGTATGAGCCTGATGATTTGGGTTATGAGTCGAGCTGGACATAATAGTTGACAAAGTCAAATGCAATCGAGCGTGTTGTCATGCGACAGCTCTTATTTTCATAGCAATACCTCAATCCATCAATGAGTTTGACAATTGTGCCAAGAAAACATCCACAGCAGCGCACTTTATCATTTTACGGGAAGGTTAGGACAACTAAATTCTAAGAGACTTTCAAACCAACTATAGCAGAAGATGTCACCCTAAATATGAGCGATACAGGATTGTACTAGGTTAATATATGCATTAGGATTGGAAGATTAACAATCAAGACAATCAAACATGATCTTATTTTTTTTCTCCCATTACTTCTCTAACAACATTGTATTAGCCCATCTTAACCTAAGCCTGTGGGGAGGTTATATTATGGTACTCGAGCCGGCGTCCGTCCGTCCGTGCGTGCGTGCACATTTTCAAAGATCTTCTTCTGAATGCGCTTGGCCAATCAAAGCCAAATTTTATATGTAGCATCAATAGGGCCAACCAATATATATATAAATTATCCAGTTCACATGTCCAAGACGGCCATCATGCCCATGTATTGTAAAACCCTTCAAACATCTTCTTCTCCACAACCGGCACACCGATTCCAACAAAACTTTGCATGCAGCATCGATGACTAAAGTACTACAATGTGTATACTGTATAAATCTTGCCCCCGCGATGACCTTGACCTATTTTACGGCAAAGCCATCATAGGTCGCATATGCTTTGAATGGGAAAATTGTTAAACTGACATTTAAAGGGAAAATCTTGCAGGAATTGAGCAATAGGGCTGAATATCTATGATTCTTAAAATAATTGTACGCCATGGGCTCATCTGTCCCAGCCCCGGGGCAATATACATCTTGGACGTTATCATAATTTATTTGTTTGTCCTGGATGATTCAATGACAAGTTAGAGATTCACCACGAGGAACGAACAACTAATTAAATGTTTTGAAACACTGTAGAAGCTGAGGGTTAAGTTAGACCTGTAAAACTAGTTAAAACTTGCCAGTAATTTTGTATTACTTCTGTATTGGTTCTTATTGTTTCTGTCTTGGTGTTGAATTCTCATACTTTTGGTTAAGTTTTGGTAACTGAGTGGTCACCTATTGGAAAAAAGTTGCAACCCCGGGCCAATATCAATAAACATGTATATATTATTATAATATTTAAACATATTCTCTAAAACCGCTTGGCTAATCAAAGCCAAATTTAAAATGAATATAATATAAAAGATTGATCCTTTGGAATCAGTGAAAATGTCCAAAGTGAGAAAATAAGGGCTATATTGGGTAATTTCGGGTGCTGAACCCTCATCAGTGACCCTGATTAAACCGGCGACAATAGCCAGATAAATATACTGCAGTTTCAAAAACCTTACACATGGGGAGTCTTAATCAAAGACACATGCCTAAACGGGGTCAAAGAATTAAATCAATATTTAGAAGATGGCTCTAAATTTAACAATATTTAATAGTCTGAATATTCTTATTTATCTCAAAGGACCGAAACAAATTATAAAATCTGCATTATGGATGGTGTACGGGGATACTTATTAAGACCGCAAAACGGCACAACCCAGCTGCAGTCATAGCAAATAAAATATAAAAAATGTCCTTTGAAATCAGTGAAAACGTTCACATGGCGATAATATGGGCCATATTGCGCAATTTCTGGTACAAAAACCTCATCAGTAACCCAGATTAAACCGTCAACGATAGCCAGATAAATATTCTGCGATTTCAAATGTTTTACACAATGGGGGTCTAAATGAAAGACACATGCCTAAACGTGGTCACAGATTTAAAACCCAATCATGGTTGATAACTATGCTGCCTTCTTTAATTGCACGCCGGTAGGTCGGGCGACAGACTCTAAGATGGCCCCGAATTAAAGCTATTCATTTTAGTTGGTTGGGGCCGGAGCTTCTTGTCTGTTGCTTGGCCCACCGGGGTCCAACTGGTGTTTTCTTTTGCTCCGGATTTAGTAAGTCATTCGGCGCCCAGGGATCTCCATCGTCGGGCAGCTTACTGAATCTATTAGTCCTCGTTTTTGATTCATCAGGATGTTTATCTTGATTTATCTGTTTGTTCTTAATGATTCATTGACTAGTTAGAGATTCAACATTATGACCGAAGAACTAACTATCTGTTATGAACCATTGCAGAAGCTGAGGGTGAGGTTGTGACCATGTAAAATTGATTTAAGCCCGCCAGTAATTTTATATAAATGATCGTTCCAAGGCGATACTTCTGTGGTGGTTCTTTTTGTTTTATGTTTTGGTATTTGAACATTTTTGCGCTGTTGGTGCCTTATGTATGTTTTCAAAATTTTTGAGCTACGTTTAGGTAACTGAGTGGCCACCTGTTGGGAATATAGCTGCTCATTCGGCTTACGATATGTTTTCATGGTATAAGTACCTGATTGTTTAGTTTTTTCCCATCTCGGTTTTTGTAGTGGGAATCTTTTTCTGATTGCGCCTGTTCCTGATCTTTGCCAACTTTTACCTTTTAAAAGGATGGCTCTAAATGTAACAATATTTGATGCTGTGAATATTCTCACAGATTTCAAAGGACCGAAATAAAACAATATGGATGATTTACGGAGATACTTTTTAGGGCCACCACACGGCACAAAAAAACCAATGTGTATATGCAAAATCCTGGTAACATGAACAAGATGACCACCATGCCCATATATGGTAAAAACAACTATTTTTTCTTTTGTCCTGTCAAGACTGTACTTGTTGACTCTCATTTGAGCGATCGTTGCCATTGGGCTACTTGTTTAACGTTACATAACAAACTAAATAGATTATTCGACCTACCGAACCTATCCAATTTTCGGCATGTTATCGGAAACACGTCTATTCTCATTTTCCCCATTATTATCCTCTTACTATCATAAGAATATTTTATTCTTTAATTTTACCTTTAATATTCTCTTGTACTTTTTTTTTCTTTTCTCTAACATCACATGCATTGTTATTTTTAACACAATATTCATAACGTTTATTGTACACAAAATATGCTCGAGTATTTGTAAATATTTATGTACATATGTAGGTTAAAATATCTATTATTCACTTTAATAACTCCTATCACCATTAATTACCATTATTATCATCTTACATTACATGTTACATTATTAATTGCTTACATTATCCTCCTTTTCACCTCTTATTTTCTAATATTATCTTCAGTAGTCATTTTCTTTACTTTATTATTCATTAACAAATCATTTACTGTAACTCTAAAAATGCCTTAAGATTTGTGCTGAAGATAGTCGTGCATAATCTCTATTTTATCACATTACCTGTATCATTATCTTACATTTTTCGCTTATACTACATTTATTATTCTCTAACATTCCCTCTATTATTCCCTTAGACTACTTTAGGTATCTTCTAACATAATCTTTATTATTTTCTAACATTACCATTATTATTGTCTAACATTACCTGTATTAATGCTTAACATTATTTTTATTCTTGTCTAGCATTACCTCTATAATTCTCTAACATGTACCTTTGTTATTCTCTATCATTATATTAAGTATTGTCAAACATTATTTTCATTACTGTCTAACATTAGATTTCATTTTTGTTTCGCATTACCTTTATTATTCACCACTATTACCTTTATTATTCTCTAAATCGAGATAGCCATCCTCGCCGAGGGGTATCTGTATCACTGACTCCTGGTGCTGATCTGTACGGGGTGAGGACAGACGGAGGACATTGCCGCTGTCAGTCTCATCTGCTAATAAATAAAACAGACCCAACCCAGCATATCTAACATAAAGTAAGATTGGATTATTTGCTTAAATTATAGGTGTCTCTGACTGTTGACCATAATCTTAAGTCTTGAAGGTTATTAAAATTTAGATCAAGATAGTTTCATATACTTAATTTTTGTATGTATATATGTTTTGCATTTTAAATTCATGTTGCGAATAAACATGCTTAAACTAACTAAAGCAAGTTCTGTTAACATTTATGTTATATCGAGGTATACCGGCCTCGGTAGCTCAGTAGGTAGAGTGTCCGCTCCGAGATAGGGAGGTACCGAGTTCGATCCCGGGCCGCGACATACCAAAGTCGTTAACAATGGTACTAGTTGCTCCCCGCTTGGCACTCGGATATTCGGAGTAGGGCTGGGACTGGTCGCTTCGGTGTCAGTATAATGTGACTGGAGGTGGTATCAGGTAAAAGTGTCTGGGATCTGATACCGCAGTGAGGCACCACTATAAAAGTGAGCATTGAGCTCTCTGTCACAACCATACACCGTCGTGATATGACAGATATTGTTGAAAGCGACGTTAAATCCTAACAAACAAACAAACAATATATCGAGGTATATTGTTATGAGATTGCGGACTAATTTGTGAATGATGATGTTCTATCAATATATTAATAATGCTTTTCAAAGAAAAGATCAGATTATTCTGATAAATACTGCCTGTCATGTAACAATCGGTTGTATTGAGAGTTTTAAAGTGGACATGGGTAATTCTCTGTGACCAAATGCCATACTTTCTAAAGGTCTGAAGTGTTTAGTGTCAAATGTGACGGCTGTGACCAAATGCCATACTTTCTAAAGTTCTTAAGTGTTTAGTGTCAAATGTGACTGCTGTGACCAAATGCCATACTTTCTAAAGGTCTCAAGTGTTTAGTGTCAAATGTGACTGATGTGACCAAATGGCATACTTTCTAAATGTCTAAAGTGTTTAGTGTCAAATGTGACTGCTGTGACCAAATGCCATACTTTCTAAAGGTCTAAAGTGTTTAGTGTCAAATGTGACTGAATGTATAATTTTGCTTACAAACAATATACAGTGCATTTGAACGTAACTTTCAAATGAGAAAAAGAACCAATTTACATGTATATTAGGCAGCCATCTAATCCATCTAATCTATAAAAAAAAAAAAAAAAAAAAAAAAAAAAAAAAAAAAAAAAAAAAAAAAAAAAACCTTTAGTTAGCAAATAGGGTAGAAGCTGGCATCCATGCTAATAATGTTCCTAGACACATACCGTGGCATAAAGGGACGGATGCCAAGTCTGTAAATTACACTGGATCTCAAAATTAGGCCAAATGTGAAATGGGTGCAAAATAACCAGAAAATGTATGAAAACTCTAATCACTGTAACTCCTTGGCTGCATTTTCCATTTAGTTTCACTGAAACTACCTTGTATACACATTTTATGCAATGTGGGATTTAAAGAATAACAAATCAGAGCGCTAAGCATATACTCTTGCAAGGTTAAAGGTCATTTCAGTGCGAATTTCCAAAGATGTTCGTAAAATCAATATTGAATTTCTGATAATATCAAAGGTATCAAATGATATGAAAAAAATATATATATAATATACTCATAAATGGTTCAGAAGCATTGTCATATGATAATTTAATTATTACAAGGCCAGGATTTGAAGGCCAATTAACACACGTGAAGTGCAAAGTTCATAAAATAAAATTACGTTCAGCAATCGGTGTACCCATCACCTCCAATTCGGGTTTGTTTTGTTAGGTTGATTGTTTAACCTCTTGGTGGCTATCTCTTTCGGGCACGACGGGTAAAGTGTCACCTCCCCCCCCCCGTCTTGTAAGGTCCTGCTCCCTAGGGATAGTTTCGGTCACAAACAGAGCAGCGAGATAAACAATATTTGTTCAAATCCCTGATTATCAGGGTTTTTCATTACTTTTTTTGGTTCTCGTTTGGCAATATATACACTAAACTACATGAACTAAATTTCCGTACCTGCTTAATTTACCAGGCAAGTACAGATAAGGTTGCTTAACTTTAAATAAAAACCAGATTAATAAAAACAATAACAAAAACAAACAAACAAAACGCTGTTGATTCATTTGTATATTTGTGTATAAGTACTTCTGCGTATATACGTGTGTGCGCATGCGTATATGTAGGAGTAACAATGTTTGTGTATATATGCCTGTGTTTTCATATGTGTAGGCGTATATGTGTAGTCTGTATGGATATATATTTGTGTATACGTATGTGTTTCAAATATGAATAGTAGAAATTTTATGTATATATGGCTGAAGGTACGGATATACGTGTATGCGTATGTATGTATAATAAATAAGTGTATATAGTGTAGATGTGTGCGTATATGTGTGTATCTATATACGCAAGTGTATATTTATATTTTTGTATACGTATATGTTCATTTATATGTTTGAATATGTGTATATATGTATACATTTATGTATGTGTGTATACGTATTGTTTATGTGTATAGGTAATATGTATATAAATAGAATAAAATGAATATATTCCGATGTAATGGAGAAATGGGCATAATACGTATGCGCATACGTGTGCGTATAAGTGTAAGTGTGTTTGACATATCAACCGCGTTGGGCATGTACGGAAGATATCACATTCATAAAATTCGCTCTATATATATATATGAAAAACAGCAAACAAAAATCTTCCCGCCAGCACTGGATCCTAAGGATTCGGAAAAATGATTAAAATAACTATATAGGGGAATTCAACCATTAACAGTGCAAGATTAAATCAAACTGAGTAGAATAAAGTAGAGAAATAAAGATATAAATTAACGAAGGAAGGTTTCTAACCCGCGGACTTCTTTGGCTTCTTTGGTTTTGATATAGTAACCTTTCCGTTTTTGGCTGGTGACGTTCCTCGCCGTGCTTCTTATGGGGTATACTTTTCGCAACTCATTAGTTTCGCTAGTGTCTGCGATCATGTTACGGACTTCAATGCACGAAATAAATGTTTAACAACTAAACTTCTTCAGCAGGGCTATCGGTATCAAAAACTTCGAAAAACATTTTCTAAATTTTATCGCAGACACTATGAACTGATTTCCAAATTTAATGTCGGGCTAAAGACCCTTTGACGCGAGGGCCTTTCGGAACCAGAATTTTATGGTGACTTGGTTTACAAATTAAAAAAAAAAAATTATAGGAAGGAATGATTTTTCTTTTCAATTCAGAAAAATCATTACGCGTCACAGACGTATAAGATATAACTTAAAGGTTATGCGACAGTCTGCATGCTTAGTTTTAAACCCAATCACGGTTGATAACTATGCTGCCTTCTTTAAATGCACGCCGGTGGGTCGGGCGTCAGATTCTATGATGGACCCGACATAACCTATTATTTTAGTTGGTTGGGGCCGGAGCTTCTTGTCTGTTGCTTGGCTACCGGGGTTCAACTGGTGTTTTTCTTTTGCTCCGCAGTAAGTAAGATATTGGGTGCCCAAGGATTTCCATCGTCGGGCAGCTTACTCAATCTGTGAGTCCTCGTTTTTGATTCATCATGGAATTTATCATGATTTATTTGTTTGTCCATGATGATTCATTGACTAGTTAGAGATTCACTACGAGAACCGAACAACTAACTAAATGTTATGAACTTACTGCAGAAGCTGAGGGTGAGGGTTAGGATCCTGTAAAAAGGTACAAGTAGGCAAAGATCAGGAAAAGGCGCAATCAGAAAAAGATTCCCACTCCAAAAACCGAGGTGGGAAAAAACCAAACTAACAATCAGGTACTTATACCATGAAACATATCGTAAGCCGAATGAGCAGCTATTTTCCCAATAGGTGGCCACTCAGTTACCTTAACTTAACTAAAAATATGAAAACATACATAAGGCGCCAACAGCACAAAAATTTTTTATACACCAAGACATAAAACAAAAAGAACCACCACAGAAGTATCGACTTGGAACGATCAGTAACACAAAGTTACTGGCGGGCTTAAACCGGTTTTACATGGCCATAACCTCACCCTCAGCTTCTGCAGCGGTCCATAACATTTAGTTAGTTATTTGGTCCTCGTGGTGAATCTCTAACTAGTCAATGAATCATCAAGAACAAACAAATAAATCATGATAAACATCCTGATGAATCAAAAACCAGGACTCACAGACTGAGTAAGCTGCCCGACGATGGAGATCCCTGGGCGCCGAATAACCTACTAACTCCGGAGCAAAAGAAAAACACCAGTTGGACCCCGGTGGGCCAAGCAACAGACAAGAAGCTCCGGCCCCAACCAACTAAAATGAATAGCTTTATGTCGGGGCCATCATAGAGTCTGACGCCCGACCCACCGGCGTGCAATTAAAGAAGGCAGCATAGTTATCAACCATGATTGGGTTAAAAACTAAGCATGCAGACTGTCGCATAACATTTAAGTTATAACCTATACGTCTGTAACGTGTTATGATTTTTCTGAACTGAAAAGAAAAATCATTAATTCCTTTAAGTTTCTTAAATTTGTAAACCAAGTCACCATAAAATTCAGGTTCCGAAAGGCCCTCACTTAAAAGCGTTTTTAACCCAACATTATATTTGGAAATCAATTCATAGTGTCTACGATAAAATTTAGAAAATGTTTTTCGAAGTTTATGATACCGATAGCCCTGTTGGAGAAGTTTTGCCGTTAAACATTTATTTCGAGCGTTGAAGTCTGTAACATGATTGCAGACTCTAGCAAACCTAATAAGTTGCGAAATGTATACACCATAAGAAGCACGACGAGGAACGTCACCATCCAAAAAAGGAAAATTTACTATATCAAAATCAAAGTCATCGCGCTTATCATAAATTTTAGAAGAAACAAATCCATTTGCAACAGAAAGATGTAGATCTAAAAAGGGGGCTTCAGTATCTGTGATATTGGCTTTGTTCAACTGAAGTTCAGGTGGATAAATTTGATTGACCATACCTTCAAAATAAGGGTTGTCAATGTTCAAAAGGTCATCGAGGTACCTAGATGTGGAATTAAAAGCCTCGATAACATCAGCTTGATTATCATGGTTAAGAGAATCCATGAAATCTCTTTCGTAGCAGTATAAAAATAAATCAGCTACGAGAGGTGCGCAATTTGTACCCATCGGAATTCCAAGAATTTGTCTGTATAACTTGGTCCCAAATCTAATATAAATATTATCAAGGAGATAGGATAAGGCATCGCATACATTCTGACATGACCAAAGTGTATACCGACTTTGGTCAGAGGAAGTGAAAAAAGCCTTTCTGTCATTACATGCCAGATAAAGTGAACCATAGTTTTTTAAACCGGTTTAAGCCCGTCATAATTTTATTACTGATCGTTCCAAGGCGATACTTCTTTGGTGGTTCTTATTGTTTTATGTCTTGGTGTTAAAAATTTCTGTGCTGAATTTCTGAATTGGCGATGGTTGGTTTTAAACCCAGAGACTTATGCTTCTGCGCCTAGCTATACATGGCCATCGCCTCTACCGACTGCGGTACTACGCTCCTTCAACAAGAGTTAGCATAGCTAAGGTTTAGAAGCGACTTCCCTGCATTACCCGTCTGATAGTTTTTTAGTTTTCGTTGTGCAAGCACACTCGTCTATATATACTGAAAATCAAAAATCTTGCACCACCCTATTTTTGTGATTTTTATGACCAAAGATAACTATTTTTATTTCTAACATTATTTTTGGTTAATTCCAATATCAAAACTTTGACTTTGCAGCAACGTCAATAATATTGATGATAATGCAAAATTTTTGGGGCAAAAAGTGTAAAATTGCATTTTTTGGGTAAAATTGATCATCAATGAAAATTTTCAATGAGGTTTCATCGTACATGTGATCTGCATCATGGCAGTAACGGAAAAGCAATAAAACATTTTGAATTTTAGGGAATATGGAGATTTTACAAAATTTTGAAAATTCGCATTTTCGGAAAATTAACTGGTAAATTTGAAAATTTCCTTTAAACAGCAATGAAAACAATCAAAAGTGCATTCTAAGGCTATGGCAGGTAAGCACATACCCCACTTGACTCTTTTGACAAATTTTCATAAACAGAAGTCATATTCGTTTGCTGTACTTCCGGTTTGCATGCAGGATTTTTTAATTTTGATTTTACAACTCTCCTTTAGTAATTTTTGGGTTTTTTATGTGCCACTGTACTGTTTTGAGATTGAACGACTTGTCCCACACAATCATTTTTGAGGGACCAAACAAACAGTCCCAGCAAAACAGCGTAAAGATGGTGCTTTATTTTGGTACAGTTTTAAAACAAAGGCAAAGTGCGCCAAATAAAGCACTAACTTTAAGCTGCTTTCCGGCGACAATTTGCTTTGTTCCTATCAATTTATTGTTTTGGACAATTTGTTTTATACTCACTCATGACAATGGCACATAAAAATGAAAAGAATATGCAAATTGTAACTGTAAAATCAAAATTAAAAATTCTTGCATTCAGACCGGAAGTACAGCAAACGGATATGACTTTTGTTTATGAAACTTTTCAAAACAGTCAAATGGGGTATGTGCTTACTTGCCATAGCCTAAGAATGCATTCTTGTTTGTTTTCTTTGCTGTTTAAAGGAAATTTTCAAAACCACTGGTTAATTTTCCGAAAATGCAAATTTTCAAATTTTTGCAAAAACTCCGAATTCCCTAAAATTCAAAATGTTTTATTGCTTTTCTGCTACATGATGCAGATCACATGTACAATGAAAACTCATTGAAAATTTTCATTGATAATCAATTTTTTCCAAAACATGCAGTTGTACACTTTTTGCCCCAAAAATTTTGCATTATCATCAACATCATTGAAGTTGCTGCAAAGTCAAAGTTTTGATATTGGAATTAACCTAAAATAATGTAAGAAATAAAAAAAAAGCTCTACTTGGTTATAAAAAATAACAAAAATAGGGTGGTGCAAGATTTTTGATTTTCAGTTACATAGAATAATTGGATCCTGGGGATGCCGAAGCTTAGAAATAATATTTTCATTTCAAAGATTTACGAACTTCAACAGCTATTTCTGCAAAGATCATTTCTGAAACAAGTACATCGGAAAACTTATAAAATAGAGAAATAAAGAAATACTAAATTGGCGATGTACTTGTGTTAGAAATGATCTTGGTATATATTATGGTATGTATATGGGGTCGGGTAGGGGGCGGAGGTGCCGACCAAAGAAAAATAAATAAACTCTACTGCGGGGACGCTTCCAGCCAGGCGTGAATCATTGCATGTAGAATGTATAATTTTAGCCACTAAGTAATTTTGAAAGAATTATATATATGTGCACACTGAAGAGATTATTACTGTCTTTCCAAGTACCATATGCTATAATGGAAGTTGTTCCTTGAAGTACTTATAGATACCAAATCTTTGGATTTCTTCAGAGATTTTATAAACAATGTGTGTAATATTGGTTTTAAAATGTTGTTTTCACGTTAAAGAAAGGAAGAACAAGGAGACAACCTTTAGAGTGCTAGGGACTCGGTTCTTTTACTTTCGGGGGTATAATACATGTATTGTCGATTTTGCAATCCATAAGTATTACAGCTATACTGATTCTGTTTATTTTCACAAAAAAAAAATCCTGATAAGATTGAAAAAGATAAAAAGTCCCTAGTTTATTGTGACTACTAAACTGTCTGTTGCAAATAGAACAAGTGAATGTCGTGTAATCAGCTGATTGTCCATTGGACTTGGCTTTGCGTTCCAGCTTCACATATTCTCTTTTCTTCATAGATAACTGCTCCTTTGTTGATAAGATCTCGCCACTTTGATCGCTCCTGAGCAGTCTGTTCCCAAGACCCCATTGGTATGTCGAAATCCTTCAGAGAGGCTTTGAGGATGTTTTTTAACGTTAAAAGTTTTCTGGCCTTTAAAGCGTTTTCCCTCATGTTACTCCCAATAGAAAATAAAGATATAACTGAGAACTTTCTTTGGAAGTCCCCAGGCATTCTTATAATATGACCAGTCCATCTCAGCTGTGCTTACTTTAAGACTGTATGCATGCTTTGCATCCCTGCTCACTTCAGGACCTCTGTATCGGAAATGTTGTCTTGCCACTTGTTTTTAACAGCTTTCTCTAACATATTAAGTCTCTTTGCATGACGTTGGTATACTGTCCAGGTATCACGTGTATACAAGAGGGTTGGTAGTACCATAGCTTTGAAGACTTTCAGCTTGGTGTCACGCTTGATTCTAGTTCGCTTCTAGACATAAATTTGCATGGTGTTTTTCGAATGCCACACTTTACTTTGCAATTCCGGTAACCTTATAATCAGTATGCAGTGTTCTGAAGAGAGTGCTTCCCAAGTGTAGGTGAATTTATCAACGTTCAGTTTTTTTGTCCATTCACAGTAATGGTTGGTTCATTTGAATGGATTTCCAGGTGCTGGTTGATGTACAGCCTATGTATGTTTTGTGCTGATTGTGAGATCATAGCTATCGCATGACTGTGATACTTGACCTCTGGCTCTTTGCATTTTTGGCTCCTGCATTCTTATACATATCATCTGCAAAGAGGAACTTATCTATCACATCAGTCTGTACCTTAGTTTTAGCTTGCAACCTTCTAAGGTTGAATATATTGCCGTCAAAACGGTACCTAATTGGAAAACAGTGCCACTGTCCTGAAAAACATCCAAGAGCATGGCAGAAAACATCATGCTGAACAGTGTTGGTGCGTAAACACAGCCTGTTTGACCCCATTTGTTATTTAAAAGGATATCAATTTGCACACGTGCCTGCATGCCATCATGAAATTGATCCACCATTGCTTGGCCAAACTTGGCCATAGCGTCCAATCGAATAATATATCTTTACATGTATTCCTAGGTTAAAGGTCAAGCATTCTAAATCCCGATTTTTTGGTGACGGTGAACTAACATCAACAACTTGTTCCTAACCCAATCTCCCCAAATACTACAAAACTAAGCCCAAAAGATTTTATGCATAGTTACTAGAAGATGCAAGTGTGATCGTCAGCATCATCACCCACGTTGTTCAATGAAAATCTCTAAGTGTGATCACAGGCAAAAGTTGACTAGCATTGTTTTTTCCACCTGTTACATTAGGTGCTCAACGGTAAATGGTCCACCGATAGATAGAACCTCTAGTGGAATATAATATCGAACAATGTAAAGTAGAGATTCGTTGACGGATCTTAAATGGGAGCGAACTATATAATGTAGTCGTGTTATGCATAATGCACATTTGTACTGGCTTGCTGTAAAAGTCGGCTTTGACAGCCATGCGGCAGAGTGTCGGCAAAGCACGCATGAGGTCGTGGCTCGATCCTTGGTCGGGGCAAACTGTAATTAACCAGTAATATTTTCACCTGTTACAATAGTCCAACCCACTGTTCCTTAACCTACCCTACACCAGCGGAATGTGGTAGCCTAGTAATACAGTACCAGAGCAAGAGGTTCTGAATTTGATCCATATCTCTGTCAAACTTGCAGCTATCTTGGATTTTGGAGGCCATATTGCTGTTTTTAATTTTCCTCCTGTTGCACAATATGTATGTGTTGCCCACTTTAAATGGCTTATTTTAAGATTTTATCACATGTGCATGAAATTTGATCAAAACTCTTATTTTGGTGGCCATATTCAATTGCTTAGGAATATCAATCTGGCATCAGCTGGAATTCAAAGTCTATAGAAGGCGCTACTGTACGACAATCTTGGGGTCATGACACTGTTATTGTTAGTTTGGTTTTTTCCTGCCCCGGTTTTTGGAGTGGGAATCTTTTTCTGATTGTGCCTTTTCCTGATCGTTGCCTCCTTGTACCTTTCTAGAATTATCTTTATCATTCTAACATCACATGTATTATTATTCTTTAACATAACATTCATAACGTTTAATATTCTCCAAATATGCTCGAGAGTTTGAAAATATAGGTTGAAATATTTATTATTCTCTATCATTACCATTCTTATCCTCTTATGTTACCATGATTATTCTCTAACATAATCTTATTTTTCACGTATCAATCGCTAACATTATCTTCTTTATTCCTTTATTTTACTTTATAATTCATTAAAAATACATATATTCTAACTCCAGAAAAGGTTTAAAAGCTAAAGATTTGGTTGGGTTAAAGACATAATATCTATTATTTTCTCATATTACCTGTATTATTTTCTTACATCATTCTCTAACACTACCTTTATTATTTTCTAACATTCTCTTTCATTACTTTTAGCATTCACTAACATAACCTTTCTTATTTTCTGACATTACTTTTATTATTATCTAATATTTACATTTATTATACTCTAACATTACATTTAGTATTTTACTGTCTAACATTATTTTGTTATTATTTAACATTACCTTTATTATTCTCTAACTCGAGATAGACATTAGGATTTGAAGACTTAGGCTGAAGATAGCCATCATCGTTGAGGGATAGCTGTATCACTGGCTCCCGGTTCTGATCGGTACTAGGTGGAGACACGTGGTGAGCTATACCACTGTCAGTCCCAACTGTGAATAAATCAAACATACCGAATTCAGCCTGTGTAGCCGCAAAGTAAGATTGGATTTTTTGCTTTAATTAAAGCTATCTCTGATTGTTGGCCAATTGGTTTTTAAGTGTTGCAGGTTCTTCAAACTTAGCGCAAGATAGATACAGAGAAATATCATCCCTTATGTCAAAGCAAAACTAATTTGTTTGGTTCACTCAGGAGCTTTATTAGACGGAATTTGTCCATCGGTGTTCCGTTAGACCTCTCCACACCGACGGACATAGGATATATTGAGCCCTTGGTCGAAAATAAAAATTCAGCCAAACAGCAAAGAAATGTAAAACTGAGATATTATAACTGATGTTAAATCTTTTCCGGCATATATAAATAAGTTATAAATATTCTAGTTGTCAAAGTACGCAGAATCACAAAATAAATCATTATTATCCCAGACTGTGGAAAATTTCAAGGATGTCTATAAATAGATCAGGGGAGACTACTGTAGAATCAGCGATTCAGTGTCAAAAATAGTTTGTTTTTTCTACGTTAATTTAAACTTTGTAGACAATGTCATGTTTTTACTGAAATATTTTGCTTTGGTGCTATTGGACATTCCCAGTCAGAACTGACATATCGGGCCGCCAACAGGCCTCCGTTGGTTGCAAACACAGCGGCCCGCTGTCAGCTGTCGTCAACGGGCCCCTGGCGGGGATGTAACTCGGCAAATCAACGGCCCGCTGTCGGAAAAACGCTATGTTGCCGCGATATTGTCCCCATTTTACCGACATGCACAATATTAAAGAATTAAAATGTTATTTAAAATTATATCGCATATGTTTGCAGTCTTCGAAAATTAAGAATCTGCGTGTATTAGAACATGCCCATTAACACATTAGATGTACTACGACACCAGAGGCGTCTATTTGAATATATGTCATTAATTTTCCATGTGAATATATATAATCACAAATTTATTTTAAAGTCGAAGTGCCATGAGATAGACCGAAACAAGTCATACGCTTAGAAATGATAAATAATTATAGCCTGAATCACCATATGTTATGAATTATCATGTACATATTTATTAAAACACTTTAATTAAAGAACAATGTGTAAAAATAAAGAAAAGTCGATTTTATCGATTTTTGTCGTTTCCCTTTAATAAAGCGGCAGCTGCTGACGGGCCGACAGCGGGCCCTCTTGTGTTTTTGTTTGATACATTTTGTGTTACGTTTGGGAAACACTCAATGATCCAGCACTCAATAAAAAATTGAGTTGTAGCTACTAGAAAACATAAATTTTAAACATTAGCTTTTTGTAGGGCATTGTCCTATTTCGTGCTCCTGGCGGGCCGTCATTGGGCCGATATGCCAAGATGTCGCTGACAGACCTCCAGCGGCCCGCTTACTCCGCTACGAGAATGTGAATTTCTTTCAAACATCAAAGATTTTTCTTTGTTAGCCATTTCATCCTAATGAAGAAATGGATAAATGTCAATACTTAGCACTGATATGTATTTTTGTCAGACAATTCGTTATTTTTGGGCCCCTGACGGGCGTCATGGGGCCGATATGCCGCGATGCCCTCTTAATGCCGCTGACGTGCTGGCTGTGTTGGTATGAAGGCAACATTTGCTAAGCTGTCACGGAAGTGGAGCGAGGTCACGAAGTGCATCGGAGTGCCGGTTATTAGACGAAAACAACTATAAAATAATTTTGCTCAGTTAATCACAAAAATATATAGCTTGTCACGTCGTGGGTAGTCACACAATGTGCTTCAGCAGGGTGCTTCAAATGAGTACCCACAATCTCTATTTCTATAGAGAAATAAGAGAAATAGCTACATACCAGCCATCCCAGGTTTTTCTTTGGTGTATTTCACCGGAAGATTGTCCCGTATCAGGCCTGGTTTGTTTGAGGCTCCGCCAAGGCTAATTAAAGGCTGCTGAAATGGAAAACGAGAAACCATACCAATAACAAGGATTTTCGTTACTGAATCACAGCAAACACGAGATGAACATTGGAGCCCTGCAAAATCAACACCTTAGGTAACGTAGGCAAGGTCAAGTAAATTAGGTTCAATGGTAATTGGAATGCCTCCCACAAGCAGGTCATCAAAATTAGAACAAATTTCTCTCACCAGTAACTGACAGAAATCAGCTAGAAAGCATACTGTACCAAACTATCTTAACAGCAGTTTACCAGTATCAGTCGCAACGTGTATGTCATTTTTATCATAAACTGTGCAGGATATTGCTTTATAACTGAGGTTTTTACAATGTTTGATATTCACACTGCATCATTTTAGGCAGAACCCAAAGGTTTAACAATTTTCGTTAACATTGCCCTTTTTTTTTTTTTTTTTTTTTTTTTTTTTTTTTGATCATGCAGGAGGGCAGAACAAAAATAAAAATGATAATAAAAATACAAAATAATAACAATAATCTTACAAGAGGAAAAAAGCCAAGATAAGTCGCTTAGTTTTTGATTCTATGCTACCGAAGAGTAAAATGGAATCCAATTACACCATTCATTACAGAAAACATTGAAGTTTATTGTATCACTAGAATGAATTTTCTAAACAGGTAAAGACTTATGATATTTTGGTGAAAAGTTCATTTTTTAGAATAAAATTGCAAATTTCTGAAATTATTTTTTGCCTCAAAATACCAAGCCCTGTAGATATTTTATTATCAAACTCATGCCAAAAATATTGCCAACATTGCGTTCTAAGTTTGCAATGTGTTTCCATCCAGCCTAACATTTTCAGTTTGGGGAAAAACATGTTTTTTATGACAAAAATCGCGTTTGTTTTGAATTCACCTTCAAAAGTGTTCTGTATGAAAATAATGCCATTGCTTTCCAGTAGAATGGTAGAGCAATCAGAGACCTCATTTTATTTGAAATTGCATTTGCATCGAGTTCCAATGAAGCTTCGTACCAGAAATTGACAGTGGGATGTATTTTAAGAAACATTTGACATATAAGTTTGTGACTGATTTTCTAGGCAGAAATGAGGCGTCAGATGTTTTTAGAGCTTAAAAAGTTTGTAAAAAGCAGCTTAGATAGCTTTATAGGTGTTTATAAGATTGATTATGTGTTTTCCGGAGTTCAATTTTGGGGTTAATGATGACCTTTTAGCCGAAAATCGCGAATTATTGCCAACCCCCATATAAAGATATCGGCATATATGATTGCGTTCCAGTAAAATAAATTGCTAAGCCAAAAGACTGTCATTTAAGCTTCTTACTTTTCAGCTCGACTACACGAAGTGCAATGAGCTACTCTAGTCACCTCGGTCGTCCGCGTTTCCGTGCGCATGCGCGTTCCTGTTCTCATGCGCGTCACACTTTCGTTAAAGCTTTAAGAAGTTCATTACTTGATAGCCACTCACTAGAAAACATTCATACCTGGATCGTAGGTACCCTGTAGGGTTGGCTTACAATTTGTGGCATCAGGTCTAAGGGTCCATGCCCAGGGGTGGGGCAAGAGGTTAATATCTAGAGCACCTTCAGAAATTAAAGTCCGAATTTGACAATCCTTTATCTGAAAGTATTGATACTTGGACCGTTGCTGTTCGGAAATTTTGGCTTTTACTTTTTGGCATCGGAGCCCTGAGGGGTGGGGCGAAAGGTTAAAATCTAGAACACCATCAAAATTGACTTTTCTGTGTTTAAGCTTCACATAATAATACTGCATACCAAATACTAAGTTTCAAAGTAGAAGATTTTTCGTTCCTAAAGCTTCTATATTTGATGTGCAGTATTCTTATGTGGAGCTTTACATAGATCCTGCGAATAGTAAGCCTATGAGAGATAATGACGGCCCCACTCTCGGAGGCAGGCCTGAATGGACACCAGGGCCGTGGTTGTTATGATTTATTGCACACCGATGGGTCGGGCGTCAGACTCAATGATGGTCCCGACTTAAAGCTATTCCATTTAGTTGGAAGGGACATGAGCTTCTTGTCTGCTGGTGTTTGGTTTCCCTTTGCTCCAGCTTTTCAGTAATGTTGTTTGGCGCCCATGGATCTCCATCGCCGGACAGCTTATTGTATCAGTGAGTCTTTGTTTTTGATTCATCATGGCGTTTATTATTATATATGTGTTGTTGTTTTTTCCTGATTATTCAGTGACTGGTCAGTGATTCAATTTGAGGACCGAACAGCTTATTAAATGTGAACCACTGCAGAAGCAGATGGTGAACTTATGGGTTATGTAAAATTGATTCAAGCCTGCCAGTAATTTTATATAACTGATCGTTCCAAGGCTATATTTCTGTTGTAGTTGTAACTTTTAGTGTTGTTTGCATCTTGTGTACGTTTTCATATTTTTAGTTCAATACGGGTATATGAGTGACAGCCGTTTGGGAAATAGCTGCTCACTTGGATTACAATATGTTCCCTTTGCCATAACTACCTTATTTTCAATTTAGTTTTTTCCCTCCTCAGTTTTTGTTGTGTGATTTTTTTCCGGATTTCGCCATTTTTTGATCATTCCCTAATTTTACCTTTTTAGCTCACCTCAGGCGTTGGGCTAACAAGGTGAGCTTATAGTATACCCATGCTCCGTCGTCCGTCGTTGTAGTTGTCGTTGTCGTCGTCCACAATGTCCAAACGTCTTCTCCTCTCTAACCGCTGGGCCAATCAAAGCCAAACTTCATATGAAGCAGCCTTATGAAGTGAAGACGAAATTTTGTATAAATGGTCCAGGTCATATGACCAAGAAGGCCGCCATGGCTATAAATAGCAAAAACCTTTAAAAAATTTCTTCTCCAGAACCAGAAGGGCCATGATCTTGAAACTTGGCACGAAGCATCAGGCAATGAAGCTCTAAAACGTTCGTATAAATCATGACCGTGGGATAGCCTTGACCTATTTTACAGCAAGGTCAACATAGGTCGTCCATGCATTTGAATGGGAAAAATGTTAAAATGTGATTTGAAGGGCAAAATTTGCAGGAAATGGGCAAATAGACAAACTATTTATGTTTATGAACATATTTTGTCCCCGGGGAGTTGTTTGCCCCTGCCCTTGGGCTATACACATGTATAAAATTCAAACATCTTCTCTGAAACCGCTTGGCCAATCAAAGCCAAACTTTATGTTAAGCGTCGTTAGGAAGGGGCAATGAAAGTTTGTCTAAATGGTTACGGTCACATGGCAAGATGGCCACCATGGCATATGATTTTGAAACTTTGCATGAAGCATCAGGCAAAAGAGCTCTACAAAGTTTGTTTAAATTATGACCCTGGGATGACCTTGACCTATTTTACGGCAAGGTCAACATAGGTCGCCTATGCATTTGAATTGTTAAAATGGAGTTCGAAGGGCAAAACTTGCAGGAAACGGGTAAATGAACTGGAGATTCAAGATTTCGAAAAGCATTTGGACCCCAAGGGTCGATCTGTCCCTGCCCATGGGCATTATACATGTACACTTATATAACCATAATATTCAAAGATCTTTTTCCTCTAAAACCGCTTGGCCAATCGAAGTCAAGTTTTACATGAGATTATAAAATGAACCAGGTCACATGACCTAGATGGCCGCCATGCACATATATAGTAACAAGAAACATCTTTAATACAGATAATTGTCGAAGATTAATATCTGTTCTGCACTAGGGTACAGGATGCATGATGTACATTTTATTTATTCTTCATTCTAAAATATAAATTGTTGACAGTGCAAAGAAGCTCAGTGATGTAGTAGTGATACCTAAGCACAAAATATACATTGATACATTGTATAGTTTTGGGACTGAAATCCATCTTTGACGGACACAAGACTAGTTTGCTCTGTTGTTGAAATGACATCACTACCTTAGCCTGGCAGCTAAACGCTCTGTGAAAAAACTGTACCTGTTCGTTTTAACGTTTTAACGTTGACAGTTTTAATGCATATATACCTACCCCAAAATTCCTGGATATCAATCTGATAAAAAAAAAAATGTAGTAAAAGTATATCGTTATTGTGCGGTGAGGCCTTTACTGGCGGAAACAACTCGTTCTGTGAAGCAGAGCTTTTGACCCGAACACGCCTATATTCAATGGAGAAAATCTGAACGCATCTTACGATGGCCTGCATGGATCATAAAATTTCGAAATTCATAAATTTTTATTTCAATTTTTCTTTGCAAAAGCTTTCGTCACACAAAAAGCGATTAAAATGAATAACAATAAGGATCAATGATGACTTGTATAGTAAAAGACATCATCTTAAAGAACTTTTTAAAGAGATGCAGCTTGTTGCCTTTTTCATCTATGGAAAAAACCCGGATGCAGGTCAAAAATGATCTGAGATGTCTTCGACAAAAAACCCTTCAAAAATCTTCTACGTATGAACCGCTGAATCTATTGCAACAAAAACTGATATGTACATGTAGCAATAAGGACTAGAGTACTACAATGTGTATAAATCATGATCCTGTGATGACCTTGACAGGTTAAACGGCAAGGTCAACATAGGTCACATATGCAGAAAACTGGTAAAATGACACTAAAGGGAAACATCCAGGAAAAGGGCAAGTGGACATACTATTTATTAATTTAAAAACGATATTACCCCTGGGGGCATTCTGACCCTGTCCTGGAGCGATATACATGTATATGACCTTCATAGTCAAACAAGTTTATGACTATTTTTTCTAAGATCTCAGGTGAGCGTTTACAGGACCATTGGTTCTCTGGTTATATAGAGAAGTAATATACCGTGCTACACACAAAATATTACAGCTTCTGGCCTTGTGGTTTCTGAGAAGAAGATTGTTTTCATGTAAGTCTATGGGATCTACCTGTTGCCATGGAAACAAGAATACTTGCGAAACCAGAGGATCAATGGCCCTGTAAACGCTCACCTTAGATCTGTTGTATATACAAATAAACGTGTTTGAATATATGGAAAATAGCACCAGTAAAAGGACAGATAAAGCCCTGGGGCCATTTTGATTCTCATAATTATCAACATACTGTCCATTTGCCAATTTCTCGTAAGTCTTTCCCTTCAACTGACATATTAACAGTTTTACTCATTCAAAGGCATAGGCGACCTATGTTGACCGTGTCGTAAAATAGGTAAAGGTCACCACAGGGTCATGTTTTATATATACATTGTAGTATTTTAGCCATCGATGCTTCATGCCAAGCTTCTTTAAAATCGGTCCACCGGTTCCAGAGAAGTAGATTTTTGAAGGGTTTTTACCATATATGGGCAAGGCGACCATCTTGGTCATGTGACCTGGATTATTTATATACACATTGGTAACCCCATCATATAGATTCTTCACATAAAATTTGGCTTTGATTGGCCAAGCGGTTTCAGGGAAGAAGATGTTTGAATATTATGGAAATATACATGTATATTGCCCCGGGGTGGGGGGCATATGAGCTCCTGGGGACCAATTATTTTCAGAATCATTAATATTCAATCCTACTGCGCATTTCCTTTAAGATTTTCACTTTAAATGACATTTTAAAAGTTTTCTCCATTCAAATGCATTGGCGACCTTTGTTGGCCTTGCCGTGAAATAGGTCAAGGTCATTGCAGGTTTATATACACATTGCGGTACTTGAGTCATCAATATTTCATGCAAAGTTTCGTTGAAATGGGTCCACCGGTTCCGGAGAAGAAGGGTTTTTATTATATATGGGCATGGCGGCCATCTTGGTCATGTGACCTGAATTACTTATGTACCAATCGGCCCCCTCCCTATAGATGCATCATATAAAATTTGGCTTTGATTGTTAAGCAGTTTCAGAGAAGAAGATGTTTGATTATTATGGTAATATACATGTATATTGCCCCGGGGTTGGGGCATATGAGCCCCCCGGGGTCAAATCGTTTTCAGAATCTTTAATATTCAGTCATGTTGCTCATTTCCTGTAAGTTATTTTCTTTAAATAACATTTTAACAGTTTTCCCCCTTCAAATGCATAGGCGACCTATGTTGACATTGCCGTAAAATAGGTCGAGGTCATAACAGGGTCATGATTTACATAAGCTTTGTAGTACTTTAGCCATCGATGCTTTAGATCAATTTTTGTTGAAATCGGTCAACCAGTGCCTGAGAAGAAATTTTTGAAGGGCTTTTACGGCGGCCATCTTGGTCATGTGATCTGGATTATTTATATATACATTAGTTCCCCTTTCCTGTAGTAATATAAAATTTGACTTTGATTGGTCAAGCGGTTTCAGAGGAGAAGATCTTTGAAATTGTGGACGGACGACGACGACGGACGAGGGACGGACGCCGGAGTCTGGCCATCCTATGAGCTCAACTTGTGAGCCTTCAGTTCAGGTGAGCAAACATCTAATGCGACCATTCCCCTATTATTTACCCCAAAAGTGAACTTAGGAAAACACATTTAATTGCAACTTTTGCAAACATCAATAAAACTAGTTAAGTTACAATTATACTGTAGTTTTCATACATGTAGTTTTATATGGCTCTTTGCAATAATACGCAATTTTCTGCTACATGTAAAAATTATTTCTGATGCCTTTGCAACTCGTCAAGATCGGCCTAAAAATAAAAAGCTTGAATGTCAGTCTTTTGGCTTAAAATTTCATTTTACTGGAAAGCAATTATATATGCAAAGAACCTTCTATGGTGGTTTGCAATAATTCGCGATTTTCGGCTCAAAAGTCATCATTTACCCCAAAATTGAACCCCGGAAAACACATTGTCAATCTTGTTAACACAAATGAAACTATTTTTGTTGCTTTTTACAAACATGTTAAGGTTAAAAAAAAAACTTTTGACGCCTCATTTCTTCCTAGAAAATCAGCCACATACTTATATGTCATATATTTCTGAAAATACACCCCACCGTCAATTTCTGGTACCAAGCTTCAATGGAACTCGATACAAATGCAATTTCAAATATTTACATTTTTATTGCAATCGCCCTAGATGCAAGTATCTTTCTTGATATTCTTCATTTCCCAATGAAAAACATGAAGTCATGTGTTCTAGAAGCCACGCCTATGGGCGGGGCGACGCCAAAACCAGCCAGTGACGTTGTTTATTTACGTTTGTTGGTGTGACGTCGGTCGCGTATCGCAATGACGCTGAGCACAAAAATAAGACGTTTTGGCTGTTCCAAAATTATGTTAAGTCAGATTTAATGTCAAATTACATGAAAATGTAATAATTTTTAAAAAATAATTTTTAATATATGCATATTAAAATCTGATACTTGATTGATAATTTAAAATGTAAATACAAGTATTGAAATTCAGATTTTAGCTTTCGCTGGATGATGAAAAACATTACTTTTTTAATGTTTCCGAGAAGCCCTTTGGGCTTCACAGACATTAAAATAGCCTAATGTTTTTCATCATCCAGTGAAAGCTAAAATCTGAATTTCAATCCGTAAATAAAATGAAAAGCCCGGATAAGAATGTCTCTGATTACTAAACCATTTTACTGGAAAGCAATTGCATATTTTTCATACAGAAAACATTTAAAGGTGGATTTCAAAAATTGCGATTTTTGTCATAAACAAACATGATTTTCCGCAAAAATGAACATGTTTAGCTTGATGAAAACACATTGAAAACTAAGAACACAATGTTGGCAATATTTTAGGCATCGGTTTGGTAAGAAACTGTGAACCGGGCAGTGGTATTTTGAGGCAAAAAGCAATTTCATTCTCAAAAATGAACGTTTCAACAAAATATCATAACTGTTTAGAAAATTAATTCCAGTGATACGAGAAACTTTAATGTTTTCTGCAATGGTGTAATCAGATTCAATTTTTACTTTTCGGTAGCATAGAACTCTCTGATTTCGCCAACTTTTCCTCAGGTATCTACCTTGCTTGCGTTCTCGGGTGTTGTCGGTAGCGGATGTATATAATCGTCCGCTTCAATGACATCTTCTGTTCCTTCAGCGTCAACACCGAGCTCTCGGACGAGATCGTCCTTGTTGTAAGAATAGTTTTGCAATTTCATAAGTTCATCACCCTGAAATTTGGGAGATGATAATTTTTTTTTTTTTCAAAAACAAAAATGCAAACATTAGAGCTATGTAAGAATAAATGGAAATCTGTTAAATTCTGCAGCTGGCATTATGCCGTTTGGCGGCCCTAAACGTCTCCCCGTACATCACCCATAGTGCAGATTATATTATTTCTTTTGGACCGTTGAGATCAGTAAGAATATTCAGCGTATTAAAATTGTAGGTTAAGAGCCATCTTCTAAACAATGTCTCAATTATTTGATCCCGTTTAGGCATATGTCTTTGATATAGACATCCCTTGTGCAAAATTTTAAAATTGCAGTATATTTACATGTATCTGTCGATCGTCGCCGGTTGTATAAAGGGTCAATGATGAGGGTTTCGTACCCGAAACTGCGCAATATGGCCCATACCACCTCTCTTTGAACGTTTTCACTGCTTCCAAAGAATCAAACTTTTATATTTCATTTGCTATTACAGCAGCTGGGGTTGTGTCGTGTGGCGGCCCTATAACGTCTCCCCGTACATCATTTATAGTGCAGATTATATTATTTCTTTCGGTCCTTGATCAGTAACAGTTAATTTTGTACGTTTAGAGCCATATTCTAAACAATGTTTTAATTATTTGATCCCGTTTAGGCAAGTGTCTTTGATTTAGACATCCTTTGAGTAAAGTGTTGAAATTGCAGTATAAATTACATGTATCTGGCTATCGTCGCCGGTTTTATAAAGGGTCACCGAAATTGCGCAATATGGCTTAAACTACCGCCATCTGAACGTTTTCACTGCTCTCAAAGGATCAAACTTTTATATTTCATTGAATAAAAGTTCGAAAGCTTCACACTGTACCTGTATGACTAGATATCGACCGGGATCTCGAGACATTTTAGCAAACTCTTCTGATAACACTGCAAACGATGGACGGCTGTCGGCATCTTTCATCCAGCCTATTCAACAAAGAACGAATAAGCTCACTGTCTGTGTCTTTACTAAATGTATAGTTCAAACATTTACAGTAGGTAATAGAAGACGATGTACAAGAATAGAATTAAATCTATTCTACCATAAAAGATGGTACTGACAGGGGGCAATAGGCTGTCTTGTCTTATAAGTGTTGCGGAGTCAAAACTGACAGGGGGCAATAGGCTGTCTTGTCTTATAAGTGTTGCGGAGTCAAAACTTCGTGTCTTCGTATTTCAAACGTTTGAGGAGAGAAAAAATAACAAAACTTTAATTAGGTTCTGACAAGGTTTATAAAATTCAGATATAAAAATACATGTTTTTACGAAAATCCATATTTACAGTTTTTTCGTTAATATATGTAAACAAAATCTTAGAAGGCGAAAGCCTGCATCGGCAATAGGTTTAGGAAACACATGTGACGAATTTCCCCGGCTTCCCGCGCAGATATTTGTTCTATCATTAGAACAGGTATTGCGAAGAGAACATGTCGAGATAGCAGCAGGAGTCAATGAAAAGCACAAGTTGCATATTTAACCGAACTGCCCGCTTTACCTCACCTCACCTCACCTCATCTCATCTCACCTCACCTCACCTCACCTCACTTCACCCCACCCCACCCTATGACTACAATCAATGCCAATGGACCTTATGGGAAGTTATTTTCCATACTGTATTGCCACGTGCGATGTTAGGGCAGTTACCTAGGTGGTGAAAGTTGTTTCACACCTGTCTGGGGGTAAGGAAAGTGACTTTCCTTACCTCCAGACAGGTAGTAAAAGTGACTTTCCTGACCTCCCGACAGTCGGGGAAAGATCTTTGCACATCAACTTCAATGTAAACATGCCTCTTTTAAAGCGTGACCATGCCATTCCGGCTCACAGTTCAATCCCAATATCATAACAGCAAACGATTTTATGTCCTTGTCTGAGAAATGAGGCAAAAGTTACGTCATTAACAAGTACAGTGTATTTAAAGAATATCGCTTAAATATCGAGAGCTGGACATTGATCGGACTGGGCAGTTACATAGAGCTGACATTATTGAAAACGACCAACTGTATCCCTTAAATACAGCTGGGCATTTTGTACGCTGCTCCCCTAACTAACCGAGTGAATTTAGAAAAGTTATGTCCTTCGGTTTGTTTAGAACCTTGCATTTCAGCCATACTCACAATTTTAACATAACTGAAAATCATTACGAAGTGGTATAATGTTTTTTTGCATATAAAAGAAGAGATAATTAATATTTCCTCGCACAGTTAAATGTTTCAATAAAAGATAATACTTATTGCTGATAAGAAAATTTGAGAACGAAATGCTAAGAACTACAAAATAAAAATAGGCTTCAAAATGTTTTAAACGCAAAAGGGAAAATACTCCATTCTGATCTATTTTTGACAATAGCAAAACGGTACAGTGACGAGCTTCCTCATTTTGCACGTGCAGTGTTCAGGCCAATAGTTTCACCGTGAGAAAAATCACTTTACCGGTGTTCAGTATCACAAACTAAAAATTCACTCAGTGTGGTCATAAGGTAAGTTAATTACCCGCTTCGCGACAGGTGGGCATGACATTTTCCTGAACTGTCCCGCCAAAAGCATGCACCTCGAGCCCTTCGGGCTCTCGGTGCATGCTTTCGGCTGGATAGGCCAGGAAAATATCATACTCAGTATTTACTCACCTGTCGCTCAGCGGGTAATTACTACTCACCTCACCTCACCTCACCTCACCTCTCCTAACCTCACCTCTCCTTACCTCACCTCACCTCACCTTACTTCACCTCACTTCACCCCACCTCACCTTACTTAGCGGGCCTTCAGTTTCACAGTTGCTTTTGAGCACATGCAGCTTTGGAACGAATATTATTGATTCCCCACATCGTACTGAATAAAAATAATGCTTTGCCTGCTAATATGATTCAAGTAGACCAAGGTGTCATTTACTGACCACCGAATGTGAACTGAACATTGGTAAATAGTCTACATACAAAATTTGTTTATATGAGGATCGGTCAAAAAGATATGTCACTCCCTTTATTTCCCAATATCTTTCATTGGAAATTACTTCTGAAATGCCATTTTTCTGACATGCGGTAAGGCCGAAAAAAGCTCTGATTCCGCTAACCCGACCGAGCCTGATTTTTGTGCCG
Source organism: Rugalucina vietnamica (assembly GCA_964017185.1). NCBI lineage: Eukaryota > Metazoa > Mollusca > Bivalvia > Lucinida > Lucinidae > Rugalucina > Rugalucina vietnamica. The sequence continues at coordinate 10,280,877 of OZ024884.1, read as the reverse complement.
ACCCTTGCAGTGTTTATTGCTATTTTGAAAGAAAATAAAAATATTTTCATCCCGACCGACCCTTGAAATTTTCAGGTAAATGAACATACATGTATGACTTGAATATGTCAAGACTGCAACAATACTATTTATAGTATATACTTTATTTAACCTTCGTTGTGTTTTAAACTTCAATGTCTGTCATTATCTAGTATTTGAGATGAACTGAGTTGCATGTTATCAAATTTACCTGTTTTCAACAAATAAAGATTAGAGAAAAAATAAAAATATTTGCCTACCTACCGACCCTGATTATTTTCTGCATGTAAGCGGAGACACGGCTATTTTTTACGCCTAAAACATTTGCATGGCTCTTCGTGAATAAAATGAAATATATCAATCTTAAAGACGTGACTCTCTCATACTGACATATACTCCTCAAAAAAATGTAAGGGCCAGAAATGTAATTTTGCAGATTAATATGTGAATGTCGAATAATTTATTTTATTCTATGATGTACATGTATAATAAATGTTTAATGGGCACCCAAACCATTAATTAAAAAAAACTGAAAATCAATCGACATTCACTACCCTCACAGTTTGCTATTTTAAACATGGTGGGTGGGGTAGTAAATCCAACAAAAGACCTTGGTTTAACAAGACTAAGATCGTAAACACCAACCCAGTAACGAGCATAGAAAGCATCAAGCTGTTTAATCTTCATGCAGTGTGACAGGGAGTTTCAAAATCCGCAAGACGAACCCAAGAAACCAACTTAACATGTCAATTCCAAGACTTTCTCGCGTTCCAGTCGATTGATTTAAAGCTTTTTCATGGTTAATTGGTTAGGGTACCCATTGAAAATTTATGAATCATCATAAAATAAAATAAATTATTTGACATACACAAAATCTGCAAAATTGAATTTCTGGTCCTAAGATTATTTTGAGGAGTGTAGTTTAAAGAAATCTATGCAGTACTTTACAGAAAAAAAACGACATTATATATAATCAGTGCCAAATATGTTTCAAACATAGTTTAATACATCCCGCAAACATCGATTTTTCAACTGAATTCGATTGATTCATTACACATCGAAATGTTGAAATTGGCTTGTCGCCCATACTTTCACATTGCAGTTTAAATTCAAAGGGCACCTATTGACATCTACAAGTAGACGAGGGAGCTGAAAACATAGCTACATTAAACTAAGAGCTTAGAAAAATACTGGCCTGGGCTCGTCTTATTTAATGCTCTTAAAACTGAAGTTATGAACATGACTAAAAATCGAATAAGTCTGCATGATTCAAAAAAGGTTCATCATTATCAATTATTTTTGTAAATGTTAATTTGCAGTTTTGCACCCACATATTGGTCAGATTCGGTCAAATCGCTCTAAAGGTATTGAGAATGGTCTCTTGCTAATATTTGCCCCCTGTTTAAGAAGGGCGACAGGTCACTTGCCCGCAATTACCACCCTGTTTCTTTGACATGCATTCCTTGTAAGCTTCTTGAGCATATTGTATGCTCTAATATTATGGCCCATCTTGATGGACATGAACTCCTGTCGGACAGGCAACACGCATTTAGGAAATGGCATAGCTGTGAAACTCAGTTGACTACAGTGATCAATGACTGGGCCAAAATCTTAGACAAAAAAGGCCAGGTCGACACTTTTATACTCGATTTTGAAAAGGCTTTCGATACTCCTCCCCATGAACTCCTTTTAAAAAAGCAAATTGTCCAGCTATGGAATAGGTGGAACAACACTGAATTGGATAAATGCTTTCCTTTGTTTCAGACAACAAAGGGTAGTGGTTAATGGTATTAAATCGGAATGCGGTCCAGTTGTGTCGGGTGTCCCTCAGGGCACCGTTCTCGGCCCCTTGCTATTTTCCTTGTACAGGCCACCTCCGCTATCTCGAAATCAAGGGGAATGGAGAAACCACTTCGAGTTTTCCGAAGTTCGAGATAAGCAAATTGTGACGTGGCCTTTAAATAACAAAGTCTGAGCTACTCAATTTTGATACTTATTTTGAGACAATTTTGACAGATAAAGAATGTTTCAGATAGGTAACATCAAACGCCGCCGCTTAACAGTGTTCAAACAATTAAATTTCCAAGGCTTAAAAGTCTAATCGAGCGTACCTGCAATGTTACGGTTAAAGGTCAATTGATTAACACAAAGCGGCTGACCAAATCAATTAACCCCATTGTTGTAAGTATCAGACACCTAGTGGAACAGTGAAAATAAAACTAAAATTTTATTGATAAATGACAAATTTCAGTGACTTAAATCCATTGAAGGTAAATTTGCCTTTTTATATATTTTTCTGACTTTGAATCAATTTGCTGATGTGGAAAAAGCAGTTCCAAAAATTGACTAAAATGATCATTGTCTTTTGATTTTCTACATCTTCCTTTTTCTTCTTTTTTGCCAATCATAAAGTCTGACCGATACTTTTTGACTTCGAAGTTTGACACAGGAAGGGTGTATCTGTGGGGAGCAAATTATCACTTCGACACAGCCGAGTTTTCATCATAACCAAGTTCGACACAAGAAAGGTTGAAATACAATAACATATAGGGAGAAATGCTCGGGAGTGAGAGATCACTTCGACATAAGTGGGGTTTTCGAGACAACCGAGTTTGAGATAGCGCAGGTGGCCTGTATATTAATGACATCTCAGTAGACATCGAGTCTGAAATAAGACTCTTCGCTGATGATTGTGTTTGCTATCGTGAAATCAAGAATGAAGAGGATACATTGAAACTTCAAAGAGACATTGATCGCTTAGGCAGTTGGGCTAGAAAATGGGGAATGAGATTTCAGCCCGTCAAATGCAACATGATGCAGCTGACAAATAAACGGTCTAGTAAGATACAGGCTAACTACACCCTTGAGGGCACTTTACTGGAAAACGTTGAAAGCATAAAATACCTGGGTGTAACTATCACAAATAATCTGAAATTGAATACTCATATTTCCAATGTTTGTACAAAGGCTAACAGAACTCTCGGATTCTTGAGGAGAAATTTGTATTCTTGCCCCCCAGATGTGAAAGAAGCAGCTTATAAAGGACTGGTGCGGCCGGTCTTGGAATATGGAAGCTCAGTTTGGGACCCTCACACTCATGGCCTCCAGGAAGAACTGGAAAGGGTCCAAAATCGTGCGGCAAGGTTTGTGACGGGAAATTATGTTTTTGAAACTGGGAGCATGACTGGCATTTTAGGTCAACTGAAATGGGAATCTCTTAAGAAAAGGAGGAAGGATAGTAGACTTATATTGCTATACAAAGGTCTAAAGGGTAAAGCCAGAATACCCACAGATGACCTTATCCCAAAGAATAGGCGTTGTAGAAATCAACACTCTTTGGCTTTTCAGATACCTTCAGCTAGAAAAGAAGCATACAAAAGTAGTAGTTTCTTTCCACAGACTATCAGGGACTGGAATGACCTCCCTGATTCACTTGTCTCCTCTGCTGAAATGTCTGATGACTGTGTGTCCAAGTTCGCTTCACTCGTGCGTTCAAGGGACTAATTTCTCCTCCGTCCGAACCCCCTGGTGAAATAATGTCATTTGGCGTGTCACCAGTAAACTATTCAGATTCAGGGTTTGAGTTAAGACATGATGTTGAATTGGACTGAAAGTAGGCATTTGCAAAAATAATATGTTTGCTTTACTAACAACCGCACTTAACAACCGCACTTAAAGGCCCGCTTAGACCACAACGTATTAGCCAATAAATGAGCAGCGTATGTAAACAATATCCAGTACGTTGATGTACGTTGTAATACGCTGTTCATGCTATGTTAAAACCTCATACAAAACGTACGCTTAGCGCGCGGAACGTATGTCTAACGCTCGAGTAGCTTATACTTAACGTATCCCTGGCGTACCATGACTTATAACAGCGTATGACAGCGTACGCCCAGTGTTAGCATAGAGTTCGTGACTTATAAGGAGCGTATGTAAAACGCTCGTCTTACGAATTCCAAGCGTACATGTATGCACAGCGTGCTTCTAACGAACTTGATGTTCGTCTAAAAGGTGTCAAACATATATCCAGTAAAAGTGAAAAATAAATAAATAAATAAATAAAAGGAAATAAAAATGAGTAAAGAAATGTACACACCTGAATCTTAGGGTGCATTTTGTGGGGTTCTTATATCGTATATCAGAAGAATCATTTCCTAGAATTATGGGTCAGTTAACAAAATTTCCAAAATCATCAATAATTACAAATAATTATAGATTGGAGTTGTAAACTTGCATATTCATATAATACATAAACTATACTTAATTGTGCATTAGATCATCGTATTCGCTGAGTATTTTAGTGACTCAGCTACCATGCATACCAGAATCGAAACAAACAAATTATACCAATGCCAGTAATTTTGTTTGTCATGAATAATTGAAATACATATACAGTCAGACATAAGTTAAGCATCACTCTAACATTTTTCTAAATGTATTTTTCATTAAAAAAACTTCAAAACCACAACAAATTAATAAGGGTCTTTAACTCACGTCTATCCCTGACTGTTAAGGTCTGGCCGAATGGCTTTTTACCATGTCGCTCAAGTTATATGGTGTACTAAATACACCTACCCCTATTTTGGGGGGTTGCCATTAAAGTTGCATTAATGTCCCCTATATGATCGCAAATGGGTTTCTATAGGCATGGAAAGAAAGTAGTACCATGTTGTAAAAATGTCCCCAAAAAAGTTTTCGTCTACCAAAGGTTTAATGGCAGTTACATGCTGATTCAGGCAAACTTATTTCCTTGTTTATTAGCACGACGTTTTCACTATGTAACATGCCATTCTTTGAACGCCCATAACTGTTGATGTTTTAGAGATATTTATCTGAAATTTTCAGACTGATTATGGTTTTGAAATTGTAACAAAATGGCATTATCTTTTTACGCTGTTTGGCGGTTTACAAAATGCGCATTTTTCTGGCGGCCATCTTGGATTTATGCAAATTGCAAGAATTGTCCAAAGTTGACAGCCTGTCATTCAAGCCAGATTGGTTCTGTGACACCCGTAAAGGACAGAGAAACAAAGAACTCCATAGCTATAAACATTTCGAGGACAAAGTTAAAGTCTTTTAGCAGCGTCATATGGACTAGGAAACAGCGATTTTTGGCTATGTGGGGGTGTGTCTGCTTAAACAACGTCTACATGTTTACCCTAAGAACAACCTCCTCCGCGTTTGCTTTAATTTATTACCAATATAACAAATATCACAAATATTAAAAGAAAATATTTCTGTATTGAAGGTTTTACTGATTATTTCGGAAAATATTCAAGTGATGCTTAACTTTTGTCCGACTGTATATTATCTTGGGTAACTTCTTTAAGATTCACGTCTGTTTGTTTCGATCTTTAACACTCCCCACAGCTAAGGAAGTCTCCCATAACAATATCTCAACTATTTTGTATTTCTAGAAAATGTAATCATTCGACATACTGAAACAAGTCAGCATATTGTGGAGTCTTCCTGCTTAGATTTTCGGTCCGCCTAATCTACGGCCGTACCTGCCAAAATCCGGAGTGAACATAGGTTACCTGAGTTATTATCGGTTTATTACCCTAACGGTCATCCGCGCATTTGAAACCTCGATTTTGATATTCAATTCGGTCATAAGCATATTTTGGAAAGGTGACTTTAATTTACAACACTTGTTTGACTTATAAATGTTCTCTGGACAAGCGATAATATAACAGTGAATACGATTTCCAGGTAGGCTTTGGCCAATGACAACGTAAGCAAACGTGTGAGTTACTCACAGGTAACGTTCATGAACTTATGTATAACTTATTCTTTGCGTACGCTTAACTTATGACTAACGTATTATCAGTACATCGTCATACACTGGAAATTTTAACTCTGTACTTATTTGACGTCATACACTGGAAATTTTAAGCACGCACAAAATTTCTGGCATACGTGTACGACGTACGACAACGTATGCCAGCGTATATAGTAGCGTACCCGTAACTTATGCAAAACTTATGCCGAACGTATGCAACGTACACCAACGTATGGACACCATTTCTCATATCCTGGCATACGTTGGCGCTATACGCTGTGGTGTGAGCACCCCTTTTCACAAACATCCATTTACGAAATCAAAACATTCTGAATAATTTGGAAATGTAAAACTGAAAAATGAAATTCAAGAGAATAATTCCGAATTTAACGAGTTTACAGAATTTCTAAATGTTAATCTGCAACAAACGTCGACACTGACTGAATTTTGTCAGGTACTCACATTTAAGCATGATCATATAAACGTCTAATGTACAAATAGCAGGCTGTGGTAATCTCTCTCCTTTCTCCAGTAAATCTGGAACATCTCTCATTCTGACGTGTTCGTAAGGTCGAGTTCCATATGAAAGTAGTTCCCAGACAGTCACACCTACAATGGGATTGTTACTCATCAGGATAACATTACGTGAAATGTATACCCCCTTGAACCCCATTATAGTAATACTGGGTTTAAGAGGGGTGTACCTATTTTGTTCTAATTTTTATCCAAAACATAGACTGTGGGTACTCGTAAGAACCATCTCTAACTGAAAATGTTTTACAACTTGGGAAAAATCTATTTATTGAATGGGCGTGTTCTCGTAATAAGAAAACAAAATACCACAGTCTTTCGTCATTTCAGCTGACTGTCATTTCAATATTCAGTTTATTGTAAAATGACATGCAATATCATTCTATCCATAACAATGAAAACTAATGCAGGCTATGCCTGCTTTGCTTTCATTCGGGAGTGACTTTGGTCCATCAAACAGTTATGTTATGAAAACTGCGTATCATGTGGTACAGCCCAAAAACTAATTTAAGGAGTATCAATGTACATTAACATTGTACATGTACATAAAAAGATAAACTTGTTTCCTTCCTTAGGGAATTTTACTTTCAAGAAATATTTTTGTTTTGCTTGTTTGTAATGAGGTTTATTATCAAAGTCATGTTTTCATTTATGTTAGGACGGAGTCAACTCTTCCTGGGCATCGATCAGTACTCTGGGAACATAATGTGCCTTGCTCAAGGACATAACACGTTGCCCCTTGTAGGAATTGAAACCATGATCTCTCAATCTGGAGTCTGATCCTCTACCTGGCCACCGTGTCCCCTTAAAATTTACTTAAGAATATTACTGCTGGCATAATTCTATTGACACTTACCATAACTCCATACATCACTCTTATGTGTAAATATTCTATCACTAAAACATTCAAGAGCTACCCATTTGATGGGTATCTTTTCTTCAGGAGCGTGGTATTCGTCTTCGTTATAATCTAACAGTTTCGCCAGTCCGAAGTCGGTGATCTGGACTTTGTCTGCGCTCTGAACCAAAACGTTACGTGCAGCCAAGTCACGGTGAACAATACCACGCTGTTCTAAATAAGCCATACCCTGAAGACGAGAATCATGTTTTGTATAAAAGAGCCATGTGGTGAATAAACGTGTTCAATGCAGACTGGTCCTTAATTGTAACACATAACTTCACGTATATTTCCAACGATAGCCTTATGTTTGCATATCCCGCCTTGTGGCTATCAGCACAGGCTGGCTGATATCCGGAAATCATAGCATGTATTTTGAATGGACAGGCGTTGTTGCGCCACGGAATGACGTTACGTCGTTTTATAGTAACATTTTCATTTTGAATGTAAAAATATCATTTTAAAATGATATGAAATTTGACATAGCCTTCCGGGCGAGCTCGCCAATAATATTTGATCATATAATCTATTGTCAGAATCTATGATTTTCTGATCATCACCTCAGGTAGGCATTATCTATTTAAATTTTAACTTTTTAATTAATACCAAGTAATAAGTTACAGTCACAGTAGACAAAGTTTATTGATTTTCACTTGTTATATATGATAAGAGCCGAAAAGTCAAAGGCGGAACAGACACGGTGATAAGGCCAATAGAAATCGCGATTAGAAATGTGACGTCATTAACGGTTACGTAGAAATGGTAGAAATGTCAAAAATATAAACAGAAACGATACATGGAAAAGGCAAAAAGACAGTGCTTCACATTTGGTCACATTTGTCAATTGATACCAGTTGATGTTGAGGGGACTAAATCTCTTAGCACTTTTTGATAAGTTCATCTTCTATAGATCTAGATAATATTTCAGTGTGATAGCAATCTCCGATCGGTACCTTAAGGCCTGGAAAGATCAATTTTTGAAACCTTGCAAACAGGTAGCTTTTGTGGTTATTATTATATGTTTTTGACAAAAGTGGAGAAAAACAAAATAACACATTTTATCGAAATTAGGGGCCTAACGGAATCTTTATTTTGGGCACATTTACATAAGGTAACGATCTGTGATTGCTATATGTACCATAATGAAATTTGAGTTACACATGGTCACAGTAGGCGGAACGGAAGTGAACGGACAACTGCTATTGACCTGAAAATCACGTCTCTTGCGATCATGTATTACTAATTGGAAAATCAATGATTTGTTTACATTTGGTAAAACGTTCTCTCAAACACACCCAAAAGCAGACAGACCCGTTAAATTTGTTCGGGGGGGGGGGGGGTAACTACCTTTATATGACGCAGTAGGGATGTGCCGCCCGAATAACCCCCTTTTTCAGCCTCGCCAGATATATGAATGGGTTACCTTTTTCAAGTCAAAATATATGAATGACCCCATTTTTCCATAATTAGTCTACGAATGACCGAATTTTTCGGACATCCATGTTTAAGAGCACTTTTTTGCTGACATACACAGCTCAGAAAGTCGAAATATATGTATATAATGGTGTATAGGTCAAAGTTTGTACAATCAAATATATAAATAGGTCACTTTTTTCGAAGGCATAATATATGAATGGGTTCCTTTTTTCGATTACCAGGTATATGAATGGGGTATGTTTTAAAGTATCGGGCGGCACGTCCGTACCAAAATTACCTCAGAGTTGCCCCCCCCCCCCCCGAAAATTTGTTTTAGGTAAGTTATATATACTTATATGGGCATATCTTATTTAAAACGCTAGGTTCATCATCTGATTATAAACCTTGCGCATAAAAGACCATGAACTACCTTCTTTTTCATCAATTTGAAATTTCGTGAGACGCATCTGCGTTGTTTTTGAATATAGAAGCCAGGTGCGTTGTAAATGAAATTCTTGAACATTTTTCCTTAAAGGTTGTAACATTATTTGGGTGCTTGTCTTTCGGCTTTTCTTGACAGAAGAAAAGCTTCGATCGTGTATTTCATCGAGATAAAAGGCAATTCACCTACAAAATACCGTTACCTGAAAAGCTAAATTTGGGTCTATTTTTTCATTTCGAAATAAATTAACTTAAATTTAGTACTGTTGTAAAGAGGAGTGGATTGGGGGTACTTTATATGTCAATTTTTTTATAATCGTTGAGCAATGGTAAAACAATTAGAAAGTAGGTATCGACCTTTTTCAGCGGTCAAATATCCGCCATTTTATACGCTAGCCTGTGCGCCCTGATATGGATGCATGTGCGTTTTAGATGTTGCCTATGCATTTACATTGACCAGTGTGTCCCTAGAGTCCCACAGGGAGCGGTCCTCCTTAACGTTCTTCTACCAGATCCACTCCGGTACAGTGTCTATTGATAACAGACACATGTGTCATCACTATATCACTATTTGTAGATTTGTAAAAATAAGTTCATAACTTATGCCAGTAAATACCTAATCTAAACATGGGCTTACCCTAGCAATCTGTGTACACCAGCTCAGCAGTGCTTTGGACCCTATATTATCTTTATGCTTCTTTATATAATCCAACAAACAACCGTGCGGCATTAGCTGCGTAATGAGCATCATCTGTGAGGCCATACACACTGCCAGGATACGGATACAGTACGGGTTGTCGACTGACGCCATCACGCGAGCTTCTTCTAGTATTTCTTGGTTCTGACTGGATGAGGCTCCTTCCTTAAGGACTTTTATGGCGACAGGAATTTTCACATTTTCACCTTCGGGAATCCAGAAGCCCTAAAACAAATTTTTAGAAACTTATTTTACATTAGCATTTTACTAAATTACTGTGAGAAAAATGGAATTTTGGAATAAAAATAAAAAAAAATGTTCTAGAACAAACACTGAAAGAAAGTTATAAGAGGCCCCATGATATGCCTCCCTCATAAAGTATAAAAAACGATCAAAATGTCTAGCAGAGGATCTGTGGGTTGCGGATTACTATCAGTAATTAAGTAAGATTAAAGGTAGGGGTCATTTACAAAATTCACAAACCTAATCTTTAGAGTTAATGATGTAAACTGTCCCAGGAATGAAATCGCACGATTAGCTTAGAGATACACCACAAAGAAATGGATAAGAGTCCTCAATAGCGGGTGTGGCCACACCATGCTCGCCCAGTTCAACCACAGACTATCCACAAACTGGAAACTGCTCTCAGGCGGGAATGGGCAGGCATTCCTCAGAACACTGTTCGCCAGTACGTTTTGTCAATGTGACGACGTTGTGTAGCTGTAACTGGTGCGTTTAGGTGACAACACCCGCTATTGAGGACTATATCCATTTCTCTGTGGTGTATCTCTAAGCTAATCGTGCGATTTCATTCCTGGGACAGTTTATATCATTAGCTCTAAAGATAAGGTTTGTGAATTTTGTAAACGACCCCTACCTTTAATCTTACTTAATTACTGATAGTCGTTTCATTGAAAAAATTAAATGTTCGCATGAAATGGTAGAAAAATGAATTGTCTTGAATGTGGTATAAACATGATTTTCATTGTGCACTTGTTTTATGGATTTTTACCCCCACAGTAAGTGTCGGGTTTCTTTTGTCGGTCAGTATATATAGTAAATACTTTGCAAACAGTAAAAGATAAATAAACAAGTAATTAATCACATAACGTCGCTGTTTTCCAGTGGAAAACGTCATGTCATAAAAAGTGTTATGATCACATGTGAATTATCACGTTTACGAGAATACGTAGCCTCATTGACGACGTCCGTAACAACAATGCATTTTTATTGAAAACTATCCAGTTTTAAGGCGATAAAATCCTATTTTAAAAGTCATATGATAAAACGAATCTTACACTCATGGTAATTTCATATGAAATTTATTAAACGCGCTAAAGGCTAGACATGTATATACTGCAGCTATGATATGCGAATTTATCCTATAAATATCATATCAAATAATAAATAAACAATAAATTGATAAAAGTAAATGCTTGGCAGTGAGATATTGATTTTTGAGAGACGTGGCAATAAGATGTGTTAATATTCAGTGCGTTTATCAATCATCAGCTGAAATACATTTTTGTAAGGCAAAACTTATGTTAGTTTCAAACAGGGTTATGGATAAATCATAACAATAGAGTCTCCAAGTACTGACTCCTATGGACATGTGTATTTTCCATTGGACGATTTGTAAGTTTGTATCTTGAAGAATATTAGTCTAAAACTTTCATTACCTTGAACACAGTCCCGAAAGCTCCGGAACCAATTATCCCACCTCGCCTCATCTCAGATTCCTTGATCAAACGCAGCTTGGAAACATCTGGTTTAGCATTGGTCGGCATGAGAGGCTGTAAGATGATATTTTATACGTGCAGCCTAATCCCTGTATTCGGTTGCCGCGTTAGGTTGCACGGTTTAGATATTTCAGAAACCACATTTTTCAAAATCTCACTTTTCTGAAATATCTTAAGAAAAATACCGCCATTTTGTAATGAAATAGTCGTAAAAAGTGGCGCAAAAATTTTGCAAATCGGTTAACAACTTACAAAATTTTATGACCGAAATTGATTTTGAATAGGGCTTTTTCCAACGTGTAAATGTCGACATGGGAAATAACTATCATTTTACCCGAACACAAATCTTAATTGATTATTGTGCATGTTAAATGAAAGAAAACACATTAAAATTGTATACGACGCTGAGCATCTAACTCTTAAAATGATTTCACAGGTTTGCTAGATTTTCAATTTTAAGGTGTTTAGATTACCTCCCTTGCACATGCAAAAGGACTATTCATAATAATTTTGGGCATATTGTTATTAACATTTTTTTTTTAATTTTCATGACACGTTTTAAGACTTTTGGGTTGCAAAAGAATTACATCGTCCTATTTTTCTTGAGGTGTTTCAGAAATATGGGATTTTGAAAAAGGCAGTTTCTGAAAGATGGTGTATGGACAGTATGCTCAGAAACAGCTTCAGCAGAGTTGAATGGTTCTGGATCCACTTTTTTTAAGATGTCGTTCTTATAATCCAAACAGCATTGCACACAAACATATTTCAAAATTTGTTTGTAGACAAATAGTGAACCTATTACATAAACTGTCGGAAATGAATGATAACTAAGTACCTCCTCCTCTAAATTTCCGGTCATCTTGGCTGTAAATTTTGCTGTGTTTTCCTTCGCCTTGGCCCGTCTCTGCCAGTAATACCCAAACAGAGCTAACAATGACCCCAGTAAGACTACGCCTAAAACTGCGGGTATTATAATTGTTAGAAGCTTTTTTGTCTCTTCCCTGCAAAAATAAAGAGACAGGAACCGGTTGTCCAAAAATATCGTTAAAATTAACACTATCGTTAGGCTAACGATTCGTTAAAAGGTTAACATATCATCAACGAAATTGGTTAATAGTGTTGTTAGAAAGTTTTAAATGCAGTCTTCAACTAACGAATGCGTTACAATTAACAAGATGATTTACAAAGAAATTCCAATGAAGTTTAGCTACAGCGCCGTACCCAGTTTTGCTAGTACCAAGTTGGGCAAGCGATACTTTCAATCGCAGACATGCTTTTCCTTCCGAAAAGAAAAAATAAGTTTCTGGTTGATTATACTCCCTTTTATTCCTCTTTCGATTAGCGATGACGTATTTCCAAAATATAGCAACGTCTAAAGGTTATCCGCAACACAATAGGTTGACATCAAATGCACAAATCTATTTAAGGGGTCTCGATACTAATTTGTGGTGATAAATAAACCTATAATTTTTAAACATCTTGAAATAAAGATGGAAAGATACTAAAAACAAATAATATGTGGGGGTATCCATGCTTTTTTTAAAAAGTTATCCATTTTCAAAATTGATTGAATAAAATTGACTTTTTGAAATATTTGAAATTCCATTTTTCTCGGAATAGACCTAAAATATGTCAACGGAACGTGTTTGAGACTGTTAAATATATATAGACAAGATACTTGCCAATTAACAAAATTGTAAGGTAAAAATGAATATATGCATTCTAGGGCTAAAATACATTTTGTAGAAAATATTTTTTTTTTCCAATATATACAATACATACTAAGAACAAACAATTTTGAAATAGGATAAGGACAAATGCAGAATTTAGTCAATTTTAGCAGTTACTTATTGCTATCCACATGGCCAAATTTCCACATAGTAATATAAAAAAACACTTGAGTTTGCCGTTTTAAAGGTCATTTAGTCTGAAAATGTCACTCCAATAAGCAGATCAATCAGTCCAGATGTCTTTGTGGACAATATGAAAAGAAACCCAGAACTTCAGACAACACATGGTCTTTTTGTGTAATGCAAATGCTAAAACGGCATACTTGAGAGAATGGGACTGTAATACATTTTCGCTGTCCTAGTAGAAAAGGTAATTTCGCTGTCCTAGTAAAAGTTGTTTTATTATTTATAATAATAATGGCTGTATTTCTGGGGTCTTTGGTTAACTTAATTACATCAACAGTGTTTTTTACAAGTGTTCAGTCGACCGTTGATCACTATGTTTCTTTTGTTTCTTTTTTTTTATTTAATTTTCTTTCTTTATAAAATCGTAGCGCTGGATTTATAGTTACGCTTTGCATAGCCTACCCTCAGTAGTCCTGCAACATTCGATGTGAACGTTTTTGTTTATTTATTTACCCTTATCCCTTCTTTCTGAGTTTTATTTGTCGGTATTTTAATCAAACTGCATCAAATTTCAGTTAAACATGTGTTCGCCTACAATTTGATTTTTATCTATATTTGTTTATCTCATAAATCGAGGACGGCCTGCCGTCATACCTTCCATTTTCCTTTACACATGTTGTGATCTGACGAAGCCGAAAGGCGAATGCTAGCTCAGGTACAAATAACATTTTTCCATCAATAATGATAAAATCTCCACGCATAATATATAGTGTATATAATACATAGTAAACAGTTCTTTAGAATGCATTATGTTTTTATTTCACGTGGCTTGCTGTTTTAGAGCTACATGTATGTTCTAAACAATGTTTTAATAATTTGACCCGGTTAAGGCAAGTGTCTTTGATTAAGACTTCCTTCGTGTAAAGTTTTGAAAATGATGAATATTCATCTGGCTATCGCCGCCGGTTTATAAAGGGTTACTGACGTGGGTTCAGTACCCGATTTTGCTCAATATGGCCCATACTAACTCCTTTTGAACCTTTTCACTGCTTCCAAAGGATCAAACTTTTATATTTCATTCATGATGAATATCAGTTTTCGTACATGCTAATTGCACAAGTTCATATTTTTTTCTTACTTAAAATTGGTATTTAAAAATGAGAATTGTCTTATATTTTTAGCTCACCTGGGCCGTAAGGCTCACAAGGTGAGCTAATAGGATGGCCATGATCCGGCATCCGTCCGTCGTCCGTCGTCGTCGTCGTCCACCATTTTCAAAGATCTTGTCCTCTAAAACCGCTTGGCCAATCAAAGCCAAATGAAGCATCTATAGCAAGGGGGAACCAATGTGTATATAAATAATCCAGGTCACATGACCAAGATGCCGCCATGCCTATATATGGTAAAAACCTTTAAACATCTTCTTCTCCAGAACCCAAAGGCCTAGGATCTTGAAACTTGGCATGTAGCATAAGGGACTCAATGTCCACAATGTATATATAAATCATGACCCTGTGATGACCTTGGCCTATTTTACGGCAAGGTCAACACAGGTTGCCAATGCATATGAATGGGGAAAACTTTTAAAATGTCATTTAAAGTGAAAGTCTTGCAGGAAATGGGCAGTAGGACTGAATATTAATGATTCTGAAAAGATGGACACAAGGGGCTCATATGCCCCCACCCCGGGGGCAATATACATGTATATCTCCATAATATTCAAACAACTTCTCCTCTGCAACCGCTTGGCCAATCAAAGCGAAATTTTATGTGAAGCATTTATAGGATGGGGTAACCAATGTGTATATAAATAATTAAGGTCACATGACCAAGATGGCCGCCATGCCCGTATAAGGTAAAAACCCCTAAAAATCTTCTTTTCCGGAACCGGTTGACTGATTTCAACGAAACTTGGCATGAAGTATTGATGACTCAAGTACTACAATGTATATATAAATGATGACCCTGTGATGACCTTGACCTATTTTACGGCAAGGTCAACATAGGTCGCCAATGTATTTGAATGGGGAAAACTTTTGAAATGTCATTTAAAGTGAAAGTCTTGCAGGAAATGCACAGAAGGACTGAATATTAATGATTCTGAAAAAGATTGGTCCCCAGCAGCTCATATGTTCCCACCCTGTGGCAGTATGCATGTATATTTCCATAATATTCAAACATCTTCTCCTCTGAAACCACTTGGCCAATCAAAGCGAAATTTCATGTGAAGCATCTATAGGATGGGGTAACCAATGTATATATAAATAATCCAGGTCACATGACCAAAATGGCCGCCATGCCCATATATGGTTAAAACCCTTCAAAAATCTTCTTCTCCGGAACCGGTGGACCGATTTCTAAGAAACCTGGCATGAAGCATCGATGGCTAAAGTACTACAATGTATATATAAATCATGACCCTGTGGTGACCTTGGCTTATTTGACGACAAGGTCAACATAGGTTTCTAATGCATTTGAATGGGAAAAACTGTTAACATGTCATTTGAAGGAAATAAATAAAATATTAATTGGCAAATGGACAGAATATTGATTATTCTGAAAACAAATGGCCCAAGGGCTTCATCTGCCCCTGCACTGGGGCTAAATACCATAATATTCAAACATGTTTATTTGCATATGTAGCAGATCTTAGGTGAGCGTTTACAGAACCATTGGTCCTCTGGTTAAATTCAAGCCCATAAACCTAGGATTTAAGCTAACAAATAACTTAAAAAAAAGACTCAAGTAATGATCACACCATCAAATAAGCCTAAGATAAAACCTCCAGGGCATAACCACTAGGTCAATTGACCAAATGACTCCTGTCACTAAAAACCGAC
Source organism: Rugalucina vietnamica (assembly GCA_964017185.1). Classification (NCBI taxonomy): domain Eukaryota; kingdom Metazoa; phylum Mollusca; class Bivalvia; order Lucinida; family Lucinidae; genus Rugalucina; species Rugalucina vietnamica. Next base: position 10,264,656 of record OZ024884.1, on the reverse strand, counting down.
ACTGACCAGTAAATGTATGGCGAAACCTAAGACAAACAAATGCACTGCATGTGGCTTATTGTGATTACATGTTACAATATGCAGCTTACTCTTTGTCCTGGATTTTAATGAGAGGCGGAGGGATAGTATGAATCGCGTGTGGTCAATTCCAGCACATGAACACATTCTGAATATCAAATCCACTTACTCTTTCTTCTTCTGGTTAAGAGCCACGACCTGGGGATGGTTCTCATCTGCACATACAGTCACAGTCGGCGGGTCCTTGGTCTCATCTTTAACAATATGTGGTAAATCGTCGGGACATGTCTCGACACATGCAAACTGAAATCAAGCATAAAAAAAAAAAAAAAAAAAAAAAAAAAAAAAAAAAAAAAAAGATTAGAGCCGGAGGTGTTCAGTCCCATCCGTAATCGACCTCATAATTCTACTAAATCCAGGGATGGCAATTTCCGAGGAAATATTAGTATTTACAATTCCAAGATATTTACTACTCATGAAAGTCTACGTATGTTTATAAAGGGAGACTTGTCATTTTTGAGAGAGTGCATTCACTATATATGCCAATGAATGATCAACAATTTTATGTTTCTGTGTTAATAGGAGATTCTTGTCTTATAAGTGCTTTGATTAAGAAACAAAAATTGGTGTGTAATATTTTCCTACAATGATGTATTTGCCTAAAGCAATAAATAGATAGAAATTATGTTAGCTAAATAGATCGGTTCATATAATTAATTTTCACATCAGAATTTTAATTTAATGAAACAGGACTCAAATTCTAAATTTTGTTAAAAGAAACTGTGATCTGTTTCTGCCTGGTCCGAAACTTTGTCTGTAAAAATGAAGCCAGAGGATTCAGTTTGACACTTCTTAAATATATCAGAAGATGGAGAAAACTTTGCAAAATGCATATAATAGTCAGTGCTTAAAGTTACAGTCTGTAGTCACATAGACTACACAAGGTGTTTAATGTGAATTAGATCTTGACGTTAGATTTTACCAATAAAAATGTAGATTTTTATGTTTAAGTAATACTCATGCATCACACATCTCACTACTTTCAGCTTTATGTTATAATTATATTACAATTCTTAATATCATTTAACAGAAGGAGATCACAACTGTTTCAAAAGGTAATTCTGTAAACAAACTTCGTAACAACTGTGTATGTTTTATAAAGTATTTCCCATCTATTTCCCACTTCCCCAATTTTAAGAGTATTTCCCATCCCGGGAAATACCGAGATTTAACATATGGGAATCCCATCTGGTAAATACTTTGCCAACCCTGACTAAATCCCTTTAATTTGACTTTTATTGTGTCTACCAACATATATGGTCAATTCGAGTAGGGAACTAGGTTTAAAACCTCATCCGAAAGCCAGAACCAAATCCACAGGTCCGCAAATAAGGAGAGTGACTAATAATACCCCAACCAAGGGGGAGGGGGCACCAGTGGAACTAACGCAAATCGCGTCAGTGTAAATTTGTTCCTTTATAATTTCTAGACGTTTCACAGCTGAGATGAGCATGAAAAAATGTTTACTTTTACTTTTTTTTATTTGTTATGACTGCAGCTGGTGTTATGCCGTGTGGCCGCCCTAAAAGTCTTCCCGTACATCATCCTTGATCCATAGTGCAGATTCTAATTCCTTTTTGGTCCTTTGAGACCAGCAAGGGTATTCTGAGAAACCATCAAATTATTATCGCTTTAGATTTATTCTCTAACCAATCTTAGATATATTTATCTCCATTTGGATCATACTAGATCCTGATGAAAGTTGCAAAATAACAGTTATTATTTTAACTCAATGTTCCCAAATAAATAGGGTGACTGTAAAGGTTTTTGTAGCCAAAACCGCATTAGGGCCCATCCTCTTTCTCAATAATATGTACGCTGCCCTTATAGGATCTCTATTTTATTTTTATTTGCTAATACTGCAGCTGGTGTTGTGTCGTGTGGCGACCCTAAAATTTTCCCCGTACATCATCCATAAGGCAGATTATATTTCCTTTTGGTCCTTAGTTATCAGAGAGGATATTCTAAGAAATCAGAAAATTATTATCGGTTTAGATTCATTTTCTAACCAATCTTTATAGCTTTTCCTCACTTGGATTATACTAGTCTTTGTATCGACTATCCTGTTGAAAGTTGCAAAAGTACAGTAATTCCCTTAGACTCCATGTCTTCAAATGTATAGGATCACTGAAGAAGTTTAAGTAGCCGAAATCGTGATATGTCCCATCTCCTTTTTCAATAATATGTTCACTGCTCTTATAGGATCTCAGGTTTATTGTTATCCATATTCTCTGAGGATACATGTAGATCTACTCACTTGATGCAATGTGCTGTTTTCATTGCTGAGAACTATCTTATAATTCCGGCAATCCTGACAATGTGTATTATTCGGTCCCGAGCATCCAAGCAAGCACTGGCTGTCGCAATCCTTGCATACTTTGTCGACCAAGTACGTGTAGGACGGGCACGTGTCGAGGCACGTGCTGTAGGAACTACTGTAACGTCGATAGTAGCGACACTCCTGACAATTAACAGTGCCTTTTTCTGTACACTTAAGACAAAGAGGATGACAAGGTTGGCAGACCTGGTACAATAACAATAAATAAATAATTATTTCAAACACATCAGGGGCATGTCTGCATGCATGTGCTGTAGGAAGGACACAACGTAATTATAGTAACACTCCTGAAAGTGCCTTGGTCGTTACACTTAACACTTAAGGGACGATAGGAACACCTAGTTGAAAATATTGAAGCATAAACTTTATTTAATTTACTTCAATTACACAATAACCTTATTGAAAATATTGTAGCATGCAGATTGTGCAGATATTGTCCTAATGTGGCAGTGCCCTAATGGAGCCAAACAAAAACCCATGGAATTTGATATGTGTGTTTGTAAAAAAACTGTGCCCCAAACAAATGTTTGTCCCTAAACTGACACAGTTTCCCCTAAGCTGGCACATTCTATATGATAATTTTATTTTATTGATTTTTGTATCTAAAAATCCTGTTTGCAAAAAGTCAAGAAAATGCTGGTCTGCAAATGCCTGATCCATGCGATGACAAATGCAAAGGTGTCAGCATTACTAAGGTGTAAGATCGTGACCAACATTTTCTCCAGACACAAATACTGGAGGTTGGTAAACTTGAGGATTACAATAACAGATGCACACTTGATTGTGATTGATGTGATATTTTTTCTCCAGTGTAGCTCCTTGGTTACCATTGTTTTGACCTTGATCCATAGCATATTTGTTAAATGGGATGCAGTGTTTTTTTGTCTTGAAAAATTAATGAAGAAGAAGAAATGTCAAAATTCAAAAATGCTGTCAAAATATTATGCGAAGTCAACAAATGTCCATCAGGTCACCTACCTATCAACCCTTATCCAATGGCCAAATATGAAGGTTTTCGAACAAATACATTTGGGACAAAATCTAAAAAAAGGTTCTTAATTCAAAATTAAGATATCTATCGCATTTGAAAGGGTAAGTTGTCATGATTATATATTTCCTGAATATTTGAAGAAATTATCTTCATAAACAGCAAAGATATGAGCGTTGAAAGTTATGTAGTTGCTATAATCTAAACATATATAGCAAATAAATTCTCGAACTTTTATTAGTTTCTTGAAGTTAACCATATATATCACTGGAAAGACTATGCAATAGGCACTAATTCACACACTGTTTGATTAAACGTGCATAACAAAGGACGTACCTGAATTTTAAAATGATAGTATTCCTTACGGCGCAATGGTTTTCATTGCAACATACATGTACATGATACAAATGACCACGTTTCATAAGAAATATATGCATCTTTGATTGTGTTAAAATATTAAAGCAATTTGACATAAATATGACAACATGCCAAATATTTCAAATTTTGATGATTTTAAAATTTTAATAGCATTAAATGTAACCGAATGTCCAAAGACCCCTTTGGTCAGATCTGCGCTCATTTTGAAATATCTTGCACACAAGATTTTCAAATTTTTCAAATTTTGTTTCCAAAGGGGCATTAACGGGGCATAATTTGACATGAGAAAAATATGAGTTTTCTATTTTTCACGAGGAATGTCTATAATGTTAACCCCAACATAAATTGTTCAAAAGTTTTAATTTTCATCTATTCCTCAGTCCCAATCAGTACAAAAAATGAAGACTCTAACTCAAATACTTTTTGAGACAACTTGCACATATAATTTTAAAAATTGCTTTCAAAGGGGCATAATCAAGAAACAGGGCATGACTGAGATGAGGAAAAATATGAATTAACTATTGTTTTTAAAAGGAATGTGTACATAAAATTTCGAAGCTGTAGCATGCCCTAATCAAACGTTACCAGACAGGCAGGCAGACAGACAGACAGACAATCACCCACAGACAAGCCCAAAGCCCATAGGCACTTCCAACTTTTCTAAAGTTGGGACATAAAAATAATGTCAGACAACTCGGACTAAAGACGAATCGGACTCAAAATTACCAGGACGAGTCGGACCCAAACTCATTCGGACCCAAGGCGAATCGGATCCAAACCTTTTGGGACCCAAGACGAATCCGGCACATACTAAGGGACGATGTCATAAATGCATGCATAGCATTGATGTTATAGCAAATAAAGTTTATGCACCAGCCACTTGATTTGTATATCTGTGGGAGGGCGGGGTACAGCTGTACAAAATAGCGTGGATTTTACTTTCTTCTTGAACTGGTGGACTGATTTCAACAATACTTGGCATGTAGCATCCGAGACTAGAGTACTTTGATGTGTACATAATGTGATGACATTGACCTACTTTATGGCAAGGCCAGGTTATGTCATATATGCATTAAACTGTTAAAATGTTTTTGAAAGATATAACAAAATGCAGAAGTGTGTGGCAAAACACCTGGACAGGAAAGAGAGCCAAAGCTACTGAGATTGACAGGTCCTTTGAATAACAGTAAAGGTAGTCTTTGAGCTTGCCTATACTGTTACCGTAAATACTTTCAAAGAAACAATGGACAGTTTAGAAGAAACTAGTATATGGAACTGAACTAGACCATTATAATCATCATCATTATCATTGCAACCACATTCACAATCATCATTATTATCAACAAAATAATTTTCACAATAGAATTCAGTATTTTTTACCTATTTTATGAAGATTCCTCCTCATAACAATCATTCCCTTCGACAGTGTTTATGGTAAGATCAAATACTACATTTACTGTTATGTTTTAAGGACATGTCAATCATCTAACTTGGTGTCTTTGATGTTTGAATTTTTAGTTGGATTTGCCACTTCCCAGTAGGACTGCCTTTGTTTTCTGACCACCTGGTTTGCCACACACTTCTGCATTTTGTAATAAAAACTTCCGGGAAATGGGCAGATGGAAAGAATATTTATGATTCTGAAAAATAAAATTTACCCCAGTGGTTCATCAGTCCCTGCTCCGGGGCTATATACATGTATAAGATCATGATAATTATTTAAACAGGTTTATTGGTATATGTCCCAGGTCTCAGGTGAGCGTCCACTGGCTTTCTCGTTTATAAATCTTATACTTGTGCAATCACCTGTTTCTTGTTCAATGAGTGGTTGGTTTCTGTCTTGTACTGTTGCATAAAGAAGCCATCGGGGCACCATCCCTGGTCTAAAGGGAGACAATGCACGCTGCCATTCTCCAAAGTTCTATTTATAGCCAGTTCACAAGTGTTACAGCCTCCCACTTTGACGGTATTGGAAGGCCCTGTGCAGCTGTTTGAAAGAAAAGAAGAAACGACCTTATATAAAACTAACACATTTGTTTTCATTTTCAGTCAATTCACCGGTTCATCCTACTATATAAAAGAAACAACAGCTAAGGATGAAAAAGAATTGCCATAATCAGGTCCAAAATTTGATGGCTTTTTAGCCCGATCGGGCTTTTACATCCTGTTTCGGGTATAAGAAACTCGAATTTTGTGCTTTTTAACTTATACATGACATATCAACAGGTAGAGGAGATATATTTATTTATAGAGTATCTATACATTTATAGAGAAAACAAATATTCTATAGATTTATAGATCAAACACATAATCTGTCTGCAAAAATTGACTAAGTGAAACTTGCATCCCGATTCCGAGTCCACATTTGTGTCTATTGTCTGTGCTAAGGAATTTCACTTTTCGTTTTTGCTTTGCATTTCTCTTTTGCTACAGAAGCTACATAGAAAACAGTGCATTATTTCTAATTCGGATTAACCTCAACTGGGCATATAATATAGCCCCTTATGAGAAAGAGTTTGAGAAGAAAGTATGAATAGAATATATTCGAAATATCTCCAGAAAACATTAGAAATTTTGTACTGTACTTTCTTTTCTGCATTAAAATTACAATTTTGCGCCTTTTCCTGATCTTTGCCTACTTGTATCTCTTTATGCCTTTTTAGCTCACCTGAGCCGAAGGTTCACAAGGTGAGCTTATATGATTCCCATGTTCCGTCGTCCGTCCGTCGGCGTCCGTCGTCCCCCGTACGTCCGTCCACAATTTCAAAGATATTCTCCTCTGAAACCGCTTGGCCAATCAAATGTAAACTTCATGCAGAGCATTCTTAGGAAGGGGAAACGAAAGTTTATATAAATGATCCAGGTCATATGACCAAGATGGCCGCCATGGCTAGAAATAGCAAAAACCTTTAAAAATCTTCCCCTCCAGAACCAGAAGGCCTATGATTTTGAAACTTAATATGAAGCATCAGAGAGCGGAGCTCTACAAAGTTAATATAAATGATGACCCTGGGATGACCTTGACATATTTTACGGCAATGTCAACTTAGGTCGCCAATGCATTTGATTGGGAAAATTGTTTAAAGGTCATATGGAGGTAAAACATGAATGAAATGTGCAAATGGACTAAAGATTTATGATTCTGAAAAAAAAATTGGACCGCAGGGGCTGGTCTTCCCCCATCCCTGGGCAGGTAAAAGTATATTGCCATAATATCAAAATATCTTCTTCTCTGAAACCACTTGGCCAATCAAAACCAAACTTCATATTGAGCATATATAAATGATCCAGGTCACATGACCAATATGGCCGCCATAGCTAAAAATAGCAAACGCCTTTAAAAATCTTCTCCTGAACCAAAAGACCTATGATTTTGAAACTTCATCATGAAAACATCTTCGTGTGGAACTTAACCCCTGAAAACCTATACTTATATAGTAAAATTGAGGTTTGACGGGGTCAAGAGAACAACATTAATAATTGATGTAATTATATAATTTAAAAGTCGAAAATGTTCATTTCTAACAAAAATCAATATTATATAACACTAATAATAAACCATTATTTTATGATAGGCAAGGTAAATATTTGTAAAATTAAAATTTAGTTCATAATATATATTTAATATGTAATTAAAAAAAATCCCAAAGTAATCATGGAAAAGTTTCTGTAATTGCATGAAGCATCAGGGAGAGGAGCTCTACATTTTATATAAATGATGACCCTGGGATGACCTTGACCTATTTTACGGCAAGGTCAACTTAGGTCGCCCATGCATTTGTTTGGGGAAAGTTGTCAAAATGTCGTTTGAAGGTAAAAACTTGAAGGAAATGGGCAAGTGGACTGAAGATTTATGATTCTGAAACAATTTGGACCGCAGGGCCTCGTCTGCCCAAATCCCGGGGCAGTATACATGTATATTGGCATAATATCAAAAGATCTTCTTCTCTGAAACCACTTGGCCAATCAAAGCCGAACTTCATGTGGAGCATTCTTAGGAACGGGGAACAAAAATTTATATAAATGGTCCAGGTAACATGACCAAGATGACTGCCAGGCTTTAAATAGCAAAAACCTTTAAAACTCCTCTTCTCCTGAACCAGAAGGCCTATGATTTTGACACTTAATATGAAGCATCAGGGAGAGGTGCTCTAAAACGTTTATATAAATGATGATCCTGGGATGACCTTGTCCTATTTTACGGCAAGGCAAACTTAGGTCGCCTGTGTATTTAAATGGGGAAAAGGCGGAAGAAGTCATTAGACATCGGGACGAAACTTTGGATAAATTTAGAAAAAGCAAAGACCATGATTTGTATAAGGAATATTGTAAATTTACGAAAATAGTGCAGAAAGAAACTAGGATTTCTAAAAGAGACTACTTGGCAAATACATTTGGGTAAAATGTCGGAAATTCGAAAAACACTTTGGAATTAGTTGAAAACACTAGGATATAGCTGTAAAAAGAAACAAAATAGCAGTGTCGTGTTGGAAATTGAAGATAAAACTTGCTTTGTCCCCAAAAATGTGACAAATTGTTTCAATAACTTCTTTACAAATGTTGCTTCAAACTTGGCCGATAAATTTCCTTCTAGCTTCAATTTATTTAACCCAGATTCTTCAAGACTTCAGGAATTTTATGTTTGCAAAAACGTTGAACCTGATGAATTCGTGTTGGCCCCAGTAAGTGAAGATTTCATTTACAAGGAGTTGTGCAAATTTAACCCTTCTAAAAGTACGGGAACAGATAATATTCCTGCTAGATTGGAAAAGGACGCAGCTTCAGTGCTCACAAAACCTATTGTGCATATTATTTATCTTTCGACTGATCAGAATTAGGTTCCAAATTGTTTGCAAAATGCACGAGTCGTTCCTTAATTTAAGAAAAACAATTTTCTTATGCAAAAACAATGATGCGGATCAGCTGTGCAGTGTAACTGCACAGCTGATCGGCGCCTTTGTTTTCGCTACAAGAATAGTGATATTCCTCTTCAACGTTTCAAGCTTCTAAAGGTTGTTAAGAAAGTTCGTTCCGCACAAAAATTGGTTTCCTGGTAGCTTGTTCGATTTGTTTGTTCTTGATGATTCATTGACTAGTTAGAGATTCACCACGAGGACCGAAGAACTAACTAAATGTTATGAACCACTGTAGAAGCTGAGGGTGAGGTTACGGCCGTGTAAAATCGATTTAAACCCGCCAGTAACTTTGTGTTACTGATCGTTCCAAGTCGATACTTCTGTGGTGGTTCTTTTTGTTTTATGTCTTGGTGTTTAAAATATTTTTGTGCTGTTGGCGCCTTATGTATGTTTGCAAATTTTTAGTTAAGTTAAGGTAACTAAGTGGCCACCTATTGGGAAAATAGCTCTGCTCATTCGGCTTACGAAATGTTTTCATGGTATAAGTACCTGATTGTTAGTTTGGTTTTTTCCCACCTTGGTTTTTTAGGCAGCCATCCATTCACACATTTGAGGCTTATTTTCACTTTAAATGGCAAAATTGAGTAGAAGCAATTTGGTGATGTAAACATATACATTGATGCATGCCTGAAGCAATAGGGGTGGATGCCATGTCTGGATTTGCCTATTAAGGTCAGAAACTAGGTCAAAGTTCAACAAGTGCAAAAATTATAAAAACTAACCCCAGCTGAAATTACAAGTAAATCCAATGCCAAAGAATGTGGTTTGAATGCTAAAATTTGGTTTATTAACAGTTAGATAGTACATTAAGGGTTTGTATGTGTCAGATAATCAAGCATGTTTGTCTGAACCAAAGTACAGGATGTCAAAAGGTCAGTAAGTGCAATTTATGATTGTTCAGAGAAATATGCAAATGTTTTAATGGAATGTTCAAAATTCTTGGTCTAAGAGCATTTCATGGTTGAATTGCTTTCAATTTATTGAGAAAAAAAAAACACACTATAGAGGCATCATGGAATAGATAGTTCAGTCTCAAGACATGTATATGTAAATTGCATATACCATTTACTTATTTACACATTTGCAAAAAAAGTGAATTTCTTTAATATAGTTCGGCTTGAAACCTAGATGACCCTGTAACATCATTTACAGAATATATTGCACAGACATAACTACATATGAGCATCCTGATATAAAATCCTTAAGCAAGATAAGATGGCCACCAAAATACAAGATGGCCGCCAAGAGTCAAGATTTACGACAAAAAGGGGTTTTGAAAGAAATTCTTACATATACGTGTGTGTGATAAAATGTTAATGGATTTCATTTCAAACAGAAAATATAAAATATAAAGTGTAGATATTTCACCAATATGCAACAAGAGAAAGAAAATCAAAATGGCTGCCAAAATCCAAGATTGCTATCGAAAAGCAGGTAGTGTATTCGAGTAAACAGTTGATGGCTGAGATCCTTTAAGAGCAGTGAACATATGAATGAGACAGGGGATGGGTCCTACCGCGGTTTCGGATACTGAAGCCTCTTCAGTGACATTATAGTTTTGGCAACATGGGGCTATTGAGAATTACTGTTATTGTGCATCCTTCGGCAGTGTAGTCGATACAAAGACATGAACCTAAACCGGTATTAATTTTTGATTTCTCAGAATACCCTCGCTGATCTCAAAGGACCAAAAGGAAACTATAATCTGCTCTATGGATGATGTACAGGGAGACACATATAACTGTTTCCTTCTTTTTTACGCTTGAATGTTTCAAATGTTTGTATAAAGCATGCAGGCAGGCATATGGTAGAATATGATGAGATGGGGTAGGCTATGATAGGGCAAGGTATGGATGGCATGTGGTAAGGTAGTCAGAGGCTGTGGCATTTCAAAACTGTCGGGTATGTGTAGATACTATAGTAGGGGTCGGTACAGCGGGATTAGATAGTGGTTTAGTAGGGAGAGCAAATGGTAATGTAGAAATGGTGTTGGTTCAGTTCAGTTTGGTCATAGCGTGATGTTCAAGTCATTTTTACAGCCACTTCGTGATGGGGCCAATTTTTTTTAATTATTAACTAGGAATATGAGGAGCTTAAATTGTCTTGCTTAAGGACACTACATGGAGACGACATTATTTAAATCCAGGACCTGTTGCTCTACTACTAGGCTACTACACTCGCCTGGAGTAGGGTAGGGTTGGGTTTGAATTGTGTAATTTGTTGAAAATGGAACTGGTAAATCACCTTTTGCTCAGACTGAGGACCATGTCCTCTTGCGTGCTAAACCAACACTCTACGACACCGCAAGACAGTATAAGTGTGATTTTACGTAACATGACTAAATAATACTTTCCGCTTCTATTTTAGGTTTGTCCACAAATCTCTATTCAAGATTCCACAAATCTGCTTTTGACATCCATTGATGATGATCGATGCGCTCCTATTCATCTACCATCCTGGTGTAGTATTGTCAATTTGACGTTTCACCAATAAACTATCCTGAATCTGTTCAGATAGGACACCAAATATATATAAAGTAGAAAAATGCCATTCCCTTTTACTTAAGGGTATATTTAGAGATATGTGGGGTACAACAGGATTGGCGTGGGAGGTTTAAAATAGGATTTTCATCGCCTGGTACCTGTGTACAAATATAACAATGGGGTTTGATCTTGTATCTTTCCTAACTTTACAAGAAAACTAAAATGTTTTTTTTTGTGGCCATAAATGGAATCAGAATAGTTGTAATACCTACGATATGCAAAAAATGACATACAACCATGTATTACACAAGAGTCAATGTCAACAGCCTAGTCTGTAGCACTCAAGATTGCATTATTCTTCTTCCCTTTCAGTTGAAAACAAAAACGGCGAATGCAGCATTGTTGCACTCATTGGTTAAATAAAAAGAAAAGGCTAAAACAAAAAGAAAACAGAACTCCTGAAGTTCAAGACTCTATTGTAGTTCAATGCTTGGATGTACCACTTTAATTTGGTATCCATCAGTACTTCAAGCGTTTTTTTTTTTCACAGTCTGGTACTCGAAAGCATTAGAATTTGAAATATTTCCATCAGTATGGAAGAAATCATCTTGTAGCAGCACACTACATTCCTGTTTTTGGCTTGTAGTCTTCCGTGTGGGAAGTTTTCAGGACTGATCTGTTTGATTTGTGGCTTGGCACTCCAGTCAGCAGCTATGGTCATGTTGAGAAGTTGTCTCCTTTCATGGGACTTATGTCAAACATAGTCGTTCATCTCTCACCAGTGAGAAATGAAATATAAAAGTTTCATCATTTTGAAGCAGTAAAACGTTTAAAGGGAGGCAGTATGGACCATATCTTTATATCTTAATTATTAGATTGTTCATGTGTGTCGGTGAGTTCTGTGATAGCTAACTAAGCCTATTTTAGTCCTAAACTATCGGTTGCAAGTTGAGTAAGTCAGTGTTGAAGAAACTGGTGATGGCCCATTTACTCTGGTTTTGCGCTGTATGCGCTTTCTTTCAGCTTTACAGATTCTTTTTCTTCATGATGGGCTGCTCCGTTACGCTCTTATAAGGATGCCATGAAAGGCTCAGACCTTCTGAGCAGTTAACCAGTAATCAGATGATCAGTCAGTAGTTATAAACTTTGCCTGTATGCACAAACAAATATTCTATTTCTCGTGGCCCCAATGTGCTGGAGCCCATTTACCCATGCGGCCACCCCTTGCAGAACTGTCATTCAATGCAGTACCAGTATTAGGGAGTGACCATTTGATATTTAAGAGGAGGGTTGGAAGATGTTTTCGGGCCTGGATATATTTTCACTCGCGATGCGATCCTGTCTTTTTATTTTGTATATTATACAAAACATATATGTACAATAGAATTTACCCTGTCTTAGACATTTTTTTTCGGACAAAATTCGGTCCTGGACTTTTTTCCAAAAATCTTCCAGCAACCCCCCCCCCCCTCCACCGCCCCAATAAAATGAAATGGTTGCTTCCTTTGTTTGGACAGTTTCTCCATTGTTGGTGTTGTTAGGTTTTGTTAGGTTAAATAATCGCTGAATAATAACTCATTTACAAATTTTGCACTTCCCCTGCACGTTTGTGACCTTGTAATCTTGGACTTGTATATGCATGGCATGCAATTTTACATTGCAATACTTCTCAACCATTTATGAGCATATTTTAATGTTTTCACATCATTTGATACCATTTATATTATCAGAAATTCAGCGCAGATTTTACTTACATTTTCTTTAGAAATCTGCACTTACATGACCTTTAACCTTGCGAGGGTATATGCTTAGTGCTATTTTCAGTAATAATGTAAATTTCACATGTATAATAAGTGTATACTGGGTAGTTTTGGCAAATTTTAACGGAAAATATAGACAAATTTTTACAGTGAATGGAGTTTAAGTGCATTTTATAGTTATTTTGCACCCAGTTGACCTTTGACCTAATTCCAAGACCCAGGGTCATTTACAGACTTGGCATCCACCCCTATCTGTTATAGAATCTGTCTGGGAACCTATTTAGCATGGATGCCAGCTTCTAACCCATTTTGCCATTTGAAGATTTTTTTCATGAAATGGATAGCTGACTATTTGGAGTGGGAGTCTTTTTCTGATTGCGCATTATCCTGATCTTTGCCTACTTGTACTTTTTTACTTCAATGCTTCGAAAACTAAAACAATGAAACATGATACTTTTATTTGGATGCATATGGAAAGATAAAAGCAAAGAAGTTTTTAATTGGATACCTGAGCTTGAAAAAATGGCCATCAAACAGTGGCACTTTATTTATTATTAAAATTATTTCTAAAAATTATGATAAACGCGATGACTTTGATTCTCATATTGAATATTTTCCGTTTTTGTTTGGTGACCTTTCTGGTCGTGCTTCTTATGGTGTATACATTTCGCAACTTATTAAGTTTGATGGAGTCTGCAATCATGCTGCGGACTTCAACGAGCAAAATAAATGTTTAACAGAAAAATCTGTTAAATCAAAGCGCGATGACTTTGATTTTGATTTAGTAAATTTTCCTTTTTTGGATGGTGACGTTCCTCGTGCTTCTTATGGTGTATACATTTCGCAACTTATTAGGTTTGCTAGAGTCTGCAATCATGTTACAGACTTCAACGCTCGAAATAAATGTTTAACGGCAAAACTTCTCCAACAGGGCTATCGGTATCATAAACTTCGAAAAACCTTTTCTAAATTTTATCGTAGACACTATGAATTGATTTCCAAATATAATGTTGGGTTAAAGACGCTTTTAAGTGAGGGCCTTTCGGAACCTGAATTTTATGGTGACTTAGTTTACAAATTTAAGAAACTTATAGGAATTAATGATTTTCTTTTCAGTTCAGAAAAATCATAACGCGTTACAGACGTATAGGTTATAATGTTATGCGACAGTCTGCATGCTTAGTTTTTAACCCAATCATGGTTGATAATTATGCTGCCTTCTTTAATTGCACGCCGGTGGGTCGGGCGTCAGACTCTATAATGGCCCCGACTTAAAGCTATTCATTTTAGTTGGTAGGGGCCGGAGCTTCTTGTCTGTTGCTTGGCCCACCGGGGTCCAACTGGTGTTTTTCTTTTGCTCCGGAGTTAGTAGGTTATTCGGCGCCCAGGGATCTCCATCGTCGGGCAGCTTACTCAATCTGTGAGTCCTTGTTTTTTGATTCATCAGGATGTTTATCGTGATTTATTTGTTTGTTCTTGATGATTCATTGACTAGTTAGAGATTCACCACGAGGACCGAAGAACTAACTAAATGTAATGATCCACCGCAGAACTGAGGGTGAGGTTAGGATCCTGTAAAACCGGTTTAAGCCCGCCAGTAACTTTGTGTTACTGATCGTTCCAAGGCGATACTTCTGTGATGGTTCTTTTTGTTTTACATGTATGTCTTGGTGTTTAAAATTTTTTATGTGCTGTTGGCGCCTTATGTATGTTTTCATATTTTTAATTAAGGTAACTGAGTGGCCACCTATTGGGAAAATAGCTGCTCATTCGGCTTACGATATGTTTCATGGTATAAGTACCTGATTGTTAGTTTGGTTTTTTCCCACCTCGGTTTTTGGAGTGGGAATCTCTTTCTGATTGCGCCTTTTCCTGATCTTGTACCTTTTTAACAGTCAAACTTCTCCAACAGCGTTATCGGCATCATAAACTTCGAAACACGTTTTCTATTTTTATCGCAGACACTATGAATTGATTTCCAAATAAATTGTTGGACTAAAATCTCTTTCACTTTTAGGGACTTTCGAAACCAGAATTTTTATGGTGACTTGATTTACAAATTTAAGAAACTTATAGGACGAAATGATTTTTCAGGATCTAGTTTATCTAGTTTATGTGTATTATGCATAACAGATAATGCTGTGCTATAAAGGATCTCTGTTTGTTTTATTCTTTTCAGTTCAGAAACATTACAGACGTATAACATAAATGGCATGCGACAGTCTGCATGCTTAGTTTTTAACCCAATCATGGTCGATAACTACGCTGCCTTCTTGAATTGCACGCTGGTGGGCCAGGCGTCAGACTCTATGATGGCCCCGACTTAATGCTACTCATTTTAGTTGGTTGGGGCCGGAGCTTCTTGTCTGTTGCTTGGCCCACCGGTGCTCAACTGGTGTTTTTCTTATGTTCCGGATTTCAGTAAGTTATTGGGCGCCCAGGGATCTCCATGGTTCATTGACTAGTAAGAGATTCACCACGAGGACCGAACAACTAACTAAATATTGTGAAACACTGCAGAAGATGAGGGTGAGGTTAGGGCCCCCCCCCCCTGAAGTAATTTTATATTGCTGATCGTTAGAAGGCTATAGTTATGTTGTAGTTTTATTTGTTTTGTGTTTTAGAGTCGAATTTTTGTGCTGTCTGAGCCTTATATACGTTTTCATATTTTAGTTAAGTTCAGGTACTGAGTGGTTGCCTATTGGGAAATAGCTGCTCATCCTGACGTTATGAAATGTGTTTCCTTTTTTAACTGAAAATGAAATTGACCAAAGCTGTACCTGTCGACAAACAACATGATTTTGGCATAAAACTCACCCTTCAGCACAAGTAGGATCACAACTGCGGCAAATCCTATCTTCGTCAGGAAAGAGAAAAGGCGGCTTAAGTTGGACAGGACACTCGTCTATACAAACACTACTGTTGTTATCTCCCCTCACCTCGGCCTTCTTGCAACTGATACACTGCTCCGGACCCTACGGAGAATTTTAATTGTATTTCAAAACTTGTACTAATCTTATCTTTAATACGATTTGTGCTATGCACATAGTGATTATGCATAAAGGGGGTGGCTGTTTTTATACATGTATCACGTTTAGAAAATCATGTCTTTCTAGTCCAAGAATAAATGGTGTTAATATTTGGCGGTTTCGCTAAAATGGCATTATCTGTTCTATTTTTATTTTTTGTTCTTACCTTTCCTGAACAAGCCAGTACTGGATATTGTTTGTTGTCCCGGATGCACCCGAAGGTCCAAACGGATAGAGACTTGGACATCCAAAATTTGCCTTCAATTTTTATTATACTGAAATGTGCATGCCTTGAGTCTTTTTTAAATATAATAGCACACAACTTGGAAAGGTTGCATTTGCTGCCGAATGTATATTGTCTTTCATTATAACTATTCCAGTTTTGCTCAATCAAAAGAATGTTTAAAATATGCGGTATATATTCCATATAATATAAAGAGATTTTTTTCAGTAGAAAATATTATTTTCCGTATGTTTGCTTAAACACTGATTAAAGGTACACGTTAGAACCGCCTCGGATAAGCGATCCTTACGTCAACCCTGAACAGAGGGTGGTTCTAGTAAATACACACAAACCGCAACTGTATATATTGGATGAAAAATAAGAAAAAATAGGTATAGCCCTGCAAACCTCGGGTTTATTTTATAAATGTTGGATGTAATTGGTAAACAAACGCCTACTCGTACATGCTTACGTGATGACTTACCGGCCCATAGCAGCCCACGTCACACAACTCATGGCACGGCGCACATGTATTCTTGTCTGTAGCGTACAACATATCTTCGTCAGCACAGCTGCCTAGACACTTGTTGTCCCGTTCATTACGCACGTTCTGACACTCGAGACACATTGCAGGCCCTGGTCCCCAGCAACCGTCACTCGCACATTGGGAGTCGCAAACCTTGCCTTTCTCTTCTGAAGAATGGGGGAACCAATAATACGTATTATGCTATCTTACTGTATAATATATGACATTTTGCCATTTAAATTGATAATTTCCATACGTTAAATGTTCCATCTAATTAATTATTGCTACAATGTACTTGATTTAATAAAATAAAACTGAGATCCTTTAAGAACAGAGAGCATTTTAATGAGACAGGGATGAGTCATACCGCGGTTCCGGCTACTTAAGCCTCTTCAGTGACCATTCCCAGCGGGCACATGACGTCATAATGACGTCATATCAACGTCGAAGCGACGTCATGACGTCGCATCGACGTCGATCTGACGTCATTATGACGTCATGTGCCTGCTGGGTTTAGATTTGGCAAAATGTAGCCAAAGAGAAATGCTGTAATTTTGCATCTTTCAACAGGATAGTCGCTACAGAGACTAGTATAATCCAAACAAAACAAGCAAATGGCATCGAACCCCCTATTTCCAAATTGTCAGATAATTTAATAGAATTTTTATTAGTAACATTGATAATATGTTCTTATGTAAGATGTGATTCTTTAATTCTCTAAAATATTCTTAGACGTCTATGTACAATCAGTAATGCAGCTTAGTTCTCGTCAATCTGAAAGGCAGTAAAATGTGTGAGTATAGAATTCCTAAAGCATATTGCAATAAATACAATGATTGTTAAGTGCACAAAACAACATTACAACAATGCAAACGAAGTTAGATTAAAAGCGACAAAAATCTATTTTCCAAAAATATGTGCACCCAAATTAACATAATTCCAGATAGTAATTTACTAAATTCATGAATTTATATTAGAAATATTTCCTTTCATAGAAATGTGACGTCAATTTAATAAAGGACAAAGTCTGTGAGATTTAGTGAAATGTACACCATAGAATAAAGTTGACTACCAGTACTGCTACCTGTATATAAAAGCGTATGTGGAATTAACATTTTCACAGTCAAGGGATAGTTATTTTTTAAATTGTGGGGCAAAATATGTGCTCATTAAAACACACAGTGAAATATAAAACACACAAGGAAACTATAACTAAAATACTTACAATGTATCTGTATGTCATATAAGAAAATTTTGTTGCAATTTGGATTTTATTGGTTATTCACCCATGCATTCAAAGCAGTTTGGAGAAATGAAATTAAGCATTTGACAAAGGGAGGGGTATATTATTACATAACGGCATAATGCATGCTCCATATAGGTGAAAGTATATTGAATGTGCGTGGATTTGTGTTAGAATGAAATTACTGAGTTGATGTTTAAAGGTTTGTAAAGACTTTAAATTTCGATTTAAACTTTTAGGAGTGGTTATATTTTGTAAATCTAATCGAAGCAAAATAGAACTGTTATCTCTGTAACGTTGAAAGGTTAAATAAAATATAAATACAAGATCCTTTGGAAACAAAAAAAAAAAAAAAAAAAAAAAAAAACAATCAAAGGGAGGTGGTACAATGTATGGGTCATATTCCATGTAGCTAAAATAGTGCATTCCGTCATTGCATACTGTTGGACGTAAAACAAAGACATGTTTATGTTAGATGCATGCGTCCCTGCGTCCCTGTGATCATGATCAGCATAAGCATGCATCCCTTTGACAATGAACAGGAAGTACATATACTTACCACACTCTGTTGAATTCATGTTTGAATCAGTAATTTTCCTTTGTGTCTCGAGAGCAAATATTCTGGTTATATTCAGCTGTTCCAGGTAACACAGCTGTAAGTTCATTTTAAACAACGCATGCCCGTTGCTGATTTCTTTCAGTGATGTAAGGCCCAGGTAATCAAGCCCCAGTTTGACAAGGCCTAGTGAGTTTGCATCACTGTTGAAAACATATGATAAAAATAGTCCATTAGTTCACTTGGCTCAGGTAAAGTATAAGGGACACTCCACCCAATCTCTAGCCTCCAACATCTTATTAAGACATATCAGCTTGGCATAAATTCATCCTGATTAATTTCTTATTAGAAAATAAAACGACCGATACCACTGGTTACCAAATCCAGTAACATGGCTATAAATAAAGATGGTGGGAGGTCTGGGGTATTTCCCCCAGGCATTCCCTTGTGAATTAATGCCTACTAACTTGAACTTTACCTATATCCTTCCTTTATGACTTATGACTTCCTTTGTTTTGAATACATGCCTCCGACGACTTGTCGACGTATCGATCAGTTAAATAAAGCTACCCTTCATAAACATATAGGACCTGACATTTCAATTGTTGTTAATTATGAATTCCTTTCCTATTCTCTTTTGTTTCACGCATGCGCGGTTCTCAAACTTCCGTCGTACTGTCGAACTCCCCTCTCATGCCAATTGACATTTGAACATGCAGTATATCCTAGTTTGTTTCGCATGCGTGGTTCTGAAACTTCCGTACGAATGATAACATTGCCATGCCATGGCTTCCAAAAAGATAATCATATTTTAAGTTAGTACATTTTAACAGTTTCACTTGTACCACGTTCTGTTCTCTGTTACCAAAAGCTAGTGTGGGTTCTATATGACGTGGATTCACAATTTAACGCGGGGAGATATTAAGCAAAAACAATATGCTTGCATTTTTTTTCCAAAGAAACAAAATCAATAAAATAATAAAATATAAAATAGTCATTTACTCGTAACGGAACCGCCCAGCACTGAACTACGAAACATTTCTTGTTTGTTTCCGACTGCGCCAAAATATTGTGGTTGAAGAAGTCCTTACATGCAAATAAATCAATATTTACAAATGAACTACATTTTAAATTCGTCAGTTTTGCTTTTAAATATATCGGTCTTTTGGAAAGTAAACTCAACGGTTATTTTAACACTACACGACTGTCAATTTATAAGATACTCAGCTGAAATTCAAACAAGCTCTAAATCGCAAACAAAATTTCCTAATCGTTCGGCAACATAAATTTGGTCTAAAATTGAAGATAATTGATTGTTATTTCAGAATCTGGTTGTCGTAGTGTCTAAACAGTGTATTGTCATATCAGAAAAAAGGGAGTTAACTCTGTTTTCATTAAAATAAAGAATTGCCCATTGGCGTTTAAAAAAGTAATAAAAAATAAATAAATTTGCTTTCGATTTCGTTTTCAAGCCCTTGGTTATATTTTCATATAATATATTAATTTTTCACATTATGAAGTTGACTTGAATTTTTTGTTACTTTTTACTGACGCTTTAACGGCCTGTAACGTATGCAGCCTTGTAAATATTTTGATTTTGACGCCTTGTGTTTTTAAACAAACTACAGTATCTTAGATATACCAGTGACATTTTTATCCCTGTCATGCTCAGTCAGTGGGAAGCATGTAGATGTTCACATATTTCCACTTTACAATCTCTATAATCACAATCTATGTTTTGAGCAAAAATCATTTTTTTTCCATTGAAATTCCCTTTTTTACAGCGGAAAAAAATTATGCATGTATTGCATAGACATGTTTTCGTAATAAAGAGGGATAGATTTGGACTCAAATTAGGGAAATGTGGTTGCTCTTTCAAAATTCGGTTGCCGTTTGGTAAACCAGAGGACCAATGGTCCTGTAAACGCTCACCTGAGATCTGCTACATATGCAAATAAACACGGTTGAATATTATGCTATTTAGCACCAGTGCAGGGACAGATAAAGCCCTTGGGCCATTTGTTTTCAGAATAATCAATATTCTGTCCATTTGCCAATTTATATTTCATTTATTCCCTTCAAATGACATGTTAACAGTTTTCCTCATTCAAATGCATTGGCAACCTATGTTGACCTTGCCGTAAAATAGGTCAAGGTCACCACAGGGTCATGATTTATATACACATTGTAGTACTTTAGCCATCAATGCTTTTTGCCAAGTTTCTTTGAGATCGTAACACCGGTTCCGAAGAAGAAGATTTTTGAAGGGTTTTTACCATATATGGGCATGGCGGCCATTTTGGTCATGTGACCTGGATTATTTATATACACATTGGTTACTCCATCCTATAGTTGCTTCACATAAAATTTGGCTTTGATTGGCCAAGTGGTTTCAGAGGAGAAGATGTTTGAATATTATGGAAATATACATGCATACTGCCCCAGGGTGGGGGCATATGAGCTCCTGGGGACCAATTTTTTTACAGAATCATTAATATTCAGTCCTACTGTGCAGTTCGTCGTATGTAAGATGTGATTCTATAATTCTCTAAAATATTCTTAGACGTCTATGTACAATCATTAATGCAGCTTAGTTCTCGTAAATCTGAAAGGGAGTAAAATGTGTGAGTATAGAATTCCAGGGGCTTATCATTTAGACTACCGGGGCTACCGGCTTCTTAGTATATAGCATGAAACAACAACTGTGCGGGCAAAACATGAAATCCTTCACAGACATGGCTTTAGTCTTGGGAGCTTATCAGTAATTTTATCTCACCTTCCACAGAGAAGCTGTTATCATAACAATTTTGTCTCAGCAGCAGACCATTAAAAGGTTTGTGCCAGTAATAAATACACATGTCAACTGTCAGGCAGTTAGTTAAACCATTTGTAATTTTTGTAAAAATACGAACTCGTGAAAGAGGAGATTGCATAGACAAAGATCAGACTGGTGACATGTCTCATTTTATTACAAATTGCATCAGAAACTGTATCATCACCTTTCTTGAACAAAAAAATGAAAACTAAAAATGAACAAAATATTTTACAAATGTGAGAGTACAAATGTTTGGATCATGTAAAGTATTTCATGAAAGCACTAGCATTATCATTTCAGCATTTCATTATTGAACATGTATAGGAAATGGCATCAAAAGTTAAAGTTAAAAAATCTCTTAAATTCCTTAAGAATTCTAAGTGTTTCTCTCAAAAAGGAAAAAACATCCTTTGTTCAGAATTTACGGATATGCTTAGAAAATGATTATAAAGACTATCTGAAACCGTTACCTCTAAGACAATCTGTGTTTTCATTTGCAAATAATTGTGTGTTTAATGAAGTGTCTGAGAATCTTTTCAATACCCTAATCGATATTTTTGACTCAGTTAAAAAGGGAGGGTCAAAATACAGCAAATTCCAGCTAAAATGGTACACTTTTTCTGGCAAATGTTTAGACAAGACAACAGACAGTGCATTTGATGCAACTCTAACCCATTTCGAACAGACTGTGATAGAATCCGTCCCTGGATCTAGTGTAAAGAGGAGGAGACTTTCACTTGTTAATGCCTTAAAATTAAACACAGTATATGATCCTGTCATGCGTAAACCTGTTTTAGTAAAACTGTCCATATGCACCAGTTCAGTGGGGCTGCTGCACCTTCTGATCACTGGTGTCAGCATAATTGTTGTGCCATTTCTACAAAAAATGCATTTGTAGATGCTTAATATAATTTGTATGAAGCATATGTTAGAGACTTAAAGTCAGCCAACAACAGGTTTAATCATGCAAAGGCTCATGTAATTTTTGTTTGTCGAATCCACACATTTAACTTTTTCTTTAAAAAATACACACTTTCTCATGTACATGTATCCAGTACAAAATTCTGTTTAGATTTAATTTTGTAACATTTGGACTACTAAAACAATATTGTAGTCATGTGCATGAGACAAACTATGTATGTTGCTTACAGCCTGATGGGGTTAAAACTAAGATTTTTAGCCACATATTTAATTTTTGGCCATGGAACTTAAGATACACAAATCATGTTTTATACTATCACATGTTTGAATATAAAGCACCTGATCTGACTGCGCTGATGTTCACTTTTTCCATTCACATGACTTGCATAAATAGCTTTTATCATGACATAACTACCCTTTGCCATGGCATGAACATTATAACAACCACATGTTGAGCTTATCTTAATCTGATTTTCAAATGATGGCTGAAATTGCAACTTGCGGTTAAAACAAACACATTAATGCCAATCACAGCTGAAATCAGTGAGCCAATGATCAGAGATGATAATGCCTCTATCACTCTCCTATGATGTTTCCAACTTCGTAGCCCCGGTAGTCTAAATGATAAGCCCCTGAGAATTCCTAAAGCATATTGCAATAAATACAATGATTGTTAAGTGCACAAAACGAAGTTAGATTAAAAGCGACAAAAATCTATTTTCCAAAAATATGTGCACCCAAATTAACATAATTCCAGATAGTAATTTACTAAATTCATGAATTTATATTAGAAATATTTCCTTTCATAGAAATGTGACGTCAATTTAACAAAGGACAAAGTCTGTGAGATTTAGTGAAATGTACACCATAGAATAAAGTTGACTACCAGTACTGCTACCTGTATATAAAACGTATGTGAAATTAACATTTTCACAGTCAAGGGATAGTTATTTTTTTAAATTGTGGGGCAAAATATGTGCTCATTAAAACACACAGTGAAATATAAAACACACAAGGAAACTATAACTAAAAATACTTACAATGTATCTGTATGTCATTTAAGAAAATTTTGTTGCAATTTGGATTTCATTAGTTATCCACCAGTGCACTCAAAGCAGTTTGGAGAAATGAAATGATTTTTATGCACATTGTAGTAATTTAGCCATCGATGCTTCTTGCCAAGTTTCTTTGAGATCGGTCCACCGGTTCCGAAGAAGAAGATTTTTGAAGGGTTTTTATCATATATGGGCATGGCGGCCATCTTGGTCATGTGACCTGGATTATTTATATACACATCGGTTACTCCATCCTATAGATGCTTCACATAAAATTTGGCTTTGATTGGCCAAGTGGTTTCAGAGGAAAAGATGTTTGAATATTATGGAAATATACATGCATACTGCCCAAGGGTGGGGGCATATAAGCTCCTGGGGACCATTTTTTTACAGAATCATTAATATTCAGTCCTACAGTGCATTTCCTGCAAGACTTTCACTTTAAATGACATTTCAAAAGTTTTCCCCATTTAAATGCATTGGCGACCTATGTTGACCTTGCCGTAAAATAGGTCAAGGTCATCACAGGGTCATGATTTACATACACATTGTAGTACTTGAGTCATCGATACTTCATGCAAAGACTTGGTCATGTGACCTGGATTATTTATATACACATTGGTAACCCATCCTATAGATGCTTCACATAAAATTTGGCTTTGATTGGCCAAGCGGTTTCAGAGGATGTTTGAATATTATGGAGATATACATGTATATTGCCCCGGGGTGGGGGCATATGAGCCCCTGGGGTCCATTTTTTCAGAATCATAAATGTTCAGTCCTACTGCCCATTTCCTGCAAGACTTTCACTTTAAATGACATTTTAAAAGTTTTCCCCATTCAAATGCATTGGCAACCAATGTTGACCTTGCCGTAAAATAGGTCAAGGTCATCACAGGGTCATGATTTATATATACATTGTGGACCTTGAGTTCTTTATGCTACATGCCAAGTTTCAAGATCCTAGGCCTTTGAGTTCTGGAGAAGAAGATTTTTAAATGTTTTTACCATATATGGGCATGGCGGCCATCTTGGTCATGTGACCTGGATTATTTATATATACATTGGTTCCCCCTTCCTATAGATGCTTCATATAAAATTTGGCTTTGATTGGCCAAGCCGTTTCAGAGAAGAAGATCTTTGAAAATGGTGGACGACGACGACGGACGGACGCCGGATCATGGCCATCCTATAAGCTCACCTTGTGAGCCTAATGGCTCAGGTGAGCTAAAAAGTGAAGCATTAAACCAGGACATGACAGATAAATAACTCTTTATTTGGTTAGGGTGTCTTGATACAACTTTTAGTTGATAAATAAACGTATGCTTCTAAGGCAGCTTAATTTTTTTTAATTCAGTTTTACGTCCCTTTCAAGATTATTTCAGCTCATATGAGACGGGCCAATCAGTAGGTGGGGCGAAAACGGGAGAACCCCGAGAAAAACCACCTGACACACCCGCAAGCAGAACTTGGCTTGTTTCACAGCTTAAAATGTAGGTGGAATAATACACAAAAAGCAAAATATTTGTTGGGGTATCCATGCTTTTTTTTTTTTAACAGTTATAGCTTTTCAAAAATGAGAAAAATTAATCTTTTTTTTTAATACATGTATTTGAAATTTCAATTTCACGGAATAGATCTAAATATGTCAACGGAATGTGTTTTAAAGTGTAAATGTAATCATAAACTAATTGATAAATAACCAAGGTAAAAATTAATATATGTATTCTAGAGCAAAAATATATATTTTTTGCAGATGTTTTTCTTTTTCTTTTTTTTTTTCGAATTTTTGAACAGATTTGACTAGTAAATCTCCGAGAATATACTTAGAATAACAAAAAATGATTTTTGAAAAGGAGAATGATTATCAAATAAGATAGTGTATAAACTGGTACATGTATGTCTTTCTACGCTTTACAAAGATGCATATCCCGGCTTATAATCAAACCTCATAAAAACTTTTCAAAAATATTTTTTAAGCTTGTGATGTATGGATGTTTTGTGATGTATGGATGTTTAGATTCGAAATTTGCCAATGTAATGATACCAATATTATTAAATTCTGATAAATATTGAATTAATGAGTAACAAGGCCCAAATACAACGCGATCATATTGTCCCGACAATTTGTTAGTTATAGTAACAATTTTTAAAAGCTTAACTTAAAATTAAAAATTTATCATATCGCTTTCAATACCGACTGAATTTGAGTCAAATGAGGCCTTCTAGTTTATCCATTTTTTTTACTTCTTCTATTGATGGCGTATGCAAATTTCTTCTACCATATGATTTTCACCACAAGATATGTAGTCATTATTAAATCATACAAATTTTACAAGAAGCAAATAACGATACCTCTTGCTTTTTGAGCTAGTTACAGTTGTATTATTTATAACTATCGAAGCACTTTAAATCCTTAATGACACTTTGGAATACTGGAACGTTAAAAAATTACTTATTTTTTTTTTCCATCTTTAACATTGTGTTAAAGTTGTTTCATAATGCAATCATTTTTCCCAAATTGTAATTGTTTAAACATTTTAAGAATGTTCGCTTCTGACTAAACGATGCGTTACGTACGTACATTTTATATTATACACTGTTTTGGCACCTTGCGATATCTCGATATGGTATTTCATAATTTATAGCGTACATGGAGTTAATGTTAATGAACCTTTGCAATGAATAATTTACTTTACTGATGTTCTCTTTTTATAATGTTAGCCATTGTTAAATTCACCTACATCATTCTTGAATTATACCGCTTTCTGTGCAAGAAAAGAGACTTGTTCACTATAGAAAGTTATTTAATAAAAATATTGGCCTTTACCTGATCAGAGAATTTTGATCAAGGTCCGCGGCAGGGGTAAAATAGCTGAAACATAAAAGTACAAACTGGTCTCATTCAAATCTTCACGTAAACTACATTCGCATTTACAAATTAGTTAAGCACTGAATAGAGTAAAATTTCGAAATAAAAGTTTAAGGTCCATTCGATCATTTAATGTCGTTTACCATAATCTGCTTTTTTGATCCAAATGCCCCCGTTATTTCTCTTGTCATCGTCGTTTATATTTTCCCCAAAATTATTCTGTAGAATAAACGTGGGTTGGTTTAAACATATTTTATTCGTATTCAAAATACATAAATGCACGATGAACATAACATACAACATATACTAATTTGAACGAAAGGGATTCAGAAGAAAGTCAGGGACTTATTTTAATCCGTATCCCTCAAATAATTGACGACGTAAACCGTTTGTGATTGTTAGATAAGGATGGAGTGAATTTCTTCTTATAAAATTATTTTTCACAATGGTCAATCTATACGTTGCATTGCCGGGGTCTACGCAGACTTGCCGGGGATTGATACGCTGATCTGTGGAATAACATGGCGGCCAACAATAAACAAACTGCGGAAGTGGTACGTATTATCCTGCTTTTCTTCAGTTATAGTTTATTGAAAAACATCTCGTATGCCAAAGGGACTATAGAATTGTATCGGAAAGACGTCCGTGGCATGCACTTGGTGATTTATCTAAGCATTTAGGAATACATTCGAGTACCGATTCAGTGGGTAGGACGATTTTGAAGATTTCTTGTAAATTCACGACTTTCAAATGATATAGTTTTCATCTGTCCTACTTTTCTTTCTGTTTATCCATGCACGAGTCATTTGGCCCCATAGAAACTAGCAACATTTGGGAAGAGATATTTGTTTTCTGAGATATCTCGAAAAATATCGTTGTACGCCGGAGCTGGCGGAACCATGTGCTACGCGGTTTGCCGGGTACTTGTTTTAAACACCTGGTAGACTGAAATACGTCCAAAAAGCATCAGAATTATCAATCTTTCTTTTTACAGCATGCCAGCCAACCATTTTCCTCTACTATCTAAAGCGAATAGAACTACTTTTTGACCATCAACACTGCCTAAAAACATGCATATGGCACTCCCCGCCCACACTCGTTCTCACGTAAATGAAGCATGCACTGCCTTTAATGGTTGCCAAATAACGCCGAAACTACATGTAACTTGATGATGACGGTGTCTTACTAGTGCATATACAGAATAGAAACAGAGTACCTTTGTGTTATAGGCTCTAATAAAATCAGAAGTTTGAAACGTGTTGCAGCCCCCGTTAAGGAGTTTGAAACGTGTAACACATACAAACTAACAAAGAGAATATCTACGTACATGTGGCAGAGAAACTCGTTACATGCCTATTATACATTCTATAAAAGGTATTTTTTGGGCACCGCTATACTGGAAGCGATCCCGAAAGTACACATTTATGACTCGGACACATAGACTGTGGGTACACATTAGAACCGCCTCAGTGAACTGCAAAACATAGCGTGACTGTGTATAAGAGGAAAACGTATAAGAAAAATGTTCCAGTATTACAACATACAAAAAATGGGGGTTAAGGTGGTTGGTAGATATGTACATTTCACTTACTTGTTCTCCTACGTAGGCCTAGATAAGTAGATAATTAAACGAATAAAACACTTTCAAATAGATCACTTCATACAATAATAAATCTATTTTCAGTGCCTACCTGTTCAGTAGCCTATGTCTTTGCCCAGCTGTTGGATGAAACCCTCTCTCCCCTTAAACCGCAATTTTCAAGGAAATTGCACTATTGTTGGTTTTGATTTATGAATATTAATTGAATAAAAAATAAAACTGAGATCCTTTAAGAGCAGTGCACACATTAATGAGAAAGGGGATGGGCCATACCGCGGTTTCGACTATTTAAGTCTCGTCAGTGACCCTTTAGATTTGGCAACATGGAGCCAAAGAGATATACTGAAATTTTGCAACTTTCAACAGGGAAGTCAATACAAAGATTAGTATTATCTAAATTGGACAAAATATATTAAACATTGGTAAGAAAATGAATCTTAACCGATAATAAATTTCTGATTTCTCAGAATATCCTCGCTGATCTCAAAGGACCAAAAAGAAAATATAACCTGCACTATGGATGCTGTACGGGGAGACTTTTTAGGGCCGCCACACGGCACAACACCAGCTGCAGTAATAGCAAATAAAAATTAAAACTGAGATCCTTTAAGAGCAGTGCACACATTAATGAGAATTAATGAAACATTTTAGTTAGTTTGTTTTTTTCCCACCTCGGTTTTTGGAGTGGGAATCTCTTTCTGGTTGCGCCTTTTCCTGATCTTTGCCTACTTGTACCTTCCAACGAATTCAGTGCCAAAATATCGAACATATCGAAGTGCCAGTGACAACTTCATTAACGAGATATTCATTACGAAAACACGCCCATGCAAAAGAAAAAGGATTTTTTCAGCTGTAAAACATGAAAACTCTGTATTGAAAAAATAATTGAGCCTTCGCGTGACAAAACCGACACTTAGGGTTTCCGACCAGGTCTATCACAAACCGGACTGTGCAGCGACTTGAGGCTTGAACTTTCGTATTTAGAAAGTAGAGGGATTGCACAAGCTGTGTAACGAAAACAAAGACGCTGATCAGTAAGCTGATCTGCGTCTTTGTTTTCACATATGCAAAAGCATTGATTTTCTCATACAGTGGCTTGATTGCTACTTTTCTTATATTTGCTCAAAATGATACATTGTGGGCGAGGCGGTTCTAACGAGTACTCACATTCTATATTTGGAAGCAAAAATAAGAAACATAGGTATACCCCTGCTGTGTTCTTTTTACCCTTAATTTGGGACCGAAATAGGGCCCCGTTCCCAATGTCAAAAATATCTTTTTTTCCCAAATAGTGACTTGAAATTCCCAATTGGAAAATGGAGAAAATTCTTTCTTGGTTTTGACAGATGCCAAACCGTCAAAAGAAGTGAAAGGTAATGATTTGTACAGTTTGCAATGCCTAACCATGTTGCTTTAGTATCTTCTTTACTTTTAAACATGCTTTCAGCTTTTCCAATTCCTTGTTTTTATTGCCAATTTTTCCAATTAAAAATGCCTCGCCCCATTCCCAAAATACTGAAAAGGAACACTGCCCTGTAACGGTAAACCACAGTTTTTTTTCTTTTTCTTTTTTCTACTTATTATTTTTCTATATATAAATAAAAGTGGGGTTTAAGGGGGCATACGCTTCACGGACATAAATTATCCTAATGAATTTACGAAAAAGTACCCATAAAGTAAACATAAATTTGTTTCAGTTTCAAAATGATTTTGTTTTATATTTTTCATTTTTGCTCCAATATAGATTGAACAGAGAACCGCCTATCGCTGAGGCGGTTCTAACAGATGTTCCACAATAATTAGAAAAATATGTATATCCCTGTATACCCCAAAAAAGTGGGGCTTAAGGGGGTATTCATTACCGGGACATTTATGTTTGAATCTCACGAAACTATGACGTTTCTCTGAACACCCATAAATAAATTTGACTGACCTCACAGTCGTATTGCATGTAACATTGTTTATATTTTATTCATAATGGCAAATGCAGGCGTACAAAAATCTCAGAGATAATCAGGACATTAATAGTAAATCTTCTATGTCTTTTTGTTTAATCGAAGAAATGTTCCCATGACAATGCATGTGTCCATGTGTGTGTAGGCCATAGCGTGTGTTGATTTTGTCTAAAGGTAGTTCTATTCGCTTGAGATAGTAGAGGAAAATGGTTGGCTGGCCTGCTGTAAAAAGAAGGATTGATAATTCTGATGCTTTTTGGACGTATTTCAGTCTACCAGGTGCTTAAAAAAGGTACCCGGCAAACCGCGTAGCACATGGTTCCGCCAGCTCCGGCGTACAACGATATTTTTCGAGATATTTCTCAGAAAACAAACATCTCTTCCCAACTGTTGCTAGTTTCCGATGCTATGGGGCCAAATGATGACTCGTGCATGGATAAACAGTAAGAAAAGTAGAACAGATGAAAACTATATTATTTGAAAGTCGTGAATTTACAAGAAATCTTCAAAATCGTCCTACCCACCGTATCGGTACTTGAATGTGTTCCTAAATGCTTAGATAAATCACCAAGTGCATGCCACGGACGTCTTCCCGATACAATTATATAGTCCCTTTGGCATACGAGATGTTTTGGAATAAACTATAACTGAAGAAAAGCAGGATAATACGTACCACTTCCGCAGTTTGTTTATTGTTGGCCGTCATATTATTCCATAAATCAGCGTATTAATCCCCGGCAAGTCCGCGTAGACCCCGGCAATGCAACGTATAGATTGACCAGTGTGATTTTGATACAAGCTGTAAACTTGTAAAATAAAACAGAGTTGAATTTAGAGGGGGTTGGGTGCTCCACGAGGGCCAGTTTTCAATGATACCTTATACTGCCAACATTTATTAAAAGGTTGTATGATCATTTCAAGTAATTGGTTCGGGAACATTTGAATAGCAAATGTTCCAATTATTTGTATTTTTCTTGTGACAGAAGTGGCAATGACTAATATACGTACTTTTTCATGGGGATTGGTAGACATGCAATTCACGTGCACTGCCATGGTGACCTTTTCAGTCGTTTATAAAGAACACCAGTATTAATGAAAAACACGAAGTCAAAGTCAGTTTTCGGCATATACACAAGAAACTAACATAGAACGCCAAACAGACGTCCCAGTCTTATATAGCAAAACGTGAGACGTAATAAGACATCTTCAACGGTTAGTTTGAAATCTTCTCGTTTTAATTACGAAGTTTTATACGCCCTTAAATATTTGTATGTAAATCAACCATTTACTGACAATGAAATAATAAAAGCAGTAAAAAATCTCAAAAACAATAAAAGTAGTGGCTCAGATAGTATACTAAACGAGCATATTAAAGCAACAATAAATATAATGGCAAGTGTATACACCAAATTGTTCAATATAATCTTTGACTCGGGCTTGGTGCCTGAAAGTTGGACACTTGGAGACATAATCCCAATTTATAAAAAACAAAGGCTCAATTACTGATCCCGTAAACTACAGACCTATAACGCTTCTCAGTTGCCTTGGCAAATTATTTACTTCCATATTAAATACTAGAATCACTAAATACGTTGAAGAAAGCAAAATAATAGACCATTGTCAGGCAGGGTTTAGGGAAGGATTTTCTACTCTAGATAATTTGTTCATATTGCAAAATTTGATAGATATTTCAAAAAGCCAAAAGACTAAATTTTATTGTGCCTTCATTGATTTCAAACAGGCGTTTGACAAGGTCTGGAGAAATGGATTGTGGGAAAAACTTTTAAAAACTAAAATAAATGGTAAATGCTTAAGAATAATTAAGAACATGTACAACAATATTAAGTCAAGGGTATCAACACGCGAAGGCGCGTCAGCTTTCTTCCCATGTGAAACAGGGGTAAGACAAGGGGAAAATATGTCCCCTTTGCTATTTTCAATATATCTAAACGACTTAAGTACTTATTTGGAAATACATAATGCGCCTGCGGTGGAATGTGAAACATACGCCGAAAACATATATATATACACCAAACTTTTTATATTACTCTTCGCAGATGACACAGTCTTATTTGGCCTGACCAAGGAAGACCTACAAACCACACTAAACGTTTTCGAAAACTATTGTGATGAGTGGAGACTAACAGTAAACATACAGAAGACTAAAGTTATTGTCTTCTCCAGCGGACGAATTCCTAAGAATTTAAAATTTTTCTTTAAAAATCAAGAAATAGAAATAGTCACAGAATACAAATACTTAGGTGTATACGTAGCACGTAGTGGATCATTTCTGAGAGCGAAGAAACATATTGTTGATCAAGCAAACCTGGCACTTTTCTCTCTCTTACGAAAAATTAGAACCTTAGGTCTGCCTATACATATGCAAATTGACCTCTTTGACAAAATGGTCAAGCCTGTATTATTATACGGCTGCGAACTCTGGGGCTTTGGAAATATTAAATGTATTGAAAGAGTGCAGCTGAAATTCCTTAAATATATACTAAACCTAAAAAAAGTCGACGCCATGCTTCATGGTATATGGCGAAGTTGGAGTTTTTCCGCTCTCAGTTGAAACAAATAGCAGAATAGTAAATTATTGGGCAAAACTGCATTTTAATCTCAAAAACCAAATAGCTACAGACATGTACGGAGCCATACGAACTTTAAGCGAACAGGGGCGAATGCAGTCTAAATGGCTAATAAATGTGAAAGATTTGGTTAACAGAAACGGTTACGGAAATATATGGACCTCGAATGAAGCAATTAACGTAAAATGGCTTGCAAAATCCTTAAGACAAAAGCAACAAGATCAATATATCCAGAGTTGGAGTTCCCTTGTCGATCAATCTTCAAGTGGCACAAATTATCGCATTTTCAAAGATAAGTTTCTTATGAACGATTATATTAAAGTACTCTCAAACAAGCAAGTGAAAACACTAACTGCCTTCAGAACTAGAAATCATCGCCTTCCAGTAGAGATAGAAGATGGTCTAGTATCCCTTTAAACGAAAGAATGTGCTTTTTCTGCGCCACCGAACTTGGCGATGAATTTCACTATATTTTTAAGTGCCCGCAGTTCTCTGAAAGCTGTAGTTCTTATATTAAACCGTTTTATACAAGACATCCAAATACATATAAATACAACCTATTGATGAACAGTAACAATAAAAAAGTGCTAGGAAATCTATGCAAATTTATTGACAATGTCATGAAGACAATCCGTGATAGGTCTTAAAACCACTTTTATACATGCACTATAAACAAGACGTCCCCTGTAACATATTTATTAATAGATAAACACTATAATAAATAAACAGATTAACAAATAAATAAATGCATAAATAAATCTAATTAACCTATAAATAAATTGCGCGAATATCGCCGAGCAACTAGCAAACAGACGACTCAAGGGAGAGTAACTTCCCTCCCTGTCCAACCTAAAAATTAATCGATACTTACCATTCTTCTGAACAAGTTCATGTCGCTCTGTTGGCTATTTTCTTAAACTATACTTACTTGTCACTTGTGTACATCATCATTATAATAGACTTCTTGGGGGGAAAACTGTATGTACTAGTATTTACTTACCATGCAGATACCCACAAGAACAACAGCTAAAATTCCACTAAACGAAGTCAATGCATACACACTTGAAACAAACTTAACCACGTGTTATCCCTCTCAGCGAAAGCTCTAGATATCCATACAACACAAAATCATTTGTTGATCAAACAAGAACACGCACGCACTTTCCTGATTGGTTAAATATGTTTACACGTGCAATAACACCAATACTTTCAATAATACATTTCCCTCCACGTGCAAAAGCTATAAATATCGAAACACATACCTTCTTGCTTTTTTAATAAAATTGCAACAAAACACAGTGACGAATATCATCCGTTTGTCTCCTTTTACCATCCTAAACTCGTTTGACAACTAAAAAAATGCTCAGAGTTAGGAAGATCAAAACCTCAAATTACGAGATTATTGACAGATTGAGTTGCAATCTTGTCTCATAATCCATTATTAAGAACGCACATATTTAATATTGAAGGGCCGCAAACCACAAACCATTTCACATTCGCTATTTGAGCACAGCATGATACGATTATTGGCTACAAAAAAGGTGACCACAATTATGAAATTGCATCATTATACAATTATTGGATTTGCGCTGACATTTACTACTCAATAACGTGACCGCAATAGAAAGGAGGATCTAAATAAAAAAAAAATAAATAAATAAATAGATAAATAAATAAATAAATAAATAAATAATTAAGGATATTTTAGCATATGCGTGTTTTCTGTATAAATTTGGAATTGATACCCTCATGGGTCCAGATTATTTCGTAAAATAACATGTCATACTTGCTTTTTGTGTGTACGATACGACGAAATTTCTAGATAAGAAAAATCTCAACATTTTGTAATACATGTATTTCTGTACATAGTTGGTGGACTTTGTATTCAATAGTTTGTTTGAACTAGGTAACCCTCATGACTTGGTTATATTATATATTGTAACACTATGAGTACCAATTCAGGCACAAACCAAATCCAAGACATATTTACTGGCGATAATTCCTAGCAAGCAAAGATAGTTCATGCTTTATAGTTATAAGACGTACGAAATGCATCTTGCTGCATTTTGACGACTATTTATTAAACGTCAAATTAAGCAAACGTATGTAGGTAGATTCGTTGTGCTACGTTTATTATATGTTCTCTCTCTCTCTCTCTTTCTCTCTCTCTCTCAGACACACACACGCACACACACACACACACACACACACACACACACACACACACAGATTCTCATAAGAGTACCAGTATGAAGATTATATAAAGAATTGGAATTGCAGGATAGCCCGCTTTGGAAGTCCATCAACCAGGCAAGACACTAACCGTTTCGCTTAACCATATATACAAGCACGCATTTACTTCAGGTTTTTGATTTCTCGGACCAGAGCAAGACTTTCTAGACGTCGTATTTATATACATTATACTGGTTGACAAACAAACTAGTGAGTTCATTAGAACTCTGACTGGAGAAGCTGTCCTCTCTCTCTCTCACTTTCTTTTTCTTTCCCTTCCTTAATGATACCATAAAACTGTGCTTGTTATGCTTATAATATTGCTGCTCATGTTGTTATCATGTATTGTATAACCTGAGCTAATGAATAAATTTGGAATTTGGAATTAACATTGAAAGACAGATTACGAGCGCCATATAACAGTGTATTTACAGTAGGCAGGCAAAACTGTGAGACCGATTGTTGCATATTTTGCCTAAGGTTGTGATAAAGAGGACAGGTAAGAAGGAAATGTTTTGTGTCTTCAACACTACCACATAGAGAGAGAGGGCTAGGAACTATCTTTTTGATGAGCGAACTAAAATTGGTTCGTAATCTGCTATGGTAAACTTGGGCGAGTCTAGGGCCTTCGTATTAATACTTTGGAGGTTGATCTAGGTTGCTGTTAAGGTGGGATTTCAGGGACGTGCTAGTCATATTTCTTGTATCTTCAGGTACACTGTTCCAAATGCGCATTGCACTAGGTAAAAAGATTTATAGTAAAGTTCGGAATGGCATTGAACAGTTCGGATATTATTTGGGTTTTGTAAGGTATAAGGGACATTAGCACCAATAGTAGCCGGGACGAGAGCAGAAAAACAAGCAGGAGATAGGCCAGTATACATTTTGTGCATCATGATAATTTTGAGTTTATTTCTTCTGCAGGCTAAGGAATCCCATCCGGTTTCACGGTCTAGACGCTCGGTTGACACGAGGCGAGTTGCACCAGTTACAATTCTGGCAGTCTCCCTGTGATATTTTTCTAGTTCTTCGACTTCGTAATCGGTACAATTGTCCCAAACTACGTCCGCGTATTCGAGCAATGGTCTAATGAAGGAGAAGTATATAGTTTGGAGTGATTTTCTATCAAGAAGAAACTTAAGTTTACGCATAATGTTAATTCTTTGCCAAGCTTTCTTTTTAATTTGCTCTAGATGGGTGTGCCAGGTGCAATCATTTGCGTGGGTTGAAGACATAGAAGGTCAGACATATATAAAAGTATATTTATGAAACCTACAATTTGTTCTGCTTTGTTTCTTAGTTTTATACGTTTTCCGTTGTAATTGGGTACCATTGTGGTGTTAAATGGAGCGGATATCGTCCTGATGTAAGCAAGCATAAATCACATTTGTGTTACATACGTTACATACAAAACACCATAAATTGATTTCTGTCTAGTGTTTTCATTGCTTAGAGATACAGCCGTGGTGGTGTAATGGATAGCATATTTGCCCAGCAATCAAAAGGTTGCGGGCTCGAAACCCGGCTGGTACATATGCCTTTCATGTTGGTGACAAATGTTCACCCTGACGTAATAAAAGTAAACCACCCATAGGGTGTAACATTTTTGGTAGGTATTCAAATGTTTTATAATAAATTGTCCGCTCATGCGTGTGCACATTCCAAATATAATATAGGTGATAACAATATTATGGGTTACTGTGTGCAGTTAACATTCCGTTTTTTTTTTTTTTACTAAGAATCATATCAATCGTGTGCTATACGCTGTTATTTTGCACTGGCATACCAGGTGCTATAAGGAAGCGTAACAAGACAGAATAAACATACATGAAACCCTTAAAGACACATTTTGCATTGTATAACACCCTAATGACCTTCAGCAGACAACTGATCAGAAATCACAGGTATGACATGGGCTGCTTTACAGGTAGGGGCCACTGAAAGGAGAATTAAAATCAATAGCAATGAAATACAGAGTTTCAGGAGAAGATTCATATTAGCTTCTCTGAAGCTTGTTTTCTTATCCTTATGTAATTGCTTGTTATGTATGTTTGTATTTCTTAGAATAAAATAGTGTTTAAACCAAATACAAAGCTCTAGAGAAGATGGCTATTGTCATTATTTGATAGTTTAACTTTGGGGCAAATACAGAAATAAAGAATTAATATCAAAAATACTTATTTATTTATTCATTCATTTATTTAATCCAAACTACGCATTTTCTTTAGATAAGGGTGCACAAACTTGAAACTAGCACTATTTACAGTTTAGAACGCTTAATTCAGTTTGCATATTACTTGAATGAATATCGCATGGGTGATTGCAAAGGAAAAATTGTCATAAAAACCAATTTACGCTGAACTAAGGATTTTCACACATTTTGACAGATACAAAACACACAAATACAAATGGAAGACAGTGAGTACATAAAATTATGATGGCAGAAGGTGTGAAAAACAGATGGCCATTCACCAATTAGTTAGACCATTAGAGTGACAAGTCTCTGCTAGATTTATGACAAAATTGTTTTGATATCATTCTAATGATACGAAAATGGAACCTATATGTGCAGTGTGACATGGCACATTTATTTCTATTCAGAATCAGGATATTATAATTATTATTATTATTCAAATATTTTTCTAAAACACTTCTTCAGTTGAATCTTTTTAGAAACTATTTCTTGAAGTTAGGTCATTTCAGCATTAGGTCATTTCAGCATTGGCACAAGAAAACAATCAACCAGGTTTGACCAAATTATTGATATTATTTATATTTATTTCTTATTTTTAATTAATTTATTTGTTTATATGTATTTATTTATTTATTTATTTATTTTATTTTATTTTATTTTACCTGTTTTAATTTGATAAAATAATTTGAAATGCAAAAATTGAATAATGAAATTATTTGGATGATAATATTTGACAAGTAGAAAATAAAATATGTTCTAAAGTCACACACTGAACACATCTCAGTTATATCAAATTTACCTTTAAGTGGCCCCTTCAAGATAAAGACTAATGACCCCATAATCACTTAGATAAGATTAGCGTTTGATGTGCACTATGCCTCCTGGACTGTTTATTACAGGTGATTATGCCAGGCCACCCCGCCTACAGTAGCAAAATAATGTGTCTTTAATCAACACTAAAATTTTCTCAGGTATCAGCAAAGAGCAACCAAATAGATTTTAAAACTTAATGATTTAATCAAACAAATGAACAAATAATTACAATCAATACAAATAAATAAATAAATAAATAAATAAATAAATAGATAGATAAATAAATAAATGACTTACAATAAGAGTGTCTAAATAAATCTTTGTCCTTCAAAATGTCAGTCCACTGATATCCTGAATCCAGATTCCAAAATTCAAGTCTATACGAGCACAATGTATATGCCCACAGTTAGTTTATAATATTCCACAGTAAATCATTCTAATCCAAACTAGTGAAACAAGCAAAATATAAATATTAACTGACTTCGCAAATCGGAATGAATGAGTCTGAATTTAGACCTGTATATATAGAACTGAAGAATTATCTGCTACGTTCCGGTGACATTATATAAGTTAGTATCTTGAACAGTAAAATCATGACAAACGATCTTCAGATTCACCAGGAAAGAAAAACTTCCAGAAGGTTCTAGGATCGAAATTACCACTCAGAATGAACCCGAGATCTCTGAAAGGCTATAGAGGATCTACACATGAATAAAATATATTATTAATTGATGGTGACAAAATAAGCTATATAAGTTTCATGTGGATTTTTTATAATGTACTCATAACTTCTTAATTATATAATAGTTATAAAAAATAATCAATGAAACACTTCCATCAAGTAATATACTATAAATTCTGGAACAACAGAATAACCTTAAATTAAATATATAATTAAGGTTACTCCTCTTTGATCATACTAGGACATGATTTGTGTTCCCTAACATGGAAAGGTACAACTAGGCAATAATTTATTGTCAATGTGTTTGCATCACTCTCGTGTCTGGGCACACTGAAAGTCTTGACGAATTTGCTGTGTTAACATTTACATTTTATCTTTTAAAAGGTGGTACTTGCAATCTTTTGACATTGGAAGCAATACAAATCTTTAAAAAAAGAAAAAAAAAAGAAAAAAAAACAACAAAAAAAAAAAACAAAACAAAAAAAAACAACAACAACAAAAAAAAAAAAAAAAAAAAAAAAAAAAAAAAAACGTTTATTTGAATCGACACAATACTGAAAAAAAGTATTTATATTACACATGAATACTGACTGAGAAAATATACATGCATCTATTTAAAAAAAGAAAGCCTGTAAAATATTATTATCTACAGAGTGGAGTGAAATGGCTTGTCCAAAACTCATCATGTTTGATCGGTCTTTATTGGAAAGGTCCTCAGACCTTTCCACTGTGTTGAGGTTGAATGCAATAAATTTTGAGCGGGTTCTATTTATTTTACATCTAAATTGGCCATCGCTGACGTCGAAAAAAAAGATCGATACAAGAAACTAGTCCAAATTCACTGTACAGAATCCAATACGCAGCAATACATATCCTGTAAACAATGTAGATAAGACAGTTCACCAACAAGCCGCACCACCGAACCGGTGTATATATTTCCGATAGATTCGGAGTGTGTGTTAAAAGTCTCGGTTTTTAGTCTGCTCAAAGGAAGTCTTTTATTTAAATAAAATATAAAAGTTTGATCCTTTGGAAGCAGTGAAAACGTTCAAAGGAAGGTAGTATGGGACATATTATAAGTTTTCTAATAACACAATCAACTCTTATTTTATTCCTTTCTGTACACTATTTAAAAGTTTAATGCGTCTTTAAGATGCAATCCACATGCATGTTATCTTCGTGAGGAGATATTGCACTATAAAAAAACCCAAAAAATATGTATATAGATATTTTTTTCTTTTTTTTTTTCTTTTTTGCTTATGATGGATCCATTGCTGAGTCGTGTATCTTCTGCGGTGATACGCGCATGCTTCTTATATGACGTAACATGCTCTTCTAATGCACCAGACATTTGTTACCATGCCCCCCCCCCCCTCCCCCCACACACACATCACCCCCGGGAGAGGGCGATGAATAGCCACTTTGTGATTCTTAATGTTAGATGTTTGCTATTGTACAAACAATGCATACTTTGTGAAAACTCCTCCTAGAGCTTTCAGTATAGCATGTTAATACTTTGCAGAACTTTTATCTTACAGACATATTGAGGATATGCATGAAGATTTTTCTTGGTGACAAAAAATATTTTTAACAATTTTACAGCGTTTTAAACTAAGCCAATTTTCATTCACTTTACATAGATTAGGTTAAGGTTTTAACCTACAGCGTTTTGAACTTGGCAAATTTTCGTCCACTTTACATATTGAACTATGGCATATCGTATACTTTGTGAAATCAACTCCCCCTAGACTTTTCAGTGTATCCTTTTAATACTTTGCAATTAGTTTTCAGCCATATTGCAGATGTGCATGAAGATTTTTCTTGAAGGAAACATTGTTTTGAACAATTTTACAGTGTTTTTTAAACTTAGACGATTTTCGTTCACTTTACATATTGAATAATAGGATATAGTACCTGCTTTGTGAAATCAACTCCTCCTAGAGTTTTCAGTATATCGTTTTAATACTTCGAAGTTGTCTTTCAGGCATACTGAAGGTGTGCATAAAGATTTTTCTAGAAGAAAAATCATTGTTAAGAATATGGATAAAATGCAGCTCTATGAAGAAGATTGACGCCATTAAAATACTATGTAACTAGCAAACAGGGCTTTCAAGTTATCACCTTGCGGGGGTATACTGTAAGCCTTGCTTGCATCCATTACAGTTCTTGATTCCACCGAAATCTCTAAAATGTTTTACTAGTGAACCACCTATATCAACTAGCAGAAGACCTTTCTATTGGATTCTTTTTAAAGAAACCAACTTGTGTCATTTGAACCTACAATGACACTGAATGATTATGTCTACGCATTATTCAAGCGGTAATGTTAACGAAAACAATACTTTTATTTTCCCTCACAATGTCTTGGTTGCTAAACTCCGGTACTGCCAAAAGGTTTGTTTGTCGTTTCTTTTTCATTTATACGTTCGCTATTGTGTTTGTAGACGGGGTGTTCCCGTCGGCCAAGTTTGCCGTGGTAACTCTCACAGAAGAAGAGCAAGGTGGTCTATGCTGTTTTCTGATCTTCCGTTAAACAACAATGTCTGAGTGAGTTAACGAGTTCTCCGTACAACCACAATGCCGATGAAATCATAGAATAATTCGGATTTATCAATAAGGTTACATGCCGTAAGTAAGTCATTATTCCATAAACGTTATATCATATCCAACCGATATCTTTGCAAGCAAAATATTCTTTAATAATTGGTGTAAGCATGGATGACCCCATGTACTGATCTTGCTTAAATCGCATTCTGTGTTACATATCGATTAAGGATGTTGTATGGGACATCTTTGTCTTCGCTTTGGGAAATACACCCGGATTTCGTCTAATTAGAGCCAAAGTGTGTAGCGTTTTAAATTGAAATTTGCACTCAACATACCGTATATTATGTTTATCTATTCCTTGAGACTCGACACACAATATCAAGATGTCACATTGCAACACATTTTGACCTTAAAGCATGTCCAAGCACATGTTTGAATTTATTTGTGGTCACAAAATGTTTGAAACACACCCTAGGATACCATGACACAGACATTACCATATATATGCATCAACAAACACAGAAGGCAAAGGAAGTTTTTGTTTGACTTCATGCTTAACGTCCAAATCAAAAGCAAAGGTCATGTCGGGACAGTGCCTCCATTTTATGGGACTTTTACCCAAAGTGAGGATGTCATGACATCCAACAAGTGCTT
This sequence comes from Rugalucina vietnamica, assembly GCA_964017185.1. Taxonomy (NCBI): domain Eukaryota; kingdom Metazoa; phylum Mollusca; class Bivalvia; order Lucinida; family Lucinidae; genus Rugalucina; species Rugalucina vietnamica. The sequence continues at coordinate 10,223,210 of OZ024884.1, read as the reverse complement.
CAATATAACCATCCAACTAAGCCACAAAGGCTTATATGTATGGATGGTTTGATTTGAACCACTTTTCCTGGGCTGGCTCAAACCAGAGCGGTATACCAGTAATCAGCTGGTCAGTCAGAAGCGTGTAAGCTTTGCCTGGAAGCACAAACAGCCCATCTATTTCTTTAGACCCCATTCACTATTTGGTTGTCATTTTGATTGAATAATATGTGACAGGCTCAACGATGTCTCAATTTTTATTTGTTTTTGAATATTTTGGACTTCAATATTCTGTAAGTGGTTTTGTTGGACTTTGTTCATTTTGCTGATGCATTTGCAATCTATACAGCACTTTTCCTTTTGTTTTGTTCATTTACATTGGCTTAAGTGTTTGCAGAGATGCCATCCCTGAATAATATGTTTTGGCAGGCATGAGAAAGTTTTCTACAAAAACATAATATTACTTTTGCTGAGAAAGCAAAACTTGTGTTTTGCTGTATGCAAATTAGGCAGAGCTCTCTCCCGGGAAGCTTTCTATAGCCAATAAGATTTAAGGTGTATTTTCTTGTAAGTTCAGCTAAGGCTAAAGAGGGGAAACTGCTTTCATTTTTTTATTCATGTAAATATGCATAATACTAGTAAATGACATCTTGTTTTTCATATTTTCCCTTTGAGTGCCTTTTCTTTGTCAGCTCAGGAAAACCTCAGAGCGGCATTTGCCCAGGGGCTTCACTTCGCTTTTGGTTTTGAAGGAGGTCACTTGTATGCTGGTCTTGCATACATAAGTTATTTAAAAGAATTAATGCAATTCTCAAATTAAATAACTGTGTTTTCGTATCTTCAGGTAACTACATTTTACTATTTTTATTTTAAGGTCGTGGTTTTCATTTAATTTCTTCGTAAATGAAGGCTTTGATATTTTAAATGAAATTAAATTCCTTTGTTTAATTAAATCACAAGCAACCTGATGTTTCCATTAGAATGAATAATTCAAGAATTAACAATTATTGCATTTGTTAAATGAAAAGATACTTTTTGTAGATTTTCCTACATACTCATGTTTAGAATTATTCATTAATTAGACTTCGCTTTTGGTTTTGAAGGAGGTCACTTGTATGCTGGTCTTGCATACATAAGTTATTTAAAAGAATTAATGCAATTCTCAAATTAAATAACTGTGTTTTCGTATCTTCAGATGTAAATAAAGCGTGATCACCGAACTATGTTGTTCCTGTTGTGTTAAACGCCCTGCCCTCGCACGAACACTTGAAAACACCCCGTGACAGATTTGGCGCCCAACGTGGGGCAGGGCATACAGTCCACGTACATCATACAACGAGCGACGACGATAGTGGGTTCATGGTGAAAGACTGAAGGACGATACATTCAGAGTTTTTCAAAGAAACTCATACGAATTCGTAGAACAGAAATATTTGGACACTGGTTTAGCTACATGAAGACGTAAACCATTCCAGGATTTCATATTATATAAGAGTTACATGTAACGTTAAATTCCGAGGGACCCGTCGGGAACAATCAATTCAACGGAGGGATCAATCCATACATTGGACTTTTGTTCTGATTTGATTGTTGGACACCGTGGAAACTTCAAACACAGATCCAGACACTATGGACAGGTGTGCGGGCTTGTGAATATAAAACATTGACTCATTTTAGAGCATTTGTTTTATTATTTCCATGATAAATTTCATTGTTCGTAATTTTGTGTTACCTGAAGTGAATATGTGTTAAATATTTTTGGGCAAAATAGGGTTTTAAGTTTAAGGTTAAGGTTTACGGATTTAGGATTTTTGGTAAGTGCCGCTATTTTCTTTTTCTTTGTTAAGATTTTTGAATATTTGAAAATATTTTGAGTATAAGTTACATATACATGTAAACGCATTTTGTCATTTTTGATATGCACTAAGAGCTCAAAGGTAAACTCTCAATTGTAAAACAACTTTCGCGTTTTGGCTATTTTGTCTGTTTATTAAACAAGTGGCATTTTGGTTATAAAACAATTGCGTATTTAAATTGCAGGAAATGTTGATATTTTAAGACAGCATCTGAGAGGAAAACTGATTACCTTGATGTAGTAAGGCTTCCATTCCTGGTCAAATCACGTGTTTTGCAAAATCCCTGAATATATTCAATTATTGTTTGAACAAATAGCTTTTTGGATTTGAATGTGAAACATGTAAATTATTCCAATAGTAACACAAATAACTGAAAACATTTTAATTTCCAAAAAGTTTAGGGGAATCAAAGAAAAACACTCATTTATGTTTACAGTGACTGGTCTAATTTATCAAGGTTTCATGATAAGATAACAGTGTTATTATTCTGAGAAATTTTATCTCTACACACTGCTGATAAACATTCTTTAGCTGGTCAAAAGAGTTGAAGGTTAACTTTACTACAAATTGTGTAAAAATTTACTACAGCTGCTGAATGGAATTTTCTCAGTAGAGGTTAATGGCTTTTTAAGTGGTGTACTGAACTGAGGTCATGCACTTTTAGCATGTTTGTGCTTTGCAGACGATAAATTGAAAAGCAAACTTCTCTTAATATTTTGAGTTTGTTTTCGGGAAACGATTGTTCGTAGTAAAAACAAAGACTTGGCGAGATTGAGAAGCTTCTTTTGATTGAACTAATTTAAGTTTTTTGATATATATATATTAAGTTGTTCATCGCATTTGTAGCATAAACAATTCTTTCAGGGTTCCTGCAAATCATTGAACAATTTTATTTGTACCTTAGATACAATAAGCTAAAATATTGATTTGAATGAGCATTGCATCTTTGTAAAGGAAGGGTTGCTCAATAAGCATTAAGTTTGTTTTGGTTTTGGTGGGTTTTGGTTTTGTTGGGCCTTATTTTATTTTGATTGTGGTGTTATATTGAGTTATGGCTACGTCTGAGCCTGTAGATGGGGCTTTGGGGGCCCCAGTCAAAGAGGAAGAAGTTGCCTATGAGTCAGCAGAAGAGGACCAACCCTCTGAGGAAGAGCTGGAAAAGTGGATAAAAATTTTAGGTAAGTCAAAGAAGTACCAGATCCTAAAGCTCGATGAGAAAGGGAAGGGAGCTATACCCAAGGTTCCGTTGCCAGTACCGTCGGGACCAGCAGGGCCTAGTAAGCATGCTGAGGTAAGCAGCCCTGTTAACATTCAAGTACCTCAACAGTTGCGATTGGCAGCATTTTCTGGGGAGGAACCGACACCAAAAGGAGAGGTGAGTTATTTGGTGTGGCAGTATGAAATTAAATGCCTTATGAGAGAGAAGAGCCACAGCGAAAGCACAATTTTGCAAGCTGTGCGTAGATCTCTCAAAGGATTTGCAGGTAGGACGTTGCTCTCGCTAGGTGAAAAGGTCACACTTCAACAAATATTAGAGAAACTGGATGGCATCTACGGAATAGTATATTCAGGGGAAGCGATTATGCAACAGTTTTACACAGAATCGCAGAAAACAGGTGAGAGTGCAGCTGTATGGGCGTGCCGAATAGAAGATTTGCTGCAGCGTGCAGTTGAAAAGGGACATATAGCAGTAAGTGCTAAAAATGATATGTTGCGCAACAAATTTTGGACAGGACTGGTTGATGACAGGCTTAAAAATGCATCACGCCATAAATATGATACTGTCAAAGATTTTGGAGAGCTGCTACGTGAGGTAAGAAAAATAGAACAGGAAGTGTCAGGGTCTGAAAAGTTGAAGAAAAATGCACAGCACCACTCTTCAACGGTGGAAAGTGGCAACCTGGCGAGTAAGATTGATGAGATTGCATCCAGCATGCAAGAACTGGTAAAACGCATAGATGGATTAGAGAAAAAGATAGAAAATAATGCTCGTGCGGGGCAACATTCCCAGTCTGGTTCACGGGGCAGAGGGCGAGGTCGTTTCGGTTCACAACGTGGTGGACAGAGACAACCACAGAATTTAAACTAAATTCTGCCTCTGCTGCGGGAGCTAACAGGGGCAATAAAGAAACTAAATGCTCTCAAAATTTTCAACAAAGTAAGAATGAGAAACTTCTAAATAGAATGGTTGGCCCGGCACCGGAAATGGAAATTCAAGTAGGTGGCAATCTCACAAAGGGACTGTTAGACAGTGGTAGTGCAGTTAGCACTATGTCAAAGGGTTTCTTTGACAATTTAACCCCCAAGCCTACATTACGACAGGTAAGTGAGCTTGTAGTTACCATAGCGGATGGTAGCAACTTACCTTACCATGGGTATGTTGAAGTGGATTTCGAAATTCCGGGAATAGCAGGTAGCACTGTTCTAGTGCCATGTCTTGTGGTTTCAGATACAGATTATAACAGGCAAGTGCCAATTATAATCGGTACTAGCTATATAAATTATATTGATCAGTGTTTTTCCACTTCAAATATGAGTGATTCCCTGCCGGTTGGCTGGGAAATGGCACGCAAGACACTGGCATTGAGCAGATTGTGCAAGAAATCGGTTAAGTCAACAAATACAAAGCATGTATTTATTCAACCTCAAGAGTCTGTAATCATTTCTGGACTGGTCAGGAAAGGTCACAATGGTGATGGGTTTACTGCTGTCACAGAGCAAGGTACAGAGCTGTCAGGGTGTTTGACAATTTGTCCTCGTGTGGTGTCAGTAAAGTCTAATACAGCTACTACAAGAATACCTGTGAGAATATGCAATATCTCTGCAAAGGTAATGTCTATTCCTCCAAGAGCGAACTTATGCGAGCTTCAGGAAGTAAAGGTACTTAGAAGTTGGGCACCTGGTGATACATCTGATATGTCAGGTAGGACAGTGGCGGAGCAAAGGACTGGACTGGAAAGCTTGGGCATTGACATGACAAAGTTCTGCATTGAGGATGGTCAGAAAGAGGCTGCTACAAATCTTTTAAGTAAGTGGACTTCAGTTTTCAGCACTGGGCCAACTGATCTTGGCTGTACAGATTTGACAGAGCATGAAATAACGTTGACAGACGAGAAGCCATTCAAAGAACCATATCGACGCATACCACCAGGAATGTTTGAAGAGGTAAGGGAACATTTGCAGGAAATGCTTGATGCTGGGGCTATTCGTCCTTCAAATAGCCCATTTTCCTCAAACATTGTTCTTGTTAGAAAGAAAGATAATAGCCTTCGGTTTTGCATTGACTTTCGGAGACTGAATGCAAGAACAGTTCCTGATGCATACAGCATTCCCCGAGTAGATGAAACATTTGACAGTCTTGCAGGTTCGAAATTTTTCAGTAAACTGGATCTGCGGTCGGGGTACTGGCAAGTCCCGATCCGAGAAGAAGATAAGTTTAAAACAGCTTTTAGTGTGGGGCCTCTTGGATTCTATGAGTGCAACCGCATGGCGTTTGGCCTAACAAATGCTCCCTCAACGTTTCAAAGGATGATTGAGAGATGTATGGGTGTACACAATCTTCGGGATTGTTTGATATTCTTAGATGATATAATTGTCTTTTCAAAGACATTTGAAGATCATTGTGAGAAGCTAGAGGCAGTTTTTGAATGTCTGAAAAAGCATAACTTAAAGTTGAAGGGATCGAAATGTGAGTTTTTCAGGGACAGGGTCCAGTACCTTGGGCATATCGTCTCTGCCTCGGGTGTGGAAACTGATGCTGATAAAATATCAGCTCTTAAAGATTGGCCTGTACCTACAAATGTGAAAGAAGTTCGAAAATTTCTTGGATTTGCAGGTTATTATCGACGCTTTGTTGAGAACTATTCAAAAATTATCAGGCCTTTGAATGACCTACTTGTGGGTCATTCCACAAATAAAAAGGGTAAGGCCAAAAAGAAAGCTCCAGCATGGAAATGGACAGCTTCCCAACAAGAAGCTTTTGATTAAGTAATTCGAAAACTGACATCTCCCCCAGTTCTTGCATATGCAGATTTTAGCAAACCGTTTATTCTCCATACTGATTCAAGTGGAGAAGGGCTGGGGGCAGTGTTGTACCAAGAGCATGATGGTTCAGAAAGGGTTATTGGGTATGCAAGTCGAAGCCTGAAACCTAGTGAGCGGAATTACCCTACTCACAAACTTGAGTTTCTGGCTCTTAAGTGGGCTGTTACAGAGAAATTTCACGACTTCCTGTATGGCAACACTTTTACAGTGCGCACTGATAACAGCCCATTGACCTATGTACTGAAAAGTGCAAAACTGGATGCAGCAGGGCATCGATGGGTAGCTGCACTCAGCAACTACAAATTTGACATTATTTACAGGAGTGGCAAGCACAACGCAGACGCCGATGGGTTGTCAAGGGTGATGGAGGGTATGACACGTGATACATGTAAACACATACCTACAGAATCCGTTTCGGCAATTGCCCATGCTGCCACTGTCCAAGTGTCATTGGTTGAGTGCAACATGCTAACGCAACAGGAAAACCAGAATCAGTTGATTCCAGGAGATGGGATAACTGAGTTGATTTCAAGCCCTGATTGGCGTCATGAACAGTCGCTTGATCCTACAATTAAGCGTGTAATAGAAGTTATTTCAAGCAAAAAGGAAATTAGCAAATCTGAGTGTCAGAAAGAAATTAGTGATGTGCAGCGCTTACTGCGGCACAGAGAGCAGCTACAAATTATTGATGGTGTGTTATTTAAATTAAGTTCCAACGAAATGCAAGGGAAGCAACTAGTGTTACCGAAGAAACACCAGGATTTTGTATTTACTTCCCTTCACAATGACATGGGGCATCAAGGTAGGGAAAGAACTTTGTCTCTTCTGAAATCAAGGTTATTCTGGGTAGGTATGGACAAAGATGTTAGTGACAGAATAGCGAGCTGTGCTAATTGTGTTAGGAGGAAGACCCCATCGACAAATAGAACTGCAAACTTGGTAAGTATAGAAACCAGCTCGCCAATGGAACTTGTTTGCATGGATTATCTATGCCTCGAAAGATCAAAAGGTGGGTATGAAAATGTTTTGGTAATAACCGACCATTTTACCCGGTACGCACAGGCCATTCCGACGAAAAACCAAACAGCTCATACCACTGCAAAGGCTTTATTTGAGCAATTCATCGTGCACTATGGTTTTCCGGCTACATTGCACAGTGATCAGGGTAGAAATTTTGAGTCATCTGTTATCAAAGAGTTATGCAAACTTGCAGGTATCAGAAAGACAAGGACTACGCCCTATCACCCTATGGGGAACGGGATGACAGAGAGGTTCAATCATACATTATGCAATATGCTCGGCACTCTTGATGAGCGCAAGAAGACAGATTGGAAAACATATGTGTCACCAATGGTACATGCATACAATGCAACATGTCATGAAAGCACCCAAATTTCACCATTCTTTTTAATGTTTGGTCGTCATCCGCGGTTGGCGGTTGATGCTTTCTTGGGTGATCATGTGACAAATGTCTGTGATACAGAGGTATCAGGGTATGTCGGTAAGTTGAAGAAAAGGCTCGACTTTGCATATAAGATTGCATCAACAGAGGCTGCTAAGCAGGCAGCAAGACACAAAGCCATTTATGACCTAAAAGTCAGACAATCAAAGCTCGAGGTAGGTGACAGAGTTTTAGTGAAAAATGTACGAATGGACAAAAAGCAGAAGCTGGCTGATCGATGGTTAAGAGAAGTATATGTAGTAACTTCCCAGCCAAACACAGATATACCGGTTTATTGTGTTAGGCTGGAAAGGGGTGAAGGTCAAGAAAGAGTGTTGCATAGAAACCTTTTGTTGCCTTTTCACTCAATTCCAGCCAATGATGTTGAAACACGACTAGACATAGGCAGACCCGACAAGCAGAAACAAACGAGTAAGCAAAAGGACTCCAGTAAGGCAGAAGAGTCAGACAGTACTGTGGACTCAGAGGACGATGACATATACATTGTCACAGAAAGTGACAGGGAGGTTAGTATGCCTGTTCAGCACACATTAAACCCTGATGCTTCAGAGTTTATACCATGTGAAGACGTGGAGCAAGACCTTGTAAGTAATGAAGCTATGCTTCCTGACTACAGTGAGCAAGCAGCGCCAGACAGCCTGGCCAGCTCGTCTGGTTATGCTACTGCTGTTCAAACCGAAAATCATGTTGAATCTCGGCGTTCATGTAGGCAGAGAAAACCTACACTATTTTACAAAGCCAGAGATTGGAGAAAATAGGTAGCTCTAGTATTGTTTTTGGAATTTGTGTGATTCCAATTGATTCTTGTGTGTTGATGGGTTATCTAACAAGGCAATTTGTAAATAAATCATCATTTTGTAATGCCGGGGACGTCATTCACCTAGGAGGGGGAGTATGTGACAGGCTCAACGATGTCTCAATTTTTATTTGTTTTTGAATATTTTGGACTTCAATATTCTGTAAGTGGTTTTGTTGGACTTTGTTCATTTTGCTGATGCATTTGCAATCTATACAGCACTTTTCCTTTTGTTTTGTTCATTTACATTGGCTTAAGTGTTTGCAGAGATGCCATCCCTGAATAATATGTTTTGGCAGGCATGAGAAAGTTTTCTACAAAAACATAATATTACTTTTGCTGAGAAAGCAAAACTTGTGTTTTGCTGTATGCAAATTAGGCAGAGCTCTCTCCCGGGAAGCTTTCTATAGCCAATAAGATTTAAGGTGTATTTTCTTGTAAGTTCAGCTAAGGCTAAAGAGGGGAAACTGCTTTCATTTTTTTATTCATGTAAATATGCATAATACTAGTAAATGACATCTTGTTTTTCATATTTTCCCTTTGAGTGCCTTTTCTTTGTCAGCTCAGGAAAACCTCAGAGCGGCATTTGCCCAGGGGCTTCACTTCGCTTTTGGTTTTGAAGGAGGTCACTTGTATGCTGGTCTTGCATACATAAGTTATTTAAAAGAATTAATGCAATTCTCAAATTAAATAACTGTGTTTTCGTATCTTCAGGTAACTACATTTTACTATTTTTATTTTAAGGTCGTGGTTTTCATTTAATTTCTTCGTAAATGAAGGCTTTGATATTTTAAATGAAATTAAATTCCTTTGTTTAATTAAATCACAAGCAACCTGATGTTTCCATTAGAATGAATAATTCAAGAATTAACAATTATTGCATTTGTTAAATGAAAAGATACTTTTTGTAGATTTTCCTACATACTCATGTTTAGAATTATTCATTAATTAGACTTCGCTTTTGGTTTTGAAGGAGGTCACTTGTATGCTGGTCTTGCATACATAAGTTATTTAAAAGAATTAATGCAATTCTCAAATTAAATAACTGTGTTTTCGTATCTTCAGATGTAAATAAAGCGTGATCACCGAACTATGTTGTTCCTGTTGTGTTAAACGCCCTGCCCTCGCACGAACACTTGAAAACACCCCGTGACAAATACATCAGCCATGTGAGGAGACTGTAGCAGCATATGATGGCTTTGCGCCAATGCAGCGCGCTACAAATGTGATATTTGGTGAATGATAAAAACCTGAAGTACAAAAATGTATGTTCATTGAGTGTGTTTAATGTTTAATATTGAAGAGTATACAATATTACCGAGTTGATTTTGGGTGAAATGATCTTCAAATATTGTTAAAATACAATGTAAAGTCGAGTTTCCGGTTACGCAAAGTTCCCTACTCCGGAAATCCTTATTAAAAACATGGTTAAACATGTATTACCAGTACCTTCAAAACAAATCATCAGTTTTTGTTCTCTTGGCAATTTTCTAAACATTGCATTATCCAATAAATATCTGTGAATGAGTTCACTCACACCAATCTTTTATCTTTAGTAGCTTTTTGCATGTCAAATTTTATGACATCTGATGTCACACTGTTACATACCGAGAGCAAAGAAACATCGATTATGCATGGAAACAACCATGTACATTACGTACATGAAGGATCTCATAAAATTATATAGAAAATTGTAAACACTGTTACATTATATTTAATGGCAAACACAGGCTGGACCAGAACCCAATACTTCAAACTTACGTAGGATGACACATTGCCAGGGCTAAAAAATCAGCAAGAATGTACAATTTCTTTTGAAATAGTCGCTTCTATGAGGTAATGGCTTCAAGAAACGAAAAATTTGGTCATAAAAATCTTTCCTGCAAAGTAAAGGATATGACTTTGTCTACATCTTGTCGGGTACAGTTTAGCAGTAATTAAAATTCTATTCTACTGATGGCAATGATTTATCATTGACAAGAACATTTTGCGAAACCAAGTACTTGACTGTAATGGAAATTTGATTTTATGACAATTACTAAATTTATTCACCCAAGAAACACAAAAGAAAAAGCGGCTCTCCTAGCAAAACGTGGGGAGCCTGGTTTGCTAAAAGAGAACCGGACTAACAACTGAGAGGTCATGATTAGGTCCGATACCCGCCTCCGCCATGTAGTGTCCCTGAGCAAGACACTTCAAGCTCAAGGCGGCCCCCGTGGCCGAATGGTTAAGGTCACTGACTTCAGTGCTCTTGATCATTCGATCATCTCACCTCTGTGGGTTCGCACCTCGCACGGGGCATGAGTCACATGTGAGACAAGCATAGTTCTGCTTGCGGGTGTGTCAGGTGGTTTTTCCCCGGGTACTCCGGTTTTCGCCACACCTACCGATTGATTTGTCTCGATATGAGTAAAAAAGCTTGAAAGGGATGCAAAATTGAATTAAGAAAAAAAAAAACAACAACAAAAAACAAAAAAAAAAATCTTCAAGCTCCACAAAGTACCGGTTACGTACCCAGAAAGGGATGGCTTTCTCTCGCAATGACTAAATAATAGTTGTGAAATACATTACGGCCAAAACACAAAAGAAAGTGAGAAAAAAATAATGACTTGACACAACTATCCTATGAGTCAGTATTTACATTGTGTATATGCATTAGACCCAAGGTTGCAAATAACATGTCTAGGAAAAACAGTTAAATTTTGCTCCAATGGCTTGTTTGGTAATGTTTTTACGTCCCACTTAATACTGTAGCCCGGAAAGGCTGAAGAGCCCTTGGATCAATACCACTCTGGAAACAGTTCAATAGGCTCAGAGCTATGTATACATGTACATGTATGTCTCTTGTTAGGCCAGTGAAAATAATTATTAGATTCTCATTCAAAGTTTTGAAAAATTCTGGGGTGGGTGCATGGGTGAATTTTATTTTTCATTTTATTTTTTACTATGACTCCCTGCTAATCCTAGTTTCTCTAAATTTTTATATGATTTTTCCATTACAACAAATCTCATAATCTAATGACTTGTCCTGCTGCGGTCATTCACAATTAGATAACGGTCACATTGTCAAAGTTTGACAAGCGGCTTAAAATTCAAAAGACACATGTGTACAGTTTATCTTTTGATCAACCCGATTCTATTTCGGTGTCTGACAGCGAGAGTGGCACAGGTACTACATAATCCTTGTTATCATTGCACGTTTTTTAAGCTCCGCCCAGAAGCAGCTTTCTAACTTGTCAATCATGGATCGGATCCCAAATTTTCGCGGGCTACATTCACGCTCCGCATCAGTCTCAAATCTGTGATCGCACGCTACGGCACGATTTGCTATAGCCTGTTAGTCGACAATGTCGAATTCAAAAGGATTAGGCCTACCGACGGACAGCATCGATATCAAGGTGCATTATATTTATCACGGGGGAGAAAGATGCGGACTGGTTGATATGCAATTCAACGACTTGTACTCCATGAACTATGAAGAATTTGGACAGTTTCTTCGTGAGGAAATCGTACAATTAAAACGATTAAATGTGCTACGCATAAGCTTTCTTGATGACGAAAAAACGTATATTGATCTATCTCCAAGGAATTTTCACCGTTTCATTAAGCTGGCGACGCATTCTTTCCAGACGGATACACCAAAAATTAACATTAAAGTTTCAGAGGGCAGCTCGCCAATGCCAGTTAACGATAAACCTGTGCAGCCATCGGATAAAATCTCGTGCAAACGCCTGTTTGACGTCGATGAGTTAACGACGGTCGTCCCTTATAAAAGCCCAATTGAAATAGACATAAATGTGAAGCAGAGAGAGTTGGACATTAAAAAAAGACATTTTGAGGAAGTGACGAAAGAATACGAAACCTTATGGAGGGAATATAATGTGCCTCCATCTGTATTCGACTCGAGCAAGTCGGTTTGTGCCCGGTGCCACTTGAGAATGGGTCACACTAAAAATCGGTAAGTTCTGTTCTTTGAAGTTTGATTACGATTCCATGATCCTGAGTCACGATCTTATATACGGCTGTGTATTACACAACTTTCGAGATTATATAGTTCCATCCATAACACTCCGGGGTTTCCCCGTTTTTATTGTGATGTTTATATTGAAAACAGATGGGCAACTAACAATCGGTCCATCCTGGACGATAAACTGGTTGATCTACGAGATTGTAGAAATTGACAGTATTTCGAAACATTCGCTGCCCCAGTAAAAGTAAAAGGCGTAAAAAAAAAAAAGTTTCATTACGAAAACCTGCATTATGCAGGAATTTTCAAAGTTGTAAAAATTGAACATTTTCAGTCCAGACATTTTGATATTTTTCTAATTTTTGCTCATAACATAGATTATACACGTTACAAACTTAGGTGGACAAAAGTATTCGTCACTTTTGAAAACTCCATAGACTTCAATGTATTTTCATGTGTACAATAAACATTATCCTGCCTCTTCTGGTCAACATATTTTCATGATTTTGGTGTCATTTGAAAGTTAAATAAATAAAGCAATAAATAAAGGTAATTTGACGATGTTCCAATATTGCATTTTTCAAAAACAACAGTTTAAAATTAAAGGAAATTTTGAAAAAGTCATTTCCCCATTGACGTCAATGGTGACGTCGCCCAAAAATTGTCAAAAAATATTTCACGACTTTTTAAAAATTTGTAGCTTGAAAACGCATGCATGGAATTAAATGAAAATGCCTTGTTTATTGCTTTATTCATTTACCTTTCAAATGACACCAAAAACATTAAAATACGTTAACTATGAGACGCAGGATAATTTTTCTCGCAAACATGAAAATACATGGAAGTCAATGGAGTTTTACAAACGCGACGAATACTTTTTTCTTGCACACCAGACAGAAATTGCCACACTTTTTGCCTGGGTGATAAAATTGCATCTCACCCAGGTGTTCTCACCCAGGCTAAGTGCGCCAAAAAAATTACGCAAAACCTTGAAATAAACCAGATTTGGGGGGTTGTTGTGCAAGAAAAAGAATCTAATATGGTGTTCTTTTCTAGATGGAAGTTTCCAACCCTCGGGATGACCGTGCTGAGCGGAACCTCGGCAGAGCCTCGGTTCCGCTCAGCACGGTCATCCCTTGGGTTGGAAACTTCCATCTAGAACAGAACCCCATATAAGATTCTTATAGTCCACACCGAGGCGGTTCTAACGAGTACCCACAATTTATGTTTTGGAGCAAAAATAAGAAAAATGGGTATACCCCTGCATACCCCAATTGTACTATATATAAGTGGGGTTTGAGGGGGTATACTTTACATGGACATGTTATCCTGATGCATGCCGACCGACCGTCGGAAAGAAGACAAAAAGCTTTAAAAACCACTAAGCAATACGAAAACACGCCCACGCAATATATGTGCGGTTTTTAAAGTTGTAAATAAATGAAAACTTCTTCAGAAAAATTTTGATATTTTTCTTATTTTTGCTCAAATTACAAGTTAGAACCGCCTCGGCTCTAAGTAGTACCCACATTCTATGTTTTGTAGTAAAAATAAGAAAAATTCGCATGCCCCTGCATACCCCAGTTTTACTGTACTAAAGTGGGGTATAAGGGGGTATTTATTTCACGCACATCGCGGTGGCGTAGTGGTAGGGCATCCCCATAAGCAAGACATAAACTCCCTACAGTACTGGTTAAACCCAGGAAGCGTTGGCTCCGACCCGACATGACTGAAAGATTGTTGATTGGGACATGAAGCCTCAAACAAAATTTTTTAAATAAATAAATTAAAAAAAAAAAATAAATAAATAAACTGCACCGATAATGAAAATAGCAGTTTGTCCCCCTGGGGTGGGGTGTATGGCAGGGTATTGAAAACTTAGTCATAATTCCCGCCCTTGACGTAGCCTCGTAGGTGGTGGAGCCGTGGTTTCAAATGACTGGTGCATTACAGATAGCAAGCTCTGCTTCTCTGATCCCTCTAATTTCTTATTTTCAATTTCCCACTCTATAATGATTCAGCATAACACGTGACGAAATGGGTGCCAAATTGATTGTGCAACAACCGATAGTAGAGTTCATTGTCTCGTTGTAGGTTGTTGCCCAACCGATCCAGCTTCCAACACAGATGCTTGGGGATTTTTAGCTCACCTGAGCCAAATGCTCACCAGTTGAGCTTATAGTATACACATGCTCCGGCGTCCGTCATCTTCCGTCGTCCACAATTTCAAATGTACATGTATATGACCATAATATTCAAACATCTTCCTGTCTGAAACAGCTCGGTCAATTTTAGCCAAACTTTGTGTGGAGCATTGTTAGGTAGGGGAAATGAAATTTTGTATAAAAAGGTCAAGGTCACATGACCAAGATGGCCGCCATGGCTATAAATGGCAAAAAAACTGTTAACAATCTTCTTCAGAGCCGGAAGGCCTATGATTTAAAAACTTGGCATGAAGCATCATGGAATAGCGCTCTACAAAGTCTGTATAACTCATGACCCTGGAATGACCTTGACCTATTTTATGCAATGTCAACTTAAGTCCCATATCCCAGATCTCAGGTGAGCATTTACAGGACCATTGGTCCTCTGGCGTTAAAAGCTAATACTTATGTATATACATATATGTTGTTTTTTTTTCAACATCGGTCACCATAAAATAAAATTGCGAAAATAGTCTAAAGTATATAAGCAATAGAAAATAAAAAGGTACAAGTAGGCAAAGATCAGGAAAAGGCGCAATCAGAAAAAGATTCCCACTCCAAAAACCGAGGTGGGAAAAAACCAAACTAACAATCAGGTACTTATACCATGAAACACACCGCAAGCCGAATGAGCAGCTATTTTCCCAATAGGTGGCCACTCAGTTACCTTAACTTAACTAAAAATATGAAAACATACATAAGGCGCCAACAGCACAAAAAATTTTTATACACCAAAACACAAAACAAAAAGAACCACCACAGAAGTATCGACCCGGAACGATCAGTAACACAAAGTTACTGGCGGGCTTAAACCGGCCCTACACGGCCATAACCTCACCCTCAGCTTCTGCAGTGGTTCATAACATTTAGTTAGTTATTCGGTCCTCGTGGTGAATCTCTAACTAGTTAATGAATCATCAAGAACAAACAAGTAAATCATGATAAACATCCTGATGAATCAAAAACCAGGACTCACAGACTGAGTAAGCTGCCCGACGATGGAGATCCCTGGGCGCCGAATAACCTACTAACTCCGGAGCAAAAGAAAAACACCAGTTGGACCCCGGTGGGCCAAGCAACAGACAAGAAGCTCCGGCCCCAACCAACTAAAATGAATAGCTTTATGTCGGGGCCATCATAGAGTCTGACGCCCGACCCACCGGCGTGCAATTAAAGAAGGCAGCATAGTTATCAACCATGATTGGGTTAAAAACTAAGCATGCAGACTGTCGCATAACATTCAAGTTATAACCTATACGTCTGTAACGTGTTATGATTTTTCTGAACTGAAAAGAAAAATCATTAATTCCTATAAGTTTCTTAAATTTGTAAACCAAGTCACCATAAAATTCAGGTTCCGAAAGGCCCTCACTTAAAAGCGTCTTTAACCCAACATTATATTTGGAAATCAATTCATAGTGTCTACGATAAAATTTAGAAAATGTTTTTCGAAGTTTATGATACCGATAGCCCTGTTGGAGAAGTTTTGCCGTTAAACATTTATTTCGAGCGTTGAAGTCTGTAACATGATTGCAGACTCTAGCAAACCTAATAAGTTGCGAAATGTATACACCATAAGAAGCACGACGAGGAACGTCACCATCCAAAAAAGGAAAATTTACTATATCAAAATCAAAGTCATCGCGCTTATCATAAATTTTAGAAGAAACAAATCCATTTGCAACAGAAAGATGTAGATCTAAAAAGGGGGCTTCAGTATCTGAGATATTGGCTTTGTTCAACTGAAGTTCAGGTGGATAAATTTGATTGACCATACCTTCAAAATAAGGGTTGTCAATGTTCAAAAGGTCATCGAGGTACCTAGATGTGGAATTAAAAGCCTCGATAACATCAGCTTGATTATCATGGTTAAGAGAATCCATGAAATCTCTTTCGTAGCAGTATAAAAATAAATCAGCTACGAGAGGTGCGCAATTTGTACCCATCGGAATTCCAACAATTTGTCTGTATAACTTGGTCCCAAATCTAATATAAATATTATCAAGGAGATAGGATAAGGCGTCGCATACATTCTGACATGACCAAAGTGTATACCGACTTTGGTCAGAGGAAGTGAAAAAAGCCTTTCTGTCATTACATGCCAAATAAAGTGAACCATAGTTTTTTAATGCCCTTTTGAAGGTCCACTCTATCAAATCCAGAAGTTTTTCTTTAATTAGATTATGTGGTAATGTTGTATACAGAGTAGAAAAATCATATGTGGACAAGCTTGTCGCACGGAACCCTCTACACTTCAATTTACTGAGCACCTCACCAGAATTTTTAATTGACCAAAACCAATTTTTATTTGAAGTTTCATACACTGTCTCACAGTATCTTATAACATGAGATTTGATAGTAGTAAGACAGGAAGTTAATAATTTAGAAAGTTCAGTGGTAGTACAAGAGCTAGAATTTGCAATAAATCTAGCTTTGTATGGTCTTTTGTGAAGCTTAGGTAACCAATACATCGTAGGAAGTTTGTCTTGGCCTTCATTGACACAAACAGAAAACTTAACAGGTAAATCGTTTAAGTGGGCATTAACTACAGACACCTCATCAGTATCTGTCTCCAGATAAGCCCTGGTACCATCAAGCTCCTGTTTTAAGGTGTTAACGTAGTGAAGCCTACAAACGACAACAACATTGTTTGCGGCTTTATCTGCCGGAACCAAGACATACTTTCTATGAAATTCTTGGATACCCTGCTTCAAATGCCTAAATGACGATTTGGGTTTAGGAGGTAAAAGATTAGTATTTTGTGAATAAAACTTAATACGTTTATCCACGATAGTGAAGATACTTCTTTTCCATTCTTTAAGAGCATTATCCTCAACACCCTCTCGTTTACACCATCGATTACCGAAATCATTTAATGCAGATGAAATCTCCTCTCTACATTTATCGAAATTAATGTAGGAAGGGAATCTATATTTCGGACCTTTAGAAACAATTTTGCGAATTCTAGAATCCGAAATTATTTTTAAATTTCCAGTAACAATATGTCCAGCGGGTTGATAAACATATTTTGAATCTTTACAATCTCAAGACTTAGGAGTATTAGCATGGATATCAAGATCAGAAACAAGTTTATTGAAATTAAAAATTGTATTTCTGATTGGTTTGTTATATTTGTAACAAATAATAGGAGGTTCTGAATTTTGGAAGTAGGTAGGTATAGACTGTATCACTGATTTATCCTGGAATATGCTTGGTAAATCAATAAAGTCAATTCCTTTATTGATGAAAGGAATTTTAATAAAACTTCTAATGTGATTAGATTCGGAATCGATAAATGGACGAAGAGCATGCTGAGTATAACATCTTGTTAACAGTGCAGCGTCATACATTTGATGATTTCTATCGTAAAATCTATTAGCCTCTGTGTCCAAGGAACGTAATGCAGCAATAGGTAGAGAACTAAGATACGACAGCATTGGATGTCGACCGTGAATCCTTAGTTTAACAGCTAAATCATTAAGAGAAATGTTCAATTTCAATGCAGCGCACCGTTTACGTTTGTCATTACCCTTTTTCCGTATACCATGAGATCTAGATTTACGTTTACGAGAGTCCGAAAGTGTAAGTACATCAAAATCGGGCATTTTGGAAATATTGCCTTCATGGTAAATGTTGTCGTTAAATCCCAGTGGAAAGGGTGTTTGCAGTAATTTTATCCATTTAAGTTCAGTTTCAAATCTTTTAATGTTTTTGAATCTAACTGAAGAATTTTCATCATATGAGATTTTCTCCACTGGTTGAACTTTAACATCATTGGGAGAATGACCAGTGCGCTTAAAATGCTGGTACAGGAAGGTATCATTATTTTTGGGCTTTCTGATTCTACGATAGTGCTCACCAAATCGTTTTTGCAAAGTTCG
Source organism: Rugalucina vietnamica (assembly GCA_964017185.1). Lineage (NCBI taxonomy): Eukaryota > Metazoa > Mollusca > Bivalvia > Lucinida > Lucinidae > Rugalucina > Rugalucina vietnamica. The sequence goes on along the minus strand of OZ024884.1, from coordinate 10,205,021 downwards.
ACAAGTTTGTCCAACATATTGCATCCTACAATTGTTTGTATTTCAAGTAAGAACATATACAAGATCCATTGATTTTCAGTCTAAGTCAGAATCATTAACCACTGAAAATGTCCTACCATTCACAGATGAAGTGATAGTAATCTTAGAGCATAAATGATTGCAACAGTTGCACTTCTTGGCATTGCACTTAGAAATACTAGGGTACATTCCAGGTCTCTTGAACGGATTAATATATTTACGTAAAATTGGTGATTTGAGTGGAGATAACCTAATCTGAAGATTATTACGAAACATATTAGAATTAGAAGCTCCGTGTAGATTAACAGTAGATGCCGAAAATAAATTAAGAGGTGTCACCCTTACAGTAGGTAATAAATTTTGAAAATTGTTAGTTGAATGAGGAATCCGTACAGTAGACGCGGCATGCAACCTAAGGGGAGTTAATGTAATTCCTAATCTTTTTGTGATAGTCATAGTTGGGAGTATTGTGTTGATACTGCCAAAAGGAGCGCGACACTCATACCGGTTATAGAATAAAAAATGCACTTTATCGTAGTGCAAAATCTTTCGAATGAAAGAAAAAGGTATAACCGAAACCCACACCTCAGGTCCATGTCTAATACAAGTCCATAGATAGAAACGTAAGAATCGCTTATACAACGAGATACGAGTGACGGTCAACTAATGACCTTCAATACGGTATCGAAGAGTTGTGGTAGTTAGAGATAGGAAAATACAAACTGATTGCAAGCAATCCCTGAGGATTGGAAAAATAAGAGCATTAAATGGATGTACGGGGAGACTTTTTAGGGCCGCCACACGGCACAACCACAAGAACTCTGATATAAAAAGGTACAAGTAGGCAAAGATCAGGAAAAGGCGCAATCAGAAAAAGATTCCCACTCCAAAAACCGAGGTGGGAAAAAACCAAACTAACAATCAGGTACTTATACCATGAAACACACCGCAAGCCGAATGAGCAGCTATTTTCCCAATAGGTGGCCACTCAGTTACCTTAACTTAACTAAAAATATGAAAACATACATAAGGCGCCAACAGCACAAAAAATTTTTATACACCAAAACACAAAACAAAAAGAACCACCACAGAAGTATCGACCCGGAACGATCAGTAACACAAAGTTACTGGCGGGCTTAAACCGGCCCTACACGGCCATAACCTCACCCTCAGCTTCTGCAGTGGTTCATAACATTTAGTTAGTTATTCGGTCCTCGTGGTGAATCTCTAACTAGTTAATGAATCATCAAGAACAAACAAGTAAATCATGATAAACATCCTGATGAATCAAAAACCAGGACTCACAGACTGAGTAAGCTGCCCGACGATGGAGATCCCTGGGCGCCGAATAACCTACTAACTCCGGAGCAAAAGAAAAACACCAGTTGGACCCCGGTGGGCCAAGCAACAGACAAGAAGCTCCGGCCCCAACCAACTAAAATGAATAGCTTTATGTCGGGGCCATCATAGAGTCTGACGCCCGACCCACCGGCGTGCAATTAAAGAAGGCAGCATAGTTATCAACCATGATTGGGTTAAAAACTAAGCATGCAGACTGTCGCATAACATTCAAGTTATAACCTATACGTCTGTAACGTGTTATGATTTTTCTGAACTGAAAAGAAAAATCATTAATTCCTATAAGTTTCTTAAATTTGTAAACCAAGTCACCATAAAATTCAGGTTCCGAAAGGCCCTCACTTAAAAGCGTCTTTAACCCAACATTATATTTGGAAATCAATTCATAGTGTCTACGATAAAATTTAGAAAATGTTTTTCGAAGTTTATGATACCGATAGCCCTGTTGGAGAAGTTTTGCCGTTAAACATTTATTTCGAGCGTTGAAGTCTGTAACATGATTGCAGACTCTAGCAAACCTAATAAGTTGCGAAATGTATACACCATAAGAAGCACGACGAGGAACGTCACCATCCAAAAAAGGAAAATTTACTATATCAAAATCAAAGTCATCGCGCTTATCATAAATTTTAGAAGAAACAAATCCATTTGCAACAGAAAGATGTAGATCTAAAAAGGGGGCTTCAGTATCTGAGATATTGGCTTTGTTCAACTGAAGTTCAGGTGGATAAATTTGATTGACCATACCTTCAAAATAAGGGTTGTCAATGTTCAAAAGGTCATCGAGGTACCTAGATGTGGAATTAAAAGCCTCGATAACATCAGCTTGATTATCATGGTTAAGAGAATCCATGAAATCTCTTTCGTAGCAGTATAAAAATAAATCAGCTACGAGAGGTGCGCAATTTGTACCCATCGGAATTCCAACAATTTGTCTGTATAACTTGGTCCCAAATCTAATATAAATATTATCAAGGAGATAGGATAAGGCGTCGCATACATTCTGACATGACCAAAGTGTATACCGACTTTGGTCAGAGGAAGTGAAAAAAGCCTTTCTGTCATTACATGCCAAATAAAGTGAACCATAGTTTTTTAATGCCCTTTTGAAGGTCCACTCTATCAAATCCAGAAGTTTTTCTTTAATTAGATTATGTGGTAATGTTGTATACAGAGTAGAAAAATCATATGTGGACAAGCTTGTCGCACGGAACCCTCTACACTTCAATTTAGGCTTTATTAAAGCTACATTATTCGCCACCTTCGGAAAACTCCATAGACTTCCATGTATTTTTGTGTTTGCAAGAAAATTTATTCTGCTTCTCCTGGTAAACATATTTTTATGTTTTTTGGTCTCATTTGAAAGGTAAATGAATAAAACAATAAACAAGATATTTTTCATTTAATTCCATGCATGCAATTCAAAGTTACAATTTTTTGAAAACTTTGAAAAATGATTTTTTTGTTCGGACACTTTTTGGGCAACGTCACCATTGACGTCAATGGGAAAGTGGCATTTTTAAAATTTCCTGAAACTTTAAACTGCTGTATATTCAAAATGCAATGTTGAAACTTAACCAAATAACCTTTGTTTATTGCTTTATTCATTTAACTTTCAAACGACACCAAAATCGTGAATGTACGTTGACTAGAAGAAGCAGAATAAATTTTTTTACAAACATGAAAATACATGTACAGTCAGTGGACATGATAATTATTCGCCACCTTTGGAAAATTCCATAGACTTACATGTATTTTCATGTTTGCAAGAAAACATATTCTGCTTCTCCTGGTCAACACATTTTTATGTTTTGGTGTCATTTGAAAGGTAAATGAATAAAGCAATAAACAAGATATTTTCCATTTAATTCCATGTCTGCGTTTTAAAGCTACAATTTTTTAAAAACTTGCATTTTTTTTCGGACACTTTTTGGGCAACGTCACCATTGACGTCAATGGGAAAGTGGCTTTTTCAAAATTTCCCAAAATTTTAAACTGCTGTATATACAAAATACAATGTTGAAACTTCACCAACTAACCTTTGTTTATTGCCTTAATCATTTAACTTTCAAATGACACCAAAAACGTGAATATATGTTGACCAGAAGAGGCAGAATATTTTTTCTTGCAAACATGAAAATACATGTAAGTCTATAGAGTTTTCCAAAGGTGGCGAATAATTATGTCCACTGACTGTAAGTCTATGGAGTTTTCTGAAGGTGGCGAATAATTATGTCCACTGACGGTCCTATGACAAAATGCTATATTTTTGCGCTACATTCAGGATGGCATATCAGAATTTCGATTGCTTTCTATAGGTTCTAGACATTTTTTTTTCTAAATTTGCAAGGTCAAGACTACTGCAGAAAAGGCTAAAAAAGATGACAGAAAATCATTATTGTTAGTTTTGAAAAAAAGTAGAAGTATGAGCTTTTGAAAAAAATCTAAACAGTAACCCCAAGTAGCTGTGGCTTCCAATGGTCACACTCCACTTTGTTACCTGATGCACAGAAACATCTTCAGTCAAGCCTTTTTTACATAACCAACTTTGGCAGTAAAGCTGTTGTTTGGTCAGACCTGGGCAATAGTTAATATTTCTTTTTTTTTATTTTCAGGTGCCAGATGCAACCGTGTGAGTCGGCGGGAATGTGTGGCATTGTGGACCGCCATCCCGACGAAAAAAGCAGCTTAGCGAGTTAGGAAAGAAAAAACAGCAACTCGACGACGAGATTAAAGCAATAACATCCGATCTCAAAATAAAAGAGAAAATTTCTAAGGATCATAACCAGTCATTTGAATCAAAGATTCATGACATATTAATCAAAACCAATCCCCAGAAATATCTAACAGTAAATAGACGACCAAAGGAAGGGATCATTCTTGCGGACACGTACGTCATAAAGAAATACTATGGCGGAAAGAATCCAGCAAAAGACGCACTTGAGAATGACTCCGACATTTTTCAAACAATAATAGAATCTCACGAGTCAAAAATAGGAACGACTACGCCAAAGAACAGCGTAATGAAACAGCTTGAAGATCAGGGTATACAATGGCCTAGGCAGGCTGCAGCAAGCTCTGTAAGCGCGTTCGGTTTCCCTCAGAATTATATGAATTGGCAAATGGCACCAGTTCTTTCCCCAGGTTATGTTGGTCCGATAGCTTCCCCACCACCACCATATGCGATGGAACCATACCAACCGCCTCTCCCACAAACTGCAGATGATGGAACTGAGCGGCCACCTTTACCAGCTGAAGAAATGCCTTAAGATCGATTAACAAATTTAATTGTCAAATTGTGGTTGTGGGTGTTGTTAGTTTCGTTACATTTTTAAAAAATGTCATGGACAAATTGCAAATGGTTTAGATTTATATATTGTACCACTTCTTGAAATAGAAAAAGAAACCTGTTAAGTGCAAAAGATGATGTTTTATATGTGTAATGCATCTGTGGCTTAAATCAGTTTGAAAAAAAAAAAAAAAAAAAAAAACAAAAAAAACATTAATATTTCGTAATCAATGGAAGGAACGGTGGACATATCATAGAAAATTTATATGTGCAAACCAATTTTAATACTCTAGTTAATACATGATCATCAGTCTGGTTTGATTAAAAAAGTTTGCCGACGTTTTGTTGTTTGTTCGTAACAAAAACAAAAATTATAACTTTGGTTCACAGCCATTCAAGATTATTTCGCCCTATTTGTGCGACTATGATGTAAAACAGAAAATAGGAAGTCAATGGCCTGCCCCTTTGTGGCATATATTCCCACAGAAACAGTCCTCATTTTAGCTCTGTGCTGAGAAAATCTGTATTAAAGGTAGGGCGATGGCGTCAGTGGTGGATTAAGAGGGGTTCAAGGGAATCGCTGGAGCCCCCATCTGGAGCCAAATTAGGGGAATTTCAAGAAATTTTGTGAGAAATTAGGCAAACCAACCCCCCATTTCTACATTTGAATCCCCTCTTTGGAAATCCTGGATCCGCCCCTGGGCGTAGTGGTAGAGCATCGGACTCCGAATACAGAGGTCCTGGGTTCGGTCCTCACAAGCGTCATCAAGCTGTGTCCTTGAGCAAGACACATTAACTCCCTACAGTACTGGTTAAACCAAGGAAGCGTTGGCTCCATCCAGATATGACTGAAAAATTGTTGACTGGGACGTTAAGCCTCAACACAAAATTCAAGCGCATTCGACCAGATCAGACACAAACAGTGAATTGATACCCCACGATCGCCGTTTAGTGTACTTCAGTAAGATACTAAAATAAGCTTACTAAAGAATTGTCACTAATGAGGAATCAGTGGCTCTGTCCCAAAAGACTTAAAATTGTTGACTGGGCGATGATTATAGATACGATCAAAAGAGAAAGTTAACGTGCCCATATAATGCACCTCCTATATGGTAATTTGGTGATCTGGCGTCCATCCATCACAACAGTTCCTACAATCAATGGTCAAATTTAGTTATTCACACTACCACGTTAGAAATTCGATTCAAATTCAATGTATATCCAGGTTTTAACAATACAAAATACGATGCATTATGATCAAAATACGAAGCTTGTTGGCATGAAAATGCACCAGTCTTTGTGGAATTACTTTAGCCATTGACAGAAGCAAACATATATGATCAAACCCGTCCGCTGCGGTTGAGCCTCAACCAAAAATATATACAGTAATTGTGAAACCCTGAGTTTCAGCTCACCTGAGCCGAAGGCTCATAGGTGAGCTTAATGGGCTGGGCATGCTCTGTCTTCGTCGTCCACAATGTTCAAACATCTCTGATATCCCCTGGGTCAATCGAAGCTAAACTTCATGTGGAACATCCTTAGGAAGAGGGAACAAAAGTTGTATAATGGCCTAGGTCCGCCATGGCCCCAAAAGTAAAGATAGTCATGTTTTCATTACGACCACATAAATAACAGCTTAGCAATCCAGGTGTTTCAAACATCCCAGGTAACAGGTTTCAGGAAGTTGAAATTAACATTTCCTGTCCAAAGAGTTCAGCACTATAAGTATATCTGAATTGTCAAAATAACATAACTGACTAATGTTAATGTTGTTTGTTTTCAAGAGTGATAATCTTTAATCGTTTGACTAACTATTTTTAGAGAAATTAACATTTACTTTTTTTCAAAAATAAAATAATCATAAATTGCTCCTGAACAACTATTGAAGACTCATTTTTCCCTCTGACATCTGATTTTGAGATGTTTGAAATTTACGAATTACTAAACTGGTTTTTGCGTGGTTAAAATGATACCGAAACATCATGAAAACATGCCCATGAAAATGAATCCTCTTGAACCCCGTTTCCATACAGTAAAACTGCTGTTTAGAGGGGTACACAATTTTTCGTATTTTTGCTAAAAAAGACATAGCTTGTGGGTACTCATTATAACCGCCTCGGTGAGGTGTCCCTTACGAGTACCAACATTCCAGGTTCTGAGCAAAAATATTAAAAACATCTTTTTGCTAATTAAATTTTCAATTTATACAGCTGAAAAAAAATCACTGTATTGCATGGGCGCGTCTTCTTAATGGAAAGCGGTGCCCGACGCCAGTATCCATATGCTAGAAAATTACACGCCAAATACACAAAACTTGAGTCTGAAAATTTTGATTCGAATCCGGGTGCTTAAACTGTGGACACTGCCAGGGTCTCCAGCTCTACAAAAGCCACATGTGAGCTTGTATGTATTGTATCAGTGTATATCTTCGACAACCAATGTGTGCTTACAGTATGCCTGTGACCCCGCGTCCATCCATTGCAGGATTGACGCAATAATAATCGTCGCGGTGAAAAGATCACGATTGTGAACACATACAGCGTAGCTTATCACCTACGATCTCTAAAATCGTAGTGAAAATCGCTGACCAAAAATTCGTACAATGATCGGGGCAAATGTAAACTATCAAAGATTATCAAACTAGCACGTGCTTTGCATGGCACCCGGTAACGAGCATAAGTAATAGCCATGTATTAAGAGCACGTGCGCGCGTGAATTGCAGTATTAATGCATGGCTTTCGCTTCTTTAATAAACGGCTGTTAATATCGTGTGACACGGGTACATGTATTTATGCAATAATATTCAAAATTGCATAAACTGAACCCGTGCCACACGATAATAATAGCCAAATATTAATGAAAAGAAAGTCGTGTATTAATATAGCGATTGTCGAGCGCACGTGCTGTTAATACATTGTTTTTATTTTATTTTCGTTACCGGACGCCTCACAAAACACGTGCTAATAATGAGTAACTGAAATCCGCCCGGAAAAACTTTTACGCGTATGAAAATGTAATGCGGCTGTAAAATATAGTGTACCATTATCTCTTTCGTTTGTACAGAATTTATGCCTTAATAGCGATCAAAAATGATAAAATGTCATTTATTGGCCTCCGGTTTTCAGCACTACCCTCGGGACCTACCGAAAGTTAATCTCCCCTCGGGATCTAGCGAATGTTAATGAATGGAAAATCATTTTTGATCCAATGTGAGTCGCGACTTCTTCACAAACCCCGGGGGCGGGCCTGTGGATATAGATCAAACCTGCACTCCGATACTCTTCGCGACCTCGCTCCACTCCCGTGAGGAGAGGTCTAACGGAATACCGATGGAAATATTCCGTCTAAGGATATTATAGTGTTTTACATGGAAATTGTTATGTTCCAAATAAAAAAAATCTCCATTCCGTATTCGTGTATTCGTACTTGTTACAACCGAACACACACACACACACACACACACGCGCGCACACACACACACAGGCGTGTCGTTCAGAATCAGACGGTCCATTCTTTCAAGAGACCCGGCTCGTGCGGAAATACTCGGTGAAAGTCTAATTACTTTAAGTCACGTGATCGGTAGGGTCTACTTTTACACCTCTGTCACACAATTGCGTATTGACTCGCGTATCAAGATACGAAAGGTACGTCAGCGTACAACTCATACTCATCGATACGTGGCTCATACGCCGAGGTGCTACGATTTTTATGTGTGCACTCAAAAATTCGTACCACGTACGTGGCAGGTCCGATACGCCGTACATACGTTACACATACGTCGTACACACGAAAGAAACGTTGCAGGTACGTCATACATACGTAGCTCATACTTCTGATACACCACACGTACGTCTCGGTTAACATGGCACGTAACTGTGACGTATGCACAGCGTAACTTTCGTATCTACAACGTATCATGATTATGGCGTATGTTTGGCGTATCCTCGACTCTCTTTTCGTATCTACGGCGTATTGATCAGCGACGTACGTGTGGCGTATCTCGCGTATCAATGGCGTATGAGCTACGTACGTTTCGCTACTGTGGAGTATGTGTGACGTATTAGGAGTATCAGGGGAATATTTTTGGCGTTTCGAGAATCTTAATGCTTATATAGATCTATAAATGTTTTCGTTTTTTTCCGAACTGGTGAATCAAGTTTCTCACGATCCATGCAGGGCTCTTTCAGGGCTACGTTCTGTGTAGCCTCTGTCTTTGTTCATGTCGTCTCACGACCTCGATGGGGAGCTTGGAGATGTTTCTCAACCCCCCCCCCCCCACTTGGAGTGTTAATTTTTATTATCTAGATTTCTCCGGTGGCATCTTCGACCTCTGATAATTGATAAATGTAATTGCATGAACAAGTATTAAAAAGCAATTGGTTACTACAGAACAGATGCGCCGCAGATAAGAATGGAACGTAGAACATACGCCGTAGATACGTCACGCGTACACTTCATACGTCATACACACGTCACACGTACGTAGCACACTCGCTTTCATACGCCGCACATACGAAAGAAAAAATCCATACGAATATAAAAAAAGTCACTGATACGCCACGGGAACAGAAAGTGATGATGAGTTTATTTGTACCACAGATGCCATTGTTATTCACTGTGGAACCAATAATCTATCTGATGGGGACTCTGCAGAAAAGGTAGCAGAAGAAATGGTACAAATCGCTGACAAGGTCAAGCATGTAAATTCACAATGTAAAATAATAGTTTCATCTGTGCTGCCACGAAAAAATGACAGATTGGCAAATCAATTAATTAAACAAACAAATCAATCACTAAAACAACTCTGCAACTCGAACTCATTCCGCTTTATGGATATAACTGAAAAAGTTCTGAAAGACAATGTGCCTGACACAAGCTTGTACCGGGACAATATCCATTTCAATGCAAAAGGTGGAAAGGCTTTTGGAGAAATGTTAAGCTCCACAATTAGAGAGACACTAAAACTCAGAATGCAACCACCACCATCATCAGCTGAAGGACAGCAGGTTTTTCAAACAGGGAGGCCATCAGGGAGGAGATTAACCAACATGACCACAAACAATACACACAACAACAACAACAACAGAAACAACCAGAGGAACAATCACCAGAAGTTGAACAACAACAACAACAACAACAACCAGAACCACTACAACAACCAGAACCACAACAACACCTCGCAGATCAGCAGCAGCAACTGGATGGGGCATCAAATGCCAATGATGTTCATGCCAATGCCCTATCCACCGCCTTGGGTTCAACAACCTGGAATCCATCAATAAACTCTCAGGATGTAAACCATGACAATACAGCTCAAAATACTTCATCAAACAGCAATCAACAAAATCATCACATGAATGCATGGTTTTCCAGTAAAGGCTTACATATTTCTCATCTGAATGTCCACTACCTGTACCCCAAGCTGGACGAGATCAAACACTTACTAAATGACCAGGGCAATATCGACATATTGTGTTTATGTGAAACCTTTTTGAATGAAGAGTTTTCAAACAATGAGGTTGACATAGACGGTTATCAAATGATCCGTAAAGATAGACAGACCCATGGGGGTGGGCTTGTTATATATACAAAATCCTACTTATCATGCATTCATCGTGATGATTTGGAGACTGCTGACATTGAAATGCTGTGGATAGAAGTGAGAAATAACAGACAAAAACCTTTTCTTCTGTGTTATTGCTACAGACCGCCATCTACTACTGACTGGATTTCAAAAGTAGAGGATGCAATAGAAAAAGCAAACACAGAAGAAAAGGAAATCATAATGTTAGGTGATTTTAATTATAATCTTCTAAGTGAAACAAGTGCAGCCAAGCAATGGCTAGATATAACATCCAGTCTGAACCTTAAACAACTGGTTCAAGTGCCAACAAGAGTCACAGACACTACAAGAACTTTAATAGACCATGCGTTTACAAACAGTTGTGAAAATATCATAAATGTGACAGTACCAGTATATGCAATTAGTGACCACTTTCCTGTTTGCCTTACAAGGAAAATAACAAAAGATTTTGACAAAGGTCCTGTGCATAAGTTTATCTCATACAGAGACACTAAATCATTTGATGAATCAGCCTTTGTCTCTGACCTTGAGAATCAACCCTGGTCAGTGATTGACATCTTTGATAATGCCAATGATGCTTTGGATTACTTTTCAACCCTCTTTAATTCAGTTTTATCAAAACATGCACCTGAAAAGAAAAAGCGAGTAAAGAAAGCAAAGCAACCAAACTGGATGACTCAGGATATATCTGATGCAATGCGAAAAAGAGATGGTTATAAACTTCGAAATACAGAACAATATCGATTTTGGCGAAATAAAACAAAAAGTCTAATTCACGATTCCAAAATAAATTATTACACAAATTCAATAAACAGCAACCACAAAAATCCAAAGCAGCTCTGGCAGAATCTTCATGATATTACAGGTAAATCAATTAAACAGTCCACCAACTTCATTGATGATGAGAATGGAATTCCAATTGTAGATCCAGAAGCCATTGCAAATAGATTTAATGACCATTTTACATCCTTACATGAGAAACATCACTCAGGTCTAAACAGTGAAACATATAATACAGCTCCTCTTAAAGACTATGCCAACCAGAAAATCCCAATAGATACTGAGTTTAACATATCATTGGTTGATGAATATTTTGTGCTATGTCAGCTGCAAAATCTGAACGTAAGCAAGGCAGCTGGAATTGATAATATAAGTGCAAAATACCTTAAAATGGCAGCCCCAGCTATTTCCCAGCACTTAACAAAAATATTAAATCTCAGCATAAAAACTGGTACATTCCCTGATAGTCTAAAAAAGGCCAAAGTTACCCCAATATATAAAAAAGGGAGTAAAACAGATGTTAATAACTTCCGTCCAATTTCTGTCCTTCCTACCCTCAACTCTGTATTTGAAAGACATGTTAGTAGCTGCATGACTAAATTTCTAGACGAGTACAACTTGATATATGAGCTACAGTCAGGCTTCAGACGCCTACATTCTTGTCAAACTGCCTTGACAAAAGTGGTCGACAACTGGCTGAGTGCTATCAATAACAGCAATGTTGTTGGTACAGTTTTCCTTTATCTGTCAAAAGCATTTGACCTTGTTAACCACAATATCCTCATACAAAAACTAAAGTGCTATAAATTCAGTTCTTCAACCATAGCCTGGTTTGAATCGTACCTTAATAATAGGCTACAGCAAGTTCATGTTTCTGGAAAACTATCCACACCAAAGGAAGTAAAAGCAGGTGTCCCGCAAGGCTCAGTTTTAGGTCCCTTACTGTTTCTTTTATATGTAAATGACTTGCCGCTGACATTACAATTTTGCATTTTAGACCTGTTCGCAGATGATGCAACTCTGTCATCTTCTGACTCTTCCATACTAAAGCTAACTAGCAGCTTAAATGCTGATCTAGAAAATTTCATGAACTGGTGTACCAGTAATGACATGTTAGTTAATGTTCCAAAAACAAAAGCAATGCTTATTTCTACCAAGCCTAAATTAAATCAGATAATGACATGTCCCCCAATACTGAAAATAGGCAATGAAACTATAGAAATCTCAACAAATGAAAAACTTCTAGGTGTCCATATTGATAATGACCTTTCCTGGACTACCCAAATTGAAAATACAATTAAAAAATGCAACACTCTGCTTTATCTTTTGCGTAGAATTAAATGTTATCTATCTATACATGTCAGAAAACTGTTCTACAATGCATATGTTCTCCCCCACCTTGACTACTGCTGTACAATATGGGGTAATGCTAACTCAGAGCTAATGGAATCTGTTATTAAGTTTCAGAAGCGAGCAGCAAGATGCATCCTTGATAGAGATTTTGATTCACCCTCATCTGAATTGTTTGCTGAACTTAAATGGATGGAATTCCCTGAACGGGTCAAATACCAGAAGGCCATCATAATGTATAAAATATCACACAATCTAGCCCCTAAATATTTACAAGACTTATTTCAACAGACAGCTGATATACACGATAGAGCATTAAGATCAACCTCTGACAATCTATTGTATGTTCCTAAGCCCAACTTAGAACAGTTTAGAAACTCCCTCTCCTATTCTGGATCAAAGACTTGGAATTCCATTCCAATAAATATAAAACAGAGTGACTCACTTTCACTTTTCAAAAAGAAATATTTAGAGTGGTCATCTACACAAATTAATCAGTAAGTCATATATTGTTTCATATGTTGCTGTCTATGTATATCATGTATTTATATGTTTGTATCATTGTGTATATATATGTTTGTTGAAGAGAGGACCTCAGGGAAGATTGGATCACTCCAACTGAGCTTCCTCTATAAATAAAGTCATTATTATTATTATTATTATTATAACGTAGCAGACCTCTGCGTATCGAAATCCTTATAGATACGTGAGCGGTACGCCGCTGATAATAATTTTATGAAACAGAGCTTTTACGGAAAGAATCATTTAATACATGCTGTTCAGAAATAACCCTAACCCGTTACATCTCAATTATTGAGATACTATATGTACTGTTGTGAGTGGTTATATATATGTTTTGCAGTTGATCGAGTAAATAAATAGCCGCGCCATGAGAAAAAGGAAACTGTGGTTTCTGAACAGGTCCGATACAAATCGAGCTGTACAAGCACAGAAGATGGAAAGAGGCTGAAAATATCGAATTAAGAAAGCAGAGGAACTGGACTATCGGACCTGATAGGCGCTGATCGCCTTTTCGAAACTACTGTGAGGCTGATTCGACACCTTTGTTTTCGCATAGGCATTATGTTTTTCTCATGATGCGGCTCAAATACTTTGTATATATTTTTATTTTTATGATCAATTTCATTTTGGGTTTTCCAACCTGGGGTTTTGGGGCGGGGCTTTGCTTTTTATTGTACCAGTTCGCCAGTCACTGCTTACTTTTACAATTGAGACTTTGGATATAGAATGATACATTATACCGGCAACACGTGCTTTGAAAACCAAATCGACCCGTGTGGACGTGTGATTTCCCCTTTGTGCAAAACAGGAACAGCTTTTTTTTCCAAATTCAAGTGGAATATTTACAGAGTATTTCACGCTATTAAATAAATCATTGTTCAATTCGATCATCTCACTGGTCTGAGTTCTAGATCCGCACGAACACATGTGAGACTAACCCCGGCAGTTCGTGTCATAGAAAGACAGGCCATTCTGTACAGACCAAGAACGTATTGTAAATATATAAGAATTCCGAACAAATTGTTGGGCCAACCTAATATTAGACCACCTTTTTCTGCTTGTGGGTGTGTCAGATATTTTTCTCTGTGTTCCCGCCCCCTTCTTTTCGCCCCATCTACAGCTTGGCTCGTCTCATATGAGCTGAAATAATCACGAAAGGGACCGTTAATTAGGCCAAGGTCAACCCAGGTTCACCGAGGACCGAATAACCAACTAAATGTTATGAACCACTGCAGAAGCTGAGGGTGAGGTTATGGCCATGTAAAACCGGTTTAAGCCCGCCAGTAACCTTGTGTTACTGATCGTTCCAAGTCGATACTTCTGTGGTGGTTCTTTTTGTTTTATGTCTTGGGGTTTAAAATTTTTTTGTGCTGTTGGCGCCTTATGTATGTTTTCATATTTTTAGTTAAGTTAAGGTAACTGAGTGGCCACCTTTTGGGAAAATAGCTGCCCATTCGGCTTACGATTGTTTCATGGTATAAGTACCTGATTGTTAGTTTGATTTTTTCCCACCTCGGTTTTTGGAGTGGGAATCTTTTTCTGATTGCGCCTTTTCCTGATCTTTGCCTACTTGTACCTTTTCATGATTTATACAAAATAATCGAACAGAGTCCCCGATGCTGCATAACTGCAACACCACGGTTTCCGGTTCTAGATGTGGGCATGGCGACCGTCTTGGTCATAAGATATTCCACATGAACCTAGTGGTTTTAGAGTAGTCTAGACAATTGAACCTTGTGGACAACTACCACGACGACAACGAAACATGGGTATTCTATAAGCTCACCTTGTAAGCCTAACGGCTCAGGTGAGCAAAAGTTTTAAAACTTTGTTTGATTGTATCGAAGTTTATGCCGGGAAGGAGCCGGTGTTTTCTGTTTATGTTATTAAGGGGATTTACATTGTATACTGACATGTCTTGCTCAAGGACACAATCCGGTGCAAGAGGGTTCCGCTCGTCAGACAAGCTCTTTCACTAGGCCACAGCACCCCCTGTTTATGCTTTACGTTGACGGTAAACAGATATGATCATGCCTGTATTCCTAGCCTCAATTACTACTTTAAGGCATCCCTATACATGGGAAATAGAACATTGGCCTAATCTTCACGAAGCATTTTGTCGGACTTTGGGCTCTTATTTTGATTGTGCTTCAATACGACTAGCTATCGACCGAGCTTCATCGGGCATTGGGCACCAAGGTCAAGTTAATACGGGGAAAACGGCTCTGTAAGCGTCTTGTCCCAACTTGGGTGTCGCTTACCAGGATAATCCCATTTTAGCGGCCACAAAGACTGATTGCTACATCTTGATATAAATGAAATAAAATTGAATAAAACGGATACAAAACGGGAAAATATGCATGTTTACAGCACTATATAGAATGTAACGGTGACTAGTAGTTGTTCTTAGGCTAACCTGCACTCCGATACACTTCGTGACCTCGCTCCACTTCCATGTGGAGAGGTCTAACGGAGCACCGATGGAAATATTCAGTCTAAGGATATTATAGTCTTTTACATGAAAATTGTTATGTTCCAAATAAAATATTCTTATTACAGTTCTTCAACTGGTTCGCCCTTGGGGCTTCGCGTCATACATAACCGAATTATCTCCCGGCGTAAACTTGCGTTTAATTGCGAATAATATTTTTATTTTTTATTTATTATTGCTTAAATACGTCACAGTCAACATCCCTGGTCGACGTTAGCTGTTTAAAAAGACATATTTGAGCCTGTGCGTGAGAAAACCAACAATTTGGGTTCCGACCAGGTCCAACACAAACCAGGCTGTACAGTCACAGAAGATGGATAGAGACTAGAAATTTTGGATTTAGATTGTAGAGGAATTGTACTATCGGTGTAGCGAAAACAAAGGCGCTGATCAGCTTCGCAGTTACTGCGAAGCTGATCTGCGCCTTTGTTTGCGCCTATGCAGATTGTTTGTTTTCCCATGCGGCGGCTATTTTAGCAATAAATTAAACTTACAGCAAAAATTCTTTTCCGCAATAAAACGCAAGCCTGTGGCGATGGATTTTCATTTATGTGTGACGGGGCCTGAATAAACACTAACAAACATATTTAAGTGTTATTAACACATTTTAGTATCAGACTAAAACTTATCATACTAATCTGATGAATATCATTAGATCATAAGCATTGATAAGAATACTTGTACTTCAATGGTTTTCAATGAAGCCATTGTCATTTTATCTTTATATGACCAATTGTGTTGTAGTTACAATCCAGTATCCCAGGCGCGTTCAAATGCGTATTCTTTAGCTTTATATGTTCCTATCTATGTCTGTAGGTACCCAACTTCTCTGAAGTATCCTGCACAATCTGATGGCGTGATTACATTGACACAATGCATGATGGCATAGTCCAGGTTGTCCCGCGCAGCATGCCTAATCTGTTCCCTTTTAAACATGGTTTTGATATGGTTAAAACACAGTTCGACAGGATTCAAATTCGGAGAGTAGGTGGGTGTGAAAATATATTCGATTCCGATTCTGTCAAGCATATGCGTCAGTAAATTCTCTGCCCTGTTGTGATGAATCGGACAGTTGTCCACAACCACAAAATCACCAGGTTTTAAAGCAAAATCTCCCGTATTTGTGGTGGCATTAACGACATCAATGAAAAACTGTACATACGAGTCAGTATCACTTGGCCCTGGAAGAACATTGGCTTACCTTATGACTGCAATGTTAATCATGGGGAGTTATTTTTCATAACTTACTGCACGGGCAGTATAGAAAATTCTTTCACACCAGTCTGGAGGTAAGGAAAGTACTTTCACACCTGTCTGGAGGTAAGGAAAGTGACTTTCATTAACCCCAGACACGTAGTGAAAGTGAGATTCCTACTTTCCGACGGATAAAAGCTCCACTAAAGCGTGGCCATGCCATTTCGACTCGGACTTCCATCCCAATATAACTGCTTTAAAGTCCTTGTTTGAGTAGTACTGAATTAAGAATTTGCCCAGTGCGCATGAATATCGATTGCAGTGCACTGATCGGACTGGGCAGTTGCATTGAGATGAGTGTCTTCTCGAGTTGGAAGTTGGTTTCTGATTCTCGTATTAATGTTAGTGTGTTATTGTTGTAAAAGTGCAAGAACAATGAATGAGAAACCAATTTCAAACATTTTTGAATTGCGTATATCATAAATGACCAACTGTATCCCTTAAATACAGCTAGGCATTTGTACACTGGTCCCCTAACTTACTATGGGGATTTTAGAAAGTTAGGTCCGTAGGTTTCAAACCCTGCATTACAATCCTACACACGCTATATATACTTATTTGAAACTCAAAACGAAATGGTGCTACGGTTTACATATAACAGAAGAGATAATTTTTATTTGCTCACCCAGTCTGTTAACTGTAAAAGTCCTATTGTTGATTAGAAAATTTGAGAAAGAAATGCTGAATATTACAAAATAAAAATATGTTTCAAAACGTTTAAAACGTACAAGGGAAGATACTCCATTTTGATCTATTTTTGACAATAGCGAAGACAGATCGTTGACAAGATTCCTCGTTTTGCACGTGCAGTGTTCGGTAAACAGTTACGTCGCGAGAAAAGTAATTTTAATGGACAGAATTTTTCGGTCATTCGTTTATGTAATATTTCGTAAAAGCTCCGAACAGATCTAAAGTAACCAGTATTTGATTTGTCGTTGTGTAGGTCGGGCGGAAACTAACATTTCATTCAGTCGGGTCATAAGGTAAGTTAATTACCCGCTTCGCAACAGGTGGGCATGATATTTTCCTGACCTGTCCAGCCAAAAGCATGCACCTCGAGCCCTTCGGGCTCTCGGTGCATGCTTTTGCCTGGACAGTTCAGGAAAATATCATACCCACCTGTCGCTCAGCGGGTAATTACTACATAACATACTCCATGAAAACCGATCAGCAAATTCAGTGTTTTGTTTGGCGTTCTTTTGTTATCCATAACTTCGATGGCTCGTTCGCCTTTTCTAGCCCTTCCGTACTTTGGATTACACACATCCGGTAAAGCAAAACCACTTTCATCGAAAAACTTGATTTTGGTCACATCTTTTGCATGTAACACATCCAAAAATGCTTGCATATACTGCAAGTTATGAGGCGTGAATCGATCTGCTGCTGGCCTGACAAGTATTTTCCGGGTCACGGTCTTTTTAAGATATCGACAGATGGTTTGTTTGGAAATCTTGAGGCCACATACCTGATCCAGTTTCTCTCTTATATCACCAAGTGACATAGATGGTTTCTCCTTTATCAAGAAGTCAACATAATTCGCAATATCCGGTTCAAGTTTAGGTTTTCTGCCAGCATTTCTACAGACCTCCACAAAACCCTTGTTTGTACAGTAGTCATTCCATATCCTTTTCACAGTCACATTTCTGACTCCCATTTCCAATGACAACGCCGCGAAAACTTCTCTAGGAACTGTTTTCAAGTCGATATTTCCGCCAAGATGTATAATTTTACGAACAATCAGTTCGCGAAAGTCTATACTTAAAACAGCCCTCGAATTTCTTTTCGGAAACATGGTCCCTGATCAAATTCGAAAATGAAAGTAGTTTATTCCGGCGCGCAAATAGATTGACAGCAACGGACTGCCTACAGCCCAATCAAACTCAGGGCCGAGGAGTTCCGAATGAGCAATTGTAAAGTAGGCGGTACTATCAGTAAATTGGTAATAGTGCGGAAGGTGACAGATAACAGATGACAGACACATCAATAACAGCGGCGCTTTTTTGAAGACGAGATTTACCGTTTGAAACAAGATGAAACATTAACGCTGGAGAATTGAAAACGTCAATAGATTATGAGATTAGTTGTAAAAGACACGCAACTTCCGGTGTATTGGCTGACGATGTTTTGATTTCGGGGATTTGTTTCTGAAAATTTTATTTCTATGGGTTTAATTTATAAGTGATCTGCACACCAAGTAAGCTTGCTGCGGTTCTCCCTCGCGGCACTCGGGCTCTTCTTCCACATTCAAGTAGCACTCACGGACCGCTACACTGGCGCGGCACCATTCGTGACCCATGTTCTGTCCGGTAACTCGCATTAACTTTTTTTTTTTTTTTGGGGGGGGGGGTTGGGGGCTTTTTATCGTGTGATGTAGCAAATTCTCTTCTAGCCCGGTGGCACGATAGGGTTGAGTTTATCAAGCCTGGATACAAGATACAACAACAGTCAACTTAAGTGAATGGAATTTATACATACATGTAATTATGTTTACTTTTTATTGAACACTGTGTTTTTGTCCTTTTCCGACCAAAATAACAGTTGTTGAACAAGGGCGGGTGGGAACGAGAATCTCAAGATAATTTTTCTCTGGCCTAAGACTCTGATACTGTACCAGGTTGACCAATGTTTTGCTTGACCGACTTTGCCCAAGGACTATCCTATAAGGGGGTACAAGTTAGACAAGTTTCAGTGGTCATTTTTTTTTTCATATATATATATATATTTTGTTTTTGCTTTACTGTTGGGTATGGGTAACCTTAAGTGTTGTAATAAAAATAATAATAACAATAGATAAATAAATAATTTTTATATTTTAGGAGGACAACAAATTTAGCACAATTGACAATCTTCCATATGATCCTCCAGTGAATACAGACAGTGATCAGTATCAGACCTTTTTTTTATTTTTTTTTTCAGTTATTTTCATATATTTTCGAGATGTAAGTAATGCTATATTTTGAAAGAAGAGAATCCAGTGCTTGCCTTATAATGCTGAGCGCCAAGCAAAGTAGCCACTGATACCATTTAAACGGTCTTATTTATGATGCGGCTCTGGATCTACCTACGACACTCTAACCATTACACAATGAGCAAGCACGATTTGGGAAAAATATCCGTAGGGTTAGCAGTTAATTTGGTTGTTTGTATGGAGGCTTAACATTCCAGTCAACAATTTTTTAGTCATGTCGGGGCGGAGCCAACGCTTGTGGGGCTGTCAGCAGTTTAGCAGTATAGCATTGAAGTGAAGTCCCAAATCACGTACTTTGTAATATATATCAGCAGTAAGACGAATAGCAACTATTTAAGAAAAATCTGAAACTTAGACCACTGAATCATATTCTTGTTGTAGTGTCAGCGTTTTATGCCCTACTTACATCGCAAGTCATACTGAAACAGGGGCCCCTACCCATTGGGGCCCCAGAAGGAAATAGATGGGCTGATTATGCCTCCAGTGAAAGCCTGTACGATGCTGACTGGCTATCTGATTACTGGTTAACCGCTCGGGTATGAGCCTGTCCAGGAAAAGAAGTTCCGAGTCTAACCATCCGCACATTATAATATGAGCCGCATCGTGAGAAACCCGGAATTTTACATATGCGAAAACAAAGGCGCAGATCAGATTCGCAGTAACTGCGAAGCTGATCAGCGCCTTTGGTTTCACCACTCAGATAGTAAAATTTCTCTTCTTCCTAAATCCGAAATTTCAAGCTTTTGACCATTTTCTGAGACTGCACAGACCCGTTTATGTCGGACCTGGTAAGAAACCGCGAAAAGGCTCATATATTATAACCCCTTTTGGCTTTGTCTGGTTATATTTGAAGCACATGTTGGATGTCAAAAGACTCATGACATCTTCATTTTGGGCAAGAGTCCCATAAAATGGAGGCAATGTCCCAACATGACCTTAGCTGTTGACTGGGACGTCTTCATTTTGGGCAAGAGTCCCATAAAGTGGAGGCAACGTCCCGACATGACCTTAGCTGTTGACTGGGATGTAAAGCATCAATTCGAACGAATTCAAACTGAGACAGGGCATATTTGAAATTTCATCTGGAATGAATATGCCGGAGAAGCCCTAGAGCGATTTCCCAACCACTTATTACATAGCAGATAGCTTTACCACACCACGGATGCTCTAGACTTCAGTTGTATCCGAAGGATGCAACTAACATGGACTGACCTCCACCCCCGATCCCCACCCATTCGCACCCTTGTAACTATAAAAAAATGTGTTTAAACTGCACATACGCAACAAACGTAAACTGCATGGAAGGGACATTTGGCATACTGGACTTTGTCATGTATATTTCAATAGACAAAAATGGAACACAATGCATTTTCTTTTATTCAATAAATGAAAACTAATGGGGTGACAGGACTTTTGAGGAAGAGTATATTGCACCCCGTGTTCAGGACTTTCTCAAAACTGTTGTGTAATATTAAAACATGTACACAAGGAAAATTATATACTACATTTCCCGCGTACATTGCTCTACATGAACCATAACTAATATTCTCAAAACAA
Organism: Rugalucina vietnamica; assembly: GCA_964017185.1. Taxonomy (NCBI): domain Eukaryota; kingdom Metazoa; phylum Mollusca; class Bivalvia; order Lucinida; family Lucinidae; genus Rugalucina; species Rugalucina vietnamica. The sequence goes on along the minus strand of OZ024884.1, from coordinate 10,183,849 downwards.
ATGTGTTTTTGGATAGTTAAATATCTTGTTTAATGCAGTCGGAATGTGATTTGCAGAAAAAATCTGCCATTCGCGTGCAAAAGGATTACCTAAGCTATTCATGACGGTAAGTTTATCGAAAATGCTTGTATTGGTCACTTTTCATATCCTTTGTAAAGCCATACTGGTGCTTTGCATGATTAAAATTGTGATGTTTGGCAATAAAGAATAACTATTCATAATAGAGTCGGACAAACTTTTGGCAAAATACATTCTTGTTTTCTCTCCAATCAGATGGTCAAAACTGGCCGAACATGTTCGAAACAGCCAAATTATGCCAGTGTTTAGAACAATGTCCTTAACAAGTAAAAATATTAAAACTTCCAGATAAATAGATATGACATATTTCGTAACAAGTAAGCATCTTGCTGAGTAGACGCATCCTATTAGATACTGTATGTTTAATGCATGTATTGATGTTCAAAACAAAGAAATGTTACGTATGCCACATGGTGTAGCCCTTACTGAAATACAAAATTCCTCTAGGAAAGCATTTTCTTGGAACGATTTAAACATAACGAGAGAATTGTTCCACTTTTACAAAGATGACAGATCTATTTCACAAATAAGAGCTATCTTTAGATAGCTCTTATTTGTGCAAAATGGTTGCAGGGCGACTTTAATTTTTCCGCTTTTGAACATCATGAAAACATGTCCGTGCAATGTATACCCCCTTGAACCCCACTTTTATATAGTAATACTGGGGTTCGCAGGGGTAAACCTATTTTTCTTATTTTTGCTCCAAAACATAGATTGTGGGTACTCGTTAGAACCGCCTCAAAGGTTCTAACGTGTACCCACAATCTATGTTTTGAGCAAAAATAAGAAAAATATCAAAAATTTTCCTCTGAAAATTATCGATTTTTGACCTGAAAAAATTACTGTATATCATATGGGCATGTTTTCGTAATGAATAGGATATGGTGTGTTCAAGGACATACTATGAAATAGATATATTAAAGATAGATTCGTAGTATTTTGTTTGATGTGTTTCCATTAAATCTATCATATAACCGATACTGCTGTATTTTGATTTGAATAACATGGATACTTAAATAAAAACAACGTAAATTGTAAATACTGTATTTTATAAGGTAACGTATGTAATATCTCAGACTGCTTCTCGAAGCTCTAGAAATATATTTTATATGAGTATATAAATATTGTCATGAAATCACTCTCGAAGAAATGAAACAAAAAGTTCACAAATCGGTTTGTTATCATGCACAAATGATTTAAATACGCTTGAGAAAGATATGTGTATCATTATTTGTCAAATAACGCTACACATTTTGGGGGCACAAAACAACCAAATATTCGATGCGATCTTTCATCTTCTTCCAAACGATAGAGTTATGTTTCATATTGAAATTAGCAACAGCATATTGTATTCCGAATTTATAGTGTACAAACTGTCTTTATATTTGCCTGCAACCATATAATCTACATGTCCAAGTATATCAAGAAGCCTATTTATTATTTATTCCCCTTTATTCTCTATTGAATGGGCGATTTTATGTCGGAAAACGTTAATTTTCGAGTACAGGTTGGATTTTTAAAAGCGTACAGATGCAATGGCGTAAAATGAAAACATCTTACTACGTACCATTGACAGAACCCTACATTGATACATTGATAGAAAAGAATACTGTTCTTTGAATAAAAACGCAAGGCGTCAAACTCAAAATTTTTACTGCGTAACGTATGGTACCGGCCGTTACATCTTATATTAAATCTTATAATTATTAGAAGTCACAAAATGTTTTTAATCAAGTGCACACTGTCGACAAATCATTGCACAATATGAAAATATAGCAGTATTGTGTGTGTTACAAACACGGTCACTTAATAATATGCAGTTACCTGTGTCTTTTTATGAAGATAATCTGTAGGTGAATACATCCATTGAGGGGTGCTATTAAACAACACCTTTTCACAAATTATAAGATTTAAAAAATATAACTGTACAGCCACACGATTAATAATATTTTTCAGTATGGAAACAATGCTTGAAGTTGAAACGTGATGGATTCATAATTTGATACATCGGTTCTTGATCTAATACTGAGTTTTTCATCTTTATCATGAATATGTTAAATAACTTTGAAGTACCAGAACTGGCAGTGTATGATAGTTGATTAAATGTTCAATGAAGATACATGTACCTAGCATCATCGCACTGTTTACATTCCCAATCGCAAGATAACCTGAAAGCTAATGCCAACGCATTATTTTGTCAAAACATGCAAATGCTAATGCATGGTTTCTATAAACTAGCTAATGCCAATGCAAACGCTAAAGCTCAAAATCAGTTTTAATGCTAATGACAATTGATTACTTGGCTAACTAATGCTGCCCAAGCCTGATGAAAATCATCTTAAGGATGATACCGACCCCAAAGGCGTTTTTAACGGCTCGAACAAATAAGGCCTTTTCCTGATCTTTGCCTACTTGTATCTTATTATTCTTATTTTGAAGCTACTTTAGAAAGTTTTCTTTGTACAGAGCAAATGACAAAGGGGGTCAGCAGATTTCATTTTGAGTTATACATGTGGAAAGACCGCCCACTGCGTGTGCCGAAAAGGGCGTTTTCTGCTAGTTGCTACTGCACTTTGGCAATGGAAAATTCGAAAAGTACAAGTGAAACTATCCAAATACCATGCATTTCAATAAGACTAGACGTTAATGAATGAATATAACCATTATCAGAAGTGAGCTTTGCCTAAAAGTGGTATTACTAACAGATATTTGGCAAACTTGTGATTTTTTGGTTATTTTGTTTCCATCCCAGCAAATATATTATTATCCAAGAACCCTCCAATAATTTCCGGGAAAAAAGCTTTCAATTACAGACCATTTTATAACACATAATTTGATGAGCAAAAACATGTGGTATCCAGAATGAAGAAAACATGTTACAGACGATTATGTTACCCACACCACTTTCATTTTGCTTACGCTCACATCAAGGAAACATCTGCGTGTGGAACTTACCCCTTCAAACCTATACTTACGTATATAGTAAAATTGAGGTTTGACGGGGTAAAGAGAAAAAATCAATCATTAATGCTATTATGTAATTTAAAAATACAAAATGCCAAATTCTAACAAAATCAATATAATAAACCATTCTTTTATGATAAGCATGGTAAATATTTGTAAATTTAAAATTTAGTTCATAAATAGATATTAACTAACTTATTAAAAGAAATTCCCAAGTAATCATGGAGAAGTTTCCGTAAAGTTTCATGTTTTTATAATTATGGAAACGTATTTAAATCCCCAATGTAGGTTATGATTCGTGGTGGTGATCCTGAATGTGTAGCGCAAAGTTTCTATGTTGATATTCAGAACAAGTTTAGAACGTACTTTGGACCTGATTAATCATACATGTATATGCAGCTTTAATCAACACAGTGTCGCAATTTTTAAAGTCATCGCGCCAAAAAACGTCGCACGCAATTGATAGAAAAAGGTTCAAGTAGGCAAAGATCAGGAAAAGGCGCAATCAAAAAAGATTCCCACTCCAAAAACTGAGATGGGAAAAACTAAATAAACAATCAGGTACTTATACCATGAAAACATATCGTAAGCCGAATGGGCAGCTATTGTCCCAATAGGTGGCCACTTAGTTACCTAAGTTTAACTAAAATTATGAAAATTCACATAAGGCGCCAACAGCACAAAAAATTTAAACACCAAGACATGAAACGAAAGAACCACCACAGAAGTATCGCCTTGGAACGATCAGTAATATAAAATTACTGGCGGGCTTAAATCGATTTTACAGGTACCAAACCTCATCCTCAACTTCTGCAGTGGTTCATAACATTTAGTTAATTCTTCGGTCCTCGTGGTGAATCTCAATGTACAATGTGAAATTCAATGTAACGTCGCTCTTATTATGATGCCATAGGCGTAATTCATATTTTAAAAAAAATGCGTTTAATTATACAGACACTATTAAGACAATTAGTAAATAAGTTTTTTTTTGCATAATTCCTTCATTTTCAAAATCCGAAGCCATTGATTCACAGCTCTCAATACAAGTTCCGGCCTGGGTGTCGGTGTAATCCTTAAAACGCTTTTGGTTAAGACATACTGATCTTTTAGGTATTTTCAGAATGGTGTTACATGGAGCAGTGTTAATAATAATATTAAAGAAGTATAATTCATCGATTTTGCAGCAAAATTTGAGTCTTGGTGAAAAAACACCCGAATTTTACTTATGGGACACAAAGATGTGCACAGCTGATCAGCACCTTCGTTTTTCACTAAATGTATGGTACAATGCCTCTTATTCTTAGATCTCAAATGTCAAGCTTCTAGCCAACTTCTGTGACTGCATAGGCCGGTTTGTGTTTGCGCAAGACCTGGTCAGAAACCGTTATACCGGTTGTCACTTCTGCGGCTCATAAATAGACGAATCAGATCAACCAAACTGTCAGTTGTAATAATGAAAAAGAGGAACATCGTGACGTAGAAGTAAAATGTCCGACTCCGAAGTGTGAGTTCAAAATATATCTCCCCATAGGGGTCTCGCCATACTTATCACTGCTAATTGCACATTAATTTCACTGCCAAATGCTTTTCTTTAATCACTGGGAGAAACATAAATTTTGCATGACCAAATCCTGGACATAAGTATTGATAGCGGGTCCACTTTGTTACGAACTTTATATGCCATCAATCGAGTTGCCACGCCATTCCTTTTTGTTTACATTGTAGTCCTTCATATCAAACAATGAGACGGAGTGCAGACAGCTAGTGGTTTGATCCTTATCAAATAGGCATATGTTCTATCTTATTATAACTGGTTAAAACCCAGCAAATGGTGGATCCATCACTAATGACTGAAAAATTGTTAACTGGGTCTTTAAAACTCAAAAGAAGTAAACAAACTACGTGTGTGTATTCCGTATTATTTGATAAAAAATAGAACTTACGATAGATCTCGCCCCCTGATGATTTCCAGGTTACTAAGAAAACTCAAGTTCTGGAGTTCTGGGGGTGCCTCTTGTATGATGAGGTAGCCTGTGATTTCCTTGATCGAACTCAGCATCTTCAGTTGTTCGAGTCTGATGCCCTCTATATCCGCATGCTCGTCGCTGTAAACAAAAATAAAAATATTTATGACCTTATCATAATCTCTAGAGGGATTTATTGGGGGTGCGGGTGGGGGGAGAGAGTTTTGTATGTTGAGATAGCCTGTGCTTTCCTTGATCGAACTCAGCATCTTAAGTTGGTCAAGTTTGATGCCCTTGATATCTGCATGCTTGTCTCTGTAAAGTAAAACCAGAAGACCAATGGTCCTGCAAACGCTAGCCTGAGACCTGAGTTATATAACAATACACTTGTCTTATACTTGTATAGTACAGGGTCAATTTCGTTTTCAAATTCATAAATATTCTTTCCATTTGCCCATTTCCGGAAAGTTTTTTCCCGTCAGTAAAAATTTTACAGTTTTCTGTATATATTACCCACATTGACCTTGTTGTAAAATCTGTCAAGGTATCACAGGGTTATGATTAATATACACATTGTAGTTCTCTAGTCTTAATTGCTACATGTCAAGTTTCGTTGCAATAGGTTCAACAGTTCCTGAGTAGATGTTTTTGAAGAAATATATGGACATGGTCTTGTTTATTCATAAATACATTGAATCCCCTTTCATGCAGATGCTTTCTCTAAGGTTTGACTTTGATTGGTCAAGCGATGTTAGAGAAAAATACTTGAATTGAATATTATGGTTACTTACAAGTATACTGCCCCGGGGTTGGGCAGACCCACCCTGGGTTCAAATTCTTTTCAGAATCATCAGTCTCCCGTTCATTTGCCGATTTTCTGCAAATTTGTCCTTCAAATGGTATTTTAACAATTTTCCCCATTAAAATGCATAGGCGACCTAAGTTGACATTGTCGTAAAATAGGTGAAGGTCATCCAAAAGTCACGATTTAAACAAACTTGGTAGAGCTCCATCCCCCGATGGTTCATTCCAAGTTACAAAATCATAGGCCTTCTGGCTCAGCAGCATAAGATAAATACTTTTGCTATTTATAGCGATGTTGGTCATGTGACCGTGATCATTTATATATATTTTCATCCCCCCCCTTCCTAATGATGCTCCACAAAAAATTTGTCTATGATTGGCCAAGCGGTTTCGAAGAAAAATATTTGCATATTATGGTCATATGCATGTATATAGCCCCGAGGCAGGGACAGACAACCCCCTTGGGACACAGTGTTTTCATAAACATACATCTTCTGTCCATCTGCATATTCCCAGCAAGTTTTCTTTCCCCAATTAATTTTTATTTTACTAATTTTCCCCATTCAAATCAATTGGCGACCTTATTTTTTCTTGTCGTAAAATAGGTCAAGGTCATCCCAGAGTCATAATTTATATAAATTCTGTAGATCTCTAATGCCTGATACTTCATTCCATGTTTCATAATCAGAGGCCTTCTGGTTCTTAAAAAGAAGACTTTAAAGATTTTTGCTATTAACAGCCATGGCGGCCATCTTGGCCATTTGGCCATGTGACCTACACAATCTATACAAACTTTAATTCCCCTTCCTAACGGTGCTCCACATAAAGTTTGATTTTAATTTGCCATGCGGTTTCAGAGGAGAAGGTGTTTGATTATTATGGTCATACAATTATATAGCTCCGGGGCAGGGGCAGAAACACCACTGGGGACAGGATTTTTTCATAAACATTAAATATTTTGTCCATTTGCATACTCCTAGAAAGTTTTGTTCCCAATTAATTACATTTAATAAAAATTCCCAATTCAAATGCATTGGTGATCAAAGTTGACTTTAACGTAAAACATGTTAAGGTCATCCCAGGGTCATGATTTAAAGTAACTTTGTAGAGCTCCATTGCTTAATGTTCCATATCAAGTTTCAAGGCGTTCTGGTTCTGGAGAAGTTTTTCTAAGGTTTTTGCTATTTATAACCATGACGGCCATCTCGATCATGTGACCTCAATTATTTATATACATTTTCGGTCTCCCTTCCTACGTGGTCCACATGAAGGCTCGCTTTGATTAGCCTAGCGGTTTCCGAGGAGAAGATCTTTGAAATGATTGTGAACGACGGCCGGACGCCGGAGCATAGGTATACTATAAGCTTCCCTATATTTATTTCTGAAATTCTTTGAGCCTACAAGTGGAAGTAAGCAAATTCTGTAAACCGCTTACTAAAACAGAATTAGAAACAATGCCTTGAGAGGCACGTGTAACCCGACTGATAGCCGCCAAGTCCCCCCCCTTTAGCCCCTACCAGAACCTCCCGGCACATGCTGATCACTGATACTGAACCTCAAATATCGAATGAAAGACAGAATTCTCAACATGGTGCACCTTGTAAATCTCTTTGCCTACAAACAAGGGGTCGTGTAGTGACGGATCTATTTCAAAGCAATACACTGAGCTGACTTGCGTACTCAAACTCAGACTAAATAGCGGACATTGGGGGTTAGTACATCGATGGAAACCAGGGAACCATGGTCCTGTAAACGCTCATCTGATCTGGACATCTTTACTTGCATAAGAACGAAGAGCGAATGGGGTAGTTTGGATGTTTTCCTAAAGTAGTAACACGTCTACGGAGACTTTTGACCCCCGGAGCGCAACTAAATATGACACCAATATACAGCTGTATATGAATAAATATGGCATAATCTATAAAAAAAGACCATTAGCCATTGACACATACCACATATCAAAGTTGTGGGCCTTGTGCTTTCAGAGAAGAAGATTTTTTTTTATTTCCCCATTAAGATGGGGAACAAGAGTTCCTGTCTGAACTGCCCAAAAACAAAAGGCAGCCTTTCCAACTGTCCAGAGATGCTATGTGTGTAATTTGATCAAGATTCTCTAACTGGCTTTGGAGATATTGATGTTTAATGTTTTTTTTTTTCTATAGTAAGCCTATTGAGGCCATCGACAAACCGGGGAGTAGCCTTATTTGACCCCAGGGGAATGATTGGCAAAGTTATTGTAGAGGACCATTAGCCATTGCCACTTACAAAGTATCAAAGCTGTGGGACCTGTGGTTTCAGAGAAGACGATATTTGAATATTTTTCCATGAAAACGTATATGTTGTCATGGCAACCAGAGTTCCAGACCGATCTGCCCAAAACAATATGCAACTTTAGCCAAAATGCTTAGTGATGCTGTATGTGTAATATAATCAAGACCAGCATATTGGCTTTGGATATATTGATGTTTGAATGTGTTCCTATAGTAAGTCTATAGAAACTATCGATGCCCGTGACATGGCCAAACTTTACCCCAGGGGAATGATTGGCACGATTTATGTAGAACATCATAAACCATTGCCACATATCAAATTGGGGAGTTTGGATGTGTTCCTATAATAGTAAGTCTATGGGGAATACTGACCCCCGATGCGTGGCCAAATTTGACCCCAGGAGAATGACTGGCACAACGTATGTAGAGGAGCATTAGCCATTGCCACGTACCAAATATCAAAGCTGTGGGCTGTGTGGTTTCAGAGAAGATTTTCGAATATTTTTTCCATTAAAAAGGTACAAGTAGGCAAAGATCAGGACAAGGCGCAATCAGAAATAGATTCCCACTCCAAGAACCGAGGTGGGAAAACACAAAACCAACAATCAGGTACTGGTACCATGAAAACATATCGTAAGCCGAATGAGCAGCTATTTTCCCAATAGGTGGCCAGTCAGACACCCAAACTTACCTAAAATATGAAAACATACATAAAAAGGTACAAGTAAGCAAAAATCAGGAAAAGGCGCAATCAGAAAAAGATTCCCACACCAAAAACCAGGGTGGGAAAAAACCAAACTAACAATCAGGTACTTATACCATGAAAACATTTCGTAAGCCGAATGAGCAGCTATTTTCCCAATAGGTGGCCACTCAGTTACCTTAACTTAACTAAAAATATGAAAACATACATAAGGCGCCAACAACACAAAAATATTTTAAACACCAAGACACAAAACAAAAAGAACCACCACAGAAGTATCGACTTGGAACGATCAGTAACATAAAGTTACTGGCGGGTTTAAATCGATTTTACATGGCCATAACCTCACCCTCAGCTACTGCAGTGGTTCATAACATTTAGTTAGTTCTTCGGTCCTCGTGGTGAATCTCTAACTAGTCAATGAATCATCAAGAACAAACAAATAAATCATGATAAACATCCTGATGAATCAAAAACCAGGACTCACAGATTGAGTAAGCTGCCCGACGATGGAGATCCCTGGGCGCCGAATAACTTGCTAACTCCGGAGCAAAAGAAAAACATCAGTTGGACCCCGGTGGGCCAAGCAACAGACAGGAAGCTCCGGCCCAATCCAACTAAAATGAATAGCTTTAAGTCGGGGCCATCATAGAGTCTGACGCCAGACCCACCGGCGTGCAATTATAGAAGGTAGCATAGTTATCAACCGTGATTGGGCGCAAACAGCACAAAAAAATTTAAACACCAAGACATAAGACAAAAAGAATCACCACAGGATAAAACCATTATATTGTATTTGCTATTACTGCAGTTGGCATTGTGCCGTATATATATTATATATATATATATATATATATATATATATATAATGTTACAGCTCTTTAGATTTAAGTTTGTTCAAAAATTTTTGTTTCAGTAATGTGATAAAATGAGTTAACCTACCCAACAAAAGTCCCGTTTAGTATTTTCAAGTTGCCTTCGACAACAGTACAGTTCTCAAAGCGGCCAATGTTACCAGAATGTAGAAACCTTTCTTCATATGAGATACCTTGGCAGTCTGAAACATAGATTATTTTGAAATCTCGCTGGCCTTTTATAAGTTTAGGTAGGGAAGCTCCCGAGTTCAAAATATAACTGTGTCAGGTTGTGTCCTTGGTCCAAGGAATATTTACACTCCATATAACCAGAACTAACTAGGTTCCGTGTTGACTGGGGCATTAAGCATTAATCCAAAGTTATCGTCCAAGTCAACATGTTTTCAGTCACGTCAGTACTGAGCATCACTTCAAGGGTACATAACCACTACTATGCTAGGTACAGTGTTTGCGCAAGGACATGACACAGTTGTTTCTGTATGTATCAATCATTAAAGTAAAGCCATATCATACAAAATTTACAAGGTTGTAGAAACACATTATGACATAAATATTGAAGCCCGCCAGTAACTTTGTGTTACTGATCGTTCCAAGTCGATACTTCTGTGGTGGTTCTTTTTGTTTTATGTCTAGGTGCTTAATATTTTTTGTGCTGTTGGCGCCTTATGTATGTTTTCATATTTTAGTTAAGGTAATTGAGTGGCCACCTATGGGGAAAATAGCTGTTCATTCGGCTTACACAAAGTTTTCATGGTATAGGTACCTGATTGTTAGTTTTTTTTCCCACCTCGGGTTTTTGGAGTGGGAATCTTTTGCTGATTGCGCCTTTTCCTGACATTTGCCTACCTGTACCTTTTTACTTCAAGGGGCAATGTTACAAATGAAACGATGTCATTTTATACCTGTAGTGTCCGTGCTTTGAGTCAGAGACCATGATCGTTGGGTGGCTAGACATTGTGTGAAAACTATATTTGCTGTCATACCACTGGTTTCCAGTGAAAACCTATTTTGACTGAGAAACACAAATGCAACAATTCGTAATTACTGGCTGCCCATGATCCAAGTTATTCCAAGACAGTATTTGCTTGCAACTGTCTTATATCGGTTCCATCCGTGTCGGTTGCACTCAGTCATGCCGGATATTTCTGGGTAACAAGTGTAGCCACACTCATGGACATTTTATTCTGGTAGTGTGGTTCTTTGTGCCATATTTTCTTTAACTAAAGAAAATCTTTTATATCACGTTTGAATAAAATTGTTGCATATTAATATATCAGGGTGAATGTTTGTTACTTTGTTGTTGCTGTTTGTTTCGCGGTCAAATGTCCAAGTCTACAATTTTCAAGTCATGTCAGAAAAAAGCCTCCACTTCCTTTGTATTAACAAGCACTTCCAGAAATTGACTATGTATTACTGTAGATCCGGAAATATTCGCGAGAACTTAATTTTCGCTAATATTCGCGAATTGGTTGCCTCGCGAATTCAAAGTTCTCGCTAATAAAGAGTCACTATAAACTCTATATAATACATGGACACTCACTCGCGAATTCAAGAACTCGCTAATAATTCGCAAATAGAAAATTCGCGAAATAAAAGTCACGCGAAAATTTCCGAATTTACAGTACTCACTTTTTGGGCATGGTCCATCACAACCTCTGCAGGTGTTTTTATCGAGGTCTGGATGCGTGCCAGGTGGACACTTCATCACACAGGCTCCAAGGTGTTTCATCAAGCCACCTGAAAAATACATATATAGAGGATCTTACACGGCGAGTTTAATAAATTTCATATGAAATGAAATGTAAGATTCGTTTTATCATATGACTTCTTAAATACGATTTTATCGCCTTAAAAATGGACATATTTCCAATGAAAATTAACATTGTTGTTACGGACGTCGTCAATGACGTTACGTATTCCCGCAAAAGTGTTAATACACGTGTGGTCATACGATTTTTACGACATGACGTTATCCACTGAAAAACAGCGACGTCATATGATAAGATGAAATAAGGCACCACCTTTGGCGCTCCGTTCCGCTTCTATAGCGCCAACAATTTTAAAAGCTGTTAGCTTCCTCACCACCTGCTTGGGGTTTTTAGAATCTGGGGTGAAGGCCCATTTATTTCAGGGATCTCGTAGTAAGCATTGACTTGGTGATTTAGGGAGCACGGATATTAGGAAAACCATTTAGGGAGCTGGGAAGAAAATAGACGGAATTTTTCCATCTGTTTTCCGTTTAAACTCTCCATACCGAATGAAATTGGATATATTCAGCCGTTGGTGGAAGATGAAAATTCAGTAAAACAACAAAAATTTGTTATTTCAATTTATGATAGATCTTGATTGCATATATGACATAAATTATAAAACTTGTAGTTGTTTAAGTACGCAGAATCATAAAATACTTCAAATATTAATCAGGGGCGACTACTGTAGAATAAGCGACTCAAAGTCGAAAATCGTTTCGATTTTTTCAGGACCATTAATATTCAGTCACACTGCACCTTTCTATCAAGATTTCTTACAGTTTTCCCCATTCAAAGGCTTAGAAGACCTATGCTGACCTTCCTTACCATCGAGAAGGTCAAGGTCATCACAGGGTCATGATTTATATACACAATGTAGTACTAAGGCGGCCTCTTGGCCGAGCGGTTAAATGCGCTGTTTCTTAATCGCTCGATCATCTCACCGCTGTGTCTGGTGTGGGTTCGAGCCCCGCTGGCAACATGTGAGTCAAGCCGTTCTGCTTGCGGGTGTGCCAGGTGGTTTTTCTCGGGATTCTTCCGTTTTCGTTCCACCTACTTATTGGCCCGTCTCATATGAGCTGAAATAATCTTGAAAGGGACGTAAAACTGAATTTAAAAAATGTAGTACTTTAGCCATTGAGGCTTCATGCCAAGTTCCATTGAAATCGGTACACCGGTTTCGGTGAAATTATTGAAGGGTTTTTACCATATATGGCCATGGTGGCCATCTTGGTTATGTGACCTGGATTATTTAAATACACTTCGGTTTCCCTATTCTATAGATGTTTCACATAAAATTTGGCTTTAATTGGCCAAGCGGTTTCACATTACGTTTCCGGCCTCATATGTTTTAATCCCCCTGTTTCACCACATTATATAGTAGAAAGGTGGATTTCTAGTGGGCATGAAATTTAAATGTCTGTTACACCTACCACAGGCACCAAATTATGAATTAAAACATTGTTATTCCTTCGGAATCACTAAAATGACATATTTGAACAATTTCGCTAATCCATGTCTTATAAAAATGTGTTTTTAATGTGAACTATTTCGCGCTTCGGCATTGAAAATGTTAACAGGTTGAATATACGCGCGTATTGATACAACCGACCAATCAAATTAACAAGTGGGCGGAGCAAATACCTGGTCAAGAACGTATCGATATCAAAAGAAAAACGATAATGTAAAAAAATAATAAATTATATTATTTCAATAAATATATGTCGTCTTGTAGATTTTTTTTTTTTTTTTTTTTTTTTTTTCGCTATAAAAATATTTTCAATTTCGCTGACAAGAATGCTTCCTATGACTATGTGACAATTTAGAGAAAATTACACTGACATGTTTCGTGATGAATTTCGGAATTAGAGAATAGAGGAATATTATATTAAACATGTAGTGAAAACAAATGCGCGGATTAGCTGTGCATGCAGCTGATCTGCGCCTTTGGTTTGTTGATTACCTGAAGCAGCGGTTCAAATGTGAAAACGCCAGCCTGTCTGCCCGAGGAATGCGTGATCAAAATATTGTTTTCACAATTCATACGAACCTACATGTATAATAATAATTATACATGAACGTACATGTATATTATTAATCAACCAGGTGGTTAACGGACCCATACTTAGTATGTGAGGCGTTTTTAAGAGCAACATTACGAAACGTTGTCCATGCAATATACAGCGATTTTTTCAGCTGTAAAAATTGAAAATTTCAACTGAAAATTTTGATATTTTTCTTATTTTTGCTCAAAACATAGATTGTGGGTACAAGTTGGAACCGCCTCTAACGAGTACCCACAATCTATGTTTTGGAGCAAAAATAAGAAAAAGAAAAACAGGTATGCCCCTGCATACCCCAGTTTTACTATATAAAAGTGGTTTTAAGGGGGTATATATTGCACGGACATGTTTATCTGATGTAGAAAGAGGCTGAGGCTATCCGCACGACGGTCGTGCCGATAAGCGGCGTTATCCGCACGACGGTCGTGCCGATAAGCGGCGTTATCGGCCCGACCGTCGTGCGGATAGCCAATACTACAGGTATTGGCTATCGGCACGACGGGAGTATAAGATTTTCTAACAAGCTTACGCATGTTTCAATTATTAATTTGGCATTAAATAAATTAATTAGGGGTTTCGCTATTGAAATACACTCAAAATTAACATTTTGGTTAATTATGAATAAGAAACTAAGGTTGATTTGATTAATCCAGCTAATGTAGGCCTAATCTGAATCACAGTAGATTTCTAACAGCGGAGAAAAATACAACCACTACATTTTTAATTGAATTACTGAAATGTTTCCGTACTCCATTGTTGAAATCAAAGGCTTTTTTATTCTTTTGGATGACCATATTCTTTTAATATAAGGTTACGATGATTACTTTCTCATTTACGCATACGCATGACTGATTTATACAGGTAAATTCACAGGTAAGCCAATTTTAGCAAAATAACAATTGTGTTAATTAAATTGTGAAAAATTCCTGCATGTGTAATATTATGTGTCAGTTTTGAAGCCAGTGTATAAAATTTATCAACTTAAAATGTATCCAATTCTGAACATTTTAACCTTTGGATGTCGATTTCCCTGTCGTGCGGATATCCGCACGACGGTCGTGCCGATAAGCGGCGTTATCGGCACGACCGTCGTGCGGATAGCCAGTGTCGTAGAAAGATAAAACGAGAAAAGAAAATATCTGCGAGAATCTATTGAAAAGTTTATGGTTTAAGCGACAGGCCCTCGAATTCCGATACGTGAAAAGGCACTTGTACGCGTTAGGGCAGTGTACATGTTCTCGGCTTTTGTGTTCGGGTACACGAAGTATATGTACGACGTAAGCGACAAACGAAAAAACAAACAATGCTGTAATAGTTTTTCTTCTTTCTTTTTAATCAATACCATTCATGCATCTGCTAGGCAATTAGCTGATCAGAACGGTTTAGCATCAGGGCATAACGCATGTGGAAAAAGTCTCCTCAGCGCGTCTTATCGTATTATCAGCTGAGGGGATTAGTGGTACAGGTAAATCATCTTCGGTTCTTTCCGGTGATTTACGATTTACTTGGCGCCTCTGTCCGTAAAATTACCTGTGTAACTTTAGCCCGAGGGCAACCATAAAATTTGATCATAAATTGTCTTAAAAATGTATCAACTCAAAACTTCGACGATGAAATGATATGTAGTTACCTAATTCAAAATATAAGAAATACAAAATGTGTGGCTTTGATGACGGTAAAAAAACAACAAAATTTCGAATGAAAGAAAACTCGTGTTTTTCCCATTCAAATGCACATTGTGGGTACCCGTGACAATCACATCATCGCGGTTAAACTCATGGACCAGTTTGTGCTGTAAGCATTCAGTTGTATTATTTTTTATTTAATTGGATACTCATGTATTTATTTATATATTTATTTATTGCTTCCTCAAAATAAGTGCTATGAGTATATGATATATTTCACATATTAAATGTAAGCATTACGAAAACACGCCCATGCAATATACAGATTTTTCCCAAATTGTAAAAATTGAAAGTTTTCAGTAGAAATTATTTGATATTAGTCTTATTATTGCTCAAAACATATATTGTGGGCACATATTAGAACCACCTCGCAGCCTGATCACCAGCTTAATCTTTATTTCCAATTTTCAAGTATTTATGTGTGCGTAGACCGGTTTGCTTTTGAATCCGTCAAACCTCGCTTGGACCAGTGCACAGGCTGATCGACTCCTTGCATTTTCGCAATATTTATATAACAGGTACACCTTCCATTAAAAATGATGCCTAGCTGATCAGCGCCATTGTTTTCGCTACACGGGTAATACAATTCCTTATCTCCCTCAATCTGAATTTTCAAGCTTCTTGCCAAATGGTGTAGTACACAAGCCGGTTTGTGTCAGACCTGATCGGAAACCCCTAATACCGGTTTTTTCACACCGCGGCTCAAATGTGAAATGGTATAGTTTTATAATCCGAGACTGCACGTCATAAAATCAGGCACGCTTTAAATCATACCCCTGGGTCATAGATAAACTAAAACAACATTGATGCGCCACTGATCGTGATCAAAATCGTGTCGCATTTTTGTGTAATATTGAATTATAGTACTAATCGTTTTTGTTGTTGTTGTTGTTGTTGTTGTTTAAAAAAATATGTTGTAACACACAAGCCGGTTTGTGTCAGACCTGGTCGGAAAACCCCTAATACCGGCTTTCTCACGCCGCGGCTAAAATGTGAAATGGTTAAGTTTTATAATCCGAGACTGTATGTCATAAAATCAGCCACGCTTTAAATCATACTCTTAGGTCATAGATTAACTAAAACAACATTGATGCGCCACTGAACTGTTCAAAATCGTATCGTCAATATCTGCATTTTTGTGTAATATCAATTATAGTACTAATCTTTTGATAAAAAAAAAAAAAAAAAAAAAAAAAACAAAAAAAAAAAACAAAAAAAAAAAAAACAAAAAAAAAAAACATTTAATGAATTTTTAAAAAGGAAAAATCAAAAATAATGAATTGATGTATCTTGTGACTTGTGACTGAGAATGAATGAATGAATACGCGATTCCAGAAAGCTCAACGGGATGATCTAGACGATGGCTGAGAGCAGAATCAGCGTAAAAAGTAGCAGCACAGTAAAAACAAATCTTAAAATTTCATTGAAAACAGTGTACAGTTTCAGTGTTTTTCTGCAGCTTTAACGAGAGAGAGAGAGAGAGAGAGAGAGAGAGAGAGAGAGAGAGAGAGAGAGAGAGAGAGAGATTTGAATGAAGACAATTAAGAATTTTCATGTCGGCAAACTGGGACACGGAGACGCTATTGCTTGGTCATCAGATTGAGCAAAAAGTGTTAGTTAGGTGTGAAATGCAAACTTTAATTGGACCAATTGCAATCACGACAATAATGTTGATGTGCATTCTTACAATGCGTTTGTTGTTCAGAGGTGTCACACCCGGTTTACGGGATTTGCCGATAAACTAGTGATTTACGGAAATTAGAAAAAAAACTCAAAATAGCTATAAAACACACGCAATTTGTCCACGCCAAATGGTGCTTGATTTTGAAGTTAAGCATGTCTTTAGAAAGATCATTTTCTTCTGATGAATAATCCGAAAGAGCAAATTTAGAAAAAAGGTTTTGGAAACGATATATTTGGCATTTAACCAAAGCACTTTTGGTAGATTTTACACTTTTTGTATATCAGATATAAGAAATGATGCGACCAAACAGGACCTTTTTAAATTTTGATTTTGTCCATTCAAAAAATCAAGATAATTTAACGAAACAATATCCATTAAATCAGGAAAACATTAAATTACAATATTCCGAAAGAACGAATTTGATACTTGCCGTAATTAAGTTTTAATTAAACATTGAAAGTCAATGTCCTATTCATTTATGTACATTTTTTATCGGCAATAAACTGAAGTACAGGTAAGGTATCGGCTCAGTATTGTTCCATATGACTTTATCATCTTGGCGATCCTTAGGTCGCAAACATGCATCAAATAGGTATGCTTCACGACATACAACAAATAAGTTTGCATGATAAATGAGAAATGTTTTCGATTTTGATTTGTCGTCAAATAGCTCACAGTTTCGTATATCAAAAGATAAAACGCAATCATTTCGCTACTACCTTTTGCTTCTGTTTACAAAAAGCTGATACTTGTATCATTTATTAAGGGAAGCAATCTTTAATAATTATATTTAAAAAACAAAATAAATATCTGAAAGAATCAAAGTGCAATATGAAACAATACAATAATAAAAGTAATGCAAAATCAAAATAACCGAATCAATCAAAACATGCAAAAGCTCTCCGGTCAAATTTAGAAACGAAATATTATTAAACTCGTTTCTTTTACAAGAAGAATGTAAAATAATAAACATAGTTAGTATTGAATACGACATCA
Organism: Rugalucina vietnamica; assembly: GCA_964017185.1. Classification (NCBI taxonomy): domain Eukaryota; kingdom Metazoa; phylum Mollusca; class Bivalvia; order Lucinida; family Lucinidae; genus Rugalucina; species Rugalucina vietnamica. The sequence goes on along the minus strand of OZ024884.1, from coordinate 10,166,015 downwards.
TCACAGAAGATGTTTTGCAAAAGTAGACAATCAAAATTCAGCGTATCTCCTTATTTTCAAGATTATAAATAATAAAAAAAATAATATAAAGGACTTTTTATGCTGATTTTATGTCTGTGATAATTAAAGGCCCATTATAGTACACGTTGTAACGTTTCAATATGAAAACTTTAGGACTCAAATGTCTTTGGTAATACATATATGAGAACGCATACAACTAAAGTTACACCGAGGTGATCAGCAGATGTAATATGAGCCGCGTTGTGAGAAAACCTGATGTTTACCTATGCGAAAACAAAGACGCAGATTAGCCATGCAGTACCTGCACAGCTGATCAGCGCCTTTGTTTTCGTTCGAGGGGTAGCGCAATTCCTCTTCTTCTTAAATTAAAAAATTTAAGCTCCCAGCCATCGTCTGTAAGTGCACAGACCGGTTTATGTCGCACCTGAAGGTTAGGCGTAAGTTACAGATTTTTCTTCGGAAAATCGCATTTATGGCGCACAAAGATCATTTTAATTTTTACTATCCATTAATCGTTGTAAACTTATGAGTATCATAATGTCAATTAAATTTTCAAAGTTCATTTCCAATTCCCGACTCTGTACGATAGATCGCCGTGAAAAAAGAAATAGAAATGATACAAGATCAATTAAAAAGAAATAAATAAAATCAATTTATCAAGATTTAATATAACCGAAACATTCCTTTCATGCGTGCCAATAAACCATATGACACGTGGGGATATTGTGTGACATACCGCTCGGCATCATCAAAGAGTCGCACAAACTGGAATAAGATGTATGCGGAACCAAAACATGCTTTGATCAAAACATAAAACGCCGTTAATCTCAGTCATAAAATCAGAGTAGTTGCTTCTTTAATCTTGGTCACCTGACGTAAGTAGGGGCGGGGCTAAAATTAAAGTAGTTCGGTCGCGTATTTCTTTCCAATATGCGCGAGAACACGTAATGAGAGGAGCGATGTTTGAATATTATGGAAACTAATATACATGTATCATGCCCCAGGGTGGGCGCATATGAGCCTCCGAGTTCAATTTATTTCAGAATAATAAATATTCAGTCCTACTGCCCATTTCCTTCCAGACTTTCACTTTAAATGACATTTTAACAGTTCTCCCATTCAAATGCATGCGAGACTTATGTTTACAATGCCGTAAAATAGGTCAAGGTCACCATAGGACCATGACTGTTATAGACCTTGTAGTACATTAGCCATTTATGCTTTAGTTTTAGTGTCATTGAAATCGGTCTACCGGTTCCGGAGAAGATGTTTAAAGGGTTTTACCGTATATGGGCATGGTGGTCATCTTGGTCATGTGACCTGGATTATTTATATTGGTCCCCCCTTCCCATAGATGTTTCATATAAAATTTGTGAAAAACAACAACCACGACCACATCGACAACGACGACAGACGACGGAGCATGGGTATACTATAAGCTCAGCTAATGAGACTTACGACCCAGCATGTGCAGAAATGAAGATCAGGGGAATTAATCTGCTATAAGAAGCTTGACCTTCGGATTTCCAATACCCGCGGGAGTTAGCTAGCCTAATACCTGTTTTGACATCCAAGATAAAATCTATCGCCTAGGTAATATGCCCTTAGGCTTTGTTTGAATGCGCCGAGTTTGTCTAAATTGTTATGGTTTAGATCTACCTGTAGAAAGGAACAAGTAGGAGATTTGTTCCGTTTTCTGAGTTTTGTTTTGAAATATGACTTGGATATCTTCATTGACAAATATATTTTATATTCTATTTTGAAACGAATCAACTTTACGTTCAACAGTTCAACATCATGGTTTTGATCTCGTAAACTTTTAAAAGTAAAAAAAAAAAATAAAAAAGCGCTTCTCTTAAACTTTTCTATTTGTTTAAAGGGTTTTACCGTATATGGGCATGGTGGTCATCTTGGTCATGTGACCTGGATTATTTATATATACATTGGTCCCCCCTTCCCATAGATGTTTCATATAAAATTTGTGAAAAACAACAACCACGACCACATCGACAACGACGACAGACGACGGAGCATGGGTATACTATAAGCTCAGCTAATGAGACTTACGGCCCAGCCTGAGCTAAAAGGCCTAATGTGGCAATGTTTGACACATAGTATTCCCACTGAGTAGCAGCCTCCAAACAATTCGCCAGTCAGCTTTATATTTTAAACACTTTTAATATCAGGGAAAACTAACTTGGACAGTCTTCTACACACAGTGTCCCAAGTGAGTAGCGGCCCTTAGTGTTTGGTACCCACATCATATTTGTCTTGTCAAACACAGTCATATCAGTGCAGAAGTTCTCACATTGGCCTTCATTGTAGAAAAACTTGCACGCCTGAAACAAACCATGAAAATATACGTCATGACTCATGAATTTGCCGTTACAGTCATACAAGAATGCTAAAAGGCTAGAAAGCCCGATCAATCTAAGATGTATTTATAAGCGAAACAACATAATAAAATTATAAAAGAAATGCAACGATGTTTTTAAACATGAATGGTTTGAGATATTGCTGTTTGTTTATATAGGTGTTTTAAATCCATGGTAAGCAGTTAAGGCAATACATTAATAGTCTGTAATCTAGCGATACTGTTCATTAGCAAACCTTCCAGAGACTGGTTACATAGTGCATATTGTTTTCACCATCAATTAACAAATGCATGATTTTAATCAGCAGAAGGATTTCTTAGAACTATTTGATTTACCAAACTTCACAAAAGAATCACCGGTCCTCTTTCTTACACACACGACATGCTACCGACCAAACTATCGCATTCTGTCTGCAAAATATATACAAAATAAATATCCAACACGTTACAGTACTCATTTAGAATACGTACAAAGCACTGATCTTTCCTTGGTCCATTACATCCTGCGGCACACTCCGGGTGACAGCACTGGTTCTGTTTGTTACCAAAGCAACGTCCGTCACATGACTCGTGACACACTTCCTTGACATAATTTACTGAAATATATGATAAAAGTATAACAGATATACTCATTTTAAAAAATTAGTGCTACAACCTCTGAAATAAAGTCTTTGATAATTAGAAGCAAATTTTAGGAAAATAAAAAAAATCGTTAACCTAAACAGCTTTAAGTTATTACATATTAAGTAGTTGTTATGTGTTGTTTGACAGAAAAAGTGCAAAATTCAAAAGTCTATTTTTTTCAACCAATATATAGTATCACAATTTGATAACTGTGGAATCTTGCACTTTTTTTTTTGCAAATTCCAACCAGACAGTTGAGTGTCTCAGTTCATGGTACAGTCTTTATGTTTGCAATTCGTCAAAACACTCTAGCAATCGGAAATAATTATCTTAGAACAATCATAGTGCATTTATCATATTTTACAATAATTGAGACATACGTGGGTGATCTAAGAAGTAATTCGAACACACCTATATTTTAGTAACCACAGCAGATACATTTAAATAATTTTGAATGTTTACACGTGTATATATTGGCAGTAATATGGTGTAATATAATGAAATTTGGATGACGAATTGAGATTTAAGGATTATTTGACTTGTCGACCTGAAGTCGACATGGACGCGAAATTGACTGTAAATGTCATCTTTGTTTGGGGTACAGGGAAATATTTTGTGCTCAAATTTATTAAATTGATATTTATTTACACACAAATCATATTCGTTGTGTTATATATGCCTTATGTTTGGAAATAACAGAGAAAACGAAATGCAAAGATCAGCAGGGACTATTCTATGTTGCCTAGCAACGCCATTTGATAAAAATATCACAATTTCGACGAAGTACGACAAATACCCATAATTCATGCGTATATTTGATCCGGATAAGGATGTTAATATCGACATTTATGCCCACAGCCTATCACAGCAAAGAATTTCAATTAAAAAAAAATTAGTGTTTGGAATTTAATTTTCTTAGTTAAGTAGAAGGGGCGTTGATAAAAATGTGGAGATTTAGAGAGATCAAAATTGACTCAAATTCTAGGGGGTACAGATAGCTAAGCCCCAATAGTTTGCGCTACGATACACTCATCAAGGTATGTACAGTTAATTTATTAAAGGGATTATTGTACTTTGGAATAAAATGATTATTGACGTAATTATGCATTGCATATGGCACTCCATTACATAAATAAAGTCCATTTTGACCGTGGCCAAGTTCGTTTACCTTGCATTCTCTTGTTGCTAGGCAACGATGGTTGCTATGTGATTCAGTCAAAATAGTAATCGGATCTGGAAAAACCGATAATGCATCATAATTCTGATGTAAACTATTTTGAAAAATGACAATGGTGAAAGAAATTACACAGGAGTTCGCATTACTTCTTGGATCACCCTCGTATATCTGTCCCTCTGCCCTAGAATTTCAAATCACAATGTCAATTAAAGTAACACTGCCTCAATGCAAAAGATTATCAAATTCGTTCGAAAGAGTGCATTAACACATTTTAACAATGGATATTTGACCCTTAAATGAATCTTACATTTTTGGCACATGTCAGGCCCACTACCCCAGCAGTGGGATTCCCCTGTCCTTGGATTATGGCAACTGTGGTGGCACTGCCCACACTGAGGTTTCCGTGATTGCCGCGGAATGTTCTCGATGCGCGGTTTTAAAGACGGATTTATGTCGTCCCATTTAATTGTGTCAACATGACAAAGTTTGTAGTTTCGTTCGGAGTAGACGTCACCGCGGACAATTTCTGAAATTCAAGCTATCAGGATAATGTGTTCATGAAAAGTTTAAACCCATACAACCCAACTTTCATATAATAAAACTTGAGTTTTCAGGGGTATACTTTATTTTTTATTTTGTTCCAAAACATATATTGTGGATCGTCTTAGAGACTCAGGCGGTTTTAACGTGTACCCAAAATCTATGTTTGAGTAAAAATAAAAAAGGATATACATTTTTTTCTAGTGAAAATTTTCCATTCTTAAAAACTTAAGAAAAATGTGTATATATAACAGGGGCGTGTTTTTGCTGTGCAACTTCAACAATATTGCAGTGGTCTGATTATTAGCCAATAGGATTGCAAGTACAATTACAATTACAATAATTGATTGTTTTATCTCAAAACATACATATGATACATTAACAATATCAAATTACAAACTATATTCTCAACATAGAGAGAGAGAGAGAGAGAGAGAGAGAGAGAGAGAGAGAGAGAGAGAGAGAGAGAGAGAAAGAGTATAATTCTTAAATTTCGTTATTTGCCGTGTAAAAGAACCTAGCAACAGCTTTTCACAAGTGGACAATCGGAATTCAAAAGGTAATTGAACTGACCTCAATCATTTAACACTCTGAATCTTGAGCATGACTCGTCTACGTAAGAAAATAATTGTATATCATACTGTGGACAATGTAGTAAAACATGCCTTGCATCTTCTATAACTGGATGTGACCGTTTTTTACAATATAAACATGATTAAGCATTCCTTGAAGTTTTATTAAACTTGCCTGTCTCAATTGCGAGCCTGTGATTACTTATCCGTATCTTCGAGTATTGATCCCTATGTTCTCTATTCGAAATCGAATTAAATTTGTACACTTAAAGGAATTATATGTCTAGCTTGATACAGTATTTGACCAGTATATTATACGAAATTTATCACAAAGGAATGCCAGTAAATAAGCCGCTCCTGACGGATCGTCTATTGTAGTTTTTATTAGCTCACCTGAGCCGAAGGCTCACAGGTGAGCTCATAGGTTAGCTCACCTGAGCCGAAGGCTCACAGGTGAGCTAATAGGATAGGCAGGGGTTCGTTGTCCGTCGGCGTCGGCGTCGTCGTCGTCGGCGTCGTCCACAATTTCAAAGAAGAATATTTCTGAAGCTAGTGGGCCAATCTTGATCAAATTTGATGTGAACCATCTTAGGGTTGGGGGATTGATTGCCTTAGGTTTTGGAGCAGATTGTAACAAAACTGTGGTTTCCATAGCAACAGATAGATCACTAAGACTTACAATGGGAAAAACTAAAAAAATATTTTTCTCTGAAACCACTAGGCCCACAGCTTAGATATTTGGTATGTGGCAATGGCTATTAGTCTTCTTTATAAATTGTGGCATTCATGTCCCTGGGATCAAATTTGGACTCGCCCCGGGGGTCACTTACTATGGGAAAACATTAAAACATCAATATCTCCAAAACCAGTAAGGGGATCTTGATCAAATTACACTCACAGCATCACTGTGTAGAAGGAAAGGTTACATATTGTTTTTGGGCAGATCGGACTGGAACTCTGATTCTTCTTAGTCCGGCAGAAAACAAATTTGACCTGGAATTGAGTTCTAAAGTTTTTTTCTTTACTGAATTACGTTCAGTAGACATTGCCTTTGAAGAATCTGAGTGATGCCACCTTGGCATCATTGAGCAATTTTGTATTTTCAAGATGGCGTTTAAGATGGCGGCCAGCACATAAAATGATATTTAATAAGGGTCTCTGATTACTTTGATCTAGCAAATATGTGGTTATTTCAGTGCAAAATGATGATTAGGTATCAATTTTGTATAAGTATGTACATTCTATCACAGTTTCTTCAAGACAGGGTACAAGATGGCTGTCAGCTTTCTTAAAAAAAACACTGTATAGATGAAATAAATCAAGATTTTTCGTGATTTTGGTTTTACATTCAAGTTTTGATTCATACGTTTAGCACTTTAACTTTCAGAACCATTACTCAAGCTAGTTTGCCATATCAAGATGCAGTGATAATCATATCCAAGATGGCATTCAAGAAGGCAGCCATGATTTCTTGCGCAAAACGAATTTGACCTAGAATTGAGATTTTACGTTTTTCCCACACTGAAACACTAAGCATTTAAAAGTCATTACTCTAGACACTTTGCATGATCAAGACAAAGGTAAATAGAGCAATTTTTGTATTTCAATATTGTGTATTTCAAAATGGTGGAAGGATGGGTGAAAAGATAATGAATGTCGATTAAGATCTCGAGCAGTGAAACAGTTTGAAAGCAAATAGCATGCAAGTCATAATGAGGAAATATTTTAAGATGTAGAAACTCAAGCAGCAGTATAAATGATCTTACAGTTGGTAATAATGAGGTAATAGCTACCATTTTAATTTGTACATCAGGCAAGGTGATTCGACATAGGCATACACACATTAGCACACGAGTTTGCACTAGTGACAACTTCGATATTTTCAGATACATGTATACATTTGGTATTAAATAAGCAAAACGAAGAAAATACCACAAACAAAAGTATATGTGGATCAAATAAAAAGAAAATCATTTGTTCTATATCAGATGATTCGATATACTGGTCTACAAATGATCCGTCACAGTACAATTTGGACAATGTCCAATTAAGTATCAGTTTTCTAACACAAAAGTGAATGATGTTTACTTGGTGTTTGGTAGATAAAAAATCAGCACAAAATGTCACAATACAATGAAGACATGCAATTATTGCCCCCACAAAGTGCTGTACAGATAGTGATAGACAACAAACAGTAGCCAATTAAACTTATTAGTAAATTAGTGTTGTAGACAATCAGAATTCTAAGTTGATAGTTTAAGGGAGAAGATGACATGTACTTTCAGAAGTTTGCAAGGGTGTTGTCATTGAATGCAGTGATATGAAAAACACCCATGAAGAAGGAAATATCTCTATGCCACAAATGGTGTTAGCAGCACTTGAAAATCAGAAAAGGATTTCAGCCACTAAAGATGTCACAGATGCATTTTTACTGTTATGTTTTCAGTACCTGACTCACAGGCTATGCATTGTTGTGGTGAAGTTATCACCAATGAAAGAGAGGTCTGTCTTGATTGATGTGGAGAAACAATAGAGAATAATAAGCTATTGCTCCTTACCTGATTTAATTTAGTGTGCCCTTTAGGGATGTGATACAGTCAGCTACTATTATGCCATTGGTAATGACATTGTGATAAAGGTATTGCAGGATGGTTATTTACCTCCAATTCTGGATGAAACCGATATCATATTATCTTTTATGGTTCAAGAATATGGCATGTGCTTCTATGTGCTGCGGGTGCTGCTGAGCAGGACTTGGCTGCACAATCTTTTGTTTTTGTCAACAATGTAATGCACCGTTGTGTTTTAAAAATGTGTACATCCAATTTGAACATTTATCTTTTTTATACCATTATGTTGGTCTAAACAATCATTATAATTGTGATGATGGCTTGTTTAACCTTTTTTCTTCTTCATAACTGAAAGACGGACAATGGTGCTTTACATTAAGTAAAAGTGTATTTTGTATGATACATATTTGTTTGGTTTGCTTGTATTGTGGTATAACACTCCATTATATAAACAATTAATCAGTCATATTGAGATGGAGCTCATATTTCTTTGGTATGAACCAGAACTAATATAACCAGTACCATGGAAAGGTTACCGTGCCTTGCACATCTCTGTAGTGGCGGGCTCAAAAACCAACCACTCAGTTCAGAGTGTGACACTCTACCAATGGCTACTGTGCCGTAAAACACACCTTTGCTATTCTTGCGTAGCTTAATATATATGGGCCAAGATCTGACAAGAGAGGTCTTATGTCCTAAAATTTCAAAATTAATATATAAATACCAATTTGAAAGACCAAGTTTCGCTGAGTATTTCCTGAAAGTTTGAAGAGATTAATGTCCAGACCCCTTTTGTCTGATCCGCGCTCATATATGAGATACCACTAGGCAAACTTTACTAAAACAGCTAAGCTCTTAGCACTTAATGGATTATGGCCAGAATTAGACTGGACTGACATGAATAGATGCCAAGTATATAATTATGCAGGTTGCCAAAGAAATGAAGTATTATACGGGGAATACAAGCGTTAAAATGCAAAAATACATTTTGATGTCTTGACTACCATCTTGGATGCCATCTTGCATAATGAAATTAGATAATTGTTTAAAAAGGCATGCCTCCAGTTCTTAAAAAGCTATGCTTTGCATTTATGTTTTCATTAGCACAACATCTCAAATGTGAACAGGTAGAAGTGTGTTTTTGTGCTACTTTTTATCAGGACTGCCACCTTGGATGCCATCTTAGTTTCTTAAAGCTACAAATGTAATGACTTGTTATGAAATGTTATGTTTCATAACTTCTTTATCTATGTCGTACTCAAGAGCAAACCAATGAATCGCATCATAGATTTGTTCTATATATGTAAAAATATTGACTTTTGCTGTTTTGGCTTCCATCTTGGATGCCATCTTGAATAAATAAATAAGCTCAATGATGTTAAAGTGGCATCACTTGGATTCTTCAAGGGCTATGTCTGCTAAACATGATTCAGTAAAGAAAAACACTTAAGAACTTAGTTCCATGTCCTCTCGGATGTAAAGTATTATTTTTTGCTATTTCTGGCCTCAATCTTGGATGCCATCTTGAATATATCAAAATGCTCAATGATGCCAAAGTGGCATCACTTGGATTCTTCAAGGGGAAGGTCTGCTAAACAAGATTCAGTGAAGAAAAACACTTTAGAACTTAATTATGTGTCCTCTCAGATGTAAAATAGTGATTTTTGCTATTTTTGGCTTCCATCTTGGATACCATCTTGAATATATCAAAATGTTCAATGATGCCAAAGTGGCATCACTTGGATTCTTCAAGGGCAAGGTCTGCTAAACAAGATTCAGTAAAGAAAAAAAACTTTAGAACTCAATTCCAGGTCCTGCCTGAATTCAGCTCTTTTCTACCGGACTATCTCTGAAATTACAAGGCCCACAGCTTTGATATTTGGTATGTGGCAATGGCTAATGGTCCTCTACTTAGATTGTGCCAGCCATGCCCATGGGGTAAAATTTGGCCACGCCCTTGAGGTCGATAGTTTACATAGGCTTACAATGGGACAAAACTAAAAAAATCTTCTTCTCTGAACTACAAGGACCAAAGCTTCTATATTTTGCATGTAGCAATGTTTGGAAGTCTCCAATATAAGTTGTGCTAATCATGCCCCTGGGATAAAAGTTGGCCACGCCCCGGGGGTTGATAGTCTCCATAGACTTATTATTGGAAAACATTCAAACATAAAAATCTCCAAAGCCAGTAGGCGGATCACGATTAACTTACACACACAGCATCACTTGGCAGTAGAAAAGGTTGCATATTGTTTTTGGGCAGATCAGGCTGGAACTCTGGTTGCCATGGCAACATAATTATATGTTTTAATGGGGAAAAAAACTTCTTCTCTGAAATCACAAGGCCCACAGCTTTGATGTTTGGTATGTGGCAATGGCTAATGGCCCTCTATAACAATTTTGCCAGCCATGCCCCTGGGATCAAATTTGGCCACTCCCCTGGGGTCAATAGTCTCCATAGACTTACAATGGGAAAAACTAAAAAAAAATATTCACTGAAAATACAAGGACCAGAGCTTCTATATTTTGTATGTAGCAATGTTTGGTAGTCCCCAATATAAATTGTGCCATTTATGCCCCTGGGGTCAAGTTTGGTCACGCCCCGGCGGTCGATAATCTACATAGACTAACTATATGGGAAAACATTAAGACACCAATATATCCAAAACCAGTAGTCAGATCTTGATCAAATAACACACAGAGTGTCACTGGGTAGTAGAAAAGGCTGTATATTGTTTGTGGGCAGATGGGACTGTAACTCTGGTTGCCATGGTTGAAAAAGATCATCTTCTCTGAATTTACAAGGCCCACAGCTTTGATATTTGGTATATGGCAATGGCTAATGGACCTCTACATAAATTGTGCTAGACATGCCCCTGGGGTCAAGTGAATGGACAGTAGGAATGGTTACATATTGTTTTGGGCAGATCGGACAGGAACTCTGGTTGATCGATTCTCAATGAAATAATAGACATAAACACATGACCTTACAATGCGATAATCTCTCAGGTGAGCTACAGAACCAATGGCCCTCTTGTTAACTTACACATACGGTTATAGAAAGAAAACCAGCATGAAATTCCATCATCATGAAGACTTTTGTTAACATCAGCCGCTTCTCGAAGAAGAGAATAAGAGATTCCTGAAGATGGTATCTTTATTTAAAAGCTTGCATTATACATGAAAAACTTACAGGGAAACGGCCCAGTTCACCTTTGACCGCTAGATTAATTGCCCTTTTATTCAGCTCAAATATAAGTTTACAAAACTTCAGAACTTTTTCAATGGTTCATCTTGTTTTTAACAGGTTGATAACATTGCAGACTTTTCAGAATTGTAAGGGGCCCTTTTTAAATAGTTCAAATTCAAGTAAAACTTAATTTTACAAACGCCATCTGTCACTCAAAGTATACACTGACCAGTAAATTTGTGACAAAATACAGGACAGTAAATTTGTGACAAAATACAGGACAGTAAATTTGTGACAAAATACATGACAAACATGGGTAATTGTGAATAGATCGCATATAAAAATGAACGCATTTAAACCTTAAAGTTTGTTCGTCTCTGTTTTAATGTGGTGAGAAGCAACAGTACGAATCGCGTTTGCTCAAGTGAGAGTCAGCATTGTAGTCAATACAAAATAAATTGCAATAAAAATGTCTTTTCAACAGCTGGCGTATATAATAATGTTTACTATAATGGTTTTGAGCGTTAATTTTTATGTTCAGTATAATAGTAGTTGTTTATGTAAACCCAAAGACTTTGGGTATGGGCTTGTGAACGGTGAAAGAAAATTATGCATAAAGAAGTCATTGCTGAACTAAACGTTTCTTTCACAGGAGCCTATGGAAATATAAAAATAAAACATATAGCGGAAATGAAACAAAATATCTTCTAAACAATAGCTGGTCTGGTTCTTAGATTATCCCAAAATTGATTTCCAAGTTGGCGAAAAAAAGGTAAAAGTAGGCAATGATCAGGAAATTGCGCAATCAGAAAGAAAATCCCACTTAAAAAAACCGAGGTGGGAAAAAAACTAAATTGACAATTAGGTACATATACTAAGACAACATATCATAAGCCAAGTGAGCAGCTATTTCCCACTATTTCCCAATAGTTATCCACTCAGCTACCAAAACCTTATTGAAATATAAAAACGAAAATTCACGTCAGTGCAGATTAAAATCAATTTCCAGAAACAAAACATTTTTAAAAAGTAAACGTCAACCAACAAGTTTTAAAAAAATACTAACAAAAGCTAAATTCACTAACAGGCAAATACTTTCAGTTAAATATACAAAGAGCTCAGATGTGGGCTCTGTAAATACATAAAAGAATCGTCATGCAGTTTCAATGATGATGTCTTCAATGCCAACTGTGATATGGATTGCACAGTGCCATAAATATTGCATAGGCGAAACGAATAACTTGCGAAAGAGAACAACTGTTCATAACCAGCACATTAGACATGAACACTTGCGCATAATCCCGCTAAGTGAACACATAGATTCATGTTCTAGTTATGATCCACAATATTCCATGTGTCCATTTAACAGAATGAAAACAGACAGCATCATAGAAAGATAGAAAAAGAATAATATTTTATACAAAAATATAAGCCGGAATTAAATTTAACATAAAAATGCAAGTGAAGATGCCTATTATGTTTTCCCGACGTTACCGTATAACCTTGACTACGTCTTTTGTATGAACATGAACATATAATATATATATATATATATATATATATATATATATATATATATATTATATTATATTAAATTACATCAAATTTCTGTTGCTCATGTGTTCTCCAATTGACCCCCCCCCCCTCTTCTTGTTTGAGTTTTATTTTCGGGATTTTAATCAAATTACATCAAATTTCTGTTGCTCATGTGTTCTCCAATTGAGCTTTGCTTAGCCCACCTTCAGTAGTTTTGCAACCTTCGAAGTGAACGGTCGTGTTTGTTTACTTCTACTTTCTTTTTCTTTTTTTATTTCCATCCCCCCCCCCCTCTTCTTGTTTGAGTTTTATTTTCGGGATTTTAATCAAATTACATCAAATTTCTGTTGCTCATGTGTTCTCCAATTGAGTACAATGTGATTTTTTACCTGTATTTGCTTATCTCAAAAATCGAGGACGGCCATTTTCGCCGCCTCACCTTCTATTTTTCTGTAAACTTGCACTAATCAGTATGCCTCTGATGAAGCCGAAAGGCGAAAGCTAGCTCAGGCACAAATAAAATTTTGCACCGTTAATGATAAAATCTCCACACACACACACATATATATATATATATATATATATATATATATATATATATATATATATATATATATATATATATATATATATATATAACTTAAAGATCCAGAAGACCTAAAATTTCGCCCAATAGTGGCTGGACCTGCATGTGAAACACATCGTTTAAGCAACTTACTTGATATTTTACTAATACCATTAATAAAAAAAGTAAAGAGCTATGTTAGAGATGACATTGACTTTCTAAATTATGTACCAGAAACAAAATTAGTATCCTTTGATGTTGTTAATCTCTACACAAATATTTCCCATGAGCTGGGAATTGAAGCAATCAACAGTTGGCTTTCAAAATATCCTGAATTGATACATGATAGATTCACGAAGGAATTCATTCTTGAATCAACCAAACTTATACTTGAAAATAATAACTTCTATTTTAATGAGACAATGTATACACAAGTTCGTGGAACAGCAATCGGCACAAAATTCGCGCCTACGTACGCGACTTTAGTTCTAGCCTACTTAGAAGAGAAACTCTTCTCTGAGGTTGAAATGCAATTTGGAAAGGAATTTGCTATTTACATAAAAGAAAATTGGAAGCGATTTTTAGATGATTGTTTTATATTTTGGACAAAAGGCGAAGGCGATTTGGAAAACTTCCATTCCATTTTAAATAACTTGCATCCTAATTTAACTTTTACAATTGAACAAAGTGACGAAAAACTTCCGTTTCTTGATGTATTACTTCTAAAATATGGCAATCAGATAATTACAGACATATACTTTAAAGAGACAGATTCTAAACAGTATCTGAATTTTCACTCTTGCCACCCGAAACACACGAAAACAAGTATTCCATATAATTTAGCCAGAAGAATTTGCACTATCGTATCTGACAACGACACGCAACAAAAACGGTTATTTGAGTTACGTATTTCTCTACAGAAACGTAACCATCCCGATACAGTCACAAACGAAGGTTTTAAGAAAGCAACATCAATACCAAGAAATTTATTGCTAACAACAAAAGAAAAGGAAGAAGAAGACGTACTTCCATATGTTTCTACATACAACCCAAATAATACTGAAATGTTTGGAATTCTGAAAGGCAATATTCACATTTTATCAAATGATCAAACAATGCGTGAAGCACTTGCTGAATCTAAAATAATTAAGAGCAAACGACAGCTCCTAATTTGAAGAAACTTCTGACTAAAGCAAAATTTGAAGAACAAGGGTCAAAGACTAAGCATAGAGTTTTTAAGTGCAACCGTGCTAATTGTGCCCTTTGTGGCTATTTGGCAGAGGGAAATTCCTATGATTTCAAGGGCAAAATATTTTACGTAAATGAAAACATGTCTTGTGACGTAAAAAATGTGATTTATGTTCTCGAATGTAATGGATGCAATGAATATTACATAGGACAAACGGGTGATAAACTGCGTAGTAGGCGGACCGTGCACGAGCAGCAAATAAGAGACCCGTCGCACCCCCCGGGGTGGGGGCAGATGAGCTGACCTGGGGTCTAATTTTTTCAGAATCATTAATATTCAGTCCTACTGCCCATTTCCTGCAAGACTTTCACTTTAAATGACATTTTAAAAGTTTTCCCCATTCAAATGCATTGGCGACCTATGTTGACCTTGCCGTAAAATAGATCAAGGTCATCACAGGGTCATGATTTATATACATATTGTAGTACTTGAGTCATCAATACTTCATGCCAAGTTTCATTGAAATCAATCCACCAGTTCCGGATATTTTTAAGAGTTTTTACCATATATGGGAATGGCGGCCATCTTGGTCATGTGACCTGGATTAATTTATATATACATTGGTTATCCCTTCCTATAGATGCTTCACATACAATTTGGCTTTGATTGGCCAAGCGGTTTTAGAGAAAATGTTTGAATATTATGGAGATATACATGTATATCAAGTAGCACATTAGACAGAGCTATCAGGTACAATTTCAGGTCTTTCGGCAATGGATTACCTGATTGGTCAGGATTTCAAAGACTCATTGTAACCATATCCAATTTTATCAAAGCAGGGCAGTTAAGTCAGGAATGTGGCAAGTCATTAAGATCAGATAGGCTGGCTGTTTTATGGTCGTGCTTCCCTGAATAATTACCTTAGAATACCTAACATTTGAGTTTGGAAAAGTTTTACATTGGATGTGTTATTAAAATGCAAACAGCAACATGTCTTGAGATAACCTGTACTAATAATAAATAATACTAAATCAAAGAAAAAATTATTTTCATAGATCAAGGAAAATGGAGTAGTCTCAAGGAAAATATTGCTAACAACAGAGAAAATTATGCAGAACTGTTCAGAGAGCAGTTTTGTGCCTCTTATGCAGGATATATGGAAAATTTGATGGGGAGAAAACAATAATTGTTTCATGAGAAAACCTGCTGTTTGCATGTGTGACAATAAAATGCATAGGTCAACTGTGCTGCCTTCATGCAGACTGATCAGTGTTTTTGTCTTTCACTGTTGCCTAGATAGTATATCACATTTTTAGTCTCTAAAATTCCATTAAACCATCCTTTAACTGAAGACAGATTTTCTTGTCAGTATTTTACAAGAAAACTTGTGCATTTATATGCAAGGCAATTGTTCAACAATAGACTCTAGTTATAAATTTTTTACTTCAGAATATGAATACATTACATGTATATGCTGTATGTGATATACATCTATACAGGCAGCAAATATGAACCGACTGATCAGATTGATAAACAGGTTATCTCAAGACATGTTGTTTTTCACTAGTGCATACTTACAAGACAGATTCTGGTAGCAGTAGACAGGTTAAAATTAATTAATGTTGTGGCAGAGGGTGATAAAACTCTCATCAGGGCCAGCATTTTGATGTAATACTGGGGGCTAATGATCCTGGAGAAACAGTAAACCTTTGATCCCTTTATCCAATGAAAGGCCATGGAAATTTGGTTGGCCGAACTACCAGAAATCTATACCCCATAGAGGTACTTGGAAGCTCTGTCTCAAAAGCTCTTGATGTATATATATTGCCATGGTGTGGGGGCATATGAGCCCCTGGTGTCCATTTTTTCAGAATCATTAATATTCAGTCCTACTGCCCATTTCCTGCAAGACTTTCACTTTAAATGACATTTTAAAAGTTTTCCCCATTCAAATGATTGGCGACCTATGTTGACCTTGCCATAAAATAGGTCAAGGTCATCACCGGGTCATGATTTTTATACACATTGCACTACTTGAGTCATCCATACTTCAAACTATGTTTCGTTGAAATCGGTTCACCCGTTCTGGAGAAGAAGATTTTTAAAAGATTTTATCATATAGATATATTGGTGTGGCGGCCATCTTGGTCATGTGACCTGGATTATATATATACACATTGGTTCCCGCTTCCTACAGATGCTTCATATAAAATTTGGCTTTGATTCGCCAAGCTGTTTTAGAGGAGAAGATCTTTGAAATTGTGGATGGACTGACGACGGACAGATGCTGGATCATGGCCATCCTATATGCTCACCTTGTGAGCCTTACGGCTCCGGTGAGCTAAAAAGGACCACAGAGGCTCATATAACCCCACCACGGGGCAATATACATGTATATTACCATAATATTCAAACATCTTCTCCTCTGAAACCGCTTGGCCTATCAAAGCCAAATATTATATGAAGCTTCTATAGGAAGGGGGAACCAATATCCATCTCACATAGCTAAGAAGGCTGTTATGCCCATTTATGTTAAAAACCCTTCAAAAATCTTCTTCTCCAGAACAGGTGGACCCATTTCAACCAAACTTGGCATGAAGCATCAATGAGGCAAGTACTACATTGTGTATATAAATCATGACCTTGTGGTGACCTTGACCTTTTTATGGCAAGGTCAACATAGGGAAATGTCCAGTAGGATTGAATGATAATGACCCTTTGATGACCTTGATAAATTTTAAGGACAGATCAACGTAGGTCACACTAGAAAAAGTGCCTTGAGAGGCACGTTTACCCCCGGCTGGTAGCCACCAAGTCCCCCCTCCCCCTACCCCCTACCCATACAAGCCGGCACATGCTCACCCCTGACATTGAATCTCAAATCCTCAATGAAAGACAGTACCCTTGTTGTTTTTTGTCATGGATCCTTATTTCTTTTTTCAAGAATTGTAGTGAGTGAGCAGCTGACAATTGTTTCTCAATGATTTGGAGGTTAAAAAGTGTGTGCATGTGCAAAGCAAATCTTTCCCGATACAATTGATTTGATTATTTAGAATTATTTAAGACGACAAAAATTTCGGCAGATAACATCATGCTGAACAGTGTTGGTGCCATAACACAGCCCTATTTAACCCCATTTGTTACCTCAACGGGTTCAGAGAACTCTCCATCATTTTGCACACGTGCCTGCATGCCATCATGAAATCGTCACACCATTGCTATGAATCTAGGTGGACAGCCAAACTTGGCCATGATTTTCCAGAGTCCATCACGACTAGCTATGTCAAACGCTTTGGTAAGGTCGACAAACGTCATGTATAGATCTACATTCTGCTCGTGGCATTTCTATTGCAGCTGTCTTGCTGTGAAGATCATGTCTATTGTCCCTTTGTCTTTTCTGAATCCAGATTGACTTTCTGGGATTAGTCCCTTCTGATCAAGATGAAGATTCAGGCGGTTCAACAGACTTTTTGCCAGTATCTTTCCAGCAATGGATAGGAGGGAAATGCCTCTGTGGTTGTCACAGACGTGTTTATTTCCTTTCCGCTTGTATAGGTGGGTTATGGATGCATCCTTAAATTCTTGTGGGATAGCCTCCTTTCTCCACATACAGTGAAACAACTATGTCAGTTTCTCTGCCATGGGTAGCCCCGACCTTATAAACCTCTGCAGGGATTGCGTCTGCAACTGGAGCTTTGCTAGATGACAGTTGTTGAACTGTTTTTCTTGTTTCCATGACGGTTGGAAATTCATGTAACAGAACATTGCACTCTATCTGTGGAAGTCTGTCGATTGCATCCTCATTGGTGCTTGATGGTCGATTCAGCACACTATTGAAATGTTCTGCCCACCCCTTTTATCTGTGAGAAGAGTGCTTCCAACTGCACTGAACAATGTGGTGGCTCCAGAACTCTTTGGGCAATAAATGGTTTTCAGTGCATCATGAAATTTCTTCATGTCCTTTCTGTCCGCAAAAGACTGATTTTTTTCTGTTTTCTTCCTCAGCCAGGAATCTTGCATGTCCCTAAGCTTGGTCTGGACAGTCTTACAAATGTTGTTGTAGGCTGCTTTCTTGGATACTGAGCTAGTATCATCTTGATGTGCCTTGTGCAATTGGTGTTTTTCTTCAAGGAGCTTCTGTATTTCATCATCATTCTCATCAAACCAGTCTTGATGTTTGCGAGATGGATGTCCTAAAGTAGCAGCAGCTGGAGAATGAACTGTTTTATGGAAAACTGTCCAGTTTTCTTCGGTGTTCTCGGAACTAAGATTGATTTCATCCAGTTGGTTGCAAATGTCCGTTAAGAAAGCTTGTCTCATGCTGTCTTGATTAAGCTTTGAGACATCCAGTCTTTTAGCAGCTTTCTTGCCTTGAGGTCGCCTCGCAGGCTGGATTCTTAGGTTGAGTTTGCTGACAGCCAGTCTATGATCTGTCCAGCAGTCTGCACCACACATAGTCTTTTTAGTGCTGTTGGCGCCTTATGTATGTTTTCATATTTCTAGTTAAGTTAAGGTAGCTGTGTGGCCATCTATTGGGAAAATAGCTGCTCATTTGGCTTACGATATGTTTCATGGTATAAGTACCTGATTGTTTGTTTGGTTTTTTCCCTCCTCGGTTTTTGGAGTGGGAATCTTTTTCTGATTGCGCCTTCTCCTGATCTTTGCCTACTTGTACCTTTTTGTTGCTCTGACATCCTGCCTGTCTGCTCTCCGCACTATAACATAGTCTATGAGATGTCAATGTTTGGAACGGGGATGCATCCAGGATGTTTTATTTCTGTTAGGTAGACAAAACTTATATCAGCTGAGTGAAAACTGTGTAGACTACCGCATTAAATAAGTTTAAATAAGCATTCTGAACCAATCTAAAAAATACGGTATTTGCAGTTATGGGTGGGTTGAAAATCCTCTAAAAGATTACACATCTAAAATCAGGACTACATCATAAAATAGTTCGTCCAGCACCTGTAGCGTTTTGACACCCGGAACCACCCTATGCATTAACGAACACCCAGAAACGTGGTTAATAGGAACCAGAATTTTATGGTGACTGGGTTTACAAATTTAAGATACTTATATGAAGGAACGATTTTTCTTTTCAGTTAAAAAACTCATTACACGTTATAGACGTTTAGGATATAACTTAAATGTTATGCGACAGTCTGCATGCTTAGTTTTTAACCCAATCATGGTTGATAACGATGCTGCCTTCTTTAATTGCACACCGATGGGTCGGGCGTCAGACTCGATGATGGCCCCGACATAACGCTATTCATTTTCGTTGGTTGGGGCCGGAGCTTCTTGTCTGTTGCTTGGCCCATCGGGGTCCAACTGCTGTTTTTCATTTGCTCCGACGTCAGTAAGTTATTTGGCGCTCAGGGATCTCCATCGTCGGACAGCTTACTAAATTTGTTGAGTCCTCGTTTTTTATTCATCAGGGTGGTTATCATGGTTTATTTGGTTGTCCTTGATCATTCATTGACTAGTTAGAGATTCACTACGAGGACCGAACAACGAACTAAATGTTGTGAACCACTACAGAAGCTGAGCGTCAGGTTAGGTACCTGCAAAATCGATTTTAGCCCGCCAGTAATTTTATATTACTGATCGTTCCAAGGCGATACTTCTGTGGGTTCTTATTGTTTTATGTCTTGGTGTTAAAATTTTTGTGCTGTTTGCACCTTGTGTATGTTTTCATATTTTAGTTAAGTTTAGGTAACTGAGTGGCCACGTTTTGGGAAAATAGCTCATTCGGCTAACGGTATGTTTTCATTGTAAAAGTACTTTATTGTTAATTTGATTTTTCTCATCTCGGTTCTTTGAGTGGGAATCTCATTCTGATTGTGCCTTTTCCTGATCTTTGCCTACTTGTACCTTTTCATAATTAACTCATTACACTTTTAATTTATAGTAACTCGAATCCTCAAATACATGTAGGTTGTTAATTATTATTACGGGAGCAATTACCCTTAGTCACTCGATATATGTTTTTGATCGTTTATGAGAAGCCATACTTTCCTCTGGCTTTATTATTGGCAGCTAGTTCGTAACTTGTCAGTTGAAACTACTACTAATTTCATAGAGTTAAAATTAACAATATCTACCTGATAGTGAGGTAAACTGCAACTCCATTAGTCCGTCCCTGTAACGGAAAATGTTAACATTCCAACTTAGATACAGACTGCAGCCCTTGTGCAAAGTTTCCCCTCGTATAATCCGTAAATTCGTCAAATTCAAATAATTGGAATCCACCATCTCTATATAAACATAGCCCATAACCTCTTCTATATCTTTAAGAAATGAGAGATCAAACTTCCCATATAATGTTGTGATATTCAAGTTTTCTAGGACGTAGGTGCAGTTCATGTAGAGTTGTTTGTAGTATTCGTACCGCTGTTTATCGTTTATAGGAGGTACAACACCTTCCGTATATCCGCGGCATACTGAAATCAAAGTATGATATATTTCTAAATTTTGGGCTGCTGCTAGAAAACTGTATAATGTATAGCTATCACAATGTTGACAATCAGAAAAGAAAGAATATGATCTGGTATGTTGTTGTTCATCCACAATGAATGTTCCCGAACATGCCTTCTAGACGAATCTAAACAGTATTTTATCGTTTCACCAATAATAACATACAAATCAGGAGAAGCGCAAAAAAACTGGCAAGGCGCTGTTTTAACAAAAACTTAACTCATCCAATTAGTGTTATTTTTCTTCAGTTCAATTACCCATCAATAAAAAAATAAAGAAAATAATAATAAAATAAAAAAAATAAACACTGTAAAATCTGTCAAAGCTGTCCACTATTTGTGCTCTTTAATGATTGTTCAAATGCATTTCTGCTGTGAATTACCTGTTTGTTGTCTGTCTAATTCTATGTTGTACTCAACATTTTTGTTCATGTATATTCTAATTGTATGACCACCCTACTGGTAAAGATAACCTACATGCAGTCACATTGCTTTTTATGTGTATAATTTTCAGTGAAGTTTAGCACTTTTCTTTCTTTCCAGATTTGTGTCGATGTTGTTACTGTTAATTTAAGCACATTGTTTCCCGGATTTTCTATTCTTTATTCTTTCTTTGGATGCCAGCAGACTTACTTTTTCGGCATGCTTTTTTGTTGTAGTCGTAGATGTAGGAGTTTATACAGCTGCATTTGTTGTATAAACATATAAACCCGAGTTGACATTCGCTGTTCACTTTACATGGCATGCCGTATACACCTGTAATAAGAAAAATGAAAAAAAAAATGGTTAAGAAATGCAAGTCAGTGGGCAAAATAAACATGCAATGTTGATTAATTAAGGGTCACTGAAGAGGCTTTAGTAGCCAAAATCGCGGTATAGCCCATTCCCATACTCATTAATATGCTCACACTGCTCTTAAAGGATCTGTTTTATTTTATTTGCTATTGCTGCAGCTGGAATTGTGCCGTGTGGCGGCCCTAAAAAGTCTTCCCGTATACATGTACCATCCATAGTGCAGATTATATTTTCCTTTTGGCCTTTTGGCCTTTTGAGATCAGCAAGGGTTTTCTGAGAAATCAGAAAATTTTTATCGGCTTAGACTCATTTTCTAACCAACGTTTAAAATATCTGGCCCCTTTTTGACTATATATATACATTGTAATAGTTTTAAATCGACTACCCTGTTAAAAGTTGCAAAATTACAGTAATTCTCTTTGGCTTCATGTAGCCAAATCTATAGGGTCACTGAAGAGGCTTAAGTAGCCGAAACCGCGGTATGGCCCATTCCCTTTCTCATTAATATGCTCACTGCTCTTAAAGGATCCGTTTTATTTTTATCCTCTATAACTGCATACAAAGTTGTGCCATAGTCACCGATTTTCCTGAAACTTTCATATCTTGGTTATTGAAACGCAAAACAAAATAATCAACTCTCCTTTGGTCCAATTTCCTACCCGTTGCCATGAAAACGGCAAATGAATATTTTGGTAAAAAGTGTGTCCCAAAATCACATAAAAATGGGCATTTTCCAGCTGTAATCATTACTTTATACACATTTAGATCCCACGTATGATCCACACATACAAGTATATAGCACGCCCTAGTTAGAAATACGAAAATAAAAAATAATTTGGAAAATCTATGATGTCATCATGGCTCTGCAAAAGGAGTGGAGATTCGGAGTGATTTTTTAAGTATTTTCAGGGACAATTTTCAAAGTGAGTGCGGTCGGTTGCAGATATACGCGCATATTCATGATATACAACAATATTTTGTTAAATGATTTCTGAAAAGACATGTTCGGGAAGTTAAATCTGAATATGCGTAACCATAGCAACCATGAGGGTGCTGACTGAAATGAGAATAATTTTATTTACAGTTTATACACATTTTGTTTTATCTCTCTTTTTCTCAAGTTCATGTTTATATATTGTTTATAAGGTTTTCTATAATATTGGTCTGAAATTTATTACAAATCTTACATGCATTATCTATTACACTAAGTTACTCAATTATTCATTATTGCAATCATGGCTCTAATTTTTTGGGGGCCTCACTTGCTACCGCAAGTTCGTTTGGCCTTCTTTACCCCCAAAATATCATGCTTTATCAAGCAAGTAGGCAAAAGTCAGGCTAACCTGAGTATGGGATCTACCTAACTTAGCATTAGCAATGTTCATATCACGTTTATTCTTTCTGTTCAACAATTCAGTACCATGTCTGAGACTGCAATTCAGAGTCGAGTTTTTATTCAAAAGGCAAGCAAGCATTACAATCCAAGTCAAGGTGACCTATTCACTCTTGTTCATACTTCAGACAACACCATGATGGGCATAATTCTTATGCTTGGAAAGACCACTCTTCATACACCGTTTCCATGCTTGCTACAGCCTTAAGGTGGAATCGATACACTGATTCTGACCTGCATACACAGTTTTGGTAGTCCGACTATATAGGGTTGATCCCCAGGTTAGCCAAAGCAACTCAAGATAGTGGAAGTGAGCTGCCCCCAAGAAAGAGCCAAAGTTGTTAGCTTTTAATTTTATGTAATTTGTAGAAAATTATTTAGATTGTGTTTTATGTGTTAAGTTTTAAGCATTAGAAATTATGGTTAGTACATTATGTTAATTATATGAATAAACTATGTCTAAATTTATCAACTTGTTATTGTGTATAAAATGAGAATAATTTTATTTACAGTTTATACACATTTTGTTTTATCTCTCTTTTTCTCAGGTTCATGTTTATATATTGTTTATAAGGTTTTCTATAATATTGATAAGTTCTTGTAGGCCCAATAGGCATCTTGATCAGATTAACATAGTTAAATATGGTGACTGCACCTGCATCACACCTGCATCACACCTGCATCAAGTTGGATAGCCTCTTAGTGGTGTTATGTAATTAGGATTCTACTTCAATAGTTTCTGTTACGTAATTATCTATAATTGTCTGGCCAGTGCAATGCGGATGCTACATCAAACAAGTTCTGTTATGTAATTACTTATAACTGTCTGGCTTAAAGTGGGTGTGTATCCAGTTTTTACTTGATAAGCAGTTCTTCCTTCAGTGTTCAAATTGCAGCTGTTTAATAAACATGTCTGTTTAAGCTATCCCACCTGCCATCCCCAGCACCTCCAGTAGGTATATAAAGTTTATACATGAATTTCTGTCTGGCGTCTTAAATTTCAATTATGCGATATCTTTATTTTGCTTTTTAGTAATTTATAGATCTGTAAATTTAAGCAAACTCTGATTCCGTCTTTGGAGTAGATTTCTTCTATCATCCGCCAGCCTTCTTTACCCCCAAAATATCATGCTTTATCAAGCAAGTAGGCAAAAGTCAGGCTAACCTGAGTATGGGATCTACCTAACTTAGCATTAGCAATGTTCATATCACGTTTATTCTTTCTGTTCAACAATTCAGTACCATGTCTGAGACTGCAATTCAGAGTCGAGTTTTTATTCAAAAGGCAAGCAAGCATTACAATCCAAGTCAAGGTGACCTATTCACTCTTGTTCATACTTCAGACAACACCATGATGGGCATAATTCTTATGCTTGGAAAGACCACTCTTCATACACCGTTTCCATGCTTGCTACAGCCTTAAGGTGGAATCGATACACTGATTCTGACCTGCATACACAGTTTTGGTAGTCCGACAATATAGGGTTGATCCCCAGGTTAGCCAAAGCAACTCAAGATAGTGGAAGTGAGCTGCCCCCAAGAAAGAGCCAAAGTTGTTAGCTTTTAATTTTATGCAATTTGTAGAAAATTATTTAGATTGTGTTTCATGTGTTAAGTTTTAAGCATTAGAAATTATGGTTAGTACATTATGTTAATTATATGAATAAACTATGTCTAAATTTATCAACTTGTTATTGTGTATAAAAAGCAAATTTATGAGTGTAAATCCGTTTGATCTCATAGAATTCTATTTTGAGGACATAACTGATTGCAAAATATATAATATGTTGCAATAGAAACTAGTCTGTAGAAAATGTGGCATAAAATCTTCAATGACCTTCCTTAGGTCAAGGTCAAGGTCACAGATAAGAGAAAAATGACACAAAATTAACTTTTTTTTTGCCCAGGTTTAAGTTGATTTCGCTATAATTGAGGTTTAATTTCTTGCTTAATTAATTATTTATGAATACCACAACAACGTCTTTGACACGGAGATATTTTTGTCCACCATGTGACTTCAAGGTCAAGGTCAAGTTCACCAAAATTTTTTTTTTAAAGGCTAAAATGAAGTTTTTGTTTAAATAGTAAAATAGATTATAAATTTCTATTGTACTATGCTTTTTCATTTACACATGTGTTGCCAAGTCCGATATCACTCAGACACTCAACCTGATGACCTTAAAAAACCCTTTAAAGGCCAAATTCAGCCGCCGGGTGGCGCCAGATTATTGCCTTTATTGAGACAGCTAATACAGGTAGCTATTAGCTACTGTGCAGCTTCTGTCATATTTATTGTCTTATTGCTAATCCTAAAGGCAATACCTGTTTGTATAAAATGCAATGAAATTAATCTCAGGTATGGGCATAGGTATTTATGGTTACCTGTTTTACAAGGGAGCATATATCAGTTTTTTAGAAGTCACAGAAAATCAAATCAAATATTGGATTTTCGGAAGCTGCTTGAGATGTTACCCCTTAAGTGTCTAGACAAATACTGAGATAAGCTGCCCATTTATTTTCCTAATATAGTCCACCTAGGCCTTTAAAGTTAAAAAATGCAAGAAAATGACTTAAATTGGCATATTCTTACCAGTATTCTATTTTTTCCCAGGATTTTGTGCGATATTGCTTTAATATCTGTTTTTAAAGCTTAGCCGATTTCTGAAAAGAAAAGGTCACGCTATAGGACCCTGACCTTATGGGACGATTTATTTCGAGCAAACATGGCGGGCAATCTAATGTTGTATGGATATATCTGTTCTGAACGAAGGTAAATTTAAAGACTTCACAGCGATTTTTGGAGGAAAATATTCATTTTATCAGCCTGTAGTCTTAGATAGAACAATAATGGTTACATTGTTCAAATCTAGTTTCCAGATGCTTTAGAAAGTGGTGTGCTCACCTTGTATAGCGATGTCATACATTAGGAAAACGTTTAAAGGAGAACGAAAAAAGTATCGGTCAGCTTTATTGAACGAGTGAATGTGATATTAAAGGCGACAGATGCTCTGGATAACTTTCGGAAGCGAAAACAATAATACATGTACATGTAACTTATGATAAAAACAGCAATTCATTCCACTTTACCTATACCCTTTGTTCCCAGACCTGTTAAGTATTTTTGAGTAATGTTGCATTCCATTGAACGGGTATTCCGAGTACTAATGGTGTGATTTTATGATGGGGATTACCCTTAAATTCTGGAAGGGTAGTCCGAGCGATATAATCACAGCTTATTTAACACCATGTTGTGGACAAATAACCAGACCAGCAAAATTTAGCAAAGCATCAGGAAAACATGTCCGTGTAATGTATATCCCCTTGAACCCCACTTTTATATAGCAAAACTGGGGTATGCAGGGGTATACCTATTTTTCTGATTTTTGCTCAAAAACATAGATTGTGGGTACTCGTTATAACCGCCTCAGCGAGGCGGTTCAAACGTGTACCCATAATCTATGTTTTTAGCAAAAAATAAGAAAAATATAAAAAATAAAGCTCAAAAAATCTCTGTTTATTGCATGGGCAACTTTTCGTAATGGTGTGATGCACTACTTTACCAATATACCGTTGAAGAAAACTGGCTATCAAAATATAAACAACCTGCTTAATCATATTAAATAGATAGATACTTGCAAGGCTGTCGTCGGTTTTCGAAAAGTGGGCACAAGTAGGGAAAGAGCACGAGAGGGGGGCGTTCCCCCCTCTCTTAAGGGGTTTCGGGGGATCTCCCCCGAGAAAATATTATATTTCCGGACGTTAGTAGAAACGATTTTAATGCACTTTGAGACATTTTTGAGACATGATGAAGCCTCGTAATGGTCGAAAACTATGAGGCCTGAAATCTCATACTCACAGGATTTGCCTTGCCGAAGGAACGCTGAGGGAATTAGAAAAGCGTGGGTTGATTTGGAACTGGTGGTATATGTTCCATTATATAATAATAACATGCACGTTTTTACAAATTTTGGAATATGAAGAAAAATAATGTTTGCGAAAATAAACGTAAAAGATTTTTCGGCATCGTTGATTTAATGCATTAATACACAGTGATTGGGTTATTGTGAAATTATGTCTGATAAGTAGAAATTTCAACTGTGGAATACAGCTTAACGCTTAAAACAAAGATCACAGAGATCTAAGAGAGTTCTAAGATCACAGAGAATCGGTTTTATTCACAACGAATTTAAGAACACTTTCTTCAAACGATAATCCATCAAATTCCAATAATATGACAATACCAGTCTTTAATACAGGTGTCATTTTCGTGATTGTTTTATAACGACCGACTTTCACACCCTCGGGCAGATTCACTGAGCACGATTAATATCAATTACTTGGGCCACCGCACTTCAAAAAAAGGCATAGTTGAAAAGGCAAGCACGTTTTCGGCCGAATAATCGAAAATTGTGGTCCGGCCGAAACCATTTTCGACCGGACCGCCTCTCCCCCTCTCTCTTTCTCTCTCTGTTTCTCTCTCTGTTTCTCTCTCTCTCTCTCTCTCTCTGATATAGGGATGGTGCTAAAAACCTAGTGTGACACATGCTAGGCATGGTCATAACTAGGTCAGGTGTTAACAGAATATAACCTATTGGCGTTGGATTGTCTTTGGTAGACGTTTTCAATTTGTATGACATTCCGTCATGAAAAAATCTGATGGACCCTTAACTAATCTAACTGCTTCCTCACAGACCCATACTTTCTAGTCTACAGCATCCTAATAGACATTTTTCACTTTTGAACGTAAATGTTGCTGGCGCGTGCGTTTACGATTTTCGGTGTGATGGGGGACGACTCGTGAGGGCATATTTGAGACGATGACGAGGGGCGATATGAAGAATTACTTGGTCAAAACTACCAATAGCCTAACGGAGACCAATTAAACAAGACAGGCAAAAAAGAAATAGTCCACGACGTCTGACTCTGTAGCTCAGTAGGTAGCATGTATGGAATAAAACCAAAAGGTCCTGGGTTCGAGTCCGGCTAGGACCAAAATGCTTTTTCTCTTCTTAATTGCTTCCTTTTTTCGCCCCTGTGACAATATCGCTTAGAAAAATGAAAAAAAAAAGAAAAGAAAAGAAAAAAATGCAAGAATCACAAAATGCACTGCTGCATTTAATACTAAAATCGTAAATTTGTGGATTAAAGTGTGTAGTGAGAAGGCAGTCCGCACGTATAGGTTTTTCACTAAGTCTTATTGTTTTTTCACCGATTTAAGCCGGTAGCTTGATCGTAATTATCGGCAGAAGAGCGGACCCGCGACCGATCCTCACGTCAACATTTATTTTCTGAATGCTGGTACAGATAATGCGGCTAGGATAAGTTGACCGCCTCTAATGACTTAGCGGCCCCCGTGGCCGAGCGGTTAATGCTGTTTCTTAATCACTCGTTCATCTCACCGCTGTGTCTTGTGTGTGTTCGAGCCCCACACTGGCCACATATGATACAAGCCAAGTTCAACTTGCGGGAGTGCCAGGTGGTTTTTCTTAGGGTACTCACGTTTTCACCCCACCTACGGATTGATGAGCTGAAATAATCTTGAAAGGGACGTAAAACTGAACTAAAATGCGATAAATCAAATAGTTTAGTGTACATGTTCGGATACATGTATACCTGTGTTTATTAGATGTAAAACTACAGTTTCACGAGCTGTCTCGTGAGCGAACATAATTCATTCTGTTTATATTTCAAACAGATTATCAGCTTCATGTCGAAGTTTCGTTCATTCGACAGTCATCTGCATGTCATACGAAGTGCGATGGAGGCAACATCCTACATGTAGCTACATTACGCCAAGCCACACAACTAAGTTTGTTTATTGTAGACCTTCAACAGTAATTCAGCCATATCCAGTGTGCTGGTTACGATGTAGTAAATTAATTTGGCAAGACATAAGTTTTCTTTTTGATCCATATTTATTCTGTGTGTTGCTTACCTGGTTGAATTCAAATAAATATGATTAAAATCAAACTAACACAATATTATTTTTATCAGTTGCTAAAGTGTTTCCATAAAGGACTCCATGTCGTAGTGGTTCAGTCAGTCGCCTCGTAAAACGGGCCGCGCGTTCAATCCAACGCGTAACTCCGTCGAGTCCAAGGTCCAGTATGTAAATAGTTGTTATTTGCACGCGAGACCCCGAATGGTTTACATTAAGCATGCATGCATGATTGATGCATGCATGCATGATTGAATAAAAATACATTTTTTTTCTATCGGCGCGAGTAACATCGGAGAAGTTTTGCTATCTGTTAAAATCTAATCAGGGCCCAGAATTACACTACGCCCACCTTAGTGAGGAGGTGAAATTTAATTGTATCGATTCCAGGTCCTTCTATTGTTGCTTGATTACAGATAAGGGTCTGATTGTGCTCATTTCTTCTCATAATTTCGTTTTTATACAATTTTCGCCCCGTTCAAAATTATTTTAGTTCATATGAGACGGATAAATCAGTAACAAGGGGGGGGGGGGGTGAGGGTGAGGGTCGATCCCTGAGAAAACGACTTGGCATACCCACAAGCAGAATTTGGTTTGTGTCACCTGTGATTGTAAGACTGATCAATTGGGCAGCAACCTACGGCGAAGTGTTCATTGTCTTGGTGATGGTTGTTGCCAAAGGGATATTGCTTTTTTCAATCACATGTTGTGTGATGTTGCATCAATCTTTGCTGTAAGGACTTTTGTTGTATCGCAGGCATTTACGATGGTGCTGACACTGATAGACAATTCCTGAATATACATATTCATGTACAGTATACATGTATCACACAGTTATTTTACGTGCTCAATTTACCGGCTTTTTATATGTAAACAAACGAAACGACATCCGTGAACCTAATATTGTGCTGTGTTTGGCTGTTGAATTTTTGTCCCACGGCCTCTCCGAAAAAAAAAAAAAAAAAAAAAAAAGATTTTATCGAGCAGGATCAGTTATCAAACCACATTGCTGCTTGACAAGCCGAAATCAGTTAGTGTTAACCTAACGGCATGTTTTCGTCTTTTTAAACCAGGGACCGCGGGTTTGATCCCGGGATCCTTATGTCTGTCGGATGACACTATAAACTGATGTCTCGTTTCCATATGACCTTTGCTGTTGGATTAACGTTAAAACTCAAATCAACAAACCAATTAAATTTATTATTTACGTAAATTCTGATTGAGTAAGAAGCTTATGTGCATTTATGCTCGCCCGGTTCCGGACGCAAAAAATGCCCATATGAGTTAGGTTAAGAATGACCAAGGTGTTGTACATGTAGCTCTGTCGTCAGCATTTATAATACATAATAAAATGGTGCCGTGTATCTTGACGCTAGCATAACAAAACATTAACAAGCAATATACAGTGTTTTTAATGTTGTAAAAAATGAAAATTTTCAGTTCAATATTTTTATCTTTTTATTTTGCTCAAAACATAGATTGTACGTGCACGCTAAAATTTCCTCGCAGAGGCGGTTCTAACGAGTGCTCACAATCTGTGTTTTAGATGCATGGGCATCCTAAGTTGACCTTGCCGTAAAATAGGTCAATATCATCACTGGGTCATGATTTAGGCCATGTATAAATTTTGTAAATGCTTAATGCCAAGTTTCAAAATCATAGGCCTACTGGTTCTGAAGAACATTTTAAAGGTTTCTGCAGTTTATAGCCATGGCAGCCATTTATACAATCTTTCGTTCCCTTTCCATGAAGTGTGGCTTTGATCGGCCATGCGGTTGCAGAGATGTTTGAATATTTTGGTCATGTGCATGTATATAGCCCCCGGGCAGGAGCAGACAAACCCCTGGGGACTAAATGTTTCCATGAACATAAATCTTCAGTACCTTTGCATGCTCATCGCGAGTTTCCACCCATTTAATTACATTTAACTTATTTTCCCCATTTAAATACATGGGCGACCTAAGTTGATCTTGCCATAAAATAGGTCAAGGTCATCCGAACATTATGATGTATACCAACTTTGAAGAACTATATTGCCTGATGCTTCAAACTTAGTTTCAAAATCATAGGACTTCTGGTTCTGGGAAGAAATTGTTTTAAAGGTTTTTGTTATTTATAGCTATGGCGGCCATCTTAGTCATGTTACCTGGGTCATTTATGCAAACTTTCGTTCCCCCTTCCTAAGAATGCTCAGCAAGCAGTTTAACTTTGGTTTGCCATTTGGTTTCAGAGGAGAATATCATGGAAATTGTTCACGGACGACGTCGGACGGACGACGGGGCATGGTCATCCTATAAGCTCGCTTTTTGAGCCGAAGGGCTCACGTGAGCTTAAAATAGGTATACCCATGCATACCAAAGTTTTGCTGTATAAAAGTGTGGTTCATGGGGTATTCACAGACATGTTATCCTGATATACAGCTCCGTTTCATAAGTTTAGTACATACCGATTTGTTTCATTAGAAATGGCATAGCAGTACCCGTACTTGAAGCTTGGCCAAATTTCATTGGGTGTTTGCAGATTTGAACAGATTTCCTAATACATAGAATTATTCACTGATAGTCACAATTTAGATTTTGATCGATTTACAAATAGATAATAAAACATTAAATATAATAAACAAAATAACATAACTTCTGTGACACAAATATCAATGTTAACATTGATTTCTCACATAACAGGAAAGTTTGAACTAAAAGTTTATTATTGAACTAAAAGTTTATTATTCCAATAAAATGACAGAGCGTCCAGGAGACTACACCTTACACACTATGTATAGTCGAGGTTATTGAAGCTTGAAATCTTGCCTCCTACAAGACCATGCTCGAGATGACTTGAAATATGTCAAAACGTAAGGCGTAGAATAAAAAAAACGGCACATAAAATGAAAGATCAACTTATGTTTCAAATCGTAAATCATGCCATGTATACATGTATAAAGTTTTCTGTGCGTTCACGAAAAACACGTGAAAATGTAGCTTAGCAGAACCAATGTACGTATATACATAAGCCAGTATGTAAAATGTCACATGGCGATAACAAATAGTACTAGTTGATATTGGTTTTTCCCACCAACAGTTATGGTCATATGAAGACGGGACCTCGGTTTATCGAACGAGCGATGCCTAGTTATACACACGAGTGTCTAAAATAATCGAATTCTGCATTGGAAGCTGTTAAAATGGAGGCATTTTATTCGCGCCAAGCATTTGTAAAACCGACTCGCATTGAGCGAGTAACGCATCTTTAATGGCAAACATGATAAGTGATATATATATGATGCGATTTTAGAAAATATTTCGTGTCAAAGGTCACCTCTGGTTCCTTGTTCCATCAGAATTAGACAGTTTGTACGGAAAGACAAAAATTTTCATTTTAGGCGTTTCGTTCTCGCGCTCAACCTGCGAAACGAGTCAAATGTCCTTATTAAACTCATTTTGTACCTGTCTTATATCAACTACGTATTTATTCTCGCCATGTGATTTTAAGAGGCGACTGACTGAGCCACTGCGAGACAGTCCTCTACGGAACGTGTTTGCGTGAGTGTGTGTTTGTGAGTTAGAGTGTGTATGCGTGTGTGTATAAAATTCAGAATATTGTTGTCCTGTTTTAGGGTTAAGCAAGGTTCGCAGCACGTTTGATCAGCTGGCTAACCTGCTCTCCGATACACTATGTGACCTCGCTCCTTTTCTGTGTATGGAGAGGTCTAACAGAATACCGATGGAAATATTCCGTCTAGCAGCACGTTATGAAAACCAGAGGAACAAAGGTTCTGTAAACACTCACCGGAGACATAGTTGTCACTTAAGCCTAAGTTTCCCAAATTGACCTTGCCGCTAAATAGGTCAAGGTCATCCCAGGGTCATCATTTTATCAAACTATGATGGGCTGAAGTCATCGATGCGTCATACCAAGTTTCGTGAAAATCAGCCTGCCGGTTCTGGAAAAGAAGATTTTTGAGTGTTTTTTACCATATACGGAATTTTTGTTCCCCCTACCCATGGATGCTCCACATGAAAATTTCTCTGTGATTGGCCCAGCGGTTTCAGAGATGAGGATGCTATGGACAACAGACTGGCCAAAGTCAAGTGATGACCTTGACCTAAATTAATCACGTTCCTTCATCTACTCCATTAGTTATCTGCATCTACCACTTTTCAGGTCTCAGGCTGCAATCATTTTTTAAAAAATCCATAGTTTTCACTTTTTCCCATGTTAAAGCCTCTGTTTCCAAAATTGACCTTGCCGTAAAATAGGTCAAGGTTATCCCAGGGTCATCATTTTGTCAAGCTTTGATGGACTGGAGTCACTGATGGTAAATACCAAGTTTCGTGGAAATCGGCCCGCCGGTTCTGGAGATGAAGATTAGTGAGTGGTTTTTACCATATATGGGCGTGGCGGCCATCTTGGTCAAGTGACATGGATTTTGCGATCAAACTTGAAATGCCGCTACACAAGGAGGCTCCACATAAAATTTCAACTTGATTGGCCAAGTGGTTACAGAGAAGAAGATCTTTGAAATTGTGGACGACGACGAAGACGGACGACGGATCATGGCCATCCTATAAGCTTGCCTTGTGAGCCTTCGGCTCAGGTGAGCTAACAAAGACTAGATGTTTCTCAGTTTGATAATCATTTATTTACTTGAAAATAACATTGTGTTAGTTTGAAGATTAATTACACTGAAAAAAAGTTATAAGAGGCCACCTCATATTTTTTCTTCTAGTTCAGAAAGTAAAATACGATCAATTAAAATTCATGATTATATGAATAAACCAATGTCTAACAGTGGCTCTGTAGGTTTCTGCATTCCAAAATGCGTGACTCTTCTCACACAGACGAAGCATGTGTAAATGTACCCTCATTTCAAAAAGTCACACTTTATTAACATCAAATTAAATGTCATATTATGACGTTGTGTTTTTACATTTTAATTTATTTGAAAGTGCTACTGACTGCCATGATGCAAGATAAAATTAAGTCAAAAGTGTTGCTGCAATAAGAATCTTCGTGTCTGTTTTGTACATGCAAGAAGACAACAATCTGAATAACAGGAATTCAGCTTTTGTATGCAATTTGCATACCAACTTTGTTCTTCTCCAGTTGCGTTATTATCAGCAGCATGGCATTGAAATTTTCAGCGATTATTTAGGTCAAATACTAGACTCTGATAAACTTTGAAAATTTAAAAAATCGTCCACAAATTTTGTTATTTTGTTCGTTAAAAATTGGCATTGAAACCGGAAGTGTGCGGCAGCCTTGATCTGTTGGTCCTCGAAAATGGTCTCAAACAGTTCAGTCGAGTTATATCTCTCATTTCCAGGCCTCATCAAGTGAATTTAACAGGGGTCGACATGTTTAAGAGGCACATTTATGAATTTTTCAAAAAATCTCCAAATTGGTGATTCTTAAAAATGCATAAAAATTCTACCAGTAGAGAAAATTCGAATGTTTGATGTTTTTCCGAGCCGTAACAACCCCTTTGATGACACCCGTTCCTAATTTCAATAAATGGTGTGCTGTATCCAATTTTTATTTAAAAACGCTTTAAGTGAAAGAAAATTATTTCTTAACACTTTGGAACTTTACTTACTTGAAAGACACGTCTTTCGGCAAAAAATCGTGCAATTTTGAACATGGCTTAGAAACAAAAAAAGAGTTTGAAAAGTGGCCTCTTATAACTTTTTTTCAGTGTATATTTATTTGAAGTCAACCAGACAAACAGCACGCATACTACAAGAGAATAAATTAGGATCATACAGAAAGCCCGTGGCTTTCAAAAATCATCTAAAATTCGTAATTATCGCACTCGATATGGCTGAAATACTGTTGAAGGTCTACAAAACCTCAAATTATTAGTATGGCTATGCATAATGTAGTTAGGCTATCGCACTTATGACATGCAGATGGCTGTTGAATGGGATCAAAACGAAACATCAACCAACTAAACCCCACCAAGCTTTCGAGTATCTGTTTGAAATACATGTATAAACATGCCAAATGAATTATGTTCGCTCACGAGACAGCACGTGAAACTGTAGTTTTACACCTTATGAATATATATATGTCTGTACAGGTACACTATACTATATGAGTTAGTGCCTTACGTCCGCGGAAAACATTTAAAGTCATTCAGGGTGGCTAACTTATCCTAGCCACATTATTCCTGTACAAGCCTTCAGAATATGAACATTTTTATGTCCCCAAGAAAGAAATATTGACGTTAGGATCGCTCGAAGATCAGCTCTACGATCGAGCTGTTAAAAGTCAACAAGACAGAAACATTAATGTGAGATGCCGTCTCGCACTTCAATTCCTTTACGATTTATATATTTTATGCACAAGGGCATTTCCTGATTCTTGCATTCGCCAATAAATATAATCAGCTGATAATACATTTTTTTTATTTCCTTAGCATTATTGTTACAAAGGAGACAAATAAAGAAAAGGAAAAAAAAAGGCGGTTCGACCAGGATTCGAACCCAGAACCTTTCGTTTTGAATCCTAGCACGCTAGCTACTGAGCTACAGAGCTAGACGTCCTACACTATAACATTTATCGCATGTCTTATTTAATTCGTCTCCGTTGGGCTGTTGGTAGTTTTGACTGTGTAATTCTTCATATTGCCCCTCGTCTTAGTCTCACATATGCCCCCATCACAAAGAAAGCCTTAACCGCACGCACCAGCAGCATTTACGTTAAAAAGTGAAAAATGTATAATATCAAATCTGTTGTATTCATCGTACAGGATAATGACCCTGAAATAATGCAACACATTAATGGTATATAATATATTTATTTTGCATGGTAGTAAATCTTTGCCATTTGTCACACGGATAGATAATAGCTAGGCAGATTATGTCAATTTTCAATAAAAATCCTGCATTTAGTGAAACAAGCATGACATTTGGCATGCAGGCTCAGAATGCCCAACTGTTTTGAAAAATATCGTTGTCCAGCCAAAAATTAAGAATGGCGGACAAAATGGCCATAAACATACATTTTGAATTAAATAGTTAAATTAGTATCACCAAAATGGTTGTATTCTTTTCCCACTCGCTAATTATCGAACTATAGATTGGACTGCGTGATCATGTGAAGGAGCAGTGTTACCTTCGTGTTTATAAGAGAATACGACACAAGTACACGTGTATGCTGAAACAAGCTTCCTGGTGATTCTGTCTCCCCGCCTCTACAACTATGCCAACATCAGTCAACAGTGATTTCTGTATTTTTTGTTGAATATTTTTGTATGTTTATACAAAAGTTCAAGTAAAGTATAGGGGACACCCCACTTATTCCTACGTCCGACGTCACCTTATTAGCATACAGGTCGACAAATTGACAGGTCGATGGGTAAACAGGTCTTCGGGTCGACAGGTCGAGATTCCGTTGTGAATCAATGCCTGCTCCCACTCCATTGAACTTTACATACATCCTTCCCTATGATTGTTCATGGTTTGCACGCATGCGCAATTTTTTTACTTCCGTCAACCTGTCAACCTGTCAACCATAATCTGTGACTCAAGTCATGGCATCTATTTATAGATCATCACCTCCATTTGTTTTATGTAATATTTCGCCATTTTCCTCGAAATATACTTAATAGACGGTGACAATCTGCCCGTTTATAGGATGACAGGTCGACAGGTCGACAGGCAGGTCGACAGGTCCCATATATAGTCAAATGAGAACAGCCTAGCTCCCAGGTATCCCATTAACAGTCACATCATAGTTGTATAGTAATATCTACCTGTTGTTCGATACTACTGCCTACCTGATCCTGTAACATGGCTATATATGGAGTATCCATTCTGTTGCGGGGGTCTGGGGGGTTTGCCCCCAAGGCATTCCGTTCCGTTGTGAAGCAGTGCTATGATAACTATGATCTCACAATCAGCACAAAAAGACAGAGGTTGTACACCAACCAGCCCCCGGAAAACAGTATAATGAACCAACCATCACTGTGAATGGGCAAAAACTGAAAGTTGTTGACAAGTTCACCTACCTGGGAAGCACTCTCTCCAGAGCAGTGCATATTGATGATGAGATCACTGCCAGAATTGCAAAAGCTAGTGTGGCATTCGGAAGACTCCATGCAAATGTCTGGGAGCGAAATGGAATCAAGCTTGACACCAAGCTGAAAGTCTACAAGGCTGTGGTACTGCCAACCCTCTTGTATGCATGTGAGACCTGGACAGTATACCAACGCCATGCAAAGAGACTTAACCATTTCCACTTAAGCTGTTTGAGAAAGTTGTTAAAAATCAAGTGGCAGGACAAGATTCCAGACACAGAGGTCCTGAGGAAAGCAGGGATGCAAAGCATGCATACAGTCTTAAAGCTAGCACAGCTAAGATGGACTGGCCATGTTATAAGAATGCCTGATGCGCGACTTCCAAAGAAAGTTTTCTATGGAGAACTACAGGAGGGAAAGCGCTCTCAAGGTGGCCAGAAGAAACGCTACAAAGACACCCTAAAAGCCTCTCTGAAGGATTTCGAAATACCAATGGGGTCCTGGGAACAGACTGCACAGGAGCGATCAAAGTGGCGAGGTCTCATCAACAAAGGAGCAGCTCTCTATGAAAAGAAGAGAATATGTGAAGCTGAAAGAAAGCAAAGAGAGCGCAAAGCCAAAACAAATGTGCCACCAGCAGACTCTATGACATTGACTTGCTCTACTTGCAACCGACAGTTTAGAGCCAGAATTGGCCTAGTCAGCCATCAAAGAACTCACCAACACACATCAGCACTATTCAAGAAATAATGATGGTCTTTCTCATTAGTGAGAGACGAACTATCATCCATTCTGTTGCGGGGGGTCTGGGTGGTTTGCCCCCAAGGCATTCCGTTCCGTTGTGAAGCAGTGCCTACTCAATTGGCCTTTACCTACATCCTTCCCTATAATTGTCCATTTGCACGCATGCGCAATTCTTTTACTCTCGTTTATAGGATGACAGGTTGACAGGTCGACAGGTCGACAGGTTGACAGGTCGACAGGTCCCATAAACAGTCAAATGAGAACAGCCTAGCACTCAGGTATCACATATACAGTCACATGATAGTTGTATTTAAATGTCTACCTGTAATCCGATACTACTGCTTACCGCATCCTTTACCATTGCTATATATGGAGCATGCATTCTGTTGCTGGGAGTCTGTGGGGCTTGCCCCCTAGGCATTCCGTTGTGAATCAATGCCTACTCCATTGAACTTAACCTACAACCCTTCCAATGATTGCCCATGGTTTGCACGCATTCGCAATTTTTTCACTTCCGTCGACCTGTCGAC
This sequence comes from Rugalucina vietnamica, assembly GCA_964017185.1. NCBI lineage: Eukaryota > Metazoa > Mollusca > Bivalvia > Lucinida > Lucinidae > Rugalucina > Rugalucina vietnamica. The sequence continues at coordinate 10,127,764 of OZ024884.1, read as the reverse complement.
CTGTCAACATGTCAACCTGTCACCTGTAACATGGTTATATATGGAGTTTGCATTCTGTTGCGGGGTCTGGGGGGCTTGCCCCCAGGCATTCCGGTGTGAATCAATGCCTACTCCATTGAACTTGACCTACATCCTTCCCTATGATTGCCCATGTTTTGTACGCATGCGCAATTCTTTCACTTCCGTCGACCTCTCGACTGTCGGTCTGTCTACCTGTCAATCTGTCTACCTGTCGACCTGTCAAACTGTCGGCCTGGCGACCTGTCGACCTGTCAACCTGTTGACCTTCTCCATTGAACTTGACCTACATCCTATCCTATGATTGCCCATGTTTTGCACGCATGCGCGATTCTTTCAATTCCGTCGACCTCTTAACTGTCGATCTGTTGACCTGTCAACCTGTCGACCTGTCAACATGTCGATCTGTCATTCTGTTGACATGACACCCTATCGACCTGTCGACTTATCAACTTGTCAACCTGTCGACCTGTCAACCCGTCTCCTGTAACATGGCTATATATTGAGTTTGCATTCTGTTGCGGGGGTCTGGAGGGCTTGCCCCACGGCATTCCGTTGTGAATCAATGCCTGTTCCATTGAACTTGACCTACTTCCCTCTGATTGCCCATGTTTTGTATGCATGCGCGATTCTTTCACTTCCGTCGACCTCTAAACCGTCGACCTGTCAACATGTCGACATGTCGAACTGTCGGCCTGTCAACCTGTCGATCTGTCGACCTGTCAACCTGTCGACCTGTCAACCTGTCGACCTGTCAACCTGTAACATGGCTATATATAGAGTTTGCATTCTGTTGCGGCCTTGCGGGGGTCTGGGGGCTGGCCCCCAAGGTATTCCGTTGTGAATCAATGCCTATTCCATTGAACTTGACCTACATCCTTCCCTATGATTGCCCATGTTTTGTATGTATGCGCTATTCTTTCACTTCCGTCGACCTCTCAACTGTCGACCTGTCGACATGTCAACCTGTCGACATGTCGACCTGTCGGCCTGTCAACCTGTCGATCTGTCGACCTGTCAACATGTCGACCTGTCAACCTGTCGAGTTGTCAACCTGTAACATGGCTATATATGGAGTTTGCATTGTGTTGCGGGGGTCTGGGGGGCTTGCCCCCCAAGCATTCCGTTGAGAATCAATGTCTACTCCATTGAACTTGACCCACATCCTTCCCTATGATTGCCCATGTTTTGTACGCATGCGCAATTCTATTACTTTCGTCGACGTCTCAACTGTCGACCTGTCAGCCTGTCTACCTGTCAACCTGTGGACCTGTGGACCTGTCGACCTGTCAACCTGTCGACCTGTCAACCTGTCGACCTGTCAACCTGTCTACCTGTCAACCTGTCTACCTGACAACCTGTCGACATGTCAACATTCTGTTGGTTATAACTTTTGTAAAATACACCTCAGATGTATTATCAGCTCTTATTATAATTTTTGACTCGCCTTTACCTCAAGCAATTAGAAATACACATAATTTTTGTGTCTCTGTCCCTTATGTGATAGTGTATTAGTGCATATGCTGTTGTACTTCTATTTTTCAGGCTCAGTTGCTAAAAATCAGATTGGGTATCTATAATGTCTCACCTTAGATCTGCATGCAATGTCCGTCCGTTTTATAACAGTTTCTAGTCCATCTTCTACCATTGCCTGTGTTTCATCTATCCGTCTTATAGTTTCATATACAGGCATACATTGTCTATGTCCCTAAGGTGTCCCCTATATTTGACTTGAACCCAATACATGGATGAGGGCGAAAGGGCATCAATTTGGGCGACCCCATAAGTTCATGATTTAAACGGCTTTGTGGTTGTTCATAGAGAATAACATTTCATGCAAATTCTTTCCTACTGCGAGGAGTTTCGATATAATACGTGCCAGTATACAAGTACGAGTGGTCAAATTATTCATGATTTATGTTGAGCCATAATCTTAATATGTGATTACGGTTAGTACGTTAACAGCTGACAAAGTAATGCTGGCGGAGGACTAAGGTACGAACATTTAATAAGACCGGCTGCAGTGGTCTTAAAGATAGTGTGTTCGCTTCGCAAAGAAAAGGTTGCGGCCGGTATATGTCTGTCATTTTGATGGCTAGTGTTTATCCTTACATGCATGTCATAAAAGCAAACCGCCTATTAAATCCTTGCTACTTTACAGAATGAAAGACCTTCGATCAAATGTCATTCATTACGAAAACTTGCCCATGCAATATATAGAGGGAATTTTTTCGAAAGCATAATTGAAAATTTCATTGGAAAATGTTTGACATTTGATAAGTTTGCTCAAAACATTGATTGTGGGTACACCTTAGAGCCGTCTCGCCGAGGCAGTTCTAACGAGTACCCACAAAATATGTTTTTGATCAAAAAATAAGAAAAATAGGTATGCGTGACCCCTGCAAATCCCATTTTTTGTATATAAAAGTGAGGTGTAAGAGGATACACATTTCACGGACATGTTTTCCTGCATACTGATTATCCACATGTTCACTGGAAGTGTGGTTATTTCATTCTTTGTCGGAAAGGACAATACTCAAGATGTGAATCTCTATTGACGCCCTTAAATATTAAATGAGTTTCGCATACATTCTTCTGTTCAAAGTGCGGCGTGAAAAGCAACACAGGTGACAAAGGTCGTTATCAATTTTAATGTAAACATAACATTAAATGTGGATTATAAGCCTCCTAAACAAATACGTAACACCCGTAAGTTATATACTTGTAAAAACTTAAATGTTGATTGTTTTATTAAAAATTATCATACATGTACTTATTTTTTTTTAATTCCTCCGAGAAACTCCGCGAAACCGACTTTGATCGACAAATCAAGGTAATTACTAATGGCATAAAGGGCACAGAGTGTCCTGGCCCTGATTTCAACTGTGCTTCATGCTTGGGCTTAGCTAGTCCTATGGATGGAACAGACAAAATGGAGGTGGAGTTTGGTGATGAAAAGAAACAGAGGGAGAACACCCATCAAGAAGCATCTTTAGAAGTCATGACGACTTGGTTGTCGTCGAGGACCAACATATAAGTGGTTCACAGCCAGTGTAGAGATACGCACTGTCTTTCCTCGGTTCACAGACATTATAGTCAATAAGTCTGTTTAGCGGTATGTACTGAGATAGATCAGCTGGCTAACTGTCACTCCGTTCCACTTAGGTACCTCCTTCCACTTCCCTGACACCTTAGCATAGGTTGCGTTTAAACCAATGTCGAACTGATTGCGGATTTCGTAAGCGACTTCCAGCTATGTTATTTTGCTATTAATCGTATTATTTTTGTTATGTATTTGTAGCAGTGCCGAAGATCTTCTGGTAAACACATAAGATTGCCTAAAACGTTTAAATTAATGAAGACAAAACAAACAATTTTCGACTTTGAGTCGTTACGTCTACAGTAGTCTCCCCTGATCTATTTATAGACATCTTTGGAATTTTCCATAGAAACAAAATGAAGTATTTTATGATTCTGCGTACTTAAACAACTAGAATATATTTAATTTATGTCAATATATGCAAGAAAATATCTAATAAGTTAGAATAACACAGTTTTGCAAGTTTTTGCTGAATTTTCATGTTCGACCAAGGGCTGAATATATCCCATTTCCGTCGGTATGGAGAGGTTTAACGGAATACCGATGGAAATACTCCGTCTAGTAATGAGACTGTAGGTGGTGCATCTACAAGCATCAAAATCAATTTACGGAATGTGTGAGTCCCCGTTTTTGATTCATCATGGTGGTTATCATGGTTTATTTGTTTGTCTTTGATGATTCATTGACAAGTTAGAGATTCGCCGTGAGGACTGAACAACAAACTAAATGTTGTAAACTACCGCAGAATATGAGGGTGATGTAAGGATCATATAAAACCTGTTTGAGCTCCCAAGTAGTTTTATATTACCGATCGTAACAAGGCAATACTTCTGTTGTGGTTCTAAATATTATATATTTTGGAGTCGAATATTGTGTTGTTTGAACTGTACGTGCGTTTACATTGTGTTATGTTAGTTAAGTTCATGTAAATGAGTTGCCGCCTATTGGGAAATAGCTGCTCACTTGGCTAACGATATGATTTCCTAGTATACTGAAGAGCTTTAAAAACGCACAAAGAAACGAAACTTAGTATTTTTGCACAAATGATATTTTTTCTTCCTAAACAATTGTAAGAGATCGGTAATTGTACCCTTCCTCTAATCGTACATGAAACCGACATTTTAAAGGCACTGACCACCCACAGCAATAGAAAGACATTTTATACTTTTTGCGAAAACGAGATAACCTGGATTTTTTATGTTACTTTAATTCAATAAATGTTCCATTTCTGCCTTGACTGCGCCTATCTATCTGACAAAAGAGTAAATGGTATAGGAAATATTTTTTCATCTCAGCTTCGGGTGGAATTGCATTGTGCGTCACCCATTCCATACCATGTGTTTTTCAGCTGTGTATATGATCGACGTGCCTCATTACATATAATCGTCCGCTTAATGATACTACAAATGGTTCTAAGGCTACGCCCAGCAGAGGCCTTTACGTTGAAAATAAGTCTTTCTGAGAATCATATTTCTCCATTTCCCGTGGAGTTTCACATTTCATCAGTTACTTTCTTGAATAACAACGTCTTCACAAGAAAATGCTAACTATTTTTCTAACTAGAAGGAGTTTTCAGAGGAAAACATATGTCCCCCCCCCCCTCTCTGCCTCAACCCACTTTTAATTTTGTAAATTTTTACATATAACCCTGAGTCAGAGGACCATTGATCCTGAGAACGCTCACCTGAAGCCTGATCTTGGAGTATGAAGTCATCATGAAATGACCTTGACCTTCAATACACACACACCTTTATTGACTTCACCAGTTGTCTGCATCTGCAAAGTTTCAGGTCTCAGGCTGCAAAAGTTTCCATACCCAGTGATTTCTGAGAAAACTATAATTTTAATTTTAATTTTGATATTTAAATGACCTTGGGTCAAGGTCAACAAATGACCTTGGCCATCATTAATTTCTTACCTTCATTGACACCATTAGTTGTCTGCATCTAGCAACTTTCAGGTCTCAGGCTGCAACAGTTTCCAAAATATCCATTGTTTTCGCCTTTTCCCATGTAAAAGCCTATGTTTCCAAAATTGACCTTGCCATAAAATAGGTCAAGGTCATCCTAGGGTCATCATTTCAACAAACTATGATGGGCTGGAGTCCCAAATGCTACATACCAAGTTTCGCGTAAATCGGCCAGCCGGTTCTGGAGAAGAAGATTTTTGAGTGTTTTTTTTTATATAGTTGGGCATGGCGGCCATCTTGGTCATGTGACCCAAATTTCGCGATCACACTTTCGTTCCCCCTACCCATGGACGCTCCACATAAAATTTCATTTTGATTGGCCAAGCAGTTTCAGAGAAGAAGATCTTTGAAAAGTGTGTATGGACGACAGACTGGCTAAGGTCCAAAGATGACCTTGACCTAAATTAATCACATACCTTCATCTACTCCATTAGTTGTTTGCAGGTCTCAGGCTACAACAGTTTTCAAAAAGTCCATAGTTTTCACTTTTTCCATGTAAAAGCCTATGTTTCCAAAATTGAAATTGCCGTACAATAGGTCAAGGTCATCCTAGGGTCATCATTTGATCAAACTATGATGGGCTGGAGTCCCAAATGCTACATACCAAGTTTCATGAAAATCGGCCTGCCGGTTATGGAGAAGAATATTTTTGAGTGGTTTTTACCATATATGGGCGTGGCGGCCATCTTGGTCATGTGACCTGGATATCGCGATTAAACTTTCGTCTCCCCTACCCATGGATGATCCACATAAAATTTCACTTTGATTGGCCAAGCAGTTTCAGAGAAGAAGATCTTTGAAAAGTGAGTATGGACGACAGACAGGCCAAGGTCAAGAGATGACCTTGACCTAAATTAATAACATACCTTATTCTACTCCATTGGTTGTTTGCATCTACCACTTTTCAGGCCTCAGGCTGCAACAGTTTTCAAAAAATCCATAGTTTTCACTTTTTCCCCATGTAAAAGCCTATGTTTCCAAAATTGACATTGCCGTAAAATAGGTCAAGGTCATCCTATGGTCATAATTTGATCAAACTATGATGTTCTGGAGTCCCAAATGCTACAAACCAAGTTTCATGAAAATCGACCAGCCGGTTCTGGAGAAGAAGATTTTTGAGTGGTTTTTACCATATATGGTCCTGGCGGCCATCTTGGTCATGTGACCTAGATTTCGCAATCAAACTTTCATCTCCTCAACCCATGGATGTTCTACATAAAATTTCACTTTGATTGGCCAAGCAGTTTCAGAGAAGAAGATCTTTGAAAATTTGTATGGAAGACAGACTGGCCAAGGTCAAGAGATGACCTTGACCTAAATTAATCACATACCTTCATCTACTCCATTAGTTGTTTGCATCTACCACTTTTCAGGCCTCAGGCTGCAATAGTTTTCAAAAAATCCATAGTTTTCACTATTTCCCATGTAAAAAGGTACAAGTAGGCAAAGATCAGGAAAATGCGCAATCAGAAAAAGATTCCCACTCCAAAAACCGAGGTGGGAAAAAACCAAACTAACAATCAGGTACTTATACCATGAAACATATCGTAAGCCGAATGAGCAGCTATTTTCCCAATAGGTGGCCACTCAGTTACCTTAACTTAACTAAAAATATGAAAACACACATAAGGCGCCAACAGCACAAAAATTTTTATACACCAAGACATAAAACAAAAAGCCTATGTTTCAAAATTTGACCTTGCCGTAAAATAGGTCAAGGTCATCCAAGGGTCATCATTTTATCAACTATGATGGGCTGTAGTCCCCGATGCTACATACCAAGTTTCGTGGAAATCGGCCCACCGGTTCTGGAGAAGAAGATTTTTGAAGGGTTTTTACCATATATGGGCGTGGCGGCCATCTTGGTCATGTGGCCTGGATTTCGCGATCAAACTTGAAATGCCACTACCCAAGGAGGCTCCACATAAAATTTCAACTAGATCGGCCAAGCGGTTTCAGAGGAGAAGATCTTTGAAATTGTGGACGACGGACGGACGGACGACGGACGGACGGACGCCGTATCATGGCCATCCTATAAGCTCACCTTGTGAGCCTTTGGCTCAGGTGAGCTTAAAATATATACCAACAAACATTTTAAATTAAAACCAATATATACCAACAGACATTTTAAAATATCACGTTTCAACTTTCTATATTTATAAAGTTTGAAGTTTCACGAAATTTACCCATCTACAATCCAAAACCAATCCGTGCCGGTATCAACTAATATGCAAAGTTTGAAGAAAATCGGTAAAAAACTACTCAAGTTAGAGAGCGGAAACGAACAAAATGCAATTTTTAACCTCAATCAAGGGCCATAACTCTAAGGTCATTTGACGAAATTTACCCATCTACAATCCCAAACCACTCCTTGCCGGTATCAATTCATATGCAAAGTTTGAAGAAAATCGGTAAAAAACTACTCAAGTTAGAGAGCGGAAACGAACAAAATGCAATTTCTAACACCAATCAAGGGCCATAACTCTGAGGTCATTTGACGAAATTTACCCATCTACAATCCCAAACCACTCCTAGTCGGTATCAACTAATATGCAAAGTTTGAAGAAAATCGGTCAAAAACTACTCAAGACAGAGAGCGAAAACGAACAAAATGCAATTTTTAACCTCAATCAAGGGCCATAACTCTAAGGTCATTTGACGAAATTTACCCATCTACAATCCCAAACCACTCCTTGCCGGTATCAACTTATATGCAAAGTTTGAAGAAAATCGGTCAAAAACTACAAGTTAGAGAGCGGAAACGAATAAAATGCAATTTTTATCCTCAATCAAGGGCCATAACTCTAAAGCCCCGTTTACACATTCACGGTTTTCTCTACGATTCACCACGATTCACCCCGATTTCTCATGGTCAGAAAAATCGGGGTCGACCGGGATGAATCGTGGCGAAAAGTGGAAATATTCAATGTCACTACGATTTCAGTAAGAATGTCTACGATATTAGTACGGTGTCTGTAAGGTATCGCTACGAATCAATGACGGTTCATGACGGCAACGCTACGGTCAATGACGATTAACCACGGTGGCACAACGAATGCTCACGGTGCTTGTACGGTTCGATACGGTACTAGTACGATTCACGGCGGTAGCCGTCGTGGCCAGTCGTGGAGCTCCGTAGCGAAACCGTGGATGATTCGTAGGACAACCGTACACAATTCGTGGTGAATCGTGGGAGTTCGTGGTGTCAAAGATTCCACGGTTTCGTTACGGAGCTCCAAGATTGGCTACGATCTCTCACGAATAGCCGCGAATATAGCTAAGGTGTCATTACGAAAAAGCACGATTCCGCTACGGTTGCGCTACGAATTAGGCCACGTCCAATTACCACCACGATTCGCCACGGTACGCCACGAATGTTTTAAGCCCCGTTTACACATTCACGGTTTTCTCTACGATTCACCACGATTCACCCCGATTTCTCATGGTCAGAAAAATCGGGGTGGACCGGGATGAATCGTGGCGAAAAGTGGAAATATTCAATGTCACTACGATTCCAGTAAGAATGTCTACGATATTAGTACGGTGTCTGTAAGGTATCGCTACGAATCAATGACGGTTCATGACGGCAACGCTACGGTCAATGACGATTAACCAGGGTGGCACAACGAATGCTCACGGTGCTTGTACGGTTTGATACGGTATTAGTACGATTCACGGCGGTAGCTGTCGTGGCCAATCGTGGAGCTCCGTAGCGAAACTGTGGATGATTCGTAGGACAACCGTACACAATTCGTGGTGAATCGTGGGAGTTCGTGGTGTCAAAGATTCCACGGTTTCGCTACGGAGCTCCAAGATTGGCTACGATCTCTCACGAATAGCCGCGAATATAGCTACGGTGTCAGTACGAATAAGCACGATTCCGCTACGGTTGCGCTACGAATTAGGCCACGCCCAATTACCACCACGATTCGCCACGGTACGCCACGAATGTTTTAAACAGTTTAAAACTTCCGTAGCGCTGCCGTAGAGTTTCCCGAATCATCACGATTCATCAAGATTCACCACGATTCACCACGGTTCTACTACGAATGACCACGGTACACCACGGTAAACGACGATTTTACAAATCGTGGCGAATCGTAGCGGCACCGTAGCCAAAAATCGTGAATGTGTAAACGGGGCTTTAAACAGTTTAAAACTTCCGTAGCGCTGCCGTAGAGTTTCCCGAATCATCACGATTCATCAAGGTTCACCACGATTCACCACGGTTCTACTTCGAATGACCACGGTGCACCACGGTACACGACGATTTAACAAATCGTGGCGAATCGTAGCGGCACCGTAGCCAAAAATCGGCCAAGCGGTTTCAGAGGAGAAGATCTTTGAAATTGTGGACGACGGACGGACGACGGACGGACGACGGACGACGGACGGACGGACGCCGTATTATGGTCATCCTATAAGCTCACCTTGTGAGCCTTTGGCTCAGGTGAGCTAAAAATATATACCAACAGACATTTTATATTAAAACCAATATATACCAACAGACATTTTAAAATATCACGTTTCAGCTTTCTATATTTATAAAGTTTGAAGTTTCACGAAATTTACCAATCTACAATCACAAACCAATCCGTGCCGGTATCAACTAATATGCAAAGTTTGAAGAAAATCGGTAAAAACTACTCAAGTTAGAGAGCGGAAACGAACAAAATGCAATTTTTAACCTCAATCAAGGGCCATAACTCTAAGGTCATTTGACGAAATTTACCCATCTACAATCCCAAACCACTCCTTGCCGGTATCAATTCATATGCAAAGTTTGAAGAAAATCGGTCAAAAACTACTCAAGTTAGAGAGCGGAAACGAACAAAATGCAATTTTTAACATCAATCAAGGGCCATAACTCTGAGGTCATTTGACGAAATTTACCCGTCTACAATCCCAAACCACTCCTTGTCGGTATCAACTCATATGCAAAGTTTGAAGAAAATCGGTCAAAAACTACTCAAGTTAGAGAGCGGAAACGAACAAAATGCAATTGTTAACCTCAATCAAGGGCCATAACTCTAAGGTCATTTGACGAAATTTACCAAGTTTGAAGAAAATCGGTCAAAAACTACTCAAGTTAGAGAGCGGAAACGAACAAAATGCAATTTTTATCCTCAATCAAGGGCCACAACTTTAAGGTCGTTTGACAAAATTTACCCATCTACAATCCCAAACCACTCCTTGCCGGTATCAATTAATATGCAAAGTTTGAAGAAAATCGGTCAAAAACTACTCAAGTTAGAGAGCGGAAACGAAAGGAGACACCTGGATTTTCAAACAGTTAATTGACCTTTGTGACCTTGAAAATTAGGTCAAGGTCACCGAAATCTAATCACTCCATTCGGCTGTCCCAATGAAGTTTCTGTGCCAGTTTGGTTTAAATCCATCCAGTGGTTCAGGAGATATTGTGCAGACAAAAAGCTACGCCGCCGCCGCCGACGCTGACGCCGACGCCGATGCCGACGGGATCCACACCAAAAACAATATGTCCCCCAACTTCAACTCCTTCGGAGGGGGGACATAACTACTTTGTTAACATTGTGACAATAACGAAAAATAACATATTTTATTCATGATAGCATATTTTGGGATAAAGATTCAAATAAATTATTCAACTTCTATCTGGATCTCATTTGTATAATGTTTGTATACTCATCTACTTGTACTGTTTTGCCGATACATGGATTGTACAAATAAAATAGAAGTTAAAACCAAATTATCACCAGAACAAAGTCAAGTCGGATACAACGATTACTTGTTTGGAGCCAAGAATACAGGCTCGCAGCATGGGCTAACTGAAGGCATATGAAAATTAAATAGTTTCCATGGTATATTGACATTCCTCTTTTTGCACTTGTTTTATCAAAGACCTCTTCACAGAAACAATACATTCAATCAAAGGAGTTGAGCCAGTAGTCAAAAATTACTAAGAACAGAACATACGAGGGGCGAGCCAAAAATTTGAGGACTTTCTTAATATTTTTTATAATTGACGTCCGATTGTTTTCGTATTTTCACAAGTGTAATAATGGTCTATTGTGTATATTCATGCAAAATATTATTTGTCGACTTTTTTTTTTGATTGGTTAAATTACATCGACAAACACGTGGGGTTGCTACCCCGGAGCACGCTGTAAAATCTCTGTTTACATGTTTATAAATATAAAAATATTTTAAAAATGCCCTATCGAAATCTCCTTAAATTATGGAAATATCGATAATGATATAATTCGGCTAGAAATGTGAAAAGGTACAAGTAGGCAAAGATCCGGAAAATGCGCAATCAGAAAAAGATTCCCACTCCAAAAACCAGGGTGGGAAAAAACCAAACTAACAATCAGGTACTTATACCATGAAAACATTTCGTAAGCCGAATGAGCAGCTATTTTCCCAATAGGTGGCCACTCAGTTACCTTAACTTAACTAAAAATAAGAAAACATACATAAGGCGCCAACAGCACAAAAATATTTTAAACACCAAGACACAGAACAAGAAGAACCACCACAGAAGTATCGACTTGGAACGATCAGTAACACAAAGTTACTGGCGGGTTTAAATCGATTTTAAACTTGAAATTTTAAACTTGAACATGGTCACTTGAAATTTCAGTCCTCATATTCAAAATACAACGCTACAGCGACACTTTTTGGAAGACAGGTCTAAGCAATTCAGTAAAAATGACGTTACTGATTAATGGCGGAAACTCGCACATCGATAAAATTTGTGCGAGACTTCCGAATAAAACCTACAGAAACGTTTAATTTGTTATAAACAGCTAGAGACACATCAGAACTTAATGATTCAACATTGTTCAGTGATGACAAAGTGTTAGTCACAAAGAAATAGCTGTTAAAAACAACAAGTAAGCCAAAAATATACGTCAAACAACGTAACGGCATGGCTTGTCCCGGATAATCCTAACGTCTGTTGCAGAAGTTGTTATAAAAAAACTAAAAAAAATCTATCGAGCTTTTTTAAACTCACGATTGATGTGAAACTTTGCTTGAGGTCGAATGAGAAATAATGTATCTATAGGAACTTATGACTCGGCCAATGTATACAGAAATCCCGGTGTCAAATGACGTTTACGCCTTAGCGTGGTCCGGGAAGCGCTAACACCCATCGAACAAATTGTCATAATAACAACGTTTTTCAAATGATTTGTCTGAAACTTTCTCCGGTAGTTCATATTAAATTGACTGCAAACATACGGTAATTTTAGATAAATCGCATCAGTACTTTTGATTTTATTAACAAAGTCCACGAACGTTTTGCTCACCCCACGTACGTGCAATTCTCTTTAAACCCATCCGCATCCATAGGCGTTTTTTTGGCAGAACCATGGGGTCTTATAGGCGCAGGTAAAGCCTGAAACCCCAGTTTCAGAGGGATAGCGGTTAAGCCTGTGGCCAGAGGCTCAAACGGTAGACACGAAAATGTCAGTCCGTATCAGAGTGACAGGGGTAAAAAGGGGGAAGAGGATCAAATGGGCCAGCTAGGAGTAGACGGACAAAAAGTGTCATTTTGAATGCACCAGATAGCGAGGACTCAGCGGGGCTAAAGTGTCGGGATGTAACTTCTGATGAGTACTGGCAGTGCCGGGGATGTGCCAGGTTTTAATTTTCTGCCAATGCATGGTCACTTCAAATTAGATTGACCATATCTACATTAATTGCTGGTTTCCAGCTAACAAATAATAAATATTGGAAAACCAGGTAACCATTAATACCCCCTCAGTTAGTCATTGGTCAATATTTGAAGGTGTGTCCAATATTGACCGATGGCTAACTGAGGGGCTTTTACTGGTTACCTGGATTTCTAATATTGATTATTGGAAAACTGGGAACCAGCAAATTAATGTGGATCTGGTGAATAGAGTTGAGTCACCTGGAGTTGCGCGGCACATGTACTTGTTCATGCCATAGTTTCGTGTCTCAGAACTAATCCGTGAAAATTTACAGTCGTTTGTTAGTAACAATTTGTCAATAAACTTCATTATATATAAACAAAAAAAAATATCATAGACTGAAAAGAACACACGGATAAACTTTAAGTTTAATTAAGTAAGGTTCAGAAAAATGTACGGCTGCGATATGTGTATGACAGTTTTTGCTCTAATTTACTATTGTATAATTTTTGCAATGTATATAGGCTTGTCGAAGGCGACATTTGGTTCCGTACTTCGTTACGGTGCGAAACGACACGATTGATACGTCATGGTGGAAAGGGTACGGCAGGCACTATACGCTACGGTACGATGCGAAACGGTTCGGTATGGAAAGAAACGGTACGATATTTTGGGAAATTGTGAATGAGGAACGGTGTGATATGAACGGCGTCATACAATGCGATACGACAAGACGGCTACAGTGCGGTAAGTTGCGATGCGGTGCAGTATTTACGGTGCGGTGCATTAATATTAGATACGGTGCGATGCGAAACGGTGCGGTTAGTATGCTTTTGAGAAGGATGTGATATGCTTGAGGGCGTTTCGATACGGTGCAATACGGTACTGTAGGTTAAAACGGTGTGATACAGTTCGGCGAGTATTGTGCTATACGGTACGGTAAGAACGGTAGAGTAAGTGCGATGCGTTGAGTACTACTAGGTAAGAACGGTGCGATTAGTTGTGATACAGTACGATTGGTACGGTGCAATACTGCAAGTATAGCGCGATACGGTAAGGTATCGCGAAGCAATGCGGTGCGACACGGCATGGCTAGTACGGTGAGATACTGTTCAAACTCTACGCTAAGTACGGAGCGATAGGGTACAAAACGTAACGATTAGTACGGAGCGATACAGTTCGGTAATTACGGTGCAATATGTCATATAACTATACCGTTACTAACGGGATACTTGCAAAAGAATAGTGTGGCTAGGTTAAATAACCGTCCCGACATAACCTTATCTCTTACTCAATTAAACCAAACATTGTCATCTTATTACAACTTCTGTTGTGTTGTGAGATAAAGGACTATCTCTTTCAGCGTACATGTATACCTTTGACATTAATTTTGCACATGCCTGTTTGGAACGGGCCTTATAAGAAAAAATACATATCGAAGAAACCGCAAACGCCTTAAAGCAGATTTTTGCAGAATACCTATGGCATTGCACTTTGCTCTTGGGTTCGTTTTAGACGCTACTTTACCTATTGGGAAAATAACTGCTCATTCGGCTTACGATATGTTTCATGGTATACGTGCCTGATTGTTAGTTTTTTTCCCACCTCGGTTTTTGGAGTGGGAATCTCTTTCTGATTTCCTGATCTTTGCCTACTTGTACCTTTTTACGTGTCATTATAGATGCAATTTGGGACCAATTTAGAAGCAAACATGGGACCTAAAAAGATGCCAGGACCATTATACAGTCAAGACCATTTAGATGGTGTACACACGCCTTTAACTATTGACAATATATGCGAGGTATTTTAGAATGTTTGGTTTCAAATGCAAGACGGTATATGCGAGGTGAATTGGATAAGCATGAAAATAAAAAAAAACTGAGATCCTTTAAAAGCAGTGAGCATATTAATAAGAAAAGGGATGGGCCATGAAGTATTTATTTTTAATACAACACAGTGCAAAACACCTCGCGTTTGACCCAAATTCAATGACAATGCCCAAGGACCAAGACGTCGGTCTCATTTGATTTTTCATAGATAACTCCTTTACGTTTCTTGCTACAAGAAATTTAACACAGGAAATTTCCTTCCATAGCCCATTGAGCCATCGTTGCATTTTTCTAAAAGTCCTGAAATAAAGGCATTTTTCTAAAAGTCCACAGGAGTATGAAAATTCGACTTAGAATTGATTTCTCTATAAAAGTGAAACTTCTCAAAGGTCTAAACCCGTCTAAAGCCTAAGGACCTGATGAGCTTCATCCCAGAGTCCTAAAGGAACTGGCTATGGAATTAGGGCCGATATTCGCCCATTTCTTCCAGCAGTCAATTGATACAGGTGAAATTCCTAAAGAATGGTCTATTGCTAATATTTGCCCGCTGTTTAAGAAGGGCGACAGGTCACTTGCCCGCAATTACCGCCCTGTTTCTTTGACAAGCATTTCTTGTAAGCTTCTTGAACATATTGTATGCTCAAATATTATGGCCCATCTTGATGAACATGAACTTTTGTCGGACAGGCAACACGCATTTAGGAAATGGCATAGCTGTGAAACTCAGTTGACTACGGTGATAAATGACTGGGCCAAAAAAGGCCAGGTCGACACTTTTATACTCGATTTTGAAAAGGCTTTCGATACTCCTCCGCATGAACTCCTTAAAAGCAAATTGTTTAGCTATGGAATAGGTGGAACAACACTAAATTGAATAAATGATTTCCTTTGTTTCAGACAACAAAGGGTAGTGGTTAATGGTATTAAATCGTATTGGGCTCCAGTTGTGTCGGGTGTCCCTCAGGGCACCGTTCTCGGCCCCTTGCTGTTTTCCTTGTATATAAATGACATCTCAGCAGACATTGAGTCTGAAATAAGACTCTTTGCTGATGATTGTGTTTGCTATCGTGAAATCAAGAATGAAGAGGATACAATGAAACTTCAGAGAGACATTGATCGTTTAGGCAGTTGGGCTAGGAAATGGGGAATGAGATTTCAACCCGTCAAATGCAACATGATGCAGCTGACAAATAAACGGTCTAGTAAGATGCAGGCTAACTACACCCTTGAAGGCACTTTACTGGAAAACGTTGAAAGCATAAAATACCTTGGTGTAACTATCACAAATGATCTGAAATGGAATACTCATATTTCCAATGTTTGTACAAAGGCTAACAGAACTCTCGGATTCTTGAGGAGAAATTTGTATTCTTGTCCCCCAGATGTGACAGAAACAGCTTATAAAGGACTGGAGCGGCCGGTCTTGGAATATGGAAGCTCAGTTTGGGACCCTCACACTCATGGCCTCCAGGAAGAACTGGAAAAGGTCAAAAATCGTGCGGCAAGGTGTGTGACGGGAAAGTATGTTTTTGAAACTAGGAGCATGACTGGCATTTTAGGTCAACTGAAATGGGAATCTCTTAAGAAAAGGAGGAAGGATAGTAGACTTATATTGCTATACAAAGGTCTAAAGGGTAAAGCCAGAATACCCACAGATGACCTTATCCCAAAGAATAGGCGTTGTAGAAATCAACACTCTTTGGCTTTTCAGATACCTTCAGCTAGCAAAGAAGCGTACAAAAGTAGTTTCTTTCCACAGACTATCAGGGACTGGAATGACCTCCCTGATTCACATCTCCTCTGCTGAAATGTCTGATGACTGTGTGTCCAAGTTCGCTTCACTCGTGCGTTCAAGGGACTAATTTGTCCCCCATCCGAACCCCCTGGTGAAATAATGTCATTTGGCGTTTCACCAGTAAACTATCCAGATTCAGAGTCAGTCTGACGTGCAGTCTAACAGATGTATGCAGTGCAGGATAAACGGTTACTTGTAATGAGCAAGTGTAGGCCAATTTTCAAAAGAACCATGTGTTTGTCAAATTTCAATCTTTAGAAGAACTGTTCTATGGACTTCGGTAGGACGTTTCTTGTTTCAAATGTCTTTTAGACGGTAGCTTCGAGACATTTTCAAACAAAAAGTAATTGAGACTGCCATTCTTGCTCCTTGGGGAGTGTCATAAAATTTTGGTCAAACACATGGTGCTTTACACTGTGCTGTATGGAAAACAATACTTTGATGCTTATCAACTTTTGAGGAGCATATAACATGGCTGTTAAAGGATTATTTACTCCCGTGGGACTGAATGCTAAAACTTGATTCTTTATCCAAGAGATTGAAGAAAAATATGAAAGTTTGTAAACATTTGGAAAACTATGCAGAAATTAGGTACACTGTAGTATATTTCATTTCTAAATGCATACCTTAAGTTTGGGTTCAGTATTATGAAAATAATTTTGGAAAAAAAGAAAGCCAGAATTTCGTTGGATTCATAATTCCGTATTGAGTATAACTTGCAGTTGCTTTTTCCTTAATGATTTTAAAATATTGTTAGTCCTTCTAGTTTCTTAAAACTTACCAATGAAGCTCTCATAAGACAGCTTGAAGCCACTGCCCCCTCCAATATAGTCGGTCACGAACTGAAGGTACACTGAGTTACCAGAGGAAGTCAAGACAGCGGGAACTTGTGTTCCGCAGAAGTAACCCATCGATGGGGCATTGGGTCCGTTCCCATTCCTTACCTGTAAGTATAACGAGCAATAAGTTATTTTAAATGAAATACATGTACACAATTCTTGTTCGTCAGTTTTTGAGACGGTGTATGGAACTTCAACTAAAAATTGGTTTTGGTCAATAAAACTTTTGGCGAGGTGCTCAGTAAATTGAAGTGTAGAGGGTTCCTCGCGACGAGCTTGTCCACAAACGACATTTTCTACTCTGTATACAAAATTGCCACATAATCAGATTAAAGAAAAAAATATGGATTTGATAGAGTGGACCTTCAAGAGGGCATTAAAAGCTATGGTTCACTTTATTTGGCATCTAATCACAGCGAGGCTCTTTTCCCTTCCTCTGACACTTTGGTCATATCAGAATGTATAACTTTGGATATTAGTTGGAGAACCGAAATCGCGTATCTTACAATATGACAACAATGCACTCGAGCGGCATACGGCTTAATTTTTGTATACTGGTAGCCTGAACAGTGCTTGATATGGAATCATTGTATAAACATGCGATGCGAAATGCATTTCTATGAAACAATTCATTTTGGTTGGCACGCCGTAGATGTGTCCATGATTATGATTTTCCATGCACACTCGCTGTTAGAATCCGTATTCTGTTGTAAGCTATTTGTGAAACTAATACAATGCTCTTATCATCTAAGAACTTGATGAGAACTAAATGCATTTAGCGCTGAAATTAAGTGAGTTGTAATTTTAAGGGATATTTAAAAGTATAGGCAGGTACCCAGTGTTCGTTGTTTTCCCGTCCATCGTCCATTCGTCTTCGCCAACCGAATTCAAAGATATTTTCCTCTTAAACCACTTGATCAATCAAGGTCAAACTTAATGTGAAGCATCCTTAGAAAATTGTGTGAATAGTCCAAGTCACATGACCAAGATGGCACCATGTCCATCAATTTACGGCAAAGTGAAAATTTGTAAAACAATCATTTCGATAGGAAAAAAGTACAAACATTGGATATTTAGAAAGTTGTGTAGCCGGTGACCTGAAAGTTGATAAATGTAGACACCTTATTAAGTAAATGAGGTTATGATGTGTGAGTATTCAAGGACAATGTATTTATTTTATAATTTGGTCAAAAATCATTTTTAAATCAAAACTTTTTACTATCTTTCGGCCAATCAAATCCAAATATTATGTAAAGACTCTTTAAAAAGGGGGAAAGAAAATTAAACAAATGACAAAAATAGCCGTCATGTCCCATTGCTATCAAAGTAAAAGTAGGCTATGATTAGAAAATGGCACAATCAATAACGAATTTCCACTCCAAAAACCGAGGTGGGATAAAAATAAATTAACAATCAGGGACCCTTTTCAATAAACTTTCGTGAGATTAAGAAAACCTGAGTCTAATGATTAAGATCGACGCTGAACGTTGTCAGCTGCGTTTTACTGACGCAAGCGTAACAGCGCTGTACGTTCGTCTTGTTTCTAAGAACCCTAACGTCCACTGCAAGCGAACTTGTACGAAAGCATCTTAATTAAAAACAAAAAAGTGAAGCTAAAGGCAAATTGTGTTAAAGCCATTTTTTTTTTATTTCTGTATGATAGTGTTGTCAGATTGGGAAATCAACGTTATCTGTGACGTTTCACGAAAATGACATCGCAAGGACAGGTCACATTACGCGCAAATATGTTTAAAGGTCGAGGTTTAATAAATACTCGTGTCTTGAGTTAATTGGCCTCTTCATTACGCAGATAAAAATTTAATGAAAATGAGCATATTAATGATATACATATTAAACAATACGGACAGGTCATATCCCGTCGGAGCGGTCAGTAGCGAGATTAAGATACGTCCCTTTACAAACTGAACCGCGATTTATCTCTACATATAGACGTCAGAGACTTGTTTTTATTGTCATGAGGAGGCTAACCGAGGATATAGTCTAGCTGAAAACTGGATGGTTGTCACATTATCTACTTTATTCTTTTACCGAAGACGTAAAGAATCAAATCAAATTCAAAAAAAATCAGAGTTTATCCGACAATTTTGCACTTTTAAGGTAATCCCTGGTACCAATAACCGCAATTTTAAATAGCAAAGGGAGGCTACTTCGAATCGCATGTCCGTTAACAACAAAAGTTGCATTCCGAGTGAAATACCATTTTTGACCACATACAATAATAGACTTTCAGATTTTTAAAAAAAAATATTCATACCGAAATCAACAGTTTGGAAAATAAGTAATACTAAAAAGGACGCTTAGCTCTATCCATCGATGTTTACCTTTTCGCGGAAAATCTGTGGCGGCATAACGTCGTTTCAAGAAAACCTGTCACTGCGTGGCATCATTTTAACTAAAAGGTTGCCGACTTCAACGTTTCAAATGTGTATTGATTTTATCTTTTGATTCGTCTCGTGTCATTCAATTATCTAAATGATCGGTACGGTAACTAAGAAGCGTGTAAACTAAAAAGTTTTTACGGCGGAAAAAGTAAGAAAAAAAACAATAAATGTGCTACCTTTTGTTCATGGAGAATCAAGACAGCAACGTTTAAACAACATCCGTTTCTCTGGAAATTCTGAAGAAGTTTATTGTCCAGATTAGAGCTAGCAATGTGACACTGTCAGTAATTTAGGTAAGACATGTCATGTACACAACCTATGAACTGTGGAGATTTCTTTTCAGACCTCGGGGGAATAGTGGGGTCATTAATTTTTCATTTCTTAAAGTCCTGCTATTGAAATGTCCCTGTCCCCACCCTGGCGGCAGACAATAATTAGCAACAACAAATCAAAATATATGGAACGCCAGAGCTGTCTCATGATCCATAAACGTCATTATATGATGTACAAACGTCATTATATGATGTACAAACGTCGTTATATGATGTACAAACGTCATTATATGATGTACCAATGTCATTATATGATGCGAAAACGTCATTATATGATGTACAAACTTCATTATATGATGTGAAAACATCATTATATGATGTACCAATGTCATTATATGATGCGAAAACGTCATTATATGATGTACAAACTTCATTATATGATGTGAAAACATCATTATATGATGTACAAACTTCATTATATTATGTACAAACTTCATTATATTATGTACAAACTTTATTATATTATGTACAAACCTCATTATATTATGTACAAACTTCATTATATTATGTACAAACTTCATTATATTATGTACGAACTTCATTATATTATGTACAAACCTCATTATATTATGTACGAACTTCATTATATTATGTACAAACTTCATTATATTATGTACAAACCTCATTATATGATGTGCAAACTTCATTATATGATGTGCAAACTTCATTATATTATGTACAAACTTCATTATATTATGTACAAACTTCATTATATTATGTACAAACCTCATTATATTATGTACAAACTTCATTATATTATGTACAAACTTCATTATATTATGTACAAACTTCATTATATTATGAACAAACACCATTATGTAGCTTTTTTGTTATGATGCGGTTAAAATCAATAGAAAATATTTTTACTTAACACCGGTAGAACTTGTTTTGCTTCACGTATTGAAAGTCCGAAACTAACCCAAGTCGTTTCGCCCCAACCCATTTCTTCTGCTAGGCAATTCATCCTGTAAATCATTTCCTTTTTTTCATTTTCTAACCAAGTCTTTTCGCCACAACTATTTTGTCTGTAAGTCGTTGCGCTCCAAAGACATTTGCCCCTCACTGGGATTCAACTGTTTTATGATCCAGAGTCCAATTGAGATAGAAACAGGAAAGAAACCGACATAAAAGGTTCCTTTTAAAAGGACTGTTTGTCCAGTATTTAAAATAGAAAACAAACCAGAGGACCAATGGTCCTGATATCGCTCACCTGAGATTTTGTCTTTAATGAATGACCTTTGGCCAAGGCAATGTTGGCCAACGTAAAATGTAAACTTGACCTCAAATACTCACATAATTATTAACACTATAAACTGTATCTACCAACTTTCAGATCTTACTGGCAATATTTGACCTTTCTCTTTAAATTAACAGTTTAATAGGTCAAGGTCAACTCAAGGTAATGATTTATATAAACTATGAAGGGTCAGAGCCCCCAACGCTACATACCAAGTTTCATTGAAATCGGTCCATCGATTCCAGAGAAGTTGATTTTTAAAGAATTTTACCTCATATGCATGTATGGGCATGACCGCCATCTTGGTCATGTGACCTGGACCATTTATCCGAACTTTGGTTCCCCCTTCCTAAGGATATCACATATAAAATTTGGCTTTGATTGGTGACCTAGACCGTTTATAAAAACTTTGATTCCTCTTTCCGAAGGATACCACTGATAAAATTTGGCTTCGTTTGGTGAAGTGGTTCCTGAGAAAATTAAGTTTTAAATTTAACATGTAAATGACCTTTGGCCAATGTCAAGAGATGACCTTGACCTTGAATACTCCTATGACATCATTAAATCAATAAGTTATATGTATCTATCAACTTTCAGGTCACAGGCCACAAAACTTCCTGAAGAATCCAATGTTTTCACTTTTTTCCATTGAAACGCCTATGTGACCAAAGTTTACCTTGCCGTAAAACAGGTCATGGTCAACCCAAGGCCATGATTTATACAAACTATTATGGGCCAGAGTCCCCAATGCTACATACCAAGTTTCACAGAAGTCGGTCCACTGGTTCCAGAGAAGATTTTTTAAGGTTTTTACCATATATGTGCATGGCGGCCATCGTGGTCATGTGACCTGGACCATTTATGCAAACTTTAGTTCCCCCTTTCTAAGGATGCTCCACATGAAGTTTTACATTGATTGGACCAGGGTTTCAGAGGGGAAGAGCTTTAAAAAGTGTTAACGATGAAGACAACCACAACGACGACCACGGAGCATGGCCATCCTATAAGCTCACCTTTTGAGCCTTCGGCTCAGTTGAGCTAAAAACCGAAATTGCGAAAAGGCCTGTACATATATTCATATGGTTACGTATTTCGTCCAAGAGAGCTAATCATTTTTTCATTCAACAATTTCAGCATCTACGGGGTCTGTCCCAGAAATACGTAGACATTTGTGATTAAACAGTAATGTGTCTGCAGAATTTCATGAAATTTATATGATCTGTTTGCATACATCTAATAAACATTTCGTACAAATATGGATAAATTCACCCCTTAAACAACATATTTATATGCATTTATTCCAAGAGGGGTAGGTGTCTACGGCGCACGTCAAAAACACTGTTTTGAAATTCATCAAGATCAAATTCAACAGTTCCTGTAATTGCGAGTTGAGGTGATATTACACAATTCTAACTATCGGTTGCACGATAGTGTCATACAGAAGCCTGTTTTTGTAGGGAATAGTTGGGCTTATGTTGGTCTGCGAATAAGCGCAGTGGGACATGGGTCTACCTATTGTCTATAGCACATGGTATTGTTGTGCATCTGTGCGTATGTGTGAATTGCTTGACCTAGCAATTGACGCATGTGCGTCGTCCTGGGATGCCAGGAATACAACAGGATTTCTTTGTGACGAACACCGTTTGATTTGTTTGTAAGTTTTGTTATTCGTGAATTGTAGGCAAACCATGAAGGGTGCCAAAGCCACGAGGGCTACGGGTACATCCACCCGCTAGATCCTACTAGAGGCTAGCAAAGGCGGGCCGGGATCGACAGCAGCCAAACCAGCGACAGGGGTCGCTGAAGTCGAGTGGGTCGTATCTAAACGGTCGACGGGGTCGCCGTTATATCGCGTACGCGTATTCTGACGTTACGTGCGACGTACATGAATTATTCAATTCTAATTGACGGTACCAAGATGTGGTCCAGTCACGGGTCTCAACGACATCGGAACCTTGGACAATAAGGCCTAAACATTGTTAAAGCATGCACGTAACTTTTTTGTGAAACTTTTGGTTAATTAGTTCATATCGTTGCAGCACGGACACAGCCTACCGGTGGTTCGTGTCCCTGCACAGCGAGATGAACTAATTTTTTTTGTAATTTGTTTTGTTGTATCTCTTTGTTGTTCACCATGTAAATATGTCATATAAATGATTCTAACTTACAGTAAGAATTGTCTTGTGAATTACCCTACTTTAGGAGACATATCCCTGACAAGCCGGAAATCGCCCTCTACCGTCCTGGCTGCGCAAATAAATCCGGGCAACCGCCTTTTTTTGCGTAACATTTGGTATCAGAAGTGGGATGATTTCCGGTTCTTTGTTGTTTTTTTATGTCTCCAATTGTTGGGTTTTTCACTTTATATCGTAAGATCAGGCCCTGTAATTTTTTGATTAAGGTTTTAGGTTAATTTTTCTTCTAAGAATAGTGAGGCATTTTGGTTTTCCTAAATTTTTTGGGTTTTTTTATTTTAGCAATGGTAATAGTAACATCTGAATTCCCTGAATGATGAAGTGCGATGCCCATGCAAACTTGAGGCGGGGTTTTTGACAAGTGCACAGCTGAGCAGGGACTCATCTGAGGTAATTGGCCCCGGTTAGACAACGGATAGCAAAGTAAGCAAATTGAGTATTCTCCTGGTTTAAATTTTTTGTTTCGGATCCCTTGTCGTAACTGTTACATTGATCGATTGGAGATGACCTAATTTTGAACGTTACTTTCGTCCGTATCGTCACGTAGAATAGTTGCGTTAATTTAAGTGAGTTGAAAATTAACCTAACTATCACGTAAACTTTGCGTCAATAAATTGAGCCATGAGTAATACCGCCGTCACGTCGACGTAGTTGTTTATTACGTTAATTGTGGCACCGCTTATCCGTTACATTGGTAAATCAGGTCGTGTTACTATTGCACTGTTATGTTGGTTACATGTGTATTTGAGTTCTAAGCATCATGTACGTCAACGTGTGACGTCATATCCGGTCTGTAAGAACGTTACTTAAGTAAGAACGTTAGGATCGAGGAAACACTGATAATTCAACGTTCTAGTTGTATTAGTATTTCGTATTTTGTATATTGCTAGTGTACATCAGCATTTAGTTACGATAGCGTGAGAAGTTACGTTTATCATCATGGATAAGATACGTGAAATGGCCATTGAGTTTGGTTTTGAGGAAGAAGAGTTGAAGCAATTCGTTAAGGAGCAGGATGCATTTTTGAGGGCTGAGCGCACCGCAGAAAGAGAGTTAGAAAGGGATAGGCTCGCGGCCGAAAAAGAGAAACAAGGTAGAGAGTTAGAAAGGGATAGGCTCGCGGCCGAAAAAGAGAAACAAGATAGAGAGTTAGAAAGGGATAGGCTCGCAGCCGCGCAGCAAGAACGCGAAATTGAGTTAGAGAAAGCAAAGCTAGAACAGGAAGTCGATTTGGCGCGTATCGAGAGCTTAGAATGGCAAAATGATAAGGATAGGGAAAGTAAACTCGCGAGCGAAGTCGAGATCGAAAAGATGAAGGCAGAGAAGGCGACATATGCGCGAAATCCCAAGCTACCTTATTTTGAGGAAGCGAAGGATAAGATAGATAGTTACTTGACTAGATTTTTGAGAAGTATGCAATAGTAAATAAATGGGACCCGTCTTTATGGTCCACTTATTTAAGCGCGTTACTTAAAGGTAGGGCACTTGAAATTTACGATAGGATGGCGGTTAGCGACGCTGCAGATTATGCGAAGTTAAAGGATGCGTTGTTAAAGAACTTTGACATGACACAGCGCGGATTTAGAAAGAAATTCCGGTATGAGAAGCCCGAAAGGTCAGAGACCTTTGTGCAATTTAGTAGTAGATTGCGCAGTTACTTGAACAAATGGATTAACATGGCTAAGATTGAGGAATCTTATGAAGCTATTTGTGATTTCATGGCGCGTGACCAGTTTCTCGAATCATGCAATCGAGAGCTGTACGTTCATTTGAAGCCGAAAACGTTCAAGAACTTAGATGAAATGGCTATGGAAGCGGATCTGTTCGCAGAAGCGCGAAGGGGCGTCCACACTTGCGGCAATAGGGGTCAACGTGATAATAGGGGCGCGGCACCTAGCCAAAATAAGACGGGCGCGAGTAGACCGAGTGGAAAACCGGAAATTAAGTGCAATATTTGTGGTAAAGGACATCTGACGATTAAATGTTTCGAACACCCAAATAGGATGCAAGTAAATAGCGCAGAGTTAGGAAGCGATACAAAGCAAGATAAGGGAAGTAACTCTGATGCGAGTAATGAAGCGCAAGGAATGCAGGTTAAGAGTGATAATTATCAGAATAAAGGTCGGGGTGACAGTCATAGTCGCGGTAGAGGTTCTTTTCGCGGACGCGGAAGGGGAAATAATCCATCCCGTGGTGGACATCAGTTAAGTTTCTGTGAGACGCAGATGAATAGGAAAGTAAATGACACAGTTGAGAGCATTTATCAAAGTAAGGCCGATAACTCAATTAACTCGGACAGTCAGAGTAAGGACGGAGTTTGTTACTTTCTTAAATCGCGGTTACCTATGGCGCAAGGTACGGTTAACGGCAAGGAAGTAATTGCAATGCGCGACACAGGGTGTACAGGGTGTGTTATACGTAGGAGTTTGGTTTCAAGTGATCAGTTACTTGGGAAAGAATCTGATGTAACTTTGATTAATGAAACTACTCAGAGGTTTCCATTGGCAATGATTGATATTGATTGTCCATTCTTTACTGGGAAACTGGGGCAATTTGCATGGATGATACCTTGTATGATTTGGTAATTGGCAATATTGATGGGTCCAAACTTCCTAATATGTCGCATTTTTGCGCGGCAGTTGAAACTCGATCTCAGGCAAAAGAAGAGAAGAAGTATAGGAAGCTTAAAGTTCCTTATCAGATTATTTATGAAAGTAAGGAGGAGTTTCAAAAGGATCAGACTACTGATGCAAATTTGGAAAATATTAGGCGAAGAGTAGAAGATGGAAACGTGACTGTGAGTCGCGGTTTGAACAGGGGTGAAACTAAGTTTGTTAAAAAGATTTGTTGTATAGGGAGTTTAGCAAGGGAAATAAGACTACATTGCAGCTTGTTGTCCCTGAAGGTTTTCGTGAAAAAGTTATGAGATTGGCACACGAGACCTTGATGTCTGGTCACCTAGGCATAAAGAAAACGTTAGACAGGGTGGTAGCTGAGTTTTTTTGGCCTGGAATTTGTGGTGATGTGGCTCGATTTTGTAAATCTTGTGACATTTGTCAAAGAACAATTCAGAAAGGTAGGGTTAGTAAGGTTCCTTTAGGGAAATTACCATTAATAGACACACCTTTCAAACGCGTCGCAGTGGAAATAGTAGAACCGATTGAGCCGCTGTCAGACCAAAAGAATCCATACATCTTGACAATGATCGATTATGCAACGCGTTTCCCAGAAGCGGTTCCATTACCAGGTGTGGAGTCGGAGCGCGTAGCTGAAGCGTTGGTTCAAATGTTCAGTAGGGTAGGAATCCCGGATGAGATGCTGACATATTGCGGGTCTCAATTTACCGCGGAGGTCATGCAAGAGGTCAGCAGACTCTTATCGTTGCAGCAATTATCTACAACGCCATACCATCCGATGTGTAATGGGCTTGTGGAACGTTTCCACGCCACGTTAAAACAGGTGTTACGTAGGATGTGCGCGGAACGTCCGAAAGACTGGGATAAGTATCTCCCAGCTCTATTGTTGGCAATAACAGAAGAGCCACAGGAATCCTTAGGGTTTGCTCCATTCGAGCTGTTGTATGGACGTAGTGTCCGAGGTCCCATGGCAATATTAAGGGAATTATGGGCTAGCGAAATTAATGACGAGCAAGTTCTTTCTACGTATCAGTATGTGATTGAACTAAGGGAGCGTTTAGAGCAGACATGCAAGTTAGCGCGAGAAAACTTAGAAAAAATGCAAGTTAAGCAAAA
Organism: Rugalucina vietnamica; assembly: GCA_964017185.1. Classification (NCBI taxonomy): domain Eukaryota; kingdom Metazoa; phylum Mollusca; class Bivalvia; order Lucinida; family Lucinidae; genus Rugalucina; species Rugalucina vietnamica. Next base: position 10,100,656 of record OZ024884.1, on the reverse strand, counting down.
GGTGTACTATGACAATTGTGCAAGGTCGCGTAAGTTCGGCGTTGGAGATAAAGTGTTACTGTTATTGCCGACAGACAGTAATAAGCTTTTACTCCAGTGGAAGGGTCCGTATGACGTAGTGGAAGTAGTCAAAAGGATGGACTATAAGATTGACGTCGATGGCATAGTAAATACGTACCACGCTAACATGCTTAAACTGTATGTAGAACGTCAGGACGTGGTGTCACATTGTTTAATGTCAGCTGAAGCAAGTTCAACTGTAGACGAGGAGGTCGAAAATGAGGAATTTAGTCTTGATGAATGTGCATTTCCGACGGCTAAGCAGCCAGAGTCGTACAATGACATTAGTATTTGTGAGGGGTTGACGTCATAACAGCGCACTGACGTAGAGACTTTAATACGGCAGTACCCGGATGTTTTCACGAGCTTACCAGGTCGCACAGACCAAATTGAGCATAATATTAAGCTCCTCACGTCAGACCCGATTCGGTCGAAGGGTTATCCTATTCCGTTTAAAACACGTGACGTTATGGAGTCAGAAATTAAGGAAATGCTCGAGTTAGACGTAATTGAACCGTCGGTCTCTCCATACTCATCTCCAGTCGTCCTTGTGCCCAAAAAGGACGGGTCAGTACGGTTCTACATTGATTTCCGTAAGCTGAATAAGGTTGCGGAGTTTGATGCAGAACCAATGCCAAATATGGAAGAGGTTATTAACAGAATGTCAGGACATAGGTACTTTACGAAAATGGATTTTTGTAAAGGCTATTGGCAAGTTCCCCTTTCAGATCATTGCAAGGTTTTGACTGCATTTGAAACTCCCAAGGGTTTATTCCAATTTAAAACGATGCCTTTCGGTTTAGTAAATTCGGGAGCGACGTTTTGCAGGATGATTCGGAGGATCCTGGACGGAGTTCCGAACGTCGACAGTTTCGTTGACGACATGTGGATCTTTACTGAAAATTGGGAGGACCACATGACGTCATTACGTCAGGTCCTTGATAGACTGCGGTCAGCCACATTGACGGCAAAACCTTCTAAATGTATGATTGGGTACGGCAGTATCGAGTGCCTCGGTCACAGCATTGTGGGACAAACGGTGCGACCGCAGGAGGACAAGATACAGGCCATAAGGGATGCGTTCAGTCTCTGACAAAACGACAGCCAAAGTCTTGCCTTGGATTGGCTGTTTTTTACCGCCGTTTTATTCCCAACTTTTCCTCCATAGCATCCCCTTTGACGGATCTAACTAAAAAGGATAGGCCTAATTCTATCAAAGATTGGCAAGACCATCATGAGAAAGCTTTCCAGACCTTGAAGAGTAGGCTCACATCTAGTCCTATTCTTCGTCTCCCCAGTTTTAGTGAGGGACATCCGTTCATCGTCAGAACAGATGCTTCAGATGTTGGAATCGGGGCTGTTTTGCTCCAGGACTTTGAAGGCGAAGGGCGTCTTCCCATTGCTTATGCCAGTAAGAAATTGCTACCTAGGGAAAGGAACAACTCCGTGATTGAGAAAGAGTGTTTGGGTATAATCTGGGGAATTGAGAAATTTCGCAAGTACCTGTACGGAGTAGAGTTTTTGCTCAAGACAGACCATAAACCCTTGTCATATTCGCAGACAGCTAAGGTTCTCAACCCACGGATTATGCGATGGGCAATGAAATTGCAGCCATACAGGTTTAGGATCATTGCTATCCGCGGTCAAGACAATTTGGGGGCTGATTATCTTAGTCGGTAGATTGTGAGACAGAGAAAGGCGTCGTACATATGCTGTGTATATAGTTGTTTTGTTTTTTGCTGGAAACAACTGGTTTTACTATCATGTCGTACGCAGAAGAAAAAATCATGTTTTTTTTCTCCCAAAAGGGGAAACCGAAGTAAAATCGGTGTTTCACGTCTAAATTTTCTGTTTTAATGTACTTTTATCCCCTGGGTCGTGATGACCAATTTGTGTCTGGGGAACGCTTATATTTTCTCCTCAGTATAGCTGGGGCTTACTAATAATTTTCTTCAGTATAACGACCTTCATAAAGTTATGTAAGTTTTTTTTGTCCCGTGAAAAGTTTGCTATTATGAGCTTGATCAAACATAAAGGCACATTAAGTGCTGGCTTATACTTTTAGTTTTCTGGTGAATTGCACGGCACAGACCGATCTTTTTTAAGGGAATTTTATGTCAAATAATTAGCATAATATGAGGTGATTCATTTGGTATCAGTTTGAGGCTAAATCAGAGTAAATTTTGTCATTTTGTGAAATTGCATAAAATGGATTGTTTTAGCGACATGGCTATTCTCCAAAGTTGTAAACAAGTTTTCGGCATGGATTTTGTGTGATCAAATTTCGTATAAATAGCAAAATTTCTAAATCTTGTTAGACACTAAAATGAGAAAACTGTAGCCGGGTGTTGGGCTGTGTCTCAGGGGCATCTAGATAAATTCTGCCTAGCCGTTTTGGTCTGTGATTCGGTTTCACACAATGGCAACTGCTATATCTGTGGGCTAATCTGATCTTACGAGGTAACAATGTTTCTTTTTGTTGTATTTTCATACCGAATTCTAATGCGAGACGTTGTTGTATGATTTTGACATGTTATTTTACTGTTAATGTACGTTTTTATGTTGTTACCGCCTTAAAATTAGGGCAGTTTGTTGGGCCGCCTCATGAGGCGGCAGTTTGTTGAACCGCCTCATGGAGCCGGAGCCGTTTATAGAATTATATGCAATGTCTCGACGTATTAGAATTCAGGTTTGGTAGGTCGCGAAGTTTTTGTTTCCGATATGAAAGAATTGTAAACCATTCCGTTATTTGTACATAGAAAATTGTGCATTTTAAAGCATATGTTATGACAAACTATGGCCGCATTATCCTCTAGCAAAACGCATGATCTTAGTTTTGTTTTGCTTAGAATACATAAAGTATTTGTAAATGTGATTCAGAGTGTATCTAGGAAGGAAGTTTTTGGGGTACAAGGTTGGTTCTGACGAAGCAGTGCGTCGCTAAGCATCACGGTTAGGTAATTAGCGTGGCCTCGCCGAGTTGGAATTAACCGACATGTCCCGAAAATATCCCGTCTTAGAGTTTTGTCTGTTCTAAATGATGTAGGCTAGCTAAGATTGTATGAATTACAGTTTAAGGTTTTAGGGTACAACCAACGCGGCAAATAAGGTCATAATTTCACAATAAATTAAATGTAACGACAATGTAGAAAAGAAGTACATTTGAGTTTTTTATCATTTGATGTTTAGAGAAGCCTGTTTTTGTAGGGAATAGTTGGGCTTATGTTGGTCTGCGAATAAGCGCAGTGGGACATGGGTCTACCTATTGTCTATAGCACATGGTATTGTTGTGCATCTGTGCGTATGTGTGAATTGCTTGACCTAGCAATTGACGCATGTGCGTCGTCCTGGGATGCCAGGAATACAACAGGATTTCTTTGTGACGAATACCGTTTGATTTGTTTGTAAGTTTTGTTATTCGTGAATTGTAGAGAAAACCATGAAGGGTGCCAAAGCCACGAGGGCTACGGGTACATCCACCCGCTAGATCCTACTAGAGCCTAGCAAAGGCGGGCCGGGATCGACAACAGCCAAACCAGCGACATGGGTCGCTGAAGTCGAGTGGGTCGTATCCAAACGGTCGACGGGGTCGCCGTTATATCGCGGACGCGTATTCTGACGTTACGTCCAAGTGCGACGTACATGAATTATTCAATTTTAATTGACGGTACCAAGATGTGGTCCAGTCACGGGTCTCAACGACATCGGAACCTTGGACAATAAGGCCTAAACATTGTTAAAGCATGCACGTAACTTTTTTGTGAAACTTTTCGTTAATTAGTTCATATCGCTGCAGCACGGACACAGCCTACCGGTGGTTCGTGTCCCTGCACAGCGAGATGAACTAATTATTTTTGTTATTTGTTTTGTTGTATTTCTGTATTGTTCATCATGTAAATATGTCATATAAATGATTCAAACTTAAAGTCAGAATTGTCTTGTGAATTACCCTACTTTAGGAGACATATCCCTGACAAGCCGGAAATCGCCCTCTACCGTCCTGGCTGCGCAAATAAATCCGGGCAACCGCCTTTCTTTGCGTAACATTTACAATTTAGCCATTCACCCTCACCATAGTCTAAAACACCTATGGAGAATCCCGTAAGATGGTCGTCAATCTAACCAATCACAGTGACTGGCCGTACCGATGGGAGATTCAGATTGGGTGCACTTTCAGCAGCGCGCACAATTTGCATAAGCGCGCGCTGGTCGTAGTTGGCCACTGAATCCGCCAATGGATCTAAGGATTACCTCCCATCATGTGCAACGAGTCACGTGACCAGAACTTAATATTGCGGCACTCATACTAATGTCAACACACTGCGTGACGATAAAATATTTCAAATATGGTGAGAGACTACCATGTCCCTCGGACTTTGTAAGATGTAGACTTAATGTATCGCATGAGAGGATGAAAACGGTGAAGTGTCAACTCTGAAGCACTTGACACCAAGGGAGAAACGTAAGGTAAACAGCAACCACGAAAACAATCACATATTTTCGCGAGCTAAATGCTCAATTGGGACGTTTCACTAGTTTTCTCCACCATCATTTTCAGTACCAAAGATATGGTGAGCAACATGTGAAACTTCATATATATGGACAATACTTTGCTCTGAACAAAAGAGTAATACAGTAAATACAGAACTAACTAAATGTTATGAACCACTGCATGCTTAGTTTTTAACCCAATCACGGTTGATAACTATGCTGCCTTCTTTAATTGCACGCCGATGGGTCGGGCGTCAGACTCTATGATGGCCCCGACTTAAAGCTATTCATTTTAGTTGGTTGGGGCCGGAGCTTCTTGTCTGTTGCTTGGCCCACCGGGGTCCAACTGATGTTTTTCTTTAGCTCCGGAGTTAGTAAGTTATTTGGCGCCCAGGGATCTCCATCGTCGGGCAGCTTACTGAATCTGTGAGTCCTGGTTTTTGATTCATCAGGATGTTTATCATGATTTATTTGTTTGTTCTTGATGATTCATTTACTAGTTAGAGATTCACCACGAGGACCGAAGAACTAACTAAATGTTATGAACCACTGCAGAAGCTGAGGGTGAGGTTACGGCCGTGTAAAATCGATTTAAACCCGCCAGTAACTTTGTGTTACTGATCGTTCCAAGTCGATAATTCTGTGGTGGTTCTTTTTGTTTTATGTCTTGGTGTTTAAAATATTTTTTGTGCTGTTGGCGCCTTATGTATGTTTGCATATTTTTAGTTAAGTTAAGGTAACTGAGTGGCCACCTATTGGGAAAATAGCTGCTCATTCGGCTTACGAAATGTTTTCATGGTATAAGTACCTGATTGTTAGTTTGGTTTTTTCCCACCTTGGTTTTTGGAGTGGGAGTCTTTTTCTGATTGCGCCTTTTCCTGATCTTTGCCTACTTGTACTTTTTTATGCCTATGGTAGGTTAAGTTTATTTACACTTGTATATCTGATAATATCTGGTCGGTAAAGATATTACAAACAAGACAAGCCAGATAAGTTTCCAATATTAATTAACTGTCACTGTATATAGGGTTCAGAATAAATAAAATTTTGAAAAAAGTGATAGTCCAATGCAAGTCTACATAAGCAATGGGTTAACGGTAACCCATTTTTTAGGGAATCCACTCCATAAAATAATAAATCTAAGCAATTAAATAAGTTTCAGGAGTGACCAATGAAAGTAGGCATGTTCATGTTTTCAATTGAGTTTTCACAGACAACACATATTTACTTTTCCTACTTTTCATTACAGAACTTGCATTTCATTGCATGCATTATAATAAATGAAATGCCCAATCTCTTTGTTCGACAAGAAAAAATAAAAGAGAAATATAATATTTTATCTGCCTGCTAAAATTGTATAATAGCAACGAAGAGGGTAAAATGATTACACTGACTGTTTTAGGTATGTGTCATGGGGAGTACTCACCAGCAGGCACAAAGTTATACAGTTCTCTACAATGGAGATGGGATGCAAAGAGAGCCATCAATGTGTCATATTGGACTTTAGAGGGTAACAAGATAAATTTGGAAATTTTGTTTTTTGAAATTAAGCGTTAATTTACTATCTATAATGAAGGTCAGAATTTTATTGAGTTGTTTCTGAGCTTAGTAACTATTTCTTTCGTTGTGAACATTTACCAATAATCCATTTTGGAAGTTTAAATTCATTACATTTGCATACTTTGAAAATGAGCATGCATTATTTTTGTGTTACTCTCTGCAGTACAAAAACATTTCTCAGATGGAATAAATAGTTTTTCGAGGCTATGCATAAGTTATGATGTGCTCAAACCCCATTAAGTTTATCAAATCATTAGGCTTTAAGAGTTTAAGTAATATTATACATGTTATATGTGCATGTTTCGGGTTGGTTCAGATCTTTGAAATGGAGGGTTATGCCTTCCACTTAGATTTGGACAACTTGATATATAACCTTGACATTGCCATGACCTCACGATGACCTTGAATGACCCTTAACCAGGATACAGTCAGAGACAGAGTAGGAGACAGTTAGAATAGCAAGTGGGGAGAATGCTCTATGGTACCTAAGCAAATCGTAACATTGGAACTAGGGAACTAGGAAAAGGGGAGGCAACACTATACAGATTGTTGCCACTTGAGGGAAAAGAGAGATATATACATGTAACCCTTTATCACACCCTGCTTACCAAAATCAATATTTTGCTTACGGCTAAGGGCACAGCTTACAGCTAAGAAGCGGGAAAAAATCCAACGTGAAGGGCGTTTTTTTTTTTTTTTTTTTTTTTTTTTTCTTTTCTTTTTTTTTTCTCATAAATACTTGTGTCATTAAATGCATTACATTCTTGTCAGACATATCATTTTTCGTATCGCCATTCGCTGAACACGTGGGAAAATGCATTGTTTCTATACTTCAAGTCGAAATAGCTCTTTCACCCGTCACGGAAAGTCATTTGTCCTTATACTTTATTTTTTCTGTACCATTGAATTGAAAATATTTGCATTGCGAGATTAAAATGGTGAATTAAATATAAAGGTTCGATCCTTTGGAAGCAATAAAACATTAAAATGGTGATATATAGTATGGGCTATATTGCGCAATTTCGGGTAATGAATAACACCAGTAGCCCTTTTTACACTGGCAACGATAGCTAGACTATTATTCTGCAATTTCGAAAATTTACACAAGACGTCTAAATCAATGACTAATTCCTAAACCGGGTCAAATAATCTAAAATCCTTTAGAGAAAAGTATAGGCAAAGATCAAAAAGGCGCAATCAGAAAGAGATTACCACTTGAATAACCAAGTAAACAACTGAATCAACAAGAAGGTACTGTTACCATGAAACCATATCGTAAGCCGAATGAGCAGCTATTTTCCCAAAAGGTGGCCACTCAGTTACCTAAACTTAACTAAAGATATGAATACATACATAAGGCGCCAACAGCACAACAATTTTTAACACCAAGACATTTAATAAAAAGAACCACCAAAGAAGTATTGCATTGGAACGATCAGTAATTTAAAATTATTGGCGGGCTCAAACCGGTTTTACATGACCATAACCTCACCCTCAGCTTCTGTAGTGTATGTTTGAAGTATGTTTCTAAACGTGAGTGTTTTAACTATCTATAGGGACCTAAATAAAATATAATCTGCACTATGGATGAAACCCGGATTCAAGATAAACCGCTCCTTTTTTTTCTTTCTTTTTCTTTTTCTTTTTTTCTTTTTTTCTTCTTTTTTGAAAACGCCGCTAGGAACACGTATCGTTTACGGCTAAGGATTTATGGTCACGGCAACGCTTACGGCTAAGGATGGCAAAGTTTACGGCAAATACACTCATACTGTAAAATAAATCAAAACGTGCCATAATGCGGCTTTATGAACAAACACAGATAGGTATTCATAAACACCAGAGATGACAAAAGATAATTAATGTAAAATTATACGAGGTTTGTCAGTCTGAGAAAAATGGAAAACATGGATATGTTCAAAGGAAAATGAAATCTACTTTTTTTCAAAATTATTTCTTGGCCAAGTAGATGAAATCTAATTAAAATCTGACAAAAGCTTGGTCTTCTATAGGTTTTTCCGTATACATCTTGGACCGACTGCGGGGCAAAAATCAACATCGCAGTGACGCTTATAATGACGTTTTACGCGGTCAGTGCGTTATATATTTGTGACAAGTTCATCAGTGTTTCAAAGGTTTTCCACATAAAATCCTTAGATATCAACTCATTTTTCTTATCTGTGTATCCAGCTTTCAAATGCCAAATCATTATTTTCTGACTACCTTTTGAAAATGTGAACAAAATTTCTTGCGGTGACCATGTCGGAAGTGTGCACTTTCACTCCGTTAATCACAGATGCTCTTCCAAACATTTAGAAGTTATCTCTGTCACTTGTTAACTAGTGTCCGACAAACTGATTGCTTTTCTGTTGTTGTTGTTGCTTTTTCGTCGTATATGTGGGCGATTTCTCTAGAGAGATACAAAATTTTGAAATTGTCGGCTGTCACCTGACGTCAAATTACGCCAATTTTTAAAACAGTTTTTTTTTCAACTGCTTCTGAACATTTATTCACAGAAATCAAAATAAGCTGCTGCCAAGGCTCCAACTTTCAGGAAATGGCACCAATATTACGTGATTTTAGGTTAAAAAAATTAAATGTTGTAGCATAACTCATAGTCATTTCATAAGCAAAAGCACAACATGAAAATCGTCAAATTTAATCATATTTTGACACGTGCCACAAAGTGGAAAACTGTATTTAACGAAAGTGGAAAACTCATATCAAGTGTATAATTATTTTAAAAAAATTCTAACATTCTAAAATTTACTCTTAAGACTTTGCTCCTTGTATATATACAAAAGAAGTCTGCATACAGTGTAAAGTTTATATCTTGGTGCAAATTATTCAAAATATTGTGTAAGGTTTTGAGATCATGATCTGACTTTGGCCATGGGACAAGACAAAGCAGTCGTCAAGAAATTTTATGAAATGGTTGGCAAATTCACTATCGAAGGTACCTTCTATTTTTTCGTATAGTTTTTCTTCTAAGTATCCGATAGTTAAGGTCGCATATACAGGTGCGACCTTTGTCCCCATGGCTGTGCCTTTTACCTGTTTGTAGTGGGCCTGGTTGAAGGAAAATGTATTGTTCTCAAGAATGAATTTTATGCTATCTAGAACAAAATCTTTTGAAAACCTATTTCTGAGTTCTTCTGGATATTTTTCTGGCCAATATTCCACTGCCTCTATTCCTTAATCATGTAAAATATTCGAGTAAAGTGCCTCGATGTCAAACGAGGTAAGTTAAGTGTTTGGCTGGACTTCATTTGGTAAATTATTTGGAAAGTCCATTGTGTCACGTAAATTACTTTTGACATGCTTTGTGAACGGTCTTAGAAGAATATCCAGTAAGTTACTCAGTAAGGTAGGATGGGCCAGCTACTATCGGTCGAAGCTGAAAGTCATCTACATCTGTCACCTTTACCTAAGATGGATTTGCCGATTTACATTTGTCATTTATTTTTTTATTTTTATGTATCTTTGGTAAGCCATAGAATTGACTTGACTTGATTTCGAAATTTCTTAAGAAATCAACTTCTTTTTCAGTAAACTTGCTTTGATATTTGTTTAAAAATGTATTGTATTTTAAAGAAGTTTCTTTATTAGGATCTGCTGCTTATTTTTCATAATAGGAGGAGTCATTTATTATAGTTTCTACCATTTATTTGAAGTGTTCTTTATCCATAATAATAGTCGCGCCACCTTTGCCGGCCTCCTTTATTATTATCGATTCATGGTTTTGTAGAGACTTAATTGCTTCTGACACGGTTTTTGAAATGTTGGGTTGCACATTGGTTTTGGTTTTGGTTGGTATTTCTTCAATTTTCTCTATAAATTTGTCAAGTGCATCATTTCTTTCAGCAGGGTGTATGAAATTACTTTTATTTCTTACCAGAGATTTATCGGTATCTTCAGTGCCATCAAAGTATTCTATAAGCCTTAATTTTCTGTTAAATTCTTGAACATCTTCAGCTAGTTGATCAGGGTTACCTATCGTCGGGGTCGGTGTGAATTTTAATCCTTTTTCTAAAAGTAATATTTCTGCATTGTTAAGTTTTCTGACATTTGGTAGCGTCGTTACGACTGGTGTTGGTGTTTGGTCCTTCCATTCGTGAATACTTGATTTTATATCATTAACTGCATTGATAAGTGTAGTATATATATATACACACTGTATGGTGATTAAACCATTAACAGTGCAAGAATAAATCAAACTAAGCGCGCTTTCGGCTTTCGCCTTCTTCAGAGTCAATATGTATTTACAGGTAAAAACTTGAAAAAATGAAAGAAAAAAATGAAAATAGGTTAATAAATAAAATAAAACAAAAACAATGCAAAAATACACAAGAATCACATAAGATGTGACAAAGTTGACACCACAATATGTTCGGTAGTGGGTAAACGACTTAAAATTAATTCATGAACGCCCTATGAAAGGGCCCAGTATCTGATTATAAATGGCGGAATAAATTGCGCGTCACTTTTAAATTACATAAAGTCAGTTTGTAGCGGTGTGTTTATTCTACTCGGTGATTGTGTATTAGCTATGTAAGTTAAACATTGGGGAACCAGGGCTGGGGGCAACCAGAGAAAAATCAAGGTAATAAGCACAAAAGAGAGTCAAACCGAGTACTTTCCATGAATGCAGATCATCCCAGAACCGCTCATGGACGGTGCTTGGAAGGAGAGACGGCGAAAACGGCCATTCACGGCCATTCTCGATTTTTGAAATGTAGAAATATAGATAAAAACTGGGGAGGAAAACTGGGGATCCCAGAAAAAAAGTGGTTAGATAAAGGAATTATTGCTACAAAACGAGAACAGATGCCGGTCTGCATATCAATGAAATGTGTGTGAAAATGTAACTTGACGACGGAACCCAGGAGAACTGGTAAGCTGTAGGAACCAAGGAAAACTGGTAAATTGGGTGGACCCAGGAATACTGGTAAACTGGGAGAAACCAGGAAAACTGGTTAGATGAAAGAATCACTGCTACAAATCGAGAACAGATGACGGTTTGTATGTCAACTTGTCGGGGGAACCCAACCAAGGAGAACTGGTAAATTTGGGGGAAATGTGAAAACCCAGGAAAAACTGGTTATATGAAGTAAACTGAAATGTGTATGGAACTGCAACTTGTCGGGGGAACCCAGAAGAACTGGTGAGCTGGGGGAACCCAGGAAAACTGGTTAACTTGGTTAACCCAGGAAAACTAGTAAACTGGGAGAACCCAGGAAAACTGGTTAGATGAAGGGCACACTGCTATAAAACGAGAACAGATGACGGCCTGCGTGGCAAAGGAATGTGTGTGAAATTCCAGCTTGTTCGGGAAACAAACGGGGGGAACTGGCAAACTGGGGGAACCCAGGAAAACTGGTAAAGTGAAGGAAACCATAATGGCTGGTCAACTGAAGAGATTTGGGACTAATCTTCTTTGTTGATGCCGCTCGGATTCAGTGTGTTGAGACGGCGTATCCAGTATAAGAACTCTCACGCTGTTTTAATAATTTATGGCCACTCTGAAAATTTTCCAAAAATTGAGGCATAAAAATTAGCTGCATTTCAGCTACCTTGCTGGAAAAAAAGGGTTTGTAGGTAGACATTCTTTTATTGTTTGCTTGTCGAAAACAGGTAAAACGACGTAAATCATCTCCAAAGCGGAAACAGACAGGCAATAAAAATAACCCTGTTAATTAGTTGTTCACTTTGTTGTGAGTTTTCTATGTTGTGAAGTTGTTCTCTTCCTCTTGGCGCCTTGGGTTGGATGTTTGTCTTCATTTTGGCACTCCCTAAACCTTTCATTTAACTGTTTAAAACTTATATGAAGTAAAAGAATGTGACATTATTGTTTGCAATAAAGACAGTTTGAAGCCATTTGTCCATGTTCCTGCAAAAGTCAAGGGTTGGTAGGCATGGAATTGGCAATACAAATTGTAGGGACGGGGCTTAAAATCAGGGTCGGTTGGATTAGCGGAAACACAGCTGTTTTTAGGCCTGATGTTGCTTTATTTGAGGAACAACCTGCATCTTGACTCAGCAACAGACCCCAGCATGTTGTTGTTGTCTGGCACGAATATCAGCTTTGAAAATATGAAAAAGTTAGGATTTAGTTATGTAGGAATCGCTTGAATTTTGTTTTAATTGTCAAAGTCAGTGAAGCGTGAAATGTAGGTCAAGGGAATCGCATGAAGGTGCATGCTTTAAAAGTATGTGGAGAACCATAACTAAGCAAGGCTTCACAGTCGTGCATACTATAGGTGCTAAGAAACTTTAATGCTAGATTTGATATAACGGTTGCTGACAGACGGACGGATAAACAAACTGACGTATGGAAAGTTACCTTATTTTGAAGGTATGGTCAATCAAATTTATCCACCTGAACTTCAGTTAAACAAAGCCAATATCTCAGATACCGAAGCCCCCTTTTAAGATCTACATCTTTCTGTTTCAAATGGATTTGTTTCTTCTAAAATTTATGATAAGCGCGATGACTTTGACTTTGATATAGTCAATTTTCCTTTTTTGGATGGTGACGTTCCTCGTCGTGCTTCTTATGGTGTATACATTTCGCAACTTATTAGGTTTGCTAGAGTCTGCAATCATGTTACAGACTTCAACGCTCGAAATACATGTTTAACGGCAAAACTTCTCCAACAGGGCTATCGGTATCATAAACTTCGAAAAACCTTTTCTAACTTTTATCGTAGACACTATGCATTGATTTCCAAATATAATGTTGGGTTAAAGACGCTTTTAAGTGAGGGCCTTTCGGAACCTGAATTTTATGGTGACTTGGTTTACAAATTTAAGAAACTTAAAAGAATTAACGATTTTTCTTTTCAGTTCAGAAAAACCATAACACGTTACAGACGTAAAGGTTATAACTTGAAGAATTTTATGCGACAATCTACATGCTTAGTTTTTAACCCAATCATGGTTGATAACTATGCTGCCTTCTTTAATTGCACGCCGGTGGGTCGGGCGTCAGACTCTATGATGACCCCGACTTAAAGCTATTCATTTTAGTTGGTTGGGGCCGGAGCTTCTTGTCTGTTGCTTGGCCCACCGGGGTCCAATTGGTGTTTTTCTTTTGCTCCGGAGTTAGTAGGTTATTCGGCGCCCAGGGATCTCCATCGTCGGGCAGCTTACTCAATCTGTGGGTCCTGGGTTTTGATTCATCAGGATGTTTATCATGATTTATTTGTTTGTTCTTGATGATTCATTGACTAGTTAGAGATTCACAACAAAGACCAAATAACTAACTAAATGTCATGAACCACTGCAGAAGCTGAGGGTGAGGTTAGGTACCTGTAAAACCGGTTTAAGCCCGCCAGTAACTTTGTGTTACTGATCGTTCCAAGTCGATACTTCTGTAGTGGTTCTTTTTGTTTTATGTCTTGGTGTTTAAAATTTTTTGTGCTGTTGGCGCCTTATGTATGTTTTCATGTTTTTAGTTAAGTTAAGGTAACTGAGTGGCCACCTATTGGAAAAATAGCTGCTCGTTCGGCTTACAATATGTTTCATGGTATAAAGTACCTGAGTGTTGGTTTGGTTTGTTCCCACCTCGGTTTTTGGAGTGGGAATCTTTTTCTGATTGCGCCTTTTCCTGATCTTTGCCTACTTGTACCTTTCTATATCATACTTTGCTATAAGCAGGTGCATTTAATTATTATTATTATTTTTTATTTCAGCTTTACGTCCTTTTCAAGATTATTTCAGCTTATATGAGACGGGCCAATCAGTAGATGAGGCGAAAACGGGAGAACCCCGAGAAAAAAACCTGACACACCCGCAAGCAGAACTTGGCTTGTCTCACATGTGGCCAGAGCGGGGCTCGAACCCACACCAGACACAGCGGTGACATGATCGAGTGATTAAGAAACAGCGCTCTTAACCGCTCGGTCACGGGGGCCGTCTGACCCTCATAAAGGGAGCGCGGTGACATAGTGGTAGAGCGTCGGACTCGAGAGGTCCTGGGTTCGATCCCAAAAAGCGACACCGTGTTGTGTCCAAGAGCAAGACACATTAACTCCCTACAGTATTTGCTAAACCCAGGAAGCGTTGGTTCATTCCCGTTATGACTGGAAAATAAATTGTTGACTGGGACGGTAAGCCTCAATGAAAAATGAACAAACTCCGAGCAGAATTTATGTTAAAATTATGTATAAATTTACCTGTTAAGAGCTGAGACAGCAAATCATGTCAGTTTCATGCTGACCATGCCATTTCATGCTCGTGCTATTTTTGCCGTCTCGAAGTTAACATACGTAGAATACATGTCAATTTTTACTTTATATTCACCTCCAGACCAGTTTTATATAGTTAGCTCACCTGAGCCGAAGGCTCACAGGTGAGCTTATCGTTTACACATGCTCCGGCGTCTGTCCGTCCGTCCGTCGTCGTCCACAATTTCAAAGATCTTTTCTGAAACTGTTTGGCCGATCAAGTTGAAATTTTATGTGGGTCTTCCATGGATAGGAGGAATGAAAGTTTGTTCATGGGATCTTGGTCACATTACCAATATGGCCTCCAAGCCCATATATGGTAAAAACCCTTCAAAAAATCTTCTTCTCGAGAACCGGCCGTACGCCGATTTCCACGAAACTTGGTATGTAGCATCTGGGACTCCAGCCCATCATAGTTTGTTCAAATGATGACCCTATGATGACGATGACCTATTTGACGGCAAGGTCAATTTTGGAAACATAGGCTTTACATGGAAAAAGGCGAATTAAACAGTGATATTTAGAAACTATTGCAGCCTAAGACTTGAAAGTTGCTAGATGGAGACAGCTAATGGACTAAATGAAGGTTTGTAATTAATTATGCTCAAGGTCATTTCTTGACCTTTACCCAAGGTCATTGAAATATCAAAATTAAGTCACAATTTCAAAGATCCTTTTCTCCGAAACCGCTTTGCCGATCAATTTGAAATTTGATATGGAGCCTCCATGGGTAGAGGGAATAAAAGTTTGTTCACGGGATCTTGGTCACTTAAACAAGATGGCCGCCACGCCTGTATATGGTAAAAACCCTTCAAAAATCTTCTCATGAACCGGTGGGCCGTTTTCCACGAGACTTTTTATGTAGCATTGGAGACACCAGCCCATCATAGTTTGATCAAATGATGACCTCGACCTATATTATGGCTATGTCAATTTGGAAACATAGGCTTTTACATGGGAAAAGGCGGACACATTGGATATTTTGGAAACTATTGCAGCCCGAGACCAGACTGAAAGTTGCTAGATGCAAACAACTAATGGAGCCAATGAAGGTAATTAAGTAAGGTCAAGGTCTTTTCTTGACCTTGACCCAAGGCCATTTAATTATCAAAATGAAGATTATGGTTTTCTCTGTTATCACTGGCATTGGAAACTATTGAAGCTGAGCAGATGCAAACAACTTATGAAGTCTATTTAATAAAGTTGTGTGAGTATTCAAGGTCAAGGCCATTTCATTATGACTTAGTGCTCCAAGATCAGGCTTTAGGTGAGCATTCTCAGGACCAATGGTCCTTTGGTTACCGGCATATTGAGATGAAATTAGCCAATCGGAAAACAGGATTTCATCAGAAAATCATGTCCGTGAAATGTTTACCCCCTTGAACCTCACGTTTATAATGGACATTTCAGCTGGTGTACATGATGCGATATTCAACAGAAAATAATATTTACAAAGAGAGTAGGTTGACAAAAGAAGTTTACAGACCCATGCTTCATCTGGGCTGAATGCAACAAACTAACTGGATAAATAACATAAAACAAGAATGGAACACAACACATGCTAAGTGTAACCGGTCGATCGTGTGGCTCGGTAGCTCAGTGGTAAAGTGCTCGCATGGTAAGCGAGAAACCCTGGGTTCGAGCCTCGGTCGGGCGACGTTCTTTTTCCGCTTCTGTGACATATGTTGGCTCAGTGTTGGTCCTTGCTTGGACTGCGAGCAGCAACCTGAAAGTGACTGACTCGTCGATTCCGGCATGGTTCCGAGCGGATTCGGGGACGAATCTGATTAAGCAGTGGGAAATTGTAACCGGTCGATCGTGTGGCTCGGTAGCTCAGTAATAGAGTGCTCGCACGGTAAGCTAGAGACCCTGCACTCTTTTTCCGCTCCTGTGACATAAGCAGTATTGGACGTATGCCCCCTCGGACATTTGAACCACCCCCACCCCATCCCTGATGGAAAAACAGCTGTCATATGGCAGCGTAGCTCCACTGCATATGGCATTGCTAAACTGGGGCCAACTCTCACTCGCGACATAGGCAGACAATCCTGCTTGCATGTGCCATGGCCTTGATGATATAAAGCAAACTATTGTTACATGGAATATCTTAAGGAAGCATATCATAAGCCATCTTAGTAAAAAGATATAAGATAAAATTACTGAACCATGAAATTATGTCACCGTGACCTATAGCTAATTTCGGGTCAAAGGTCTGGTAATATTCACACATTATCTGAAATAAGCAAGTTTATATCCCAACTGAGTGACAGGATATAAGGCAAAATCACTCAACCATGAAATTAAGTCATTTTGACCTACAACTTATTTCGGGTCAATGGTCTTGTCATATTCACGTATTATCTGAAAGAAGCATGTTCATATAACACCTAAGTGCCAAGATATAAGGCAAAATCACTGAACCATGAAGTTAGGTCACTATGACCTACGACGTATTTCAGGTTAAATGTCTGGTCATACTCACTCATTATCTGAAATGCTCATATACCACCTAGGTACCAAGACATAAGGCAAAATTACTGAACCAAAAAGTTATGTCACTGCGACCTCGAACCAATTTCGATCAAAGATCTGGTCATACTCACACATTATCTAAAACAAGCGAGTTCATATCTCAACTGAGAGTCAGAATATAAGGCAAACTCACTGAACCATGGAAAGTAGGTCAACCTGACCATCACTTCGTGACAAATATTATGGTCACACAGTTGAGAAAAGATGATTGACAGACCATCTATCTAAGTTGTTTATAAACAATAACAGAAAAGCTTGAGCAATATGGTCAAGATTGGTCGACTGTGCTTGGAGATGTTTAACTTGGAAAATATGTACGGAAGACGATGGTCAACAGAGCATCCCTATACTATAAGCTCAACTCGTTAGCCTTCGGCTCAGGTGATCTCAAAAGGTGTTGCCCTTCGTTAAAAGTATATAACATGGACATTTGCAATGATTAATCTACACTTTGATCTGAATGAGTCAAACTGACTCACTGAGTATTAAATAGTGAGTCAAATTCCTAAAGACTGAGACAATTTTGCCGACTTTTGATATGCTTATGACTCACTTTTTCGTATTTAGGATCAAAAATGGAAATCAATAACAGCCTAGCTGTTGTTTTTTCCATAATTTATTCTTGAACAAAGATTAAAACTAGATGTCCTACAGAAATGGTTATGAAAAAATAATAGTTCAAATGTCTTTCTTCCAAGCAAAGGTTTTCTATGATTGGCAGTAATTTCTGAATGGTATGATGTAGTTTTCTCTTTAACACTTCTGTATTATTTAAAAACTCATGAAAACGGCAATGATCGATCACCTTAGAGTCACCAAGTACAGTCGCTGGACAAAGTGGTTGGGGTTTTAACCATATATGGGCATGACAGCCATCTTGGTCATGTGACCTGGAATCAGTACATGCATCAACAGAATAGCTTTTGTCCGAATTGTTTATCCTCTTGTCTACCATTTTGGTTAATTCAAAAAAAAAAGTGGACAAACGTACGGACCAGTGGAGGGAGAGATGCCGGCTCAGTCAAAACTATAAGCTTACCCGCAGAGCTAAATGCTAGCAGGCAGCTAACTACAGCACATGGTTTGATCTGGCCGAATTTCAAGCTAACTCAAACTTATAGCTGTCATTGTTCTTTGACAGTATAGAAAAGATCTTACTCCATAGTCTAAAGTCATATTCTGCTGATTTTGGATCTCACCCAAGCTCTTGTACCTGTCTTGGTTCTGTGCAAGAAAAAAAGGATCTGGTGACAATTAACAGTGATTTTCCCATTATAGATCCATTGGGACTTTTTCAAATTCTAAGGGGCAGATAACTCTGCAGCCAGTTGTCGGATCTGGCTAAATTTGGGACTCATGCGAGGCCTTATGTATGTTGTTGTTCCTTGAAAGTATGGATAAGATTCAAGATAATGCGTGGACAGGCTTGGGGTCAATTATTTTGAAAAGTAATTAATTAATTTACAATTACATTGACATTTGTTCAATTAAATTACAATTACAATTACTAGGCATTTCAGTTAAGTAATTCATTACATAGAATTACTTAGCCCAGTGTAATTCATTACATACAATTACTTTTCACAGACCGTTTAGATGCATAAAATTTCGAAGTTCCAAAAATGTTGATAAATGGAATAAAAATTCGACAGCACTTGGAGCGTTAAGAATTATCTGACAGGAACATTTTGCTCTAAGAGTCTTCCACGTTTTTCCCCATTGAAAAGGAATGTTTTAAACTACTGATGTATCTTGAATTAACCATTAAATGATATTTATATAGTTATAAGGTTGACATATGTGTCGCATCAAATCTCAAAATTTTAGTTTCAAAGATAACAACTCCTCATATCACTGATTTATTATAAGGAAGCAGTTTATCTCTTCTGACATGACTGAAAATTGTAAACACTCACATTGCAGCACAGTATATATTTCTTTAATTCTCCCAAGATCATTTTGCTGACCATGCTGGCTTATTGATAAAAGAGCGATCACTCCTGATTTCTAACGAATGGCAAACGAATCACAAAAACAATAACATTCCAAGTGTTAAACGTCTAAAGGTTTAAATGTCTGCATGCACAGTCCTTAAAACTCGGCAAAATGTCAAGAGGCATACCATAACTTAAAATGTTTGCGTCCTAACAACAGCTAAACTATCTGACTGAACAAGTATCTTGCAATCATAAAAACATGACAATAAATTGTTTGAACAATAATGTCTGTCAGTTTCCCACTTGGAAAACATGATATTCAAGTTCACTCTAATTACATGTAGCAATAGAATGGGGCCCTGAAGGAAAGCAGTTTAATTGTGTGACCATTTTGGTTTAAATGACTTCAAAACCTTTAAAAAGCGTAAGACTCATTTCTGTACAATGCATCTTATTCAATTATGACTGTGTCAGTGAGGTGTGAAAAACTAACAGCAATTGGGGACAATACACCAATCAAGGCACAAAAGAAAAGATCATAATTGAGTTTTTACACTTTCTTTGCTCAATTATTGTTTGATGTTATTGTTAGATAATAAATCATAAGAAAAGGTTTAAAAGTACCTAAGACTTAGTTTTGTCAGTAAAATGAGAAACAGTTTTATAGATGAATAGACAAATATTTTTTTCTTCTGTTGTAACTGATGTCTATGAGAAAATATTTATATTGACCAGATACTTCAATTAGATGTGCAAGAAAAAATACAACAGAATAATCTGTTAAGTGCACTCTTACAATATTTATCTTTAAATATATCTTATGGATATTTTTTTCTTTAAAGTAATTAAAAGTAATTCAAAAGTAATTGTTAATTACACCCATTCTGGACACTGTAATTCATTACATTTCAATTATTGTAATTAAAGTATAGCCTTAATTACAATTATTTTCAATTATTTTGAAAAATGTAATTAAATTGCAATTAATTACAATTACAATTCTAATTACCCCAACCCTGGTGGACAACATTTTCATCATACAAAGTCTATGGGTGTTATCTGTTGCCATAGCAATACAATTATCTCCATACAATTTCTGAACCTCAAGGGCAGCTACAGTACAGTCAGCGTGATGTTTATATCCCTCACGCTTACGAACGTGGAATTTCGCATGTCACGTGACTTTTTTGCGTGGATTTTGCGTGGAATTTGCGTGGATTTTGCGTGAGTTTTGCGAGGAAGTAGCGTGAGGTTTGCGTGGAGCGTGGAAATGAAACGTGGAACTGCTCAACTGTAGCGTGAAAAGAAACGTGGAAAGGATTAAGAGAGTTGCGTGAGATATCAGCAGTCCCACGCTTGCTCACGCTTTCCACGTTCGTTTCACGCTCAGGAAAAAGGGAGATGAAAAATGTGATTATTTTCACATTTTATATTTATGCATATGTCTCTTGTCAACCTACATCAAATCAGTGAAGTAATTTCCCCCGCTGAAATTCTAGAATTTTGCCGTGTACGTACATGCACATGTACTAATCAGTATGATGTGTCACATTTCCGCGTATGTTTGTTTGTATTTTCTATAATTTCTTTTGTTTTCGTTTTTTAAGTTTTTTTCTTTTTTTCTAAAGTTTTAAATCTCAAAGATCGGCTTGACTTTTATCACTTATCACACTAACACAAACTCATTTGTTTGTTTGTTTGATTAGGATAATTTATAACTTTATGCACCAAATTAGAGTTGCTAATTATAACTAAGAGGTTATGCCGCTTATTAATCATGTGTACAATAATTGTGCCGATACAGGAATAAAGAATACTTATACCTTTTCTTGACTTTTGTAAATGCTTGAAAGATAAAAGAACAGGTTAAAGGGGCATTGTACCTACTCTTATGATGAAATTAAGATGAATTGATTGCATTTAAATTTAATTGTAAACCAGGTTTTACTGCTCCGGAAGATACATGTACATGTAACAAGGTATTACATGTAAGTCGAGTTTTAATAGATTTGGGGCATCTTAGGGAACACGAAAGACGCATTCATCTGAGAGATGTTCCGCAAAACAACAAACCGTGGTGCTCACCTTCTCTTTTTGCAAAAGTATCAGATTAAAATATACTGTACATCGATGTTCTGCATCTAAAACGCAGTCAAAAATGCACCACGCTGCCAAATAATATCGAAACGTGCAAATTTTGCCATCACTTAATCTACGATGATAATTTAATCAGCAGTGAATATCGCTCAGTCTGCAACTTGTCAAAACATGCGTATGTATTCACGTACAGGCGCTTTGTTGTACAGGTTTACCGTCATCATACTTAGTTGCCGTCCTCGTACTAAGACTAATAAATAAATAAATAAAATATGTATTTAATTTGGTAACCAAACTTTAACAATTTTACCTGTCCCTTTTTAAACGAGGCGAAACGATAATCCTTTTCTCGCATGTCTTTTAATCTTTTCCACGCTTCTTTTCCTTAATGAACGTGGAAAGCGTGAGCAAGCGTGGGACTGCTGATACGTCACGCAACTCTCACGCTTCTTGCGAGAATCGAACGTGGACATAGCGTGGAACAAGCGTGGATTTTGCGAGGAATAAGCGAGGGTTTTGCGTGGGTTTTGCGTGGAACTTAATCCTTTTTTCTTTCATGCGTGAACGCGAAGGATATAAACATCACGCTTACTGTACTGTATCTCCACAGTCTAGTGTCGGATCCTGCCGATTTTGGAACTCATCAAACCTTTTGTTTCTGTCTTTATTCCCAGCGAGTATAAAAAGTATCTGATATAAAATAAGTTAATGCTTTGACACCATCTTCCCATTATAAGTCTATAGGGATTTTTTCAAATGCGTAAGGGCAGCTAATTCCACAGCCTGTGGTCCAATTTGGCCAAATTTCGAGTTTTTATGTATGTTGTCTTTCCTTGTAAGTATGGAAAAGATCCAGTTGAAAGTAGCGGAGAAAGTTTTCTCCATACAAAGTCTATGAGAGTAATCTGCTGCCATGGAAACCAGAGTTCTGATTCGACATGATATCAAAAAGGTACAAGTAGGCAACGATCAGGAAAAGGCGCATTCAGAAAAACATTACCAATCCAAAAAACTAATTAATCAGGTACTTTTACCATGCAAACATATCGTAAGCCAAATAAGCAGCTATTTTGCCAATAGGTGGCTACTCAGTTACCTAAACTTAACCAAAAACATGACAACACACACAAGGCGCAAACAGCACACACAATTTTAAACACCAAGACATAAAACAAAAAGAACCATCACAGAAGTATCCTCTTGGAATGATTTATTACTGTCGCTTTAATCCATTTTACAGGTACCTAACCATACCCTCAGCTTTTGCAGTGGTTGACAACATTTGGTTTGTTGTTCAGTCCTAGTGGTGTATCTCTAGCTAGTCAATGAAACCTATCACGACCTTTCCCCCATTATATACTGTAAGGACATGATTGCAATCAATTTTCTCTATTCTTATTCTGACCTACCTCCAAGTAATCAAATGTACAACGTTCACTCATACTAAAGACATCAAAGGCCTGGAAAGATATATTGATTCTCTCGCCAGTCGGTCGGTTGATCTTGTAAACGCAAAACGCATTGTTCGGGTACAGATTGGGATGATTAGGTGACTCGATTGTTCCAGTTTCATTTGTGAACGTTCTTTCACATGCTGTCAAGAGAATCGGATCAGAAGTAAATACCAGTGGACCTATGGTCCTGCAGGCGCTCACCTGAGATCTGGTATATACTTGGATACTTTCACCGGGGTTCGACTGGTGCTTTCTTTTTAAATCAACATACAGATGTTAACGCAAATATCTTAAGGGCAAGGGCATACAAAATTACCTGTCTATTTGTCACTGTCCTGCAAGTTTTCCACATCAAATAACATTTCATTGCTTTTCCCGATTCAAATGCAAAATCTAAGTTGACCTTGCCATGTCAGTTCATCCCAGGATTATGACTTATATAAACTTTGTATAGCCCTCTCTCCCATGCTCCATGCAAAGTTTCAAAATCATACGGCTTCTGGTTCTGCAGAAGAGAATTTTCGAAGGTTTTTGCTATTTACAGCCATGTCGGCCATCTTGGTCATGTGACCTGCAAAATTTATTCAAACTTTGTTTCCGCCCCCTAAGGAGACTCCATGTGAAGTGTGTCTTTGATTTGTCAAGCAGTTTCAGAGAAAAAAAATGCTTGAATATTTGGATATAGCCCCTTAGCATAGGCAGACAACCCCCGGGGCCATTTTAGCTCACCTAAGTCGAAGGCTTAGAAGGTGAGCTTATAGGATGGTCAGGCTGCGTCCGTCCGTCGCCCGTCGTCGTCGTCCGTCGTCGTCGTCCGTCATCGTCCACAATTTCAAAGATTTTCTCCTCTGAAACCCATTGGCCAATCAAAGCCAAACTTCATGTGAAGCATCGTTATAAAAGGGGAACAAAACTGTATATAAAGGATTCAGGTCACATTACCAAGATGGTCGTCATGGCTATAAATAGCAGATTCCTTTAAAAAATCTTCTTCTCTAGAACCAGAAGGCATATGCTTTCGAAACTTGGTGTGAAGCATCAGGAAGAGGAGCCGTACAAAGTTTAAATAAATCATGATCCTGGGATGACCTTGATCTATTTTATGGCAAGGTCAACAAATGTCGTCCATTCATTTGAATGGGGAAAATTGTCAAAATGTCTTTTGAAGGGAAAAACGAAGGAAAAGGACTAATATACTGAAGATTTATGATTCTGAGAACATTTGGACCCCAAGGGCTGGTCTGCCGTCTCCCGGGGCAATATACATGTATGTGACCGTAATATCCAAAGATCATCTGCTCTGAAACCACTGGGCCAATCAAAGCCAAACAACTACATGGAACATCCTTAGGAAGGGGAAACAAAAGTTTTGTTTTTTTTTTAAATTGTCTAGGTCACCTGACCAAGATGGCCGCCATTGCTATGAATAGCAAAAACCTTTAAAATCATCTCCAGAATCAGAAGGCCCATGATTTAGAAACTTCGCATGGAGGACCAGGAAGAGAAGCTCTACAAAGTTTATATAAATCATGACCCTGGAATAACCTTGACCTATTTTAAGGCAAGGTCAATTTTGGTCACCTACAAATCTGAGATGGAAAATGTCATTTAATTGCAGAAAACTTGCTTGAAATGAGCAAATGGACTGAATAGTTATGTTTATGAATAAAAGTGTCCCCAGGGGGTTGTTTGCCACTGCCCCGGGACATATACATGTATATAATTGTAATATTCAAACATCTTCTTCTCTGAAACTGTCTGGCCAATCAAAGCCAAACTAAATATGGAGGGTCCTTAGGAACTAATGTATATATAAATAATCCAGGTCACATGTCCAAGATGGCTGTTATGTCTATATGTGGTAAAAACCCTTCAAAAAAGTTCTTCTCTGGAACCGTTGGACCAATTTCTACAAAACTTTGCATGTACCATTATGGAATAGAGTTCTACAATAATCCCATAATATATAATCCTGTGATGACTTTGACCTATTTCACGGCAAGGTCAATGTAGGTCGCCCATGACCATAATAGTCAAACAAGTTTATTGGTGTATATCCCAGATCTCAGTTGAGCGTTTACAGGACCATTTGTCCTCTAGTTTTCATGAAATTTAATCTTTTGTTAACTTACATGTACCAATTCCCAGCAAATTTTCTATAATTTCACGACAATTTTTTTTTCATTCAGATGCAAAGACCACCTAAGTTGGCCTTCCCATAAAATAGGTCAAGCTTACCCAAACGCCATTAACTTTGTAGAGCACTACTCTCTCATGTTTCGTGTCAAGTTTTAATTCGTAGGCCTTCTGGTTCTGGAGAAGAATATTTCAAATGTTTTTGCCATTTATACCCATGGCGGCCATCTTGGTCAATTGACCTAGACCATTCATATTAAATGTCGTTCCCTTTCCTAAGGATACTTCACATGACGTTTGGCGTTGATTGACCAAGCGGTTTTTGAGAAAAAATATGTTTGAATATAACGGAAATATACATGTATAGTTTCCAAATGATAGTATAAGGAAGGGACTGAGCCATCGAACCCTGTTTTCGGCAGAACTCATCTTACGAAAAGTATAAGTACCTAATTGTCAATTTAGTTTTTCCCATCTCGTTTTTTGGAGTGGTAATTTGTTTCTGATTGCGTCTTTTCCTGATCATTACCTACGTGTACCTTTAAACAAGGCAGTTGCTTACAAAGTATTATACAAATTTCCTCTTAAGTCGCGGACAGAACGGCGGGAGAAAAGTACAGGCAATGATCAGGAAATGGCACAATCAGAAAAAAAATCCACAAACCGATGGGCGGGTAAAGCTAAAATGACACTAAGGAATTTATACCAAGAAAACATATCGTAAGCCGAGTTAGCAGCTATTACCCTATCGGCGGCCACTCATATTTCGAAAACACGCCCATGCAATACAGAAAATTCTTTGGTTGTAAAAATGAAAATTTTCACTGGAAAAAAATTGATATTTTTCTTATTATTGCTCAACACATAGATTGTGGGTACACGTTAGAAACGCCTCGCCGATGCGGTTCTAACAAGTCCTCACAATCTATGTTTTGGAGCAAAAATAAGAACCAGAGGACCAATGGTCCTGTAAACGCTCACCAGAGATCTGCTGTATATACGAATGTTATAGAAAATAGTCCCAGTATAAAGCAGATGAAGCCCTTGGGCCATTTTTTTTTTCAGAATAAACAATATACTGTCCATACAAGTTTTTCCCTTCAAATGACATTTTAAGAGTTTACCCATTCAAATACATAGGCAATCCATGTTGACCTTGCCTTAAAATAGGTCAAGGTCATCACAGGGTCAAGATTTATACATACATTGTAGTACTTGAGTCATCGATGCATCATGCCAAGTTTCTTCGAAATTGGTCCACCGGTTCCGGAGAAGAATTTTTTTGAAGGGTTATACCATAGATGGGCATGGCGGCCATCTTGGTCATGTGACCTTGATTATTAATATACACACTGATTCCCCCATTCTATAGATGCTTCACATGAAATTTGGCTTTGATTGGCCACACGGTTTCAGAGGAGAAGATGTTTGATTATTTTGGTAATATACAAGTATAATGCCCCGGGGCTGGGGCAAATGAGCCCCTGGGGTCCAATTTTTTTCAGAAGCATTAACATTCAGTCCTACTGCCCATTTTCTGCAAGACTTTCACTTCAAATGACATTTTAAAAGTTCCCCCCATTCAAATGCATTGGCGACCTATGTTGACCTTGCTGTAAAATAAGTCAAGGTCCTCCAAAGGTCATAAGTTATAAACACATTGTAGTACTTCATTCCCTGATGGTTCATGCCAAGTTTTGTTGAAATCATGCTTCA
Organism: Rugalucina vietnamica; assembly: GCA_964017185.1. Lineage (NCBI taxonomy): Eukaryota > Metazoa > Mollusca > Bivalvia > Lucinida > Lucinidae > Rugalucina > Rugalucina vietnamica. Next base: position 10,074,448 of record OZ024884.1, on the reverse strand, counting down.
TGCCAAGTTTTGTTGAAATCGGTCCAGTGGTTCAGGAGAAGAAGAATTTTAAAGGGATACCTTTCTGTACCAGCATTTTAAGCGCACTGGTCATTCTCCAAGTAATGTTATAGTTCAACCAGTGGAAAAAATCTCATATGATGAAAATTCTTCTGTTACCAAGCAAATTCCAGGATAAATCAGTGATACAGTCTATACCTACGTACTTCCAAAATTCAGAACCTCCTATTATTTGTTACAAATATAATAAACCAATCAGAAATACTATTTTTAATTTCAATAAACTTGTTTCTGATCTTGATATCCATGCTAATACTCCTAAGTCTTGAGATTGTAAAGATTCAAAATTTGTTTATCATCGATGCTTCATGCCAAGTTTCTTTGAAATTGGTCCACTGGTTCCGGAGAAGATTTTTGAAGGGTTTATACCATATATGGGCATGGCGGCCATCTTGGTCATGTGACCTTGATTATTTATATACACATTGATTCCCCCATTCTATAGATGCTTCACATGAAATTTGGCTTTGATTGGCCAAGCGGTTTCAGAGGAGAAGATGTTTGAATATTATGGTAATATACATGTATAATGCCCCGGGGCTGTGGCAAATGAGCCACTGGGATCCATTTTTTTTTTCAGAATCATTAATATTCAGTCCTACTGCTCATTTCCTGCAAGACTTTCACTTTAAATGACATTTTAAAAGTTTTCCCCATTCAAATGCATTGACGACCTATGTTGACCTTGCTGTAAAATAGGTCAAGGTCATCCAAAGGTCATAATTTATAAACACACTGTAGTACTTCAGTCCCCGATGCTTCATGCCATGTTTTGTTGAAATCGGTCCAGTGGTTCAGGAGAAGAAAAATTTTAAAGGGTTTTTACCATATATGGGCATGGCGGCCATCTTGGTCATGCGACCTGAATTATTTATAAACACATTGGTTCCCCCTTCCCACAGATGCTTCCTATAAAATTGGGCTTTTATTGGCCAAGTGGTTTCAGAGAAGAAGATCTTTGAATATTTTTGTAATATATATGTATATTGCCCCGGGGTGGGGGCAGACCAACCCCTGGGGTCCAAATTTTTGTAGAATTACCTACCTTCAGTCCATTTGCCCATTTCCTGCAAGATTTGCCTTTCAAATGACATTTTAACAATTTTCCCCATTCAAATGCATGGGCGACCTATGTTGACCTTGCCATAAAATAGGTCAAGGTCATTCAAAGGTCATAATTTATAAACACATTGTAGCACTCTAGACCCCGATGCTTCATGCCAAGTTTCGTTGAAATCGGTCCAGTGGTTCCGCAGAAGAAGAATTTTAAAAGGTTTTTACCATATATGAGCATGGCGGCCATCTTGGTCATGTGACCTGGATTATTTATATACACATTGGTTCCCCCTTCCCATAGATGCTTCATGTAAAATTTGGCTTTGATTGGCCAAGCGGTTTCAGAGAAGAAGATGTTTGAATATTATGATAATATACATGTATATTGCCCCGGGGTGGGGGCGGATGAGCCCCTGGTGCCCAATTTTTTTCAGAATCATTAATATTCAGTCCTACTGCTCATTTTCTGCAAGATTTTTCCTTTAAATGACAATTTAACAATTTTTCCCATTCAAATGCAAAGGCGACCTATGTTGACCTTGCCGTAAAATAGGTCAAGGTCACCGCAAGGTCATGATTTATATATACATTGTAGTACTTGAGTCATCGATGCTTCATTCCAAGTTTGGTTGAAATCGGTCCAGTGGTTCCGGAGAAGAAGATTTTTGAAGGGTTTTTACCATATATGTGCATGGCGGCCATCTTGGTCATGTGACCTGGATTATTTATATATACATTGGTTCCCCCTTCCCATAGATGCTTCATGTAAAATTTGGCTTTGATTGGCCAAGCTGTTTCATAGAAGAAGATCTTTGAAAATGGTGGACGACGGACGGACGGACGACGGACGGACGGACGGAGCATGGGTATACTATAAGCTCACCTTGTGAGCCTGACGGCTCAGGTGAGCTAATAATGAACCAACCATCACTGTGAATGGGCAAAAACTGAAAGTTGTTGACAAGTTCACCTACCTGGGAAGCACTCTCTCCAGAGCAGTGCATATTGATGATGAGATCACTGCCAGAATTGCAAAGGCTAGTGTGGCATTCGGACGACTCCGTGCAAATGTCTGGGAGCGAAATGGAATCAAGCTTGACACCAAGCTGAAAGTCTACAAGGCTGTGGTACTGCCAACCCTCTTGTATGCATGTGAGACCTGGACAGTATACCAACGCCATGCAAAGAGACTTAACCATTTCCACTTAAGCTGTTTGAGAAAGTTGTTAAAAATCAAGTGGCAGGACAAGATTCCAGACACAGAGGTCCTGACGAAAGCAGGGATGCAAAGCATGCATACAGTCTTAAAGCTGGCACAGCTAAGATGGACTGGCCATGTTATAAGAATGCCTGATGCGCGACTTCCAAAGAAAGTTTTCTATGGAGAACTACAGGAGGAAAGCGCTCTCAAGGTGGCCAGAAGAAACGCTACAAAGACACCCTCAAAGCCTCTCTGAAGGATTTCGAAATACCAATGGGGTCCTGGGAACAGACTGCACAGGAGCGATCAAAGTGGCGAGGTCTCATCAACAAAGGAGCAGCTCTTTATGAAAAGAAGAGAATCTGTGAAGCTGAAAGAAAGCGAAGAGAGCGCAAAGCCAAAACAAATGTGCCACCATCAGACTCCATGACATTGACTTGCTCTACTTGCAACCGACAGTTAAGAGCCAGAATTGGCCTAGTCAGCCATCAAAGAACTCACCAACACACATCAGCACTATTCAAGAAATAATGATGGTCTTTCTCATTAGTGAGAGACGAACTATCAGTTAAGTTAAGGTAACTGAGTGGCCACCTATTGGGAAAATAGCTGCTCATTCGGCTTATGAAATGTTTTCATGGTATAAGTACCTGATTGTTAGTTTGGTTTTTCCCACCTTGGTTTTTGGAGTGGGAGTCTTTTTCTGATTGCGCCTTTTCCTGATCTTTGCCTACTTGTACTTTTTTACCATATATGGGCATGGCGGCCATCTTGGTCATGTGACCTGGATTATTTATAAAAACATTGATTCCCCCTTCTCATAAATGCTTCCTATAAAATTGGGCTTTGATTGGCCAAGTGGTTTCAAAGAAGAAGATCTTTGAATATTTTTGTAATATACATATATATTGCTCCGGGGTGGGGGCAGACCAACCCCTGGGTTCCAATTTTTTTCAGAATTACCTACCTTCAGTCCATTTGCCCATTTCCTGCAAAATTTGCCTTTCAAATGACTGTTTAACAATTTTCCCGATTGAGAATGCGAATGATGAGCGCGTCAATACAGTGGCGGATTTAGAGGGGTTCAAGGGATTCGCTCGACCCCCCCCCCCTCCAGACCAAAATTATTTCATTTTCACGGAGAATTTCAAGAGATTTTGTGTAACATTAGGCAAACGAACCCCTCTTTTTTATTCATTTGAACCCCCCTCTTCTAAAATCCTGGATCCGCCCCTGCAATACTGCGAAGCATCATAAACGCACAAACAGGCATAAATATGATTGAAAGGCTGGTGAATATTCACGGAACACAGCTCCTGAAGACCTCCGTTGGTCTTGGTGTTGCTATAATGCACTTGCGGCGACATAAACTTTGTTTGGTGTAACATGACGTCAGAAAAATCGGCCCGTTTGTGAGATGACGTCAGAGTTTTTGGCCTATTTGTGGAATCGGCCCAGTTGAGGGAATCGGTCTAGTTGTGGAACCCACCCTAGTTGTGAGTCATATATATATAGGCAAAGATCAGGAAAAGGCGCAATCAGAAAAAGATTCCCACTCCAAAAACCGAGGTGGGAAAAAACCAAATTAACAGTCAGGTACTTATAACATGAAACATATCGTAAGCCAAATGAGCGGCTATTTTCCCAATAGGTGGCCACTCAGTTACCTTAACTTAACTAAAAAATATGAAAACATACAAAAGGCGCCAACAGCACAAACACTTTTTAAACACCAAGACATAAAACAAAAAGAACCACCACAGAAGTATCGACTTGGAACGATCAATAACACAAAGTTACTGGCGGGCTTAAACCGGTTTTACAGGTACCTAACTTCACCCTCAGCTTCTGCAGTGGTTCATAACATTTAGTTAGTTCTTCGGTCCTCGTGGGGAATCTCTAACTAGTCAATGAATTATCAAGAACAAACAAATAAATCATGATAAACATCCTGATGAATCAAAAACCAGGACTCACAGATTGAGTAAGCTGCCCGACGATGGAGATCCCTGGGCGCCGAATAAACCTGTATGAGTTGAATTATACCACTTTAATTTTTTAACACAGTTGCCTGTAAATTATATTCACGTGGCATATATATACCCCATGTGCCTGTAAATTGTGTTCTTGTGGCTTATAAATACCCTCATTATGGTATGATTCAACCTATACAGGTTGAGAAGTCCACATTTCACGTATGTGTAAAAAATCTTACCAGGTTTGCTCTCATAAGTCAGCTTGAACCCAGTACTCTGCACAGAACCGTCGGTTATAAACTTGAGGTACAGTGCGGTACTAGAGAATGTAATGTCGGCAGAAATTTGTGTACCACAGTAGGCACCAACCAGTGTGGCATTGGGTCCGTTACCGTTCCTGATCTATTGGAGAAAGCATAAGCTATATTGATTGAACGTCTTTTACACCCATTAAACTCAACATGTCCCCCAAACTTTCTCACTACTTCTTTGCTAAGCTCTTGATGGTCTTCTAATATTCTTTCCATACTATTTAGATTAGATCTTCATTGGTGATAGGTTAACAATGGAAGTGTGATAAGTCCTTCACAGGTTTTCAGGGCAAAGAAGAATAACTTTCCCAGGTGACTGATTGATTCTATGTGATTAGAAGTTATTTTAAATGAGCAACATTATGAGAAAACAAACAATGTGGTCTCTGATCAGGTTCCACACAAACCAAGCTATACAAGCATAAAAAATGGCTAGAGGCAAGAAAGTTTGGATTTATTAAGTAGAGGAATTGTTATATTCATGATGTAGTGAAAAAATGCGCTGATCAGCTTCATAGTTACTGTGAACCTGATCTGCGCCTTTGTTTTCCCATATGTGAAATGTTTGTTTTCTCATAAAGTGTCTCCAATAAATGAGGAAAGTATAGTCAGTAAAGGTTTTGTTTTGCAAGTCCCTTCCACAGGGAGGTACGCTGAAATTTTCTAGTTACATATCCATACTCCTAATGATCATGTAGGTATGATTTCAACAGTAAAACAGTATTCACATGTATTCAGTTGTTGATGATATGGTGACTGAAAAACTAGAGAAACATTCCTATATATTTGCAAGCATCAACTGCTCTTAGCTGAGGTTCTGTATTTCTTCCACGGTGTAATCCACAATTGTTCATAACTATAACATCACCATTACTGATCTTATATGATCCATCACTGTGTCCATAAGTTAAATCCAGAGCATAAAAAAATTCAAAACTTTCTAATGTTGTTAGAAATGTATAAACATTCTTTTCAAATTTTATAAGACTGTTACCGAGTTGATTTGGAGGTATAGAAAAACGCCTCCGCGACATTTCGTCGAAAATTACTTTTGTTGAAAATGTCCCCATGTTCAGACCTTTAACCTAATCCTAGTGGTGAGGATCTGGATGGGGTATACTGATTAATAAATAATGGCCTAAAATGCTTAATGAGAGTGAATAAACAGCAAAACAATTAATGATTAGTGAATAATGATGTCCTAAAGAATAATGAATAAATGTAATTTTTTAATGAAAAGCAGAGTAATTTAATGAATAGTGAATAATTACAATTTAAATAATAATGAAAATGCTAAAATTTGGCTATGGAATTGCCTTAGATGGCCTCCCTGACATTCCAGAATTTCAATTTTTTCTGGGGTCTGGACAACCCCAGTTCAAATGTTGTATTCATATTTCAGAAATCATTGAATGTTTTGAAAGGCACATGTCTGGAAGCCAAGCATGTAGGGACTAACCTCATGGACCAATTGAAAAAGAAATGTCATTTAAAGGCAGAGAAAACAGATCATTCTGGATGTTTACTGAGTCAAATACTATTTCACTGTTTTGTTTGCTTATGTATATGTATTTTCTTTTAATTCTTTTATCCCACTTTGTCCTTATGTGTATGTATTTTCTTTTTATTCTTTTACCTCACTTTGTCCTTATTATGTACGTACCAATCCTATAATCCAATCTGTGGATGGACATCATCTTGCTTTTTATATGACAGTACATAATTATAGTGTCTTTTGCAATCAGAAACAAGGCAGCACTGAAAAGGTTAATGCAAATCTATCTTGCAATTTATATGGCGCTACATATTTTCTTTCGTCGCTCACTTCGCTCGCTCGGTACTTATGACATTCATAAAATGTATTGTACAATCAGGCACAAGCACAAATCCATACATCACATAATACTCCTATGCCAAATAGTTTACTAAATTAAAACAACAGCATCATGGGGTACTTTACTCGTACTAGCACTTCTACAGGTATTGGCCAATAAATTGTATAAAACATATAGGGAAAAAATATTTAACACTTCGTAACTTTCTTATTTTCTATGATATTTTTATATCACGAACGGCGTAAGAAAGTATAATTCTTTATCTTTACCATAGTTTTTAAATTTTTGACGTAGCGCTATTATAAAATGGTCTATTTGGGGACGACCGTCTTGTTGTATGCAATTTAATTAAATATATAGCAAAATTTCCGTAAAATGCGGTTAAATACGCCTAGGTACATGACTTCAGCAATAATTTTAAGCTATAATTTTACATAAATGTTAGGCGTCACAAACGGTCCAATGTAGTAGAAATATTATATTTTAATCTGGTGTATTTTTTATTTTTGTAGCTCAACGATAAATTGGTCTGTTTGAGCAACGAACAAAAAACAATAAATATTATTTTCTATTTGGAATTTCCGTGAGTATCCGTAAAATGCACCGATAAGACCCGACTTAATTTCCAGGTATTAATGCCGTGGGCGAAGATTATCGCTCTAATATGGAAATAAAATGTATTTGATGACTGATTGTGAAATAAAGAATTTTATATGAATAAATTAATAGGCTTTAGTTTAGAGAGTGATATTTTGCGGAAATAAAACATTAAAACTTAACCATATTTTTTTTCTCCTTTTTCGACAGTAGATGCCGAATTGAAAACACAGATGTCAATTAGCTCATGATTGCATAATGTCAATTAGTAATGACACTATGTTAAATTCGCAATCAAGTTCTACTCATCTAATTTATCATTTTATTTTTTATGAGAATCTTTTTATAATTATTTCATGAGGTATTTGTATTTTTCTTTTGATGCTGTAATCCGCAACAGGACGAGTGCTCTATATCTGTCATTCAAAGTCAATCCAAACAGAATAGCAGCTTTTATTAGCTTTAATTAAAAAAAACAAAACATAAACATCAAACATAAACGTTTAAAGCGATCATCGCATGAACAGTTTAATCCCGACAACAATTAAAGAAATCAAATTACATGTAAACAATTTAACTTAAGTATTTCACACATACTCGAGATATAATTGAGCAAACCGAACGAGTATAATCACACATTTACCGAAAGCGATGACACTGTGCCGTAACACATTATGCATGCTTTATTTAACCAACGTGAAGAATTCAAAGATATTTAAAATCTATTTCTTAATAAGAATTCAAAGATATTTAAAATCTATTTCTTAATATCTTTCTCAAAGCATTTTGACACGAAACAAAAAATATTTAATCATTATACATGTATCGTTACGGTAGTAGATAAGACTCCTACATTTATCAACCTAAACGGAGTAATTACGGATTCGTGAAATGCGCATTCATTCATTCATTCATTCATTCATTCATTCATTCATTTATTCATTTCTTTCTATCTGTCTTTCTTTCTTATATGTGATATATGAAATCCTTGACGACAAAGAAATAATTTGAGATAATTCTCAATGAAAATGAAAATGGCAAGTTTCCGCTTTGTTTTCGCTTCATAGATAGTGCATCCCTTTTCTTCTTAAATACGAAATTTAAACTTCTAGCCTGCTTCTATGGCTGTACAGACCGGTTTGTGCCTGACCTGGTCGGAAACCAAACTTGTTTTCTCATGCGAAGGCTAATTTGGTTTTTTTATTTTTGTATATGCGATTGTTAGAAAATTAACCGTTTGCATTAGGTTTACACCGCATGGTGCTTTAACAAAACAAAAACATTACGAAAACTTGCCCATGCAATATACAGTGATTTTTTAAGTTGTAAAAATTGAAAAATTTCAGTGGAATTTTTTTCTTATTTTTGCTCAAAACATAGATTGTGGGTACACGTAAGAACCGCCTCGCCGAGGCGGTTATAACGAGTGCCCACAATCTATGTTTGGAGCAAAAATAAGAAAAACAGGTATACCCCTGCAAACCCCAGTTTTACTATATAAAAGTGGGGTTTAAGGGGGTATATATTACACGGACATGTTTTCCTGATGTGTAGTTTAATAAAATATTAAATTTCGTTTTAAGAATCTATATCTCTGTATGCAGACTTGGCTAAGAGTAGCCTGCCTGATATGCAGAATCAGTTTTGTCTGTCAAAACAGTTTTCATATGACGCTGCCAAATTGTCATGTGAGAATGTTTTTATAAGAAGCGTGACTTTAATACCTTGCGGCGACAGCCTAAATACGCTGGATGTCAGGTGTATTCCCTTAATCTAGTCATCCATGATGATCGTTTTAACTACCTAATAATCAGCAAAGCGTGAAAACCTACCTTCTGGTCGGCATTTCTGACCATGTCAGACAAAGACCAGATTGGTTATCATTAAAACTGTATCAAGGTTGAACTGCATACTTGGATAAGAATAACCGGTCTTATGGAAAATGGTGTTTCAGCGCTGTGCAGGTCATCACCGCCTATACTCATGGGCGAGGCCAGTACTATAGGAGGTTGTTTTGTGGGTTTTGTTGTCCCGGGAGCACCCGAAGGCTCAACCGGGAGAATGATTTTTTTTTTTTTTTTTTTTTTTTTTTTTTTTGAGAAGCCCGCCCGTATAAGTATAGATGTGAAGAACTTAATTCGATATATCTTTCATGATATATTACGGAAGCGTATATGTGCACCGTGTTGTTGCTTTAGTTGGTATCATCTCGACTTTGCGTTTGTCGATTTGTTTAGTTGATCTACCACATCTCGACAAATTAATGACTAGATGTCGAGTTTATATGACACAAAGCGATATACGTTCATTCTGATAGGATTTAAAGTTGCAATAATCTTCTCGGATAATCGAATTGATTATGTTAACGTCTAGAATTATCTTGTGAAACATAATCATAGTGTTATCTTTATTTAAATAATGCATCTTCTAGAGATGATTATGTCGAAATAACACATTGTAACAGAACAGTTTGAAATAAATTTCGCACCGATCAAAGTTATATTGCAATATACTTCTCGACTTATCCAACTGATTTTATTAGTCGATATAAGTTAAGTTGTATAAAACATGATACCAGTAGGGCACCAGTAGATAGATACCTGTAGCATACAACAACTGAAAGTAAGGTATCGGTTGGTACCCCTCGCAAACAACAACTGACTGGCAGGTACCTGTAGACTACCAGAACTGACAACAGGGTAGCGGTATATACTTGTAGCCTACTACAGTTGACAGTAGGGTACCTGTAGTTTCCTGTAGCCTACCGCATCTGAAAATAAGATACCGGTCAATACCTTTAGCCTACCACAACTGATAGTATGGTACCAACAGGTACCTCTAGCCTATCACAATTGATAGAAATATATCGGTAGGTAACTGTAGCCTACCACAGCTGACAGTACGATACCGGTACGTACATGCTGATACCATGGCATTGACATGCTCTACTTGCAACCGACAGTTTAGAGCCAGAATTGGCCTAGTCAGCCATCAAAGAACTCACCAACACACACGAACCTATTCAAGAAATAATGATTGTCTTTCTCATTAGTGAGAGACGAACGAGCAGGGGTAGGTACATGAAGCCTTCAACAACTGAAGCATACGGGCCGGTTACTCTAGCCTTTCTATCTGTTTCGATAGGCTAGAGGTACCTGTTGGTACCCCACTATCAGTTGTGATAGGCTAAAGGTATTGACCGGTATCCTACTTTCAGTTGCGGTAGGCTACAGGAAACTACAGGTACCCTACTGCCAACTGTGGTAGTTGTATGCGAGATGTTTCAACCGGTACCATACTGTCAGTTTTTGTATGCTACAGGGGTCAGCCAAGATCAGATGATTTTTGTTTTATTTTATCAAGTGTAATGCAGTTGTTTAACAAATACTTCAACTCTAACATACTTGAATTGAATTGCAGGATGTCAGAATCAAGTATCTCTCCCTGGTTTATGAAACCAATTAACCCAGAGCCATCAAATTTCACATGGTGTTTTTTAGCGGGACAAACGTTTCATTAGAATATAGGGTGGAATAGATCAAAACTGTGGTTACCATGGCAACGGAAAGGTCACATTTGGTTATAATGGCGAAAACAATGTTTTCTTATTTTCTAGCTAGCTAATGGTCTGATTTTGTTCAAACTTATTTGTAGCCAGGATATACACATCAGCTTCAATCATATAAAGTTTCGGCCAAATCTGATTCCTAAGTAAGGAGTTGGCTCCCCGTTTCATCATTATTTAGGTTGAAATCGTGTTTTGGATACGACGGAATTCTTGGACATAGTATGATACAGATATATATTTTCCGAAACTGTATAACCTATAGAATTTGGAAAAAGTGAAATAAAGCCTAGGGTGCAACTTTGACAAAACACTTCTAAAAACTGGTGAAACAAAAATTTGCATCTGATCGTAGCTGAGACATACAGGTATCTATTAGTGCCCTTCTGGTTTCATTTTATGTTATTATACGACTTAACTAATATCGACTAATAAAATCAGTTGGATAAGTCGAGAAGTATATTGCAATATAACTCTGATCGGTGCGAAATTTATTTCAAACTGTTTCGTTACAATGTGTTATTTCGACATAATCATCTCTAGAAGTTGCATTATTTAAATAAAGATAACACTATGATTATGTTTCACAAGATAATTCTTGACAATTAACATAATTAGTTCGATTATCCGAGAAGATTATTGCAACTTCAAATCCTATCAGAATGAAAGTGTATCGATTTGTGTCATTTTAACTCGACATCTAGACATTAATTTGTCGAGATTTGGTAGATCAACTAAACAAATCGACAAACGCAAAGTCGAGATGATGCCAACTAAAGCATCAACACGGTGCACATATACGCTTCCGTAATATATAGACTGTGAATATCTAAGTTTTTTACCCAGCGAAAATGTATATTCTAAATTAATTTATTTGGCGCGAATTACATTTAATTTCTATATAAAGAAAAACGTATACATTTAATATTTTATATGTGTCTTTCACATTCGGATCCCGATAGCCTTCTAAACTTATTTTTAACAATATGATTATTATTGTGCAAATATTTTCACGTTTATTCTCCATATAAGGTTACAAACAACTAATGGAGTCTATTAAAATAATCTATGCAGCTTCTTAAATCATCTTGAAAATGCAAAGGCGTGTCCGCGTCTGCAAGACGAATGCTTTTGTTTACGATGGGTCTCTGTTATAATTATCCTATATAAAATCATCCGAAGTGACATGGGGGTAGCAGATGAATACCCCCGTCCCTGCGTCATGCATTTAGTCTTTTAACATGTCAACTGCGCTTAATTAAAATAAAGTTTTCACGCAGAGAAAGCTGCAGAGAAAGCTGTTAAAATAAAGCGATGAAATCTTTAATCCCTACAACAACTGTCCCCAGGCAACACTGACATTACCTGGACAGATTACCTGGACAGATTAGCTGAATGAAATCGAATATCGCCGGCCAATATCGGATATTATCGGAAAGTCTCCGTAAATTTACCTGAGCGCTAGTAAAATCGATTGCTTGCTTATGTGCCTATATTGAAATACGACTATTGTCCCGGTTGTGTATTATAACTTTTACCCCTGAAGTTACAATTTGTCTTTACCTTTGGTATTCATTATTGAATGGAACGATTCGGGTTAAAACTAAGGGCGTATTCAGTATCTAAGGTGGAGGGGATTATACTCCAAACAGATTTAAAAGGGGATTTGCTAAAAAAATCGGTATACTATTTCGGAAAGTTTCTATGAGGCTTTGTGGTCTAGCAGAGTATATAATTATGCTTCACCCAAGATGTTAATATCAGCAGTCTATAATTTAATATCGTAGAACTAGTCCTTGTGGCTTGAGATAAGGGATGCCTTAGGTGGGAACACCTATTTGCTTATTGATATTAGCTCAATGAAGAAGGCATGGCTAGTAATTACATGTATCATATTTTAATGAATAATCAAAAGCCAAAATTTTAATGACAGTGAATAAATGGCTTAAGTTTTAGTGATTAGTGAATACCGGGACCCCCATCCAGACCCTTAGTGGTTGGTGGCTCAAAATGTGGACCTATATAGGCTAATCTTCTACGGAATAAATCTCAAAATTTTGCGGTGAATATCTTTGAAGTTACAACATTTTCGACAAAACACATTTTCGACGAAATGTCCTGTATCCTAGAAAACTATATCATAGATGGTTTTATAACTTCTCAAACAACTTCTTAAGGAACTTCTCAAAGGGTGTTGACATGCCAAAAGATTAATGATTGTTTTTATCCTGATAAATATCATTGGGAACATAAGCTTCAAAACCTCATGAAACGAACTATGAAATGCTTTAAGAAGTTGGTTAGGAACATAGCAAGATACTTTCCTTTATCTTCAATTCGATCTTCATGTGATAGGTTTACAAAAGGAAAATGATTATTATATTCGGGTTGGCCATTGTAGACTCAACAGACTTTGCCACTTTCCATTTTGAAGAAATCATGCACTACCAAGATTTTATATGGAGATTAGTTTCAACTTCTTTCTTTCGTTACTTGCCTAACCATTTTCGAATTAGTTTGTAAAAACTACACAAAGAATCAATCAGTCACATGGGGAAGTTATTCTTCCTACCTTGAAAATATGTGAAAGACTTATCACACTTTAATTGTTAACCTATCACCAATGAAGATCTTACCCAAGATATGGGAACAAATCTATATGATTCTTTTCATAGTTTCGAAAGAATATTGGAAGGCAATCAAGAGCTTAGCAAATAAGTATTGAAAAAGTTTGGGGGACATGTAGAGTTTAATGGGTGAAAATATACACACTAAATAATCATGATTTCCGTTTGTTCAATATTCAGCATATAATAATTAAGCTATAAAAAACTTGATCCTTTGGAAACAGTGAAAACGTTCAAAGGGAGGTAGGGTGGGCCATATTGCGCAATTTTGGGTTCTGAACCCTCTCCAGTGACCCTTTATAAACCGGCGACGATAGCCAAATATAATACTGCAATTTCAAACATGTACACAAGGTAAGTCTAAATCAAAGACACATTCTATCTGATCTCAAAGGAGAGAAAGAAATGATATAATCTGCACTAATTAGGGGAGACCATAGGCACAACGCCATCTGCAGTATCGTTTTTCTTTCATGATTCAGACAGACGAACAGCTACAATTTCAAAATCATACGAACTACATCAGTTGTAAGTTTGATCCTAAAATATTTATATTATGTGCGGCTGTGTGTTTAGTATTTCTTTAAACCAAGAAAGTGCGCAACTTAAAACAGTTATGAAAATGCAATGTTCTTCCTTTTTTTTTTGTCTCACCTGAGCCGTTAGGTTAAAAGGTTGGCATGTATATTACAATAATATTCAAACCTCTTCTCCTGTGAAACCGTTTGGTTAATCAAAAACAACTTAAATTATATGAAACATCTAAAGGAAGGGGGAACTAATGCGTATAAGTTTATAAACAATCCATGTCACATAATCAAGATGGCCGCCATGTCATAGATCTGCTGAAACTATTGCAAAGAAACTTGACATGTAGCAATTGGGACTATAAATCTTACACAGATCTAAGGAAACCGTTATAAAGAAAGGAAATCGACTCATCCGCGTTTTAGGGTTTACATGTACGTATTTCCACAAAGTTAAAAACAAGGTGAAATCATTAATCGGTAGTGATTACAGTTGTTAAGCGTTATTTACCTGTTCATGTGAAAAATGACATCGCCTTATTACAATGCATCTATGAATTGACTGTCGAGTATTATATTACATTTATAAATCGTGACCATACTGTGTACATCCTCTTATCTCAATAACCGCACTTTACCCCCATTTTCCTATGTTTTGGGGGTAAAGTGCGGTGTCCACTTATGCTGTAATACCTGCTGTGATTGTATACAGCTTATCAGTGTTGAGCTGCCTCTCCTGGGTAATTATGCAAGGAATGGTCGGATTTACTGTAATCTGATACCTAGAATTCCAGGTATTTTACAGTACAAACCAAACCCAAAAATATTTTTTTTGTTCATTTGTCATCAAAATACACTTTAATCAAATTAATTGAAATAAACATAAAACGTTAAGCGTCATTACATTTTCAATGGTCTAAATCGGTTCTGTATTAAGGATTTTGTATGATCATTTGTACATGCTGATCAGAGCTGTTGTTCCTTACCTGGAATTTCTTATCAGAGGCTGCTGAACTGAAATTATCCCTGCTAATTGGTTTTACTGCGTTTTGCACCATGGGTGTCTAATGACCAAAGTGGATTTTTGAAGTTAAGAGCATGTACACACTATGCCATGTGGTGAAATTGAAAGATTAAATGGTAAAGTCAACTTAAGTTTTATAATCAGAAAACTGTTAAAATGACAACAAAGTGAAAAACCTTCAGGAAAAGTCAAATGAATAGAACATTTATAGTTTTGAAAAAGGAAGTGAGCCAGGTGTTACAGAGGTCCGGCCCTGGAGCTATATACGTGTATATGACCATAATAGTCAGGCAATTTTGGTTTAAACGTACATGTATGTATTTCAAATTCATTATACACGAATATATATATCAAAATAAGAGGATTTGAACGACAGCCCGTGGCTCCCCAAGCAAGTGTATTGGTATAATCTCAGATATCAGGTGAGCGTTAACATGATCAATCGTACTCTGGTTTGGATGATTAATGCAACGCATATTATCAATGACAGTAGTAACATCTAGTTTATTCAATGCACAAAATTAAATACGTATATTTGGCTGCCGATCACATATACATGTATTTGTCAACAAAAATGGGTATACAGGGGTATAGTTTTCCACTTTTTGTGTGATCCAAAACTTTGATTCTGTATACTAAGGCGGTTCCAACGTGTACCACAATCAATGTTTTGAACAAAAATAAGAAAACAGTAAAAATATCTGCTGCTTTTTGTTTTTGGTAAGTTAACATCTGAAAAAAAAAAGTGCATACTACGTGGACTTGATTTCATATGTTTTGACCTACCTCCAAGTAATCATACCGACAACCACTACTGGCCTGAACATCAAATGATTGGACAGAAATTCTGATTCTATCAATAACAGGTCGGTAAATGGTGTATACACATTCCCGATTGTTTGGGTAAAGGTTGGGATAGCTCGGTGACTGAATTGTTCCAGTTTCTTCAGTTAAGGTTGCACCACAAACTGTTAGATGAATAAATAGAGGACATTTGCTTTTTGAGGTGAATACCAAATATATTTCATCGAGTGAGTTGAAAACATCAGAATTTCCACGAGTGCGCAGCACGAGATGAAATATATTTGGTATTTACCTGAAAAAAGCAAATTTCCTTTTTATTCTATACAATACACGGGCATTTTCCAATTCACAAGGCAGGCGGTGAAAATGCAAAAACCAAAGATTTTTGAAAACTCAAATAATTTTGGTTGATTGATTAATTGGAATTTATCGTCCCACCAGCAGCTAAGGTCATATGTAGACGGGCCCTCGGTTTATAGTCCCATCCGACGGACTGGAGAAGCCCAGGATCGAACCTGCGACCCCTGGTTTACAAGGCGAGTGACATAACCACTGCTTTTCAAATAATTTTGCTACCACATTGTGTCTAACGTTCAAACTAAGAAAGTGAATACCCGCATTAAATTTTTTATGTTCTCGTTCATAAATAACAGAGTTGTATGCGTTTGAATTTCTGAAGTGATACACATTGAATGACGTCACGAAAATGGAAACATCAGAAGTTATCCAAAATCTACAGTGAAGATATAGGCTGATATCAGTCACTAGTGACTTTTGTTATCAGCGAGCTTTGATATCAGTGAAATTTCGTATCAATGAAAATACCAATTTTATCAAGTTTTGATATATATTGGTTTTCACTGTAAAGTATAAAATAAAATGCGATTAGCTAGTGATCACTTGTATATCACATGTACATTATATTATGGCAGAAAAAAAATAATTTTGGTTTAAAAAAAACGCAGAATTTTGCGGTTCACCAGTTGATGAAAAAAAAAACAAGTTTAGTTCAATACGAGGGAAAATCCAAAATAACGTAAACTTTTGCTGTAGCTTGAACATGCGTGGTTAAATTTTAGAAAAAAAAAGTATATTGCGATTAAGCAGAACATCCGTTTAACAAGATAAGATAAAACAATTACACATTTCATAAGTATCTGAAACACGCCACGCCATTTTATAACCATGGTGACGCATAGGCGGCGCACGCGAGATTTCGGTCGTGTCCTGTGTTTTATATGTCTCCATAAAATGTAAAATCGGCATGCGAATCGTGCCAAACTTAGTCCAGTAAAAACTTGGTGTGTAGATAATGTGGTGCAGAAGTTTCAACAAATTTGAGTAGTGCGTTTTTGAAATATTAATCTCAATTGTGCGCTTATCCAGTGCGTTTAACGTAAAAAACGTCGTCGCCAGGCACAGCTTAAATTAATGCTATTACTAGACTTGCCGCGACTTTTGAAAGCGCCAACACAAAGACCAAAAATAACTTAATGTAGACAAAAAGGGACTATTCAACGAATAAATCAGTTGTGTAAAAATATTCCCGTTGTGATTTTGACGATAATATAGCATAGCAAAGATGGAAAAAGAAACAAAAATAACGCGCGTCAGTGGTGACGCAAATGCGTAATGCGCTGACCGCATGCAGGCGGCTGATGATGAGGCGATTTTGAAGCAATTTAAAGTAAAAATTTGTTTCGAGTTTTGGATACTGACGGAAAATTTGTGAAGTACAGAGCACAATACGCAAAAATTCTTTTTATCTATGGTACATGTTGAATAGATGGCCGTGAGCGCTAAAAGGGTGTTACTTTCAAAATGAATACGACGTTACGAAATCAAAGATGACGGGCGCCGGGTATACCATAGTGACCTTTTTGTTTTGACTGTAGATTTTTAACGGGTAGTTATTTTTGCCTGATATTTTGCCACAATATTCTAGACATATTCCGATTTATGTTCATGTTATTTTATAAGCATTTGAATGAGTTGTATAGACGCTACAGCAAAAGTCTACGTTATTTTGGATCATCCCCCGTATTTACCCGAAATTATCCGTTTAAAGAGAAGAAATTACATGTCAAGTAACTAACTTGCAGTTACTTTTTCCCTCCCCTAATGGTTTAGTCCAGCACAAATATGGCATATTTTCGATGGACCTGGAAGTCAGGTATAAAGTTTTTTTTTCTGGATGGCTTCTTGTTGGTAAGACATTGCCATTCAAGATTCTGGGTGATGACGAGCATTTTGAGAAATTCAAGATGGCGTCCAGGATGTCTAAAACGATGAAAAAACATATGGTCTACTATACAGTTTGCCCTCAAAATGGATATAATTGCTATGTTGCCACACAACTTTATTAGGTATTAACTCAGTTGCTTTTATTTAATGCTTTCTGATTTAAAAACCAAGGATGGAATCCAAGATGGCTGCCAAAATAATATTTATTAAGATTTCACATGTTTTACCATATATCTATTTACACATTTTGTATACACAATTGAGCTTCTTCTGGATAAGACACTGACATTATAGAATAAAAATGATTAACTTGTGACATCATACAGCCTTGTCAGTAATTCAAGATGGTATCCAAAATGTCTACCAGTTACAGATTTCCAACTACATGAATAGAGTTAATTACACTGATAAGAAAGTGAATGTTTGTTTGAATATTTGTTTGCATTTTGATCAAATCTTGAACGGAAATTAAAGGACTGGTAATGCTTATATAATTTTGCAAGTTGTAAAATGAAGACATTAAAGATGGCATCCAAAATGGCCTCCAGAACAAAACAAAATTTCTTCTATTTTTGTATATTATTGGTGTGAAATAGACACAAAAATACGACATGGTTCATCTTAACAAATCCTTTGTGGATATGTTAAGGAATTCAGGCTTTGAATTATCTATGAAGCTATAAAAAGTAAAGATTTAACACAATGCAGTGCTGTTATTCTATTAATGTAATTTCAGATTATTTATACACACATTATGAATAGGGTCCATAATAAATGTCCATGTGTGAAAAAGTTGATAAAATAAAATTATCATTCCTTCATAGACTTATCATCAGCATTATAAAATCATCAAATTGACATTTATAAGATTAGTATAAATGAAGATATTTTCGCTTGAATTGAATACTAATACACAAATAAAGCCTAGAAACTAGCTTACATATGAAGTACACAGTGAAGACTTTAGTAAAAAAAAATCTTATTTATATAAATAACTTGTGTCGTGTATTACTTGTTCTATACTCCAGCTTATCTACTTTACTGAAAGTATATTGATTTATATATCTATAGAAGAAATGGACAGGGTTCAGATCTAGAAGATATAACCTGCCAAAAATCAACAGCATCGGTGACAAGAACTTCGCTGTCAATTTTTGTAAGTGCAATGGATGAAATAATTACAACACACTGTGAAGGTCATGCGTACCATGCGTAATGGTGCTTTATCTTAAGTATGTGCAAAGGATCATTCATATCTAAGGATCTACATCTGCAGATATTGGTGTTCTTTGTAAATTGTGTTGAACTCTAGAGAGCTTATAATGTAGTCTATTTTGTAGATCAAGGTCCGGAAGAAATTACTATTCACGGACCCACACCAAGCTATCTTATAAAGATGCAGAAATACACCTTAGTGCAAGCCATGACATAAACATTGTCAAAGTCAACAGAGCGTGAAAATCAGATCAATGATACAAGGTATAGGTACATGCTTCATATGTTTATCAATAACAATTAACGTGCATGGTTACACAATCCAAGTGTTAGCCTCATCATTTATGATTTCAAAGCCAAGGGTGTGGCATGAAATGATACATCAAAGGCTCAATACTAAGAAGCCATTTTTCCAATACTGAAAACTAGGGTTTTCCTGTACCAATACATTGGTGAAAAATATTCCCAATTCTGAATTCAGTATTAATACTGAAAACTTTCACTCATGAGGGTTTTACGTATAAGAACGTGCTTGGTAGTTTTTCCAAGACAGTTACACTTTCAGCCAGCTAAGTAATTAGACATTAGTTTGATCAGAAACAGAGGAGCATGAAATATATGTCAAGGGTACCAGATGAAGGTGTATTCTTGAAAAATACATGAAGGACAAATACTAATATAAATGAGCAAGTTTTCAAAAATAACATCTTAGTTACTCATAAACACACTTTAATGCTAGACTAACATGCAAAATACTGCCAAAGCAAATGGAACATACAATACAGATCAAAGAAACCTGGTCAATATGCATACTTGACAGTAAATCTAGACTAGGAAAATTGTTGTGTCTAAAAAATTGAACACCTACAGCTGTATATCAAACTGTGCTTAAAGTAGATGCAATTACCACATGTATGCAGGACACAGTCTAAAAACATTTCTTAGACTTCTGTGGTGGTTCTTTTTGTTTTATGTCTTGGTGTATAAAATTTTTTTGTGCTGTTGGCGCCTTATGTATGTTTTCATATTTTTAGTTAAGTTAAGGTAACTGAGTGGCCACCTATTGGGAAAATAGCTGCTCATTCGGCTTACGATATGTTTCATGGTATAAGTACCTGATTGTTAGTTTGGTTTTTTCCCACCTCGGTTTTTGGAGTGGGAATCTTTTTCTGATTGCGCCTTTTCCTGATCTTTGCCTACTTGTACCTTTTTTCTTACACAGTTTAGTGCGATTTATGTCCTACAAACCTAATCTTGCTTTGTTGTACAACAGCGCTATGTGGCGATATGACTCTCACTTTCCCTTCGGAAATGCAATTTGGTTGATTTAAGTAGGCGGTCTGGTGGTCATGAAGAGGAACAATTGAAGGTGGAGGGGTAAAGTTTGGTCTCATAGGTCAGCCACCAAAATGACTCTGGCAAAATAATTGGCAGCTCTGATTTTAAAACATGCTGTCAAATGGCATGTTTGACATTTTCAATTGTTTAGGAGCTCAAAGTATGGAAGCGTGCAATAGTAACCCATCCTTATAGAGCATGAGCGTTATTTGAATCGGGTGTTAGTTCAGCATTATTTCGTACTACGTCTGTCAGCTTTATGTCTATGGCAGTTCTTGCTTTAAAACGATACCAGGGATTTTGAGGTGTTGAGCTTTAAAGTAACAAAAATGCACATCAGTGTTTATTTGTTTCGAAAGGATATTATTGACCAGACATAATATCAAGTGAAGTTCTTGTTCATTAGTATTCCTTAAGAGTTAAACGTTTATAATGGCACATAAAAATCAGAAATAGACAAAAGGTTCAAAAGTGTATATATTATGAAAATGATGCTCTGACAGCCATCTTGGATCCCATATTGTACACAAGCCTTGAAAAGGTAGCTTATGTTAGACATGTCAATATGTACTAAATAGTAGGACAAAAAAGCATTTTATGTTAGTGACAAACTATAAAACTGCGCATGAAATTATTTTCAGATGTCTACTTGATTTTGTTACATTTTTCAATGCTGACATTGTGTCAGAAATTGGATTCTCTATTGGCATGGTCTTACATACACAAATTCACTTAATATATCGTTTTAAGGCTTAACTGATCAAAATGTGTATGCATAAGAAGTTCAAATATGTATATATTGTATAGACATTTAAATTCGTCAAGAAATCTTATTTTGGCGACCATCTTGGATGTCATTTTTGATCTCAGGGAACACTAACCAGGAAACAATATTTTATGTCAGATATAATAATACCTGCTAAAGTTGTGAGGAAACATACAGTACCATTTTCTTTCATTTTAAGTGGCACATTGTATAATAGTGAATGTATTCTAATTATTTTCTGACATATTGGACGCCACCTTGAATTTCTGATCAAAAGCTCAATGATGACAGGCTGTCATCATCCTGAATCTTTAATGGCAATGTCTAACCTACAAGGATCTGTAAAGAAAAAAAACTTTATACCACACTTCCAGGTCAAGTTGGTTCTGTGCCGGACTAGTTTTAAAATATTGTAAGTCTTACTTTCTGGATCTCCGACATAAGTCAGCTTGAAGCTTGAATCTTCAATGAACTCGAAATAAAGGTACACTGAGTTACCCGAGGAAGTCAAGACACCGGGAACTTTGTTTTGGCAGAATGTACCCATCAATGGGGCATTAAGTTCGTTCCCATTCCGTACCTGTAGGTAAAACAAACAAGAAGTTATATAAATGAAATACGAGGGAAGATAAAAAAAATAACGTGAATTTTTGCTGTAACTTCAACACATGTGGATAAATTTTAGAATAATGTATATTTCGATAATTCATAATATTCGTTTAACAAGGTAAGATAACACAATTACAATGGAGATAACTATCAAATTGTCCGTGCATTCGCACGCGCCGTGCGTTGCCCGCGCACGCTATACGCAGTCATAGGCCACGCACTACCGCGCGAAGTTAGTTCGAGGGATTTTCCGCTAATGAGAAATTAGTCTGAACTCGCAAAACCAACGCATTTTCTCAATATCTTCGCGATGGGTTTTCAACCAATATAAACTGCGAACCTCTCACGCGAAATTCACGCATTTTTCCAATATTTTTCGCGTTGGTTTTTTAACCAATAAGAAACGCGATAATATCTGCGTGGGGACACGTGACCAGCACATGAAATTGGGCAGCCAATCAAATGTGCGTTGGCATTTTTGCACGATAGACCACGCCCTCTGTGGACTGACCCACCATGTGACCCTTCTCAATGAAAATAAACAGCCATATTTCATCGGATCAGTAAATATTTGTTTTAAAATAATGTCTTGACAAAACTAGACACTTCTGTATGTCAAATAAATACTAAAAGTTCGGAAAAAAATGCCGGGTTTTGTGTTTCAGGAAATACTTAATCATATCCTACAGAATCCGGCATATACAATTATGCATGGAGCAGTTGCAAAAAAAATAAATAAAAAAAAATAAATAAATAAAAAAAAATAAAATAACAAGTAGCCCAAGGGCAACGACCGCTCACCTGAGAGTCAACAAGTACAGTCACTGGACAAAGTGTTTTTTTTTTTCCATATATGGGTATGACGGTCATCTTGATAAAGTTTCAGGCCTATGGCTGCAATGGTTTCCATAGGATCATTGGTCCTGTAAATGCTTACCCGAGACCTAGTTGTCACTTTTTCCCATGTTTCCATGTTTGCCTATGTTTCCAAAATCGACCTTTACCTACATTAATCACATACCTTCATCTTCTTTATCAGTTGTTTGCATCTATCACTTTTCAGTTCTCAGGCTGCAAAAGTTTTCAAAAAATAACATTTTAAAAGCAGGTGTGCTCCTGGGGTCCATTTTTTTTTTTTTTTTTTTTCAGAATCATTAAATTTCAGTCTTACTGCCCATTTCCTGCAAGACTTTCACTTAAAATGACATTTTAAAAGTTTTTCCTATTCAAATGCATTGACGACCTATATTGACCTTGCCATAAAATAGGCCAACGTCACCACAGGGTCATGTTTTATATATACATTGTAGTACTTGAGTCATCCATACTTCATGCAAAGTTTCGTTGAAATCGGTTCACCGGTTCTGGAGAAGAAGATATTTTAATGGTTTTTAAAATATATATGGGCATGGCGGCTATCTTTGTCATGTGACCTAGATTATTTATATATACATTGGTTCCCACTTCCTATAGATTTTTCATATAAAATTTAGCTTTGATTGGCCAAGTAGTTTCAGAGAAAAAATCTTTGAAAATTGTGTATGGATGACAGACCGGCCAAGGTCAAGAGATGACCTTGACCTAAATTAATCATATACCTTCATCTAATCCATTAGTTGTTTGCATCTAATCCATTAGTTATTTGCATCTACCACTTTTCAGATCTCAGGCTGCAATAGTTTTCAAAAAATAGCTAATTTCCACTTTTCCCATTATAAGTCTACTGAAACTTAAAGTTACCATAGCAACCAGAGTTCTTATTCGACTAGAATAAAAAACACAAATTATGTAGAGGCTACTGTCAGGAACATGTATACAAAGTACAGGATTCATCCACTTGACAGTTTCTGAGGAGAAGATTTATTTTATTTTTTTTTTTCAAAATTTTGCCCTTTATGGGGCCCCAGCAACCAATCAAAATAAAGGATTAGGACAAAATTCGCAAGAAACATCAAACACTATTCAATAACTATTTCTGCAAAAACAAAATTCAAGTGTCTGCAATTTTAGCGGAAAAATAGCCGATTTCCACTTTTTCCATTATAAGTCTATGGAAACTTTAAGTTGCCGTAGCAACCAGAGTTCTTATCCGCCTGGAATAAAAAAACACAAATTATGTAGAAGCCATTGTCAGGAACATGTATACAAAGAATAGGCTTCATCCCCTTGACAGTTTTTGAGAAGAAGATTTTTTGAATGTTTTCGAAATTTTGCCCTATATGGGGCCCCTGCAACCAATCAAAATGAAGGATTAGGACAAAAGTCATATGAAACGTAGAGGATTAGTCAATAAACATTTCTGCGAAAACAAAATTCAAATATCTCAACCAAGACAGCAAAAATAGGCAATTTTCACTTTTCTCCATTATAAGTCTATGGGAAGCATAAGTTGCTTTTATGGTTCTTATCCGATCGAAATAATAAATACAAATTTTCGTTCCCCCTACCCATGGATGCTCCACATAAAATTTGGCTTTGATCGGCCGAGCGGTTTCAGAGAAGAAGATCTTTGAAAATGTGAACAGACGCACGGACGCACGGACGGACGCCGGCTCGACTACCATACTATAAGCTCCCCATGAGCCTTCGGCTCAGGTGAGCTAAAAATAAAGAAATTAAAAAAAAAATGTGTTAAATGCTCATCATTTTTCGTCATTTGTCACCATTTTCTGCAATTTAAAAAACTTTGTTTTTCGCATGGATGTAAAATTTGCTATTAAAGTGAAATTTGCGTTAAAGCTTTTCTTTAACTTACCCCTTTGAAGATATACATTTCGAAAGATAAAATCATACATTTATCCGAAACACATGAAGTATCACGTTTTAAATAACGTTAAAATTCCGTCACTTTGAATTCATATTGTGCATGCATGGAGGAAACCTTCTGCTTTTATTACAATAAACCATGGGTAAAATATTGGCCACGTCGAAACAAACCTTTGTGTGTGAAGATTCTTTGTTTCTTTATCTTGAAATACATTTTGGCAACGGGCTTTAGAAAGTATACAAGGCCGAATTTACCGTAGAGCGATATGTTGTCTGATTTGAGTACGTGTAGATGTGCAGTCTGGTCCAAGCAATGCTAGCTAAAACCATCAGCTCCATTTTTCATAAAGGGCATTTTGTCGTTAAGGGTCTCTTAAGCTCTTATTATCCGCCAATGATCACCATACTCAACGGGCTAATACGAGAGTAAAGTTTTTATTGTCAATACATGTACTGTCAAAACATTGGGGCTTTGAAGTTGCAGGGCGCATTCTTTATTTTAGATCCGCGATATTTGTTAGTTCTTCCATAAATTATACTGATATAATGTATGTGGGAGTAAAATTGATTATTTGTTCATTTTTTCAGCCGCATCATGAGAAAAAAACAATGTGGTTTCTGAACAGGTCCTACACAAACCGAGTTGTACAAGCATAGAAGTTTCATAGTGGCTGCAAATTTTAGATTCTAAAAATTAAAGGAATTGTTCTATTCATGTAGCGAAAACAAAGGCGCTGCTCAGCTTCGCAGTTACTTTGTTTTCGCGTATGAAAAATATTGTGTTCTCATGGTGCGGCATATTTATTTATTTATTTATTTATTTATTTATTTATTTATTTATTTATTTTCGAAAGATGTCCCGATCAAATACTAATAACTTATCACTTAAGTGACTTCAACTGATTTGGTTGTGTGAAAATGAGGTCATGTCAAGACGGAGCTACCACTCTCTTGGTTTTTACCAGTGCTCTGGAGAGTTAACGTTACGTTACGTTGATTGGGGTTTAACGTCCCACCAACAGCTAAGGTCATATGGAGACGGGACCTCGGTTTATAGTCCAATCCGACGGACTGGAGAAGCCCGGGATCGAACCTGCGACCCCTGGTTTACTTGGCGAGTGACATGACCACGAAAGTAATTGCTCAATGACCAAATACGGTGCCGGCAGTGGGGATTGAACCCAGGTGCTCACGATTCAGCGCCCGATGCTCTACCACTACGCCATTGCGTTCCTCTGGCTTCAAAACCTCAAGACTATATATTTTTTCTTCATTGCTCTTCGTATGCATTTTAATTAGAGAAAACACTGGATCCCTTTATTCGGCTAACGAAGATATTAAACAAAGCTTTTTGAATTCGTAGCATCAGCCCAGATATTCTTCTTTCAACGGAATGATCACTGTAGGAATTTCAAGCATGTTCAAACATGCAACTGCATGTAACACTTCGGGGCGGAGACTCACTTTTGTTGAAAAGAAAAAAATGCGATTTCGCTCGAATGGTGTTATTTTTACGTCGTGAACGAAGGAATCGCAAGAAGCTACTAGAAAATTAGCAGTGTACACTTAAATGAAAATGCATTTCACTAATTGCACGCTACTGGCACCCATGGAAATAAGGAAGTCTTGTTGATACCTTGATTATTTTTGTACAAAAGGGCACCACAATTAAACGAGCATTAAAGTAAAACATGACTTGCGACAAACAAACTAGAGAGTTCATTAGAACTCTGACTGGAGAAGCTGTTCTCTCTCTCTCTCTCTCTCTCTCTCTCTCTCTCTCTCCTTTTCTTAATGATACCATAAACATGTGCTTGTTATGCTTATAATATTGCTGCTCATGTTGTTAGCATGTATTGTATAACCTGAGTTTTTGAATAAATTTGGAATTTGGAATGAGATTTTCAATAGACGCACATCATCACCGAAAATTGAAAAAATGCGCTAATACTCACATACAATCTAGTTTTATTCTAATCCATTTACATTTGTAGAGTCCCAACAAATCGAACCACAACCTTTCGCATTTGTGATTTTTCTATGATTTGTGTCAAAATCACGTATATAAAATAATTGAGCCGCGACGCGAGAAAGCCGGTCTTCGGGGTTTCCGACAAGGTAAGACACAAACCGGCCTGTACAGTCAATGAAGCAGACTAGAAGCTTGAAAGTAAGGTTCCACGTAAATGTAAATAATAATATTATTTGTGTAGCAAAAACAAAGGAGAGGATCAGCGATGCAGTTACTGCAAGGCTGATCTGCGCCTTATTGTTCGCATATGCAAAATCCGGTTTTATCACGACGCGGCTCATTAATACTCCGTAGCGCGAGATACGGCGCATCAAACATGATACGCGTCTTTGATACAAAAAAAAAACTGTGTCGCACGTGTTCTTTCATGTTGTTATAGTCCCTGAGATGACCCAGGTAAAAATAAAATTCGCTGCACCCCCAGAGGTACCAAGGTTGCTATATACCACATTGTAGGTATTTCTATGCTGAATTCAATGCACAATGTTGTCAGTCTGGCAACCTGTGCAGAAAGTTTGTAAACACGATTTTGTGGCCAGGGTATGACAAAATCTATTTTTTTCACCAAATATTAAAACGCGATCGTAGTGCTTCCCTGTTTCATGTCTGTTAGTTACTGTTAGGTCTAATGATAGGTGTAATGACTCTTAAAGTATTAGAAGGGTGGTTATCTCTGCAGGAAGTTCGCAAACACAATTTTGTATGGCCAAGGTATGACAAAATCTAATTTTCTACCAAATATCAAAACTTTATCGTAGTGTATCTTTGTATCATGATTGTATGTCACTTGCTAATGGTTTTAATGACTCTAAAACATATGAAGACGTATGATAGCACTAACGAAAGTATATGACAATGA
The DNA here is from genome assembly GCA_964017185.1 of Rugalucina vietnamica. NCBI lineage: Eukaryota > Metazoa > Mollusca > Bivalvia > Lucinida > Lucinidae > Rugalucina > Rugalucina vietnamica. The sequence continues at coordinate 10,047,036 of OZ024884.1, read as the reverse complement.
GTTGTTATGTTTCAAGGTTTACATAGGGGGTACCACCTCTTGAACCATATTGTTATTTGGGTGAAAATCGAAAATTATACAAGAATGGCTAACATATTTAAAACAATTTATGCGTTTATACTTCTTTTCATTATGCATGAAATAACAAATAGCATTCTAGTCGATAATAATAATAATAATAATAATAATAATAATAATAATAATAATAATCAAATGAACACAATTGCATGTATATTCAATACCTATAACAGAGTACATGTAATAAACACATGAATCATTGCAATTATGAATGGAATGTTTTGACAAGCTCACTGACTACAAACAACTTTTCGATACCGTTCTTATTTTACCCAAAATTCCAGTATTTAAATAATTAAATTTGCATATTCATGAATATTCACCAATGTTTTAAGAAATGGACTTTCCCACAAATATCATTTGGGTGAGCTCATTTACAATTTCAGGGGCATCAGCAGTGATTTTTGTTATCATTTTCAATGAAATTCCTTTTAGCAAACAGAAAAGCCCCACACATGGGGTGGTACATTTGTGGCTTTACTATCTGCATATGTCCCAAAAGGGACAGCAGGCTTATACAGTATGAATTAATATACGAAATCGGAAAAGAGTAGCGGACAAATTAGGGGTACATACAAATTGACATGTTTTTAATTTGCTTCAAGAACAAAGCAATTTTACATTAATCCCTAACATTTTTAAAAATCATTTAAATTTGTTAATTCATGAAAATTAATCTTAAAAATAAGGAAATGTAGAATCATCTGGCCAAAAATAGGGGTACTACTTACACTAACGCTTGTTCCGGGGCTGTTTATAGACCCAGGATGCTGAAAGTGTCATCAAAAGTATCCTATGACAATGCACTAATGCCTTCAAACCTGGTATGAGAAGCCTCAGATTTTCAGTTCATAGATACTAATGAGAACTATAGTACTTGGAGAAAAACGAGTTAGTTAAATGTTTTACCTACAAAATAACTTGTGTATCTAGTCAAAGAAATGCTGATAATTGCTGAAAATGGTATCAAGAGCTTGCTGCGGCAATATAATATCACCATGTATGTCATTGGATTTTTCGATACATGAATAAAATCTTAAGAAATTGGAGAAAAATGTGAAAGAATTAAAGTGGTGTACCTATAAAAACACATGTGTATCTTGGCTACCCATAACCCTAGACAGCTTAACTCGCTATCAAATGAATGCTAGGACAATGTACAATGACAATGCTGTATAAAATCTGATTCTTTGTCTCACAATTATTTATACAAATCCTAGAAATAAGAGACGAATCAAGGAAAAATGAAGTGAATATACCAATAAAACCATATATAACATACTTACCAATATACACATAGAACTAAAATTGGCATAAAATAATTGCTATGACAATGTTTCATTGCCATGTGGTAAAATACATGTATACACAGTTTATAATATATCAACCAAGATACGTGTTATTCTGACGAAGGATAATATCAAATTTTCTATTTATACCCGAATATTTTGAAATTATAAGCAATGATCACAAAACTTTATCTAGCATGGTTTCTTTTATCAGACAAATGGACAGTAATACATGATCCTAGTACTTTGTGCACCATTTCATCCCTCTAATGCTATCGGCAGTCGAAATCGGAGTGATCTTGTTAGTATACCCCCTTCATTGTTTGTGTGATTTATTCAAGGTTCTTATAAATATTCATAAAACAAAAAATAGACACTTCTGACAGATACCATGGTTATTTTGAATTGTCCTAGCATCCTTTTAATACTAATTCCGCCCCTCTAGGACCATCGTTAGCCAAGATACACGCGGTTTTATAGCTACACCACATTCTTCCGCTTTTGTTCTCCAGTTTCTAGATTTTTTTTTATAAATATTCATGATACTAAAATCTATATAATAGCGTAAGGTGATACAATATTAACCCAAACACACTCTTGATACCATTTTCAGCCTTTTGGAATCTTTCTTTGTCCGGATATAAGCCTTTAAGAATCTTTTTTTTTCCAGATGTAAGTTGCTTTGTAAGCGAATCTGTCAATTCTTTCCATTTTCTTCTCAAATTTCTCAAGCTTGATAAACATTCATGAAACTGAAAACTAGATATGCATATGTCTGATTTGAAGGCAACAGTGCTTTAAGACATAGTATTCATTTGAATCAACTTTTAGCATCCCCGGGTCTATTAACAGCCCAGGAACAAGTGATTTTGTAAGTAAAACCTCTATTTTTGGCAATATTTTCTCTGATTTCTTATGTTTTTATAAATTCTCATGAATTTGCAAATTCACCCGCAATGTGATTCTAAAGATATATGGGATGTACTTATAAATTACTCATATCCCAAGCAACAACACGCTCCAGAATATTGTTGAGGAAAGTATTTGTTTGCATTTAGGCGGTCCCTCTGACCAATCTGGCAGCCATAAATCTTGTGCTAGGTATATGTTTTATTATCCACCCTTCAACGGCTATAGTCTTTTCTTTGTTTTGTTTTTTTTTTCTGAATTTTCAATTTTTAAATAATTCCTTTAAAATTGAATAATTTTGCAACTTATCCCGAATACACAACTAATCTTTTCGATAAACCCACGTTTTACTCGTGCCAATTATGACCCATCTTTTTGACCTAAAATACACCACAACAGGTTACAGTCCAGTAAATAATTGCGGATAACAATAAATTCAGGTTTAAGCCACCAAAATCAAGACCCATTGCTTTTTAATACGGCAGCTCAGTAAGGATCGCGCCCTCCTTATCTCTATAGTTTTTGTAAATAGTTTTCTTCCTGTTGCCCTCTATATGAGTTCGACCTTCGAACGTGCATGTGCCGCCATATATGTTTTTCAATGTTTATTATTGCCCCTCTTGTTGTCATAAATATTGTGACCTGAGGAAATAAACTATTTGATTAAATAATTTTTCACCATTATGAAAATGAAAATATATCCATTTAGGCCCATAACAGCAATAAATTTGTCAAGTGATATAACTGGTGTAATAACAATGTGTCACAATGATAGGTTGGGCCTGAAATTAGTTTATTAATGATTTTAATAATGTATCTGTTATTCTAATGATTTATTTAAATTCATGAATATGTAAACTGAATACACTTATCATAGGCTTCTATAATACCCAATCCTTCCTTGCACACAGGGACAGTTTTTTTCGTGGCTATCAAACTGTTCATTGTTCATGTAATGCAAAATAGATTTGTCCTCAAACATAAACTGCACTATACAAAAATGCATGATTTCCAAGCCAACCATCAACAGGATTCTCGATGATGGGGATATACCTACCAAAAATGATCGTATCTCTGTGGTTGCTTATCATAGACCAGTAAACGTGGTCTCATTTTAGAGCTTTGACATAGCCATTTCTTTTTTGTTTTTGATAAGAATGACATATCAATGAAGCATTTCATAACTATACTGACAGAGTTTCCGGCAAATGCAATTTAGCAGACCGATGACATCAAATAAATAAATAAATAAATAAATAAATAAATAAATAAATAAATAAATAAATAAATTATTTTATTAATTAATCAAGTTAAACGTTTACAAACAAAGTTCAATCCAGCAGCAAAAACTACATACCGAATTTAATTCAAACATAGCTCCAATACTTACATATAAATCCCGGAACGACAAACCTTACATCTACAATTAAAGGATGTATATATGCATATCGACAAGACTTGTGAATAAACTCTGGAGAGAGAAGTTTGTCAGTGTAGAAATAAGATTTAATGAACCAACAGGCTGTTTCCATGCGTTAACAAGAAAACAAAATGACAAATTAAAAATCCTATTTTATTGTGCACAAGTTACCCCACCCACCAAAGACAAATTAAAGTATTTTGGTATGGTTTCTGAAATAAATCGATTCAAACGTGTTTTTGTGTATTATCTAACCATTTTCATAACATTTTGTTGCCAATTTGAGTTCATACACCCAAAAGAACATTGTTTGAAGACAATTTTCGTTCAACCTATGGAATTCACGTACTTTATATTTTCGCGCACCCCTTCCCTGCATTTGCGTGTTTACATGGAACCTGCACAGGTTTGCAGCTTGACAACATTGTGCATCGTGTTCACCATGCTTCAAGCTTTAAAATGATGTATAGGAACCTTGGTACCTCGGGGGGTGAAGCGAACTCCGTAAATAGCCCACATATTTGATTTCATCTAAGGGACTATTACATGAAGATGGCGTGTGTCAAAGCGACGTTGAGTTATACTTGTCGCGTGTCTCAGACACGCTTCTTTAAACTTTACGGGTGCTATTTGTTACCTTTTACACCCGTAGCGGTATGCCGCTGTCCTGTCCGTATGATTCAATTAAAAACTAAAATAGTAGTTTACAATTTAAGAAATTCCGGCATATATTTTTTTCCATTCTATATGACGGTTATATGAATAACACGCAGAAAAGCAATTAATGTAAAATTTTGGTCAAAATCTTGAACATAGGCAATTGTGAAATATTTCATCTTATTTTGATAAATTATTATTTTGTTTTTATTTATTTCATTAAATGATTTTAGGAAGAAAATATTTCATCATGTAGTAGTAGTAGTAGTAGTAGTAGTAGTAGTAGTAGTATAAAGTGGCAGTTTTTAAGTGCTCCTGGGCTGCAAATCGTGGCGGTGACAGCAACATGCAAATCGTGCTGTTCGCCGGTGCCCAGAGTATACTGATAATGCAAGTCAAGCCGGTAAAATGGAAGGAGCACTTCTTTTACAGAATTTTGAACGCCATGGTCGAAAAGCGAGCGTAAAAATAGATAGGAAATCGGTGCCAATTCGGCTGCAAATCGATGATTTCGCTATCTTGCTCGAGAGCAAATGTAGGTCAAATGAGATCCAATCATGTTGCTCTCTTTTAGGGCCGCGCTTAAAGGGAAACATAACTATTTAATTCCCGCATATGATTTTTATGAAACTTCCTAGGCTTCAAGATAATTGTATCCTTGGACTAAAATCGAAATAAAAGTGAGGAGTCACCGGCCTCGTTTCCATGGTATCAGACCTTTTTGTGTGTTTCTCGTGCATTTCAGAAAACCGCACTCGTAGCGGACATGTGTTTTAATATATATGTTATAACTGCAAAAACAACACACGATGAGTGTTATTTTCTTACATTTTGATAGTATTTGCTCTTAAACTGAGGAGAGTACATGCAAAATTAACTTTCCCGCCATCTTTTCAAACCTGGAAATAGTACGTATTTTTGCGATATCTCCTGAACTATGCATATGATTATGATTAAATTACACCAGCAGATAAGAAACGTGGTAACCATTTAAAAGTTCAAATAAAAAGTGGGGGTCACCGGATTGCGTTGGAAGATATAGAGAAAAAACGTTCAATATTCCCGCCTTTTTCGTTTTAACGCCAAAAGTTGCACTGACGTCCCATATATTTATGCGACGTCATCAACAGCGAAATAAATGTTTTACATATAATTAACCTTATACACGAATTTGGGTATATCAATTGCCACAGAACTTCTTTTAAAATAAAAATGAACAATATGTATACCCGCTTTAGGACTAATTATGCAGTAACAAACAGAATAAGATTCTACAGCTTGCAACGTCATTGAGAAATCAAAACAAAACGACGTTAAAACTACGCGTAACATGCACATACTAAACGCCGACGTTGCGCAAAAAGTGTGCTCATAAACAATAGTAATGTTTACCCTTAATGGCTATGCTAGATCGGTGAAATGACCTAGTTTTGAATCTGCACATGATAAGACAGCTACGGACACTGCAATCCATGTGGACAGGTGGTATCGGACGTGTGCTTGCGGCTGAGTGATGAGTTTCTGTGAGGAGGAGCAGGGGGAGTGGTATCTGTGATGCAAGCCGGAGAAACCATATGCGGGCTGGACGTTTTACCAGTAGAGACGGGAGTGCATTGTCCTACTAGCTATATAGTGGCTGATGATAGGATGTTCTTATTTGTCGAAGACATCTCAGATCACTTTTGACCTGCATCCGGGTTTTTCCCATATGGAAGATGAAAAGGGCAACAAACTGCATCTCTTTAAAAAGTACAGCTATACAAGCCATCATTGGAAAAGGTCCCTCAGGACCTTTTCCACAGTGTTTACTTTGAATATGAAGAAAATTGTACCCATGATCGACTGCTCTCCCTCAATTACGCGTTTTGTCACATAAAGCGCTTACTAAAAACTAGTGAACCCGTCTATAGGGACTAGACAGTTCACCACAATCAATCTAATTTATCAATTGTTGGCACTCCCCGTCAAATAGCGGTAAATATCTAGCAAGCAACCTCGATCGTGGTGACTGCTTATCATAGCGCATCTAGGATTACATCGTATATACCCTGACGAGGGGTACAGAAACTACAGAAACGCTATATGGCTGACTTTTAGTCCATCACATCGCACCATGTCTGTTTCTGGTAGTGTGGCTGCAGGTCAAAATTCAGAACTCTGTCACAAATTGACTGCACTGCAAAATGATTTTCTACAAATCGACATATTGATTGTAATCGTGCTCCCTTTAGTATTGGCTTTGATTCCATAACATCAAAAAAAAATTGTCATTTCCTTGAGCAACAGATACACACACTGGTCAAGCTTCATTACAAGAAACGACATTCATGTATAGGAAACGAAACTGAAATGTATGAGAATCGAAATTAATGACGAACCAGAGAATCAACAACACTGAAATTTAGAGCAAAAGGGAATATCTCTTATAACAAACGGCTGCTGACCTTTTCATTGGTTTCTTTTTAAAGAAGCCAACTTGTTGGTCCTAATTGTTATTCATTTTAATCGTTTTTTTGTGTGACGAAAGCTTTTGCAAAGAAAAATTAAAATGTAAAATCTGTGGATTTTGAAATTTTATGATCCATGGAGGCCATCGTAGATAAGATGCGTTCGGATTTTCTCCATAGATCGGATCAAATGCTCTACTCAACAGATCGAGTCGTTTCGGTCCCGCGACCCTTAAGGACTCTCGTCGCCGGTAAGGACATTTGAAAAGCATTTCCTCTCAGTCATGTCTGGAGTTGGCTCTGCAAGACTCATACTGTCTGTCTGTCTGTCTGTCTGTCTCTCTCTCTCTCTCTCTCTCTCTCTCTCTCTCTTGTGCAGATTTGCCAGTACCAACGGCCAGATTTGCTGATTTACGGATAACCTTGCCCAGATTAACCTGAACGCAAATCACATACCTTGTAACCTTGCATATAAATTACCCTTGACATAGTCTTCAACCACGCCTCTTGACTGGGAGCCCTGGATCTATATTTAACGGTCCATCGACTTTGTAAGAATTCAAATCGAGTCGCTTCGAGCTAATAACTAAAGTGCATTTCTCTGTAGCAGTGATAGCTGTAAGCATGAAACTGGTTTGGAATGGGCAAATGGACAGAAGATTTATGTTTATGAAGAAAATTTGGCCGCAGTGGGTTGTCTGTCCCAGCTCCGGGGCTATATACATGTATATGGTATTCAAACATCTTCTCTGTAACCACGTGGCCAATCAATGTCAAACCTTATATGGAGCATCCTCAGGAAGTGGGAACAAAAATTTATATAAATGGTCCAATTCACATGACCAAGATAGCTACCGTGGCTATAATTAGCAAAAACCTTTAAAATTCTTCTCCAGAACCAGAAGGCCTATGTTTTTGAAACTTGGCATGAAGCATTGGGGAATGGAGCTCTACAAAGTTTATATAAATCATGACCCTGGCATGACCTTGACCTATTCTACGGCAAGGTCAACCTAGGTTGCTGCCAATGCATTTGAATTGTAAAAACAGAGGAAACTTGCTGGGAATAGGCAAATTGAGATCTGTGCACATTCAAGGTTAAGGTCATTTATGGTCAATTAATGCTCTTTGGTCAGATCTCAGGTGACCGCTCCCAGGATTATTGGTGCTCTGGTAAATTATAAGCTATCAATTTATTTGCTTTTTCATTGATAAAACAAAAGATATGAACATGTAAAATGTGTCCTTAAATCTGTCACAGGTCACCTTCAAAAGCCCTTTAAAAGGCTCTAAGTCTGTATGAACCATGCTATATAAAGCAAAGCCATTGATCCCCGTAAGATGGATTTCAGCCCCAAAACTGTATATTGGAAAGGTCCTCAGACATTTCCACTGTGTTCACCTTGAATGCAGTAGCTTTTGAGCTGGTTCTATTTATTTTACATCTAAATTGGCCATCGCTGACGTCGAAAAAAAGATCGATATAAGAAACCAGTCCAAATTCACTGTACAGAATCCAGTACGCAGCAATACAAGACAGTTCACCAAAAAGCCGCACCACCGACCCGTTTAGTGTATACATTTCCGGCGCGATGTTTATATACAGTACATATATCGTTCAAAAATATGTTAGTGTTATAATTGTTTGGATGTGGGCATTAAAATTGGCACTGGGGATTAGTGAAGGGATTCGTGGGTTAAAACGAGGTGTGCCATTTATGGTAGAATCTACACCGGTGTCCGCTGTACATAGCACAGTGGCGAGCCAGCATTCCTGGGTTGGCGCCCCACAAGCATTTTTAAAGTAAAATATAAATTAAAGCGTCGAAATGAATATTGTTTGGCTGCCACTAAAGTGGAATTTCGATATATGTCCTTTTTTATTTATTGTTTTTTTTTTATTATTTTTTTTTTACTCACAGCAGCCTGCATCGCTGTGGCATAATTTTCTACTTCTATTTCATACTGTCTGCGCAATCAATTACAGACTATGACTTTGAGGCTCTGTCGGGAAACAGATACATGTAGATAATGATAATGCTTTATACACTCAGTACAGGAAATGCAGTAAAGATTTCGTTCTTTCTATAGACGTACACTATTCATATTACATACATGTATGTGCGTTATTGTCATGTTTAGAGTTACACCCGAGTTACAGTAATACTCATGCATATGACGTAGGTGCGCTCGCGTGTAACTCGAGCTGTTAGGTCTTGCTACTCGGGTTACTTGTGTTACTCGGATAGCCTTCTCAAAAATGACCGGAATGCTCATAAGGATAACTCTTTGACACAGGTTTGAACAATGTACGGCGAATATATCATGAACGAGTTACATTTCTAACCACGGCCTCCACACCCCGGCCGGTTTGTCGGACCTGTTCAGAAACTACAATATTGGTTTTCGCGTGTCGCGGCTTAATAATGTCATTTTTCATTTACCTTAGCAAAGTTGTCCAAAATGCTTTGGGTTGGGTCAAGAGCAAACCAGCATTTGGCATATGCCAAAACAAAGCTGCAGATCATCTCCAACTAGGTCTGACACAAACAAGGGTGTACAGACGACACATTTTTATTGTGAAATTAGAGGAAATGTATTGTCTGTGTAGCGATAACAAAGGCGCTGATCAGGTACCAAACTCATTGTTTTTTTTTTTTTTTTTTTTTTTTTTTTTTTTTTTTTTTTTTTTTTTTTTTTTCATCTTTAATTCAATAAAATTGATCATTTTCAGAATCATTTTTTACTCAAAGCCTTGCTATCTTGAACATAGTATTTTGCACAAATATAGGGTTATATAAAATTAAAAAATGACCGTTGACTCGCGAGGGGGAATAAGAATGTTTGTTAGTTTCTTGACTGATAAAAGAGCAAAGACTTACAAAGAACTACTATAGTGAACCTTGTCATTACTGGATTCACCCTGTCTTTCCGTATTTATGTAGTTACTTGTTTCCGATAACAGAGTTATGGCCAATTTCCGATAACAGAGTTATGGCCAGAGTTTTCAGCTCAATACCTTTATTACACAGCGCTGAAGCTTGGCTAAAGTCAGATTCTCTGACATTTCTAGTTTTCCCAAATTTGCAATGGGGCTATGTCCATAGATTGATGTAGGAAAAATATGGACTGAATGATCAATAATGCAAGAGTTATGCCACTTTGTAATTCTTAATGTTAGATGTTTGCTATTGTACAAACAGTGCATACTTTGTGAAAACTCCTCCTAGAGTTTCAGTATATCATTTTAATATTTTGCAGTTATCTTTCAGACATACTGAAGATGCGCATAAAGATTTTTCTTGGTGAAAAAATATATATATATATATATTTTTTTTTAAATTTACCGCGTTTTCAACTTAACCAATTTTCATTCATTTTACATATTGAACAATGGCATATTGAGTCTACTTTGTGAAATCAACTCCTCCTAGAGTTTACAGTAGATCTTTATCCTTTAACTATTTTGCAGTTATCTTTCAGACATATTCAAGCTGTGCATAAACATTTTTCTTGGTGAAAAAATAATTTTTAACAATTTTACAGCGTTTGAACTTAGCCTATTTTCGTTCACTTAATATATTGAACTATAACATGTCGTGTTTCCTCTGAATTCTCTAAAATGTTTTACTAGTGAACCATCTCTATCAACTAGCGGCAGACCTTTCTATTGGATTTTTTTAAAGAAGCCAACTTGTATATCTTGTTTTTAGGCATCACTACTACATCACTGAGATCTATGCACTGTCAACAATTTATATTTAAGATGATTATCGATGCATATTAAAGACCTCAGACTCAATAAACCCAAACAGATAATATATAATAAAAACATTAAATCATTTGGTCGTTAAACCAGTTTTCGGTTATTGAGGATACTCTTCATTACGTTGTTACATGAGCATGTATATATCTTGATGTTGCTTAGATATGTGAAGCATGACAATTAATAACGTCTTGCTCACTTTAATATCTCATGGTGTTTTGATGCACAAAATGATGATAAAACTCTATTCGGATATTCTGTTTTAAGGTACGCTCATAGTGCCTTAGTAGTGAAGGTGCCAGATGTGAAAAAGCCACCAAAAAGCACTTTAGGTGGCCACTTATTTAGCAAAAATTTCCTCGGTATAGTTGTTTTGTACTGTCTTTGGGAAGTATGAAAACCAATGTTTTTATTTTTTTCGGTCTTGCAAAAGTACTTTTCTTGTGGGTGAAAATGACATACCCTCGCTTATTTGATCAGTGACTTCTAGGACAGCCAGCAGATTCCCAAACCATAAGTATGTTACAAATTTTCATGTTCATGCAATATGTTTTCATTGCAGCTGCTAGTTATAACATATAGTTGCTAGTGAGACTTATTTTTTTTTTTAAACAAAAATGGTGTTACGTATGTTACGCTTTAAGGACGTAACTACGCCATTTTTCAGAGATATCTAAAATTTTTATTTTGAACTGTAAAATTATAGTCTTTTTGTTAATATGGTTTACTTTGCCTAATTGTTTGGTTCTGCATTAAACTTTAGAAAGTAATAAAATATTTTAAGATAATGGAAAGCTATAGATCCTTACAGTGTAAATAATTGTCCATAGTGTAACATTATAAACAGAATAAATCCCTGTATTTGCGTCATTCTATAGTGACACGTCAATTTGAAAATTCATTTTAAAAACATAAAAGCCAATATCTACAACAATAAAGATAGCAAAACATTGTTTTACAAAATTTATATGTTTTAATATTATTTAGCTTTTTGTGACATGTAACGTATGTAACAGAAGATAATTTGTCAAAGGTAAGGCTTCCAACAAAGAAATAGCTTCACAATATCATTTTGGTTAGTCATTTTAGCTGGGACAGCTGTTGAGTACAGTCTTTGGACAATATAAAAGCCTATATCTTAAAGAAAACTCAAGCTCGGTCGAATAAGAGATGTTTGCACTCTGAGCATTGGTGCATTATCATGTAACAAGCTGTTACATATATTACCGGTAAAAATTAAAAAAAATGATATGACTGTTTGATCCACAGAAAAACGACAACACTTTATCATTTTACTGAAGTTACTCTTAAAGTCTGCATGCATATGCTGCATATTAAAGTTGTTTGAACAAACTTCTGACCTCCACTGACTGTAATGTGTATATGCTATGTAAATTGAAATATCCTTTGAAAAAAAACACAATTTTAGGTGACATCATTCACTTTTGTGGGTGTTCTATGCATTTTGCAAAAAAAAAATATATATTTATTTACATTACCATGTTCAAATGACACACAATGTTCTGTTTTTCTCCGTTTTTATAGGTATTGTCTTAAATGAAGTATTCAGCAGTCTAACCCCCAGTCTAATATGCCAAATGATGCATTACTATTTATCTATAACATGTTAATTCTTTGGAATGGTGGTTATATCATATGATTTTGATGCTTCCTTGATAGTTGTGTACCAAAGCTCTGAACAACTGTTATAAAAGAGTGTCCATCAACAAAAACACTTGTATTTTGGTTGCTTAGGTATATCTGGCAACTTGACTATAGAACATTCTAATAGCAGTTAGCTGATGCTATTTTGAGCTCTCAAAGGCCATTGCCAGCAGAGAAATCAGCGATTTTGTTGGTTTACCCCTTCGGATTTCCGCATTTTCTCTCTCATTTCTGAAGTTCTCATTAAAATTCATGAATTGTTCTGTAGCCTGTTACCAAGAACCTAGGCTCAGTGATCTTACTGAGTAATGTAACGCATGTGACAAGGTCATTGTCTAGGTGTAATATTTCAAAACAAGGTGAAGACTTTATGTTTTCTATGAGTAATTTAAGTCTTTAATATAAAATAAAACAATAGATATTACTTATTCATTTCTAAAAATCATGCCCATGACTCTAGTAATATAATAAAGGCTTTTCAAATATCGCCTTTCTAATGCTGAAATATGTAGAGCAGAGACGATAACTTCACATTGAATAAAACAAATCAGTAATCCAATCAATTGTAGTAATCTCAAACTAATCTTCATCAAAGGCATCCATGGACACAGCACTTTTACCTTAATGTCTGATAAGCAAATCATTTAATTTGCATACTCATGAATATGAATAAAAACTTAAAAAATCGCAGAAAAGTTTGGAAAATAAAGGATATACCTACAAAATAACAACGTTTTGTACCTGTACTGTTTATAGACTCAGATTGTTTATTGTGGAATAAACAAATGTACTGTTGCCCTCTAGCTTTATATAAATGACTATTTTTGAAAATTAAAAATGAAGAAAACACCAGTCTGTCATTTTCTATTTGTATCGATGTTTTACTTAATTTCAATGAGACCAAATCTCAAAGGATTTGTATGAGACCATATGGCAATAATGCATTGTCCTAGCTACCCTTTGATGTCAATTTCAACATTCAAAGGCAATGGACATCTGCGATATCAGTGATTTAGTTGGTATACCCCTTCAGTTTTCAAACTTTTTCTCTTACTTTGAAGTTTACATTAATATTCATGACAAATTAGATCAGAAAATAAGATTACACAGTTACGGTACATTGTCAAGGCAATCATTTATTACCAATTTCTGCACTCTTATGCTATCAGTCGCGAAGATACAAATTATATTGAAGGTGTACCTTTTTTTGTTCAATATTCTTACCCTAACATTAATATTCTTGAAAGTGCAAAGCAAATGATACATATACATATGACTTTAAGGCAATAGTTCATAGTCTAAGCATTTATTTAATACCACTTTCAGCACCCTATGTCAATTCAAATGTCAGATACAACTGATTTAGTTAGTTTACTCTTTAAGTTTTTAGTGTTTTTCTCAAATTTCTTACGTTTTTATAAATAATTATCATGAATATGCAAATGAGATGATTCTAATATCAGGCCTTTGATATCTGTAAAGTTGCCAAATGACATCACTGGTGCAATAACAGTGTGTCAGGATGATAGCTCGGGTCTGAACTGAGTTTAATTATGGGTTTTAATGATTTTTGTGATTTTATTGATATGTAACATTAAATATATTCCTCATAAATATACAAGGTTCTAGTCAATATTTGCATTATTGACAACCAGAAAGACAGCTCTATAACCATGCATTACTGTGGTTTCAACTTTAGTCATCTTTAGATCAACTGAATGCTCAGATGTAAGCATTTCTTTGCAGGTAGGCATCTTGTTGGTTACCAAGGACACGTTTTTTCATTAATATTCATGAAAATACAATTGTGCTGATTTTCACACATGTGTAGCCCTATTGCATTAAAGAAATGGTGAAATTGCATCGATGAGCTATAACTTCAGTCAAATTATGGTCCAGAATTATGGAATGGGTCTGAAAATAGTTTATAATGGAGTTGAAATTATTGATATCCCTTATATTTGATATTTCATGAATATGTACGAATAATGCATGTGAGCTTATTTCCATTTCTTACTACTGAATGAAAGGACAGTATCTTAGCTGTAAAAGGATAGTATATTCATTGGTATATGCTAAGTCTTACTTGCGATATGAGCTGTTTCATATGTACACCCTCATCCTGGAATACTGTGTTTAAGAAAGTTATGAATTGCATTATACATCCGTTAATTTCAACACTTTTGCAAGACTTAAAATTGACCAAACATTGGTTTGCAAGCTTCCAGTGGGGTCCTCTGCCAGAGGGTATGAATGGAATTTTTGCTACTCTCCGACCACCTATCACCATTTTTCTGATGGCTGGCACCCTTACTATTAAAGATGATGTACATTTTTGGCAATCGTTTACTTTACTGGCACAGGCTAACGACGATAGAGCAGTTTGATACACGACTTTAAATGTTTTGAAGTTTGCTGACCAAGTATCCGAAAAAATGTGAACTGCATGTATCGCAACCAGATATTCCTTAATATTGTGTATATACTTTCAGTTTAGTATGTGTATGCCGCTGTGTACGACTTATTACCTTGTGACTAATTGTTCTGTACACCCCATTTCTCAATTCAATGTCACCATAAATAGTTTTGATTATTGTTCTCATATATTATATGACTTTATGCTTTTGTTCTTAAAGATTTTTCAATTTGTCGAAATTTCTCACTATCATCGCTAACTACAGTCAACACAATTGGAACTTATTTTTTTTTCCGAATCAAAAGAACGACATCCTACAATGTATTTATTTGAAAACTATACACATGCATAAACACTTAATACCATGCAAAACATATTATTGTTGAATAGGTGTCGTAAACATAAACAGGACATAACACATGAACAACAAATATGCTCGAACTTGGGCGTTGTTCTTTGCTTCTATTTAGAAAAAGTAATCAAGTCTCCTGCTTGAGTCTTTTAGATTTTCTTTTCTCGAGTAACACTCATTCATTAATCCAGAGTGTGCAAACCCTATTTATCATATGCTAACTTTGCAAACTGGGAAGTCATCACATTTTTCTCATGACATGACATTTATTCTTTATATTATAATTACGAGGTCTGTCCCGGGAAATCATAAAAATGTCTGATATTTCGTGAACGGTTCGTTGAAAATTAAAGATATGTTCATGCTCTTAAACTACATTTGTACTGAGCAATCTGTGAAAATATTAGTTCAATCGCTCTTACAAATTGCAAAAGTTATGGAGATTTATATGATGGTGTATCGGCGTTTACGGAGCACGTTGAAAATCATTTTGCTACGTTTTTGTGGAGGGGTGGTTAAATGTTTTGTGTGCAGTCTCTTTATTAGAGCCGTAATGGTGATGTATATTGTCATCTACGCATTGATTAAGTCGTCTTACTTAAAATTATAGTCAATAATTTGAGTTATAAATGATAAGTAGAAAAAAAGCTTGATCAGTTTAATTTTATATAAGGGAACACTAATTTTATCTTAGACTGAAATAAAACAAAAAGATGTCGCTTGTTTAAAATGACAACAAGAAACATGCAATTAGAATATTTAAAGAAAATATGTATACAGAATCATCACAGGTTTATTAATAACACAATAGAAGGTTGATTTTATAAATTAATTTTGTTAAATATACTTAACTGGAAAGAAAAGCTTTGGGAAGGTCTAATTTTGCGCCGCCCAACTTACATTACGTCACTATTTTCCAATAAAATAATGGCAGTAGGTTTAAGAAAATTTCTATAAAATCAACACTGATGGTGGAAATTATTTCAAACTTTTAAAAACTTATCTTACATAATTATTCGTGCAACTGATAGCCAGAATTGCGTAATATCACATTAACTCGCAATTACATGAACTGTTGAATTTGATCTTGATGAATTTCAAAACAGTGTTTTTGACGTGCACCGTAGACACCTACCCCTCTTGGAATAAATGCATATAAATCCGTTGTGTAAGGGGTGAGTTCATCTATATTTGTACGAAATGTTTGTTAGATGTATGCAAACAGATCATATAAATTTCATGAACTTCTGCAGACACATTATTGTTTAATCACAAATGTCTACGTATTTCTGGGACAGACCCCGTACTTCGTATGTATTCAATCCACCATTGTTCTGCTCTTCATCCGCGCGCCGGTTTGTATGTTCTAATATGTCTAAACAAGTGCATGTATCGTTGACCACCAGGGTCTCTGTCACCAGGGAAGGGATCGATGTGAGAACCGCACCGATCGACTATGGCTAGATTAAACTTTATCGGGTCCTTCGTTGGCGAAAGAGAGACTGGTAGGGGAGGCAATCAAATGAAAATATTTACTAAAACAGGTGTATTGGCTATTGCCGTAATAAATGTTTTAATGTTAAATGAAGTTATATGTGTGTACAGCTTACGCCAAAAGTGGGTACACGATGCAAATACATGTATTAAACCTCGGATTATGAAGAAAGTAATTACACATGGAGAGAAAGTGACGGCTAACATAAACTTTACTAGAACAATGCTTTCGTGCCTCTTCACGGTCAATATTTTTGTCTTTTCCTTAATAATTCTATTGTCCGGTGACGTTCACCCGAACCCTGGGCCGAGCTCTACCGCCTCAGATGAAACATACTCGTCAGGAAACTCGCTCCATTACTCCAACAATTTGAGCATTGTCCATTTAAATATCCAAAGTTTATTGCCGAAACTTGATATACTTGAAGTAGAAATGCAGCATTACGACATCTTAGTCTTTACAGAAACTTGGCTTTCTCCTAACGTAAGAAATGAAGAGATACGATTGACAACTTTCAAAGATCGAACTGACAGGCCGGGCGGAGGAGTTGCTATCTACGTTAGGGAAGGCTTGCAATCGAATGACCGTCCAGATCTGATAAGTGGCAATAAAGAAGCCGTTTGCATTGAAGTCCTTGTAAGAAACAATAAGTGCTTAATTAGTGGGTTTTATCGACCTCCAAATTCAGATTTAAACTGCTGGGATTGATTGAGTCCACTTTTGATAATATGTCGAATTCGTCAATCCAAGAACGTATCATCCTCGGGGACTTTAATTGTGACGTTTCTACTTTACGCATCAATAAAATAGCAAATCTCGCTTCCTCATATAATCTTACACAACTGATCGATGAACCTACCCATTATACTGAACAGTCTTCATCTACTATTGACCTTATTCTCGTAAATAAACCAGCAAATGTTTTGTATAGTGGCGTATCTTGACCGTTTATATCAGGCTTGGTTCGGTACCATTGTCCCATAGTACTTTACTTAAAACATCGCAAAATTATACGTAAAAGCTTTAAGCGACATATTTGGTTGTATGATAAAGGCGACTATGTGAAGTATCGTAATAAATTAAATAGCATTGACTGGGATAGCATACATTTAAATGATGACATAAACAAATGCGCAATGCGCAGAACAATTTTCAGAAGTAATTATTCAATCTGCCAGAGAAGCAATACCAAAAAAAAAAACAGTTACTATTAGGCCGTTAGAACCACAATGGATAAACTCAAATATAAAAAGAAATATACGACAACGAAAAAGGCTATACAAAAAGGCAAAACGACTTAATACAAATATCATTTGGGACCAGTTTAAGCACAAACGGAACGAAGTTAACTCTCTAATAAGAATAGCAAAGATTCAATATAAGGACAAATTAGCACATGATCTAAAATCAAACGATACTTACTCTAGAAATTGGTACAAACTCACTTCAGAATTGCTCACACCGAAATCTGACAAACCAATACCTTTCCTCGAAGTCGACAACAAAATAATAGAAAACGATCATGACAAAGCCGAAGCACTAAACTCATACTTTTGTAAACAATCAACTCTTGACGACACAGAAGCAACATTACCTGATCTCGTAACACCGGAATATCCGCTTTTATAACAAATTTATATAACTCATGAAGACGTTAGAGAAGCAATTGCATTACTAAATCCAAACAAAGCACCGGGTCCCGATCTTATTAGTCCAAAATTACTAAAAGAAGGCACGCAGCAATTAGTTCCGCAACTACAAAGATTATTCAATTTATCGCTTAGTCTAAAGCAGTTCCCAAATTCGTGGAAAAAATCAAACGTTACTGCTATCCACAAAAAAGACAGTACGACCAATCCTGGTAATTATAGACCGATCTCTCTTTAAATATTAACGGTAAACTGATGGAAAGATGCATACATAAACATTTAACAGCGTATTTTCTTGAAAACAATGTTATAACACCATATCAATCTGGATTCGTAAGTGGCGATTCTACGATTATCAAATGAATTCTACAAAGCGTTAGATGTAGATAAAGAAATAAGTATCGTTTTTTGCGACATAAGCAAAGCATTCGACCGGGTCTGGCACAAAGGACTAATATATAAACTAAAAACATAGGGATTGTTCGGTCCTCTCATTGACTGGCTAGCAAGCTATCTAGACAACAGACAACAAAGAGTTTATTTAAATAATAGCTCATCTACTTGGCAAAATACTAACGCTGGTGTACCACAGGGGTCAATTTAAGGACCGCTACTCTTTTTAATTTTCATTAATGACATAGTAAAAGACATAAGGGGTAATATAAGGCATTTTGCCGATGATACTATCTTATTTGAGATTGTAGATGAACCTATACTTACTGAATTTACTTTAAATATCGATTTAAGTAGAATTTTTGCCTGGGCGAAGCAGTGGCTTGTAGAATTCCAGCCAATCAAGCAAGAAACATTTATAGCTAGTAAGAAACGTATAAATCCGTATCACCCCCCACTCTTCATGGGTAACACTCAAATCAAAGAAGTCGACTCTCATAAACATCTTGGGATCGAATTTACTAATGACATGACTTGGAAAAAGCACATAAACACAATAGTTAGCAAAGCATACAAAAGATTAGGTATTTTAAGGATGCACAAACTTAACTTAGATCGCCGTTCGCTTGACAAAATGTATAAAATCTTTATCCGTCCGCTATTAGAACATGGTAACACAGTCTGGGATAATTGCACAGAAGAAAACAAGGCCGTTCTAGAAAATATACAACGAGATGCCCAGCGAATATCTTCTGGTGCTACCAAATTATGCAGTTTTGAAAAACTCTATAATGAAACAGGATACGAAACCTTAGAAAACAGACGCAAAAAGCACAGACTATGCCAAATGTATCAAATGACCCATAATCTAACTCCTAACTATCTACAAAGACTCCTGCCGCCTGAAATTCGCGAACAATCACGGTACCACTTACGAAACCCTAATAATTTTATGACCCCTATCACAAGAACGAGGTTCTATTACAGCTCTTTTTTACCATCTGCTTTAAGAGATTGGAATTCACTTAATAACGATTCCAGAAACTCAACTACTCTTACAAACTACAAGCGAACCTTAAGCACACCCGACATTGTTCCGTCACACTATTTAAACATTCAGACAACAAGAACCGGGCAAATACTACACACACGTATAAGGCTTGAATGCAGCTCTTTAAATCAGCACCTGTACAAAAAGAAATTGACAAATAGCCCTAACTGCTTATTAGCCCAGTAAAATGGTTGGAGGACCCAAAACAAATTGCAACACAAATCCTTTTCTGATTTTCCATAACCTTAGACCTGTATTATAAACATACTAAAAGTATACCAGAATCGGAAGATATCAAATTTGATTTTTTTTTCACCATCTTTGTTGAAGAAGTATTTTTAACTCCGCAAAACTACAGCTAGAACTGTAGCTGGGTCTATGCATAAATTTAGGTTGAATTTTAAACAAAGAAATACATCTAAGGCTTCATCTGATATGTTTGTTACAATTTAGCTGACAAAAGCCTTGAAAATGAGCCAATTACAGTAAAGTAAACTACAACAAGCACTGATTTACCCCACCCACTAATGCAAATTTTCGAAATTTCGTACTTTTAATTATACAGATTTTACAAGGTGTTTTAAAGTGCTTCAAGGAGATAGAAGAAGTAAATGTTTAAAATTTAAAATGATAAGAGTGTTCTTAATGTCGTTTTCTTTTCAAAATGCTATAATCCCAGTTGGTAGAGTGTAGCTGATACACTGGTTCAAGCTTTAATTAACGTAACTATATGTTAAGTCAGATATGTCGAAAATCAGACCAATCATCATCATGGCATTGTTGTAGCAATTATTTGATGCCATTTTAAGCTCTCTAGGGCATCACCAACTGTGTTACAAGAGATTTTGTTAGCATAGCCCCTTTGCTTTTTTCGCAAATGTATTTTCAGAATATAGAAATAATATTAAGCTTAAACTAGACAACATAAGACTAGTGCTTATTTATTTAGAAATTATGAACACCATTTTAAACTCTACATGACCATCAGCAACTGAATTAAGAGAGGTTTTGTAAGTATACCCCCTTAGCTCTTTTGTAATTTTGCTCCAGTTCGTAAGGTGTTCATTCATAAGATAGAGAGCAAAATAAACCTATACTAGACAGTAGTTGACAAGTGTATTTTCTTAAAAGTCATATCACTATTCTAAGCTCTGTAAAGACATCAGTAGCTAAGGTCCAAGAGATTCTGAAAGCATACCACATACATTTTTTTCGTGGCTGTTCTCCAATCTATAAGTTTCTCCTTCAAATTTAATGAGGTAAACATCAAATAAGTTACTTTAAACAAGACCATTATCATTCATTAGTACATAGTCTTAGCAATCATTTCCAGACTTTTTTTCAGTAGATGAGTAAAGGTGGCATTGTAGGTATACCCCATAGTTTTCATGAGTTTCCATTAATTTATAATATTATCTAACATATCACTTAGAAGTCAGTTGATATTAAACCCAACTACATTTCATTAGTGTATTGCCTTAACAATCATTTGACACATTTTTCAGCTCTGTATGGTCATTAGACGTTTGGAAACATGCGATTAACAAAATACATCACCTTAGTTTATTTATTTGTTTGTATGAATAGATGCTTAATGTCCCAGTCAACAACTATGATCATGACAGTATGTTGCCTCCATTTTATGGGACTTTTACCCAAAGTCAGTACGTCCTGACATCCAAAAAGTGCTTCAAATATAACCACCCAAGGAAGCCGCTAAGGGTTAGTTTATTCATTATTTTCCATAAATCTATATGGCTTTCATGCACATCCTAGGATGTAGAGGTCAGATAATTTTATACTAAGCGTAGCTGCCGAAAAGTGGTAGATTGTAGAACACCAAATAAAAATAACCGACAGGTCCTGGTTTCGACAGGTCCTGGTTTCGAACCCTGCTAAAGTGCAGTGTTGTGCCTTAGGCAAGACATATCTACTCCTTTGATAGACGGAATATTTCCATCGGTAATCCGTTAGACCTCTCCATACCGACGGAAATGTCATGTATTGAGCCCTTGGTCGAAAATGAAAAATCATCGAAGACGCCAAATAAATTGAAAATTATGTTATGTTATATCTTTTCTGACTGATAGGACTTAGTTTTTACATATTCTAGATGTAAAGATACGCAGATTCATAAAATACATGTTTTCTGTGGAAAATACCACGTGCGTCTATAAATAAGTAAGAGGAGACTACTGTAGAATACTGTAGGACACAAAGTGGAAAATCGATTGCTTTTTGCAAATTTATTAAAATTCTGCAGGCTAACCAGATGTTTACAAAAAAGATGTTTGCATTTTCTAACAAAACATAGGAAAAAGTCTAATAATTCTCACCAAATAAAGCAACTATAAGCTTCTTACGAAATCCATAATCTGTTCGACCATAGTTTAAAGGCAACTAATGCTAAGCTGTCACGAGAGAGGAGCGAGGTCACGAAGTGTATCGGATTGCAGCTTAGCCAGCTGATCTACTCCTTTGAGTACTTTTTCTAATAAGGATGCCAGGTCTCTGTCCGAACGTGACTACATAATCGTTAACTAGGACATTTAACCACAGAACAAACAGAATATGTGTACTTGACAGCAAATAACTGATGCATGTTTAACCGTTTGACTCTATGACTCTCCATAACCAACAGTTACTTAGAAACGGTAGAAGGTAGAAATCCTTATATGTTTACACCAGACCACATATCAAACATTGTCTGCAATCATTCATTCAATACTCTATGACAATAACCAGTTGAAAACGTGCTTTCAAATAAAGTATAACCCTTTTTTCCGCTTTGTTTTAGACGAATGTGTCCCCCATCCCTTTTTCCAAGTTTCTTACCTTTATTCATGAATACTCGAATGAGATTATTTAATGATACATCCATGGGAGAACACTTCATTTTTTCAGCAATGCTATGGCAATTTGCCACGATGATGGTTTGCATCTTAACTTACTATTTTTTCCAGGATTTATGTGGACACGGTTTTTCGCCGATTATTCTTCAATGGACGTTTCAAATGGAATTCAAAGTATAGAAATTAGTTTAGATATAAACCGCCTAATTGGGGTTATTTTTTTCAAATGAATAAGGTTTGTAGTAGAGGCTGCAATTAGATGGAATTTTGGGGCGTTTTTGATTTTGCTTCCACAGTTAGTCCCCATTTGAGCCTACGTGTGGAAAAAGTCAATCGATTTAACAGACCAGTGGTGGTCATCGAGAGCCGATTGTCGGTTTATACTTGCTTGTTGTGTCCATAGTTTGTGTTTATTTGAAACTATTCAGATAACTACCTTGTTTGGAAATAGACAGTTGGCGTCCTAGTCGAAGAAGCAGAAGTGTTTTGTCTGTCTTCCTTCTAATGTGTGTTGATTTAACCAAAATTCGACGGTGTTCTATATTTTAACACAAAGCCCAATCCACTGGCATGAACCCGGAGATACCAGGCCACGAATGAGAACAAACACTACATGGTATCTATGAAGCAAGTATTTGCTTTCTCTTGGGTGCTTGTCAACATATGAAAGAAGACTACCAAAAGTGTTACACGCAAAAGTGTTACACGCATTTGGAAACGCGCGATTGAGGTGGATACATCATGAAAGCAAAAGTGATAAACAAAAATGTTTGTTGATGATTATTTTGTTTATTATGCTACAGCTAGGGCCATGTTGGGACATTGCCTCCTTTTTTATGAGAAAATTTACCCAACCTTAGGATGTCATGACATCCAAAAAGTGCTTCAAATATCAACATCCAAGTAAGCAACTAAGACTTATATGTATGGATAATTTGACATGAAACCACTTTTCCTGTGCAGGCTCAGACCTGAGCGGTTAACCAATAGTCACATGGCCAGTCAGTAGTGTCAAGTATAAGCTTTGCCTGTAGGCACAAGCAGCCCATCTATTTCTTCAAGCTTAAATGGGCAGGCCGCCATATTCCCACCCGACCACCCTTGAGCGAGTTTATTGTTATATATAGAATGTGAGCCACTGAACGTGTCTTCACTATAAATTATGAAGGCGAGTAAATATGGTCCAAATAAAATACAAATAAACCACGTGTGTCTCGCTAGGATAGTTCTGTGAGGCAAAAATGGGTATAGTATCGTCTTAAAATGACTAAGTCCGTTTTAAATTTCAAAGGATTCCAGCTTTTGTAAAAAATGATAGAAGATTGAAAAAATACATTTTAGTTAGGCGGTCATACTCTTATTTCACTTGCTCAATTTCTTTTATTTCGGAAACGTTTAAAGATGCTCTAAAAAAGAAAAACCATGTCCACATAAATCCTGGAAAAACAATAGTAGGTATTTGCCTTTAATTTTTCATTTTTTTTTTCTCCCTGTTTCTCCATATTTTAAATACGGGTTTTTAATATTCATGAATATGCAAATAAAGTTACTGACATACGTTACCATTGGTTAAATGGCTCTATGTTGTACATTTAGACCAAGTTCAGGTATAAAAAGTTAGTAGCAGCATGAGCTATAATTAGAGATGTTACAGATTTTATACATGTTGGTACGTTCCCATTACCGTAAATCACATTAAGGGTTGCCCTGGAAACTATGCTTTTTACAAAACCCATATAAATATATATTATTTACGACCATTCAGAATTACTTTCCAGGGATCAAAGTGAAACATTGTCATGCAGTAGTTATTATTCTAAATGGAAGCAAACTATATTCAGTTAGCTCCCCGGTTCTAAAGTTTACTTAAGTACGATTCTGCACCTAGAGACCGTTGATGCTTTAACCTTGTTATGACGTCATATTGAATTTTGATGAGAAAAGAAGCTTATAATCATGGGCCTCATCTTATACACATGTATCTTCCTTTGCATTGAACAGTCTTAAAACATTTGTGTCTACTTAAAAAAAAAGAATATAAGCCAGCAAACAGTTAACAATTTCCATAAATTCATGAAACCATGCACTGATAAGCCCCAAGATGCTTGACAACGCCACACCTTATGACATTTTCAAAGCCTTTGCTAGTCATTTCTGCTTAAGTATATATTCTGATATGATCTTGTATTCTACAAAACATTTGGGAATGTTGACATACAATTGCATGTGTATGCACTGAAATACGAGTGGGTGGGGTAATTAAGTGCTTGTAAAGTTTCAACAACCAATGTTACTGAGCAAAAATGTTCGAATCTACAATCATTAGAGCAAGTGTCAAGTTTTAATCTTTTCAGAATAGTTCATGAATAGAAAATACACAACAATGATGTAAATTCACAATATATTACACATACTGATGAATGTTTTGAATAGCAAAATACATGTATGTCACAACGTACACCAGAAAAGACAAAAAAATCAAATTTCATATTCTCCGATTTTGGTATACTTTTAGTATGTTGTCTAGGAAGGGTGTATCTCCACAAAAATCCAAGAAACATTTGTGTTGCAATTTGTTTTAGGTTTACCAAAAAAATCTTTATTTTGACTAGACTATATGCGGACAAGTGGAGTCTGCAGCACATTTCCTCTTACACTGCCCCAGATATAACCAAATACGTCGAAGATATTTTGGTAATGCGGCTTTTCCTATAACAGTCCACAATCTCCTTTACGGCGTCAGGAACCAAAATTTTACATACAGTGTACAATGATGAAATATTTAAACAAGTCCAATTATATATACTTGCTTCAAAACGTTTTACTTAGATATACTGGACTTCGGTCGCCTCCCACACAAATAAATGTAACTCCTGAAATACAACAGCCGGGTTGCGGGTGCAGGGCTGAACTGTCGGTGGAATAACCTTACTTTTTTATTTATTTATTATTGCCATGTTTACCAATTCAAAATAACACGGTCATTTACATCTTAGTAGACAATTATTATTATTATTATTATTATTATTATTATTATTATTATTATTATTATTATTATTATTATTATTATCACTAGACCTCCTTATATAAAAAGGTAAAACGACACTAGGTTGTAACACAAACCATATTGTATCATATAAAAATTATCTGTTGTCTAGGAGATGAACTTTATAAGCCATAGGCTTTCGTTCAGATCCTATTATTTTTAAATTGTATGTTTCATATAAATGTATATATATATTATATATATGCATGTATCATGAATTTGAAATAAATACGTTTAAACCAATTTATATTTTAGAAATAAACATAAATGTACAACATGCATCCTGTACCCTATTTCAGAACAGATATTAATCTTCGACAATTATCTTTTTAAAGATGTTTCTTGTATAATATAGGGGCTGAACATCCGTATCATCTTTATTTTGAATTTTGATATCATCTTTATTTTGAATTTTGATACCCGCAGCCTGAAGAGTTCAGAAATATGTCATGGTACAGAGTGGAGTTACCAAAGTAGTTTTATAAAGTTGCTGTACCATATTTATGTTTTGATTAGTGAAAAGGGGTTTTCGGTTGTGGATTGGGTGGGTCGCGACAATCCATAGGGTAGTTCCAATCAGGGGGCATTGTGAGTTATTGTAAACCAATCTAATTCGTAGTTCGTAACCAATCGTGTGCAAAAAAAGTAAGTTACTAATGTCATTTTTATATATTGACATTGACCATGGTTTGGGTGGGCCTATCTGAAAAGCAAAGAGCTGAAAACATATTAAGAAAGGAATATACAATATATCTACCCCATAACCATTGGTCGGAGATAGCAAGTTGTCCCAGTTTAGTAACAACTACTCCTTTGCATGCTTTAACCAGACGGAATTACTATCCCCGGCCGTTGGCATGGGACGAGAGTACAATATTAAGGTGAGTACATGGTACAAGGTACGTGCGGGTCAATATATACATAGTCAGATGGAGAGAGTAAGGTTGAAAGGATGAAGTGATGTTGTGCTCTTAATATCTTCTCCTTCTTCTTACATCCAGGTGACGTGATATTTTTGAATTTTTATTAGCTTTTTTGTGGGTATGATGTTTTGAAAAAAATGGTGATAAGGTTTCTGATATATACACTCACATGGTTTACATAGGTAACAAAATATCTACCATACGTTCTCTATCATACATATCTAAATACTCACACACAAACATACTATCCTACAGCCTTGAGATGTCCTTAAGATGGAGTCCGGAAGTGCCCACCAGGGAGAACAGCCCTGCCTTCGTACGAACACCGCGGGGTAAGTGCGCTAGTAAAAGGTAGCCAGAATCCATTCGACGTACCGCAGTACGCAAAAAAACCCAAAACGAAGGTAGGTTGTGTCCGTACGACTGCCATACTCTTCCCGCCAGTGCACCTCACTCCCTTTCTACACTCTAGAGTCCATAATCCTTTATATATACAGCCCAGGGCCTGTTTTAAAAATGAACAGAAAAGAGTACCGGGGAGCGAATATCCTGGTACTGGCAGTGCATACCACATTGCAGCCAGTAGCAAGTCGGTCCGAAGACACCTCCTGCTCCCCAGAATTGCTATACAATAGGGCGGCAAAAGCAAATGGATGGGATAATAAAGACCGAGGAAAAAATAAAAATGTATGTTGTGATAAGAGATATTTATATAAGTGTTGCATCTTGTACATGTATCTATGTAACTTGTGCCAAAAAAAAAAAAAAAAAAAAAAAAAAAAAAAAAGGGAATAACACTTCCGCAGCGAAGGGGGGGGGTGCACGTATTGTCAATCCCGCGCTCCGAGTGACACCAGACTCATTTAAGAGAAGCCGCCCCCCAGTCCCGCGTTATCGATGCAACGTGCACTGGTATTCCCTCCTCCACTTACGGAGTGAGATTCATGTATAAACCGGAGCTATACCGTGGTGCAATGGTATATCATCTGTACTTGGCGATATGGGTCTCTAATCGGCCTCTGTGCGAACCCTTATCTATCCAAGCCAGATCCTCACGGTTTAGATTGAGAGAGCGGTTAAAACCACTAACTCGGGGTGTTAAAAATACAATACATAATGGCAGATGTTACAGTATAATAGAGCGGGCTAAGTATGTAACTAAAGAAAAATAAGAGATGGTGTCCTTATACCTTAAGTGAAATGGTAAAAATGGCCCTAGGCGTCTGCTTATACATAATGATCGTATCACGCACGACTAAAGCAGAAAACTGTTAATGTGAAAACCTAACATGAAAGAGAAGGATTGGCCTGCAAAGATTGCCCTCTTCTACATTCATACATGTACATCTGTATCTCTGCATCCTATATAACCTTAGTTGCGCAACATGTATTCTGTGTCCTTAATGTACTGAAAAACGACACCTCTATAATTTCGGAGTGAGCATGACTGGGATTAAGAAGTGTTTTAACTGTTATCTCCCCTATATCTGGAATGTTATCCTTAATGCTGTTGAACATGACCATCCTATGGTCTATGTGCATGTGACATCTAAGGAAATAGTGGTCTGTATCCTCTATTTCATCACAGTGTGGGCACATAGGGTCCATTTGGCTATGTGTCTGGTTATTAAATCTTAAGCCATTACACCCTAATCTGAGTCTAGTGTATACCCTATCTAATTGCCTTTCATCACTATATTGGATTAATTTCGTAGGTAAATTATTGTCTAAATCCCATCTGAACCCATGCTTATGCTCCCTCCATTTCTTTGCCCATTGATCCTTAATAACCCTCTTAATACGACTATATGCCTCAGTTTTGCTCATTTTAATATTGAGTTCCCTCCCGTGTGTTGACCCAGTTTTCGCTGCTTCATCGGCTAGGTCATTCCCTACTATGTTACAGTGAGATGGACACCAGTCCATATTTAAGATTACATTCTCCCTAACCATTGCATCGACATGTGTGTTGACCTGAAGAATTAGGTCAGGCCTAGAGTTGCTGTTCCCCGATTTTAATGCCCTAATCGAACTGAGAGAATCTGTCAGAATTACAACCTTATCTGGTTTGTTTTCCGTAACCCATTTTAAAGCTTCAATGATAGCTACGAGTTCTGCCGAAAAGATGAAGAGGTCCCCCTAACTTAAATCTCCTTGTAATCTTAAGTTCTGGAATTACAAATGCGCACCCTACTTTTCTCTTATCAGTGTCTTTACTGCCGTCTGTGACTATGTGAAGATGGTCATGATATTAACTGCTACTAATGAGGTTGGTTACCTTGCCTTCTATAGCTGCGAAAGTATCAGATTTTTGAATATAGTTGATTTGAGAGTTTCTCTAGGATCAATACCCTCCAGAGCAAAGGTTTGTGCGTACACTGGATCTTGTACCTCAATGTCTTCTAGATGATACTAAGTTTTAAGATCCTGTACCTGCATTACAAATGGTATTTTGCCCCCCAACTTATGCCTTGCTGTCTCGTATATTGAATGCCCGTATAGATCGTTCAACGGTAGGTTTGGACCGTTGGCTGATGACCTAGCCCAGTATTTGAGAATGAGTTCCTCTCTCCTTAATTCAAGTGGAGGAACGCAACATTGTATTTGTAGGTCGGTGTATGCCCCTGTGACTATCCTAAGTGCTGCTGACTGAATACGATCTAATCGTGTTAGTTAGGAACTGGATGCTGACGCATACGCCTATTTCATCATGCAACTTATTCATGCATATATTTTGGCCCAACGCGCAGGGAGCCAAACTATTGGCTCAAATACCCACGCAGATACTGCGGTGCCTTTCAAAGGATTTGATTGGATAAAAGCATTCCCGCGTGGACCTGCGTTGGCTTTGCTGGTATAAACAGGTAATATGATTGGTGCTTGACTACCTGCGCAGACATCGCGAGTACGACTATGACTGTATGGTCATATACGTGTTGATTATATGATTTGATTGGTGAATAATGATACCTTCGCGAAACTCGCGAAGCAACGCAGGTACTAACGCGATAATTCCACACGCGTGGGTCTCGCACGTACAACGCATGGCACCTGCGAAAATGGTTAACTTTTAAGAAATCTTCACTGTAACAAGTTAAGATTAAACAATTACACATTTCGTCAGTATCGCAAACATGCCGTGCCATTTTAAAACCATAGTGACGCATATGCTTTCGGTCGTGCACTGTGCGATACATGTCTCGTTAAAATGTAAAAAAGGCACGCGAGTCGCGCAAAACTTAGTCAAGTATAGGCATGTTGTTTAGATAATGTTATGCCTACGCTTCAACAAATTTGAGTCGTGCTTTTTTGAAATACTTATGTCAATTGTGCGTTTTTTCAGTGCATTTGACGTTGAAAGAACCAACACAAAGACCGAAAGTAAGTAAATGTAGACAAAACGGGAACATTTAATCAATAAATTAGTAGTGTAAAATAGTCATACTGTGATTCTGAGAAAGTGGAGAAAATTTCATATGATTCTAATTCTTCCACTAGATTCAAAAACATCAAACGATTTGAAACTGAACTTAAATGGATAAAATTATTGCAAACACCCTTTCTACTGGGATTTAACGAAAACATTTACCATGAAGGTAATGTTTCTAAAATGCCCGATTTTGATGTTCGTACACTTTTAGAGTCTCGTAAACGTAAATCTAGATCGCATTGTATAAGGAAAAGGGGTAATGACAAGCAAAACCGGTGCGCTGCAATGAAATTGAACACTTCCCTTAGTGATTTAGCGGCTAAACAAAGGGAACACGGTCGACATTCCATGCTTTCTTATCTTAGTTCTCTACCTATTGCTGTATTACGTTCCTTGGACACAAATCAGTGTCACAGTCTATACCTACGTACTTCCAAAATTTGGAACCTCCTATTATTTGTTACAAATATAACAAACCGATTAGAAATACAATTTTTAATTTCAATTAACTTGTTTCTGATCTTGATATCCATGCTAATACCAGGGCTGGGGTCGATTACATTGCAATGTAATCAATTAAATTACAGATTACATTGTCCAAAAAATGTAATCGATTACAACTGATTACTTTAGATTTTGATTGCAATCGATTAAATTACCATTACTATGACAAAGTAATCAGATTACTTTCGATTACTTTGGTAAGATGACAATTAACATCTCTTCTAAATTGATTTCTTTATTGTAAGTGTTTGCTTCTCACTGGTATTTTAGGTGGAAACAATAGCAACTCACTAAAAGTATCATTTGAACTCAATACTATTAATTTGGAATTGTCATATTATTTTCCTGGAAGCCAAACCAGACATGATTCGGCAAACCCAGACACAGTTCCAGATTTTACACCAAGGTCCCACCTACATGACCTTAGTTATTTGCTAGATAAACCATCATATTATACAGTTAAACGAATTGTTATGTTTTGTCATTCATTGAATGCTGAATTCTATCAAGTAAGCAAGGATGATACATTCATATTCATGAAAGTCCCGAGAAATATAAATAAAAATAATTGTTAGATCCTTTGGAAGCAGTAAAACATTGAAAGCGAGAAGATGGGCCATATTGTACAATTTCGGGTAATGAACCTTCGTCAGTGACCCTTTACAAAACTAGCAGCGAAAGCCAGACATTTTTGCTGCAATTTCAAAAATTTACATCGGTGTAGTCTAAATCAAAGACTTGTATTCCCAAAGGGGCCAAATAATCAAAATACTGTTAATAAGATGATTCTTAACGTACAATATATTTGAAACACTCCAAATATATTCACTGATCCCAAAGGATCAAAAGAAAAATATAATCTGCACTATGGATGATGTACGGGGAGACTTTTTAGGGCCGCCACACGGCACAACACCAGCTGCAGTAATAGCAAATAAAAATAATTGTTAGATCCTTTGGAAGCAGTAAAACATTGAAAGCGAGAAGATGGGCCATATTGTACAATTTCGGGTAAATTATTAACTTCCTGTCTTACTGCTATAAAATCCCATGTCATACGATACTGTGAGACGGTGTATGAAACTTCAAATAAAAATTGGTTTTGGTCAATAAAAAATTCTGGCGAGGTGCTCAGTAAATTGAAGTGTAGAGGGTTCCGTTCGACGAGCTTGTCCACATACGATTTTTTCTACTCTGTATACCACATTGCCACATAATCTGATTTAAGAAAAAATACTTGATTTGATACAGTGGACATTCAAAAGAGCATTAAAAAACTATGGCTTACTTTATTTGGCCTGTAATGATAGAAAAGCATTTTTCACTTCCTCTGACCAAAGTCGATATACACTTTGGCCATGTCAGAATGTATGCGATGCCTTATCCTTTCTCCTGGATAATATTTATATTAAATTTGGGAACAAGTTATACAGACAAATTGTTGGAATACCGATGGGTACCAATTGCGCCCCTCTCGTAGCAGATCTATTTTTATACTGATACGAAAGAGACTTCATGGATTCTCTTAACCATGACAATCAA
Source organism: Rugalucina vietnamica (assembly GCA_964017185.1). Lineage (NCBI taxonomy): Eukaryota > Metazoa > Mollusca > Bivalvia > Lucinida > Lucinidae > Rugalucina > Rugalucina vietnamica. The sequence continues at coordinate 10,015,152 of OZ024884.1, read as the reverse complement.
GCTGATGATATCGAGGCCTTTAATTCGACTTCTAGATACCTCGATGACCTTTTGAACATTGACAATCTTTATTATGCCCCCAACTTCGAAGAAGTTGAGGGGGCCTATTGGTTTGGGTCTGTCCGTGCAGTCAGTCTGTCTGTCAGTCTGTCAGTCTGTGATGCGTGAGCACTCGGTCAGGAACCGTTAGAGCTAGGATCTTGAAATTTGGTATGTAGTTTGCATATGAAAATTAAGAGGACCCGTATTTTTTCTTTCATGTAAATTCAAGGGGCTAGGGGCCAATTCTGTGAGACTTATTTCCCTTTTTAATTCTTGATAAAGTGAATAGATAGTGGATACCTTGTGTGCGCAACTCCTCCTACAGTTTTATTCCGATTCTCTTGAAACTTTACAGATGTTGTGACCATGCTTTGAAGATATGCATGTGGTTTGGATATAATCCTCAGAGTAATTTTTGTCACTTTTTTCGCAATTTGAACTTAGGCATTTTTCAAGCATTTTGACAATGAAAGTGAATGGGCACTGGGTACCTTGTGTGTGCAACTCCTCCTACAGTTTCATGCCAATTCATTTAAAACTTTACAGGTATTATGGGCATGGTCTGAAGATATGCATGTGGTTTGGATATAATTCTTGGATTATTTTTGTCATTTTTTTCACAATTTGAACTTATCGGGAATTAAAGTGGATGGATAGAGGGTACCTTGTGTGCGCAACTCCTCCTACAATTTAATACCGATACTTTTGAAACTTTGCAGACATTGTGTCCATGCTTTGAAGATATGCATGTTGTTGGGATATACTCCTCAGATTAATTTTTGTCACTTTTTTTACAATTTGTACTTAGTCATTTTTTGGACATTTTTACATCTTGAAAATGGCTTACCAGTTGGGGCATAGTGTTTCATAAACACATTTTCTAGTTTTGAAGGCATGGTCAAACAAATTTATCCCCCTGCACTACAGTTGAATAAAGCAAACAACACAGATACCAAAGCCCCGTTTTTAGACTTACATCTTTCTATTGCAAATGGATTCGTTTCTTCTAAAATTTATGATAAACGTGATGTCTTTGATTTTGATATAGTAAACTTTACGTTTTTGGATGGTGACTTTCCTCGCCGTGCTTCTTATGGCGTATACATTTCACAACTTATTAGGTTTGCTAGAGTCTGCAATCATTTTGCGGACTTCAATGCACGAAATAAATGTTTAACAGCCAAACTTCTTCAGCAGGGCTATAGGTATCATAAACTTCGAAAAACCTTTTCTAAATTTTATCGCAGACACTACGAACTGATTTCCAAATTTAATGTTAGGCTAAAGACCCTTTTACGTGAGGGCCTTTCGGAACCAGAATTTTATGGTGACTTGGTTAACAAATTTAAGAAACTTATTGGAAGGAGTGATTTTTCTTTTCAATTCAGAAAAAAATCATTACGCGTTACAGACGTATAAGATATAACTTAAATGTTATGCGACAGTCTGCATGCTTAGTTTTTAACCCAATCACGGTTGATAACTATGCTGCCTTCTTTAATTGCACGCCGGTGGGTCGGGCGTCAGACTCTATGATGGCCCCGACAAAAAGCTATTCATTTTAGTTGGTTGGGGCCGGAGCTTCTTGTCTGTTGCTTGGCGCACCGGGGTTCAACTGGTGAGTTTCTTTTGCTCCGGAGTTAGTAAGTTATTGGGCGCCCAGGGATATCCATCGTCGGGCAGCTTACTCATTCTTTGAGTCCTTGTTTTTGATTCATCATGGAATTTATCATGTTTTATTTCTTTGTCCATGATGATTCATTGACTAGTTAGAGATTCACTACGAGGACCGAACAACTAACTAAATGTTATGAACCACTGCAGAAGCTGAGGGTGAGGTTAGGTACCTGTAAAACCGGTTTAAGCCCGCCAGTAATTTTATATTACTGATCGTGCCAAGGCGATACTTCTGTTGTGGTTCTTATTGTTTTATGTCGTGGTGTTTGATTTTTTGTGCTGTTGGCGCCTTATGTATGTTATCATATTTTAGTTAAGTTAAGGTAACTGAGTGGCCACCTATTGGGAAATAGCTGCTCATTCGGCTTACTAAATGTTTTTATGGTCTTAGTACCTTATTGTTAGTTTGGGTTCTTCCCGCCTCGGTATTTGGAGTGGGAATCTTTTTCTGATTGCGCATTTTCCTGATCGTTGCCTACTTGTACCTTTTGATGATAAAATAGCATAACAAAGATGAAAAAAGAAACAACAATAACGCGCGACACTGGTGACGGAAATGTGTTATGCACTGACGATGCTGACAGCTGACGACGAGACGATTTGTATATGGATTTGTTTCGAGTTTTGGATACTGACGGAAAATTTGCAAGTTTAAACCACAAAAACCGAACCTTATTTATCATTATTTATCTATGGTACATGTACATGATGAATAAATAGCCGTGGGCGCTTAGAGGGTGTTTTCTTCAAAATGAATAAAAACGTCGACAACGTCATGAAATCAAAGATTTTGTTTTGGCCGTAGATTTTTAACGGGTCGTTATTTTTAAATGATATTTTGCCACGATATTTCAGACATATTCCGATTTATGCTCATGTTATTTTGTAAGGAATAATTGTATCATTTTCGATCCAATAGTTATTTTGTAAGGAATAATTACAAAAGGTGTTTTCTTCAATATGAATAAAAACGAGGGTGTTTTCTTCAAAATGAATAAAAACGTCGACAACGTCATGAATAAACACGAGGGTGTTTTCTTCAAAATGAATAAAAACGTCGACAACGTCATGAAATCAAAGATTTTGTTTTGGCCGTAGATTTTTAACGGGTCGTTATTTTTAAATGATATTTTGCCACGGTATTTCAGACATATTCCGATTTATGCTCATGTTATTTTGTAAGGAATAATTGTATCATTTTCGACCCAATAGTTTTCTCACAATAATACTTCTAATATTCGCTTAATTGCTACGTTCACATTTACAGGGCTTTTTTTATGCCCCTGTCACATTGTATTTTTTCCGCTAGTTTCTCATAACGTATCTGACGTGGCGCGCTGTCACACATTGCGTTTTACGGTGCGCGACGTCATATACTTGTTTATTTATATCCCTGAAGAAGCCAATATGGCGAAACGTTGGATTTAATAAATCTGGACAGTTATTCGTGTTGGTGTTGTGCATTATTGAACATGTTATTTTGTAAGAATTTAATTCAGCTGTATAGAAGCTACAGAAGTCTATGTGTTTTGATCATCCCCCTTACATGTACAAAATTCGTGTATGCCAATCTTCCTAAAACTGGAATCTGAGTTTGACATTACTGCTTACAAATGGAGCCATTTTAATCAGATACTAGGCGCTTTCAAAGGACGTTCAATTAATTTTAAGTCGTATACCCACTGTCGAACATACAGTGTTGTGTTTTCACACATTTTATGTGATTCTTTTTGTATTTTTGCATTGTTTTTGTTTTACTAAATTTATTGTACATCTTTTCATTTTTTCGTTCATTCTTGTAAAACACATTGACTCTGAAGAAGGCGAAAGCCAAAAGAGCACTCAGTTTGATTTATTCTTGCACTGTTAATGGTTTAATCTCTCTCTCTCTCTCTCTCTCTCTCTCTCTCTCTCTCTCTCTCTCTCTCTCTCTCTCTCTCTCTCTCTATATATATATATATATATATATATATATATATATATATATATATATATATATATATATATATATATATATATATATATAGTGGTGTTATGGCTAAAAACCCACGTTTGCACTGTTCGCGCTGATCACTTGATTTTTCGCGGCGAAGGGAAAATTTAAACGTTTAATTGGTTAATTTTTTCACCGCGAAAATCCGATTTTCGCGGTGAAATTGCGCCGTGTTTCGCGGCGAAATTCGATTTTTAACGTTTACAACAGGTAAGTTTAAATTTCCTATTTCGCCGCGAAACACGGCGAAATACCTGTAAATGTTAACATAAAATTATTTACTTTTTAATTTAATGACCACTATGATTCATCTGTTCCATGCACATAATAATATTGTTATGTATGACAGTTACTTGTTGAAAGATGTGCATTCAGTACTGGTAAACTTCCCAAGGGAGTATGCCCAGGAAAGTATGATGTTATACATATGATGTTTACTTGTTGTCCTTAGCAATTATTTACTTTTAGTGTCCCAGATATTGGACATAAACAGGTTGTTTACTTCAGAATTTTCTAGAAATTTCAAATTGTTCTTTGACGGAAAAGTCCGGAAAAATCTGGAAGAACCAAAGATGTAGAATCTTCTAGAATTTTTTTTTATGTCAAAAGAATATTGTGGAATTTTCTGGAAGGATAATGGCCTCTCTAGAATATTCCAGAACATTAAATTTTGGTAAACAACTTGTTATTTTTAGTATATGATATCATAGAATTTGCTGGAAGAATCCTGGATGTTCCTCAGTGCTATATAAGGGCTACAAATTTTCATAAGGACATTCTTTGGGTACTGTTACTATTAAGAAGTCAAAATCTATCTTACTGGAATTTAAACTTATTATTGGATTACTTTGTGATATTCGATTCTGGATTGGGACATAGTGCTATTTTGAAACAAACTTTAATTCTTGGGATCAGAAACTGATACAGACTTGTGTTAAAAAATTCTGAGGGACATTCAGACATTCTTTAAGGGAATTAACATCTTGAAAGGTATTGTACATTCATTTTTGTTTGATTATATATATGTTTTTGATTGTTTCACATGTAATTACTGGTTAAATCACTTCTAAATAGATTTGTTAAATTTTAAACAAAGCTTGTTGCTGGCTAATCAACTTGTTGGTTTCCTTAATCTTCTAGTTACGCCTGGCACGTAACAGAATGAACGATTATGCATGTTTAAAAATGAGAAACGTGCATTACGCGACTTTTCCATTGGTATTACGTAAGTGGTACGATAGCGAAAACACGGATAGACAAAAATATTTATAACGTAATGCGCCAGCTTGTCGAATCTAACTTTGTTTTTTTTTTTTTTTTTTTTTTTTTTTTGTTTTTTTTGTTTTTTTGTTTGAATAGATGTTTTACGCCGTAATCAACAGCAATGGTCATGTTGGGAAGTCATGATATCTAACAAGTGTTTGAAATATAACGATCCCTCTAAGCCAATACTGTTTATATGTATGAATGGTTTTACTTGAAACCATTTTTTCTAGGCAGGCACAGACCTGAGCGGTAAACCAGTAGTCAGATGATCTGTCAATAGCGTATAAGTTTTGCCTGGAGGCACAAGCAGCCTATATATTTCTGAAGGTTCCAATGGGCAGGGGCCATCTAACTTTGTGCCTTGTGTTGTAGCATAAATATTGTCTATATGGTAATGCTAAATAAACAGTTTCTTGCTTTCTTTTTTGTAAATTTTGCTCAATTGCTTCACTTTATAGCGTTTAAGGTGTGAACTACGATAGCTTAACTTGAGCTCAACCATGTAAAACGACAAAACAAAAAGAGGCATATTGACATTTGGGCTTGCTGGTTACCACTCTGATCATCCTCTATGAATGCCAGCACAAGACTAATCGCAATCATATCGATTTATACATTATACTTGCCTTGTAGAAGATCTAGCGAAGATCAGTTTAACAGTCAACAGTCCCATGGTGACAACACTTTCAGGGTAATATATAATGTATACCGGTTTTGCTCAAGTACGAAACCCAACGAATATAGGAATCGAACACAGGGCATTTTGATTCCGGTCAATTCCTTTAATCCACCACTAGGCTTCTGAGCTCAAATTTGTTCTAATTAATCTTATGCGGCATGCGCTCATATTGCCACGGTGGGTGCGTACACGGCCCTTACTGTATATATGTGTTCCAAAATAAACTGAAAACTTTATATACTGACGTCAGTACTTTGTTTTAAAAACACAGTAGCCTCCCTTTTCTAGTGTATTGTGCCATGTATACAATGAGATTTTGTCATTTAATATGCATGTACGTGTTCCAAGCCATCCATACGTGTGGGTTTTGGAAGGAACACAACACGCTGTTTAACTTAAAACGGTTAGCAAAAATCGACAGTTTCGACATAATTTTGTACATGTATGTTGCTGTATCGCTCGTATTCGACCGAATATCGTATGGACCCGGTGAAGGTCGTATGCGACCAAATGTCGTTTAGACTAAATTGATTTCAACGAAACAGAATCCACTTGACGTAATCGAAAATCATTGATGCTTTGAGCAGTGTCATTAGCCACAGGCTATTAAAAACAGAGTTGAAGCCGATTGCTTCATCATGTTGAATCCAAAGACTTGTATTAATATGTGGGTTGGGATCGCGGTGGCATAGTTGTAGTGCATCAGACTCCGAATCGAGAGGTCCTGAGTTCGATCCGCACTGGCAACACCGTGTTGTGTCCTTTAGCAAGGCGCATTGACTACCCACAGTACTGCCCAGGAAAGTGTAGCTCCGTCCAAACATGAATATAAAATTGGTGACTGGGACGTTCAGCCTCAATACAAACAATCAAATCTGTGGGCAATCATACCATGAAAATTGCTTATGTCGCTATGAGCTTTTTTCTGTTAATTAAGCTAGATAACAGGATCTAATATTATTTGGTAATTCTGATTTATCTGAAAAAGAAGCATGAAAAAATAACACAAAGCCGATAATAAGGGACTCATAAACTTCAAAGTAGTTAAGACACGATGAAAAACGATAATTATACAAAATTGAAAAGAAAACAAAATATTTATACGACTTGAAAAGTAATAGATGCATACGCATTAAAATCAAATTTAAACAATAAAACTGTTGTGACTGTCGGGACTAAAACGATAATTATACAAAATTGTGACGCAAACAAAATATTGATACAACTTGTACTGAAATAAAAACATTCAATTTAAAATTATATTTAAACAACAAAACAAATTTGTGACTGTCGTCTTTTTCGCCGCGTAACACCGCGAAACGCCGGTCAATTGATTTTTATGCGTAATGACAGGTATACTTTTTTTCGCCGTGTTCCGCCGCGAAATTTCGCCGCGAAATCTGGAATTTCGCGGGGGAATTTCGCGGCGAAATTTCGCGCTGACTTTTATTTTACACACATTTTCGCCGCGAAATTTTACAATTAGCCGTTAACAAATTAGCCGTTAAAACGGCTAATTTGGGTTTTTTATCCATAATACCACTGTATATATATATATATATATATATATAACTATATATATATATATATATATATATATATATATATATATATATATATATATATATATATATATATATATATATATATATATATATATATATATATATATATATATGTGGAGATTTTATCATTAACGGTGAAAAATTTTATTTTATTTGTGCCTGAGCTAGCTTTCGCCTTTCGGCCTCATCAGAGGTATACTGATTAGTGCAAATTTAGAGAAAAATAGAAGGTGAGACAGCGAAAATGGCCGTTCTCGATTTTTGAGATAAGCAAATACAGGTAAAAAATCACATTGTGCTCAATGAGGGAACACATGAGCAACAGAAATTTGATGCAATTTGATTAAAATCCCGAAAATAAAACCCAAATGAAGGTGGGGGGGTGGAAATAAAAAAAGAAAAAGAAAATAGAAGTAAACAAACACGACCGTTCACTTCGAAGGTTGCAAAACTACTGAAGATGGGCTATGCAAACCTTGACTTTAAACACAACGCTACAAACGCTGGTCATTTTTATGGTTATGTAAGCTGCTACGGGTGAGGTTTTCCTAGATAATTGGCTAAGTTGAAGACTACTTGATGCAATATGAAAAATGACTGGGTTTGACTGGATCAAAAGATACAAGATGTATATAAATTAATAGTATAGTATGAGATTTGGGTAATATACATCAAACAGACAAACCTGTCGGTAGCACCGGATCCATAAATTTGCACTAATCAGTATGCCTCTGATGAAGCCGAAAGGCGAAAGCTAGCTCAGGCACAAATAAAATAAAATTTTGCACCGTTAATGATAAAATCTCCACATATACTTATAGCATATCATTCAAGCATCCATTTATGGATCCGGTGCTACCGACAGGTTTGTCTGTTTGATGTATATTACCCAAATCTCATACTATATATATATATATATATATATATATATATATATATATATATATATATATATATATATATATATATATATATATATATGTGGAGATTTTATCATTAACGGTGCAAAATTTTATTTGTGCCTGAGCTAGCTTTCGCCTTTCGGCTTCATCAGAGGCATACTGATTAGTGCAAGTTTACAGAAAAATAGAAGGTGAGACAGCGAAAATGGCCGTCCTCGATTTTTGAGATAAGCAAAAACAGGTAAAAAATCACATTGTACTCAATCGGAGAACACATGAGCAACAGAAATTTGATGCAATTTGATTAAAATCCCGAAAATAAAACTCAAACAAGAAGAGGGGGGGGGGGTGGAAATAAAAAAAGAAAAAGAAAGTAGAAGTAAACAAACACGACCGTTCACTTCGAAGGTTGCAAAACTACTGAAGGTGGGCTATGCAAAGCCTGCCTTTAAACACACCGCTACAAACGCTGGTCATTTTTATGGTTATGTAAACAGCTGCGGGCGAGGTTTTCCTAAATAATTGGCTAAGTTGAAGACTACTTGATACAATATGGAGAATGACCAGGTTTGACTGGATCAAAAGATACAAGATGTATATAAATTAATAGTATAGTATGAGATTTGGGTAATATACATCAAACAGTTTGTAGCGGTGTGTTTAAAGGCAGGCTTTGCATAGCCCACCTTCAGTAGTTTTGCAACCTTCGAAGTGAACGGTCGTGTTTGTTTACTTCTACTTTCTTTTTCTTTTTTTATTTCCACCCCCCCCCCCTCTTCTTGTTTGAGTTTTATTTTCGGGATTTTAATCAAATTGCATCAAATTTCTGTTGCTCATGTGTTCTCCGATTGAGTACAATGTGATTTTTTACCTGTTTTTGCTTATCTCAAAAATCGAGGACGGCCATTTTCGCTGTCTCACCTTCTATTTTTCTGTAAACTTGCACTAATCAGTATGCCTCTGATGAAGCCGAAAGGCGAAAGCTAGCTCAGGCACAAATAAAATTTTGCACCGTTAATGATAAAATCTCCACATATACTTAAAGCATATCATTCAAGCATCCATTTATGGATCCGGTGCTACCGACAGGTTTGTCTGTTTGATGTATATTACCCAAATCTCATACTATATATATATATATATATATATATTGGGAGAAATAGGACAAACATCAAAAAAAAATCTTCCCGGTGGCACTGGATCCTAAGAAAGGATTCGAAAATGATTGAAATAAGTATATAGGGGGATTAAACCATTAACAGTGCAAGAATAAATCAAACTAAGCGCGCTTTCGGCTTTCGCCTTCTTCAGAGTCAATATGTATTTACAGGTAAAAACTGGAAAAAAATGAAAATAGGTAAATAAACAAAATAAATAAAAAACAATGCAAAAATACACAAATACACAAAAATCACATGAAATGTGACAAAGTTGACACCACTGTATGTTCGGCAGTGGGTAAACGACTTAAAATTAATTCATGAACGCCCTTTGAAAGGGCCCAGTATCTGCTAAAAATGGCGACAAAAATTGCGCGTCACTTTACTACATAAGGTCAGTTTGTAGCGGTGTGTTTAATTTGCTCGGTAATTGTGTATTAGCTATGTAAGTTAAACATTGGGGAACCAGGGCTGGAGGCAACCAGATAAAAATCAAGGTAATAAGCACAAAATAGAGTCAAACAGAGTACTTTCCATGAATGCAAATCATCCCAGAACTGCTCACGGACGGTGCTTGGAAGGAGAGACGGCGAAAATGGCCATCCTGTGTGCAGTTACTACACAGTTGATCTGCGTCTTTCTTTTCGCATATGCAAATCATGGGGTACTTTAGTCGTACTAGCACTTCTACAGGTATTGGCTAATAAATTGTATAAAACATATAGGGAAATAATTAACACTTCGTAACTTTCTTATTTCTTATGATATTTTTATATCACGAACGGCGTTAGAAAGTATAATTCTTTATCTTTATCATAGTTTTTAAATTTTTGACGTAGCGCTATTATAAAATGGTCTGTTTGGGGACGACCGTCTTGTTGTACGCAATTTAATTAAATATATAGCAAAATTTCCGTAAAACGCGGTTAAATACGCCTAGGTACATGACTTCAGCAACAATTTTAAGCTATAATTTTACATAAATGTTAGGCGTCACAAACGGTCCTATGTAGTAGAAATATTATACTTTAATCTGGTGTATTTTTCATTTTTGTAGCTCAACGATAAATTGGTCTGTTTGAGCAAGGACCAAAAAAAATAATAAATATTATTTTCTATCTGGAATTTCCGTGAGTATCCGTAAAATGCACCGATAAGACCCGACTTAATTTCCAGGTATTAATGCCGTGGGCGAAGATTATCGCTCTAATATGAAAATGAAATGTATTTGTTGACTGATAGTGTAATAAAGAATTTTATATTAATAAATTAATAGGCTTAAGTTTAGAAGGTGATATTTTGCGGAAATAAATTAAACTTTACCATATTCTTTCTCCTTTTTCGGCAGTAGATGCCGAATTGAAAACAGAGATGTCATTTTGCTCATGATTGCATAATGTCATTTAATAATGACACTGTGTTAAAGTCACAATCAAGTTCTACTGATTTAATTTATCATTTTATTTTATGAGAATCTATTTATAATTATTTTATGAGGTATTTGTATTTTTCTTTTGATGCTGTAATCCGCATCAGGACGAGTGCTGGATATTTGTCATTCAAAGTCAATCCAAACAAAATGGCAGATTTTATTAGCTTTATTTAAAGAACAAAAACATTTAACATAAACGTTTAAAGCGATCATCGCATAAACAGTTGAATTCTGACAACAATAAAAGAAATCAAATTACATGTAATCTATTTAACTAAAAAGGTACAAGTAGGCAAAGATCAGGAAAAGTGGCAATCAGAAAAAGATTCCCACTCCAAAAACCGAGGTGGGAAAAAACCAAACCAACAATCAGGTACTTATACCATGAAACATATCGTAAGCCGAATGAGCAGCTATTTTCCCAATAGGTGGCCACTCAGTTACCTTAACTTAACTAAAATTATGAAAACACACATAAGGCGCCAACAGCACAAAAAAGTTTTTAAACACCAAGACATAAAACAAAAAGAACCACCACAGAAGTATCGACTTGGAACGATCAGTAACACAAAGTTACTGGCGGGCTTAAACCGGTTTTACATGGCCATAACCTCACCCTCAGCTTCTGCAGTGGTTCATAACATTTAGTTAGTTATTCGGTCCTCGTGGTGAATCTCTAACTAGTCAATGAATCATCAAGAACAAACAAATAAATCATGATAAACATCCCGATGAATCAAAAACCAGGACTCACAGACTGAGTAAGCTGCCCGACGATGGAGATCCCTGGGCGCCGAATAACCTACTAACTCCGGAGCAAAAGAAAAACACCAGTTGGACCCCGGTGGGCCAAGCAACAGACAAGAAGCTCCGGCCCCAACCAACTAAAATGAATAGCTTTATGTCGGGGCCATCATAGAGTCTGACGCCCGACCCACCGGCGTGCAATTAAAGAAGGCAGCGTAGTTATCAACCATGATTGGGTTAAAAACTAAGCATGCAGACTGTCGCATAACATTCAAGTTATAACCTATACGTCTGTAACGTGTTATGATTTTTCTGAACTGAAAAGAAAAATCATTAATTCCTTTAAGTTTCTTAAATTTGTAAACCAAGTCACCATAAAATTCAGGTTCCGAAAGGCCCTCACTTAAAAGCGTCTTTAACCCAACATTATATTTGGAAATCAATTCATAGTGTCTACGATAAAATTTAAAGTATTTCACTGTAATTCTAAGGTTTCTTCTAAGAAAGAACAATATAAAGTCCTGTGTACAAGACTAAAGTATTTCACACATACTCGAGATATAATTGAGCAAACCGAACGAGTATAATTACTGAATTACCGAAAGCGGTGCATGGTGATAACACTGTGCCATAACACATTATGCACTTTATTTAACCAAGGTGAAGAATTCAAAGATATTTAAAGTCTATTTTTAATATCTTTCTCAAAGCAGTTTGACACGAAACAAAAAACATTTAATCATTATACATTTATCGTAGTAGAGAAGACTCCTACATTTATCAACCTACGGATTTAGTGAAATGCGCATTCATTCATTCATTCATTCATTCATTCATTCTTTCTTTCTTTCTTTCTTTCTTTCTTTCTTTCTTTCTTTCTTTCTTTCTTTCTTTCTCTCTCTCTTTCTTTCTTTCTTTCTTTGCTTTCTATCTGTCTTTCTTTCTTATATGTGATATATGAAATCCTTGACGACAAAGAAATAATTTGAGATAATTCTCACAGAAAATGAAAATTGCAAGTTTCCGCGTCCTTGTTTTCGCTTCATAGATAGTAAATCCCTCTTCTTCTTAAATTCGAAATTTCAAACTTCTAACCTGCTTCTGTGACTGTAAAGGCCAGTGTGTGCCTGACCTGGTCAGAAAACAAACGTGTTTTCTCATGCGAAGGCTCATTTTGGTATATTATTCTTGTACATGTGATTGTTTCTTAGAAAATAAACCGTTTGCATTATCGAGGCATGTCATGGTGCTTTAACAAAACAAAAATGCAGTTTAATTAAACATGAAATTTCGTTTTAAAAATCTAGAACTTGGCTAAGAGTACCCTGCCTGATATGCAGAATCGGTTTTGTCTGTCAAAACAGCTTTCCTATGACGCTGCCAAATTATCATGTGAGAATGTTTTTATAAGAAGCGTGACTTTAATACCTTGCGGCGACAGCCTAAATATGTAATCCCCCGATCTAGTTATCCATGATGTTCGTTTTAACTACCTTGTAATCAGCAAAGCCTGAAAACCTACTTTCTGGTTGGCATTTCTGACCATGTCAGAAAAAGACCAGATTGGTTACCATTAAAACTGTATCATGGTTGAACTGCATACTTGGATAAGAATAACCGGTCTTATGGAAAATGGTGTTTCAGCGCGGTGCAGGTCATTACCGCCTGTACACCGCCCGGCTGAGTATAGCTGTGAAGAATTTAATTAGATACATCTTTCATGATATACAGACTGTGAAGAAGTTTTTTTTACCCAGCGAAAATGTATAAATATTCTAAATTCATTTATTTGGCGCGAATTACATTTAATTTCTGTATAAAGAAAAACGCATTTATTTAATATTTTATATGTGTCTTTCACATTCAGATCCTGATAGCCTTCTAAATTTATTTTAACAATAAGATCACTACTGCGCGAATATTTTCAAAAGGGGAACAACACGTTTTTTCTCCATATAAGGTTACAAACAACTAATGAAGTCTATTAAAATAATATATGTAGCTTCTTATCATCTTAAAAATGCAAAGGCGTGTCCGCGTCTGCAAGACGAATGATTTTGTTTACGTTGGTTCTCTGTTATATCCTATATAAAATCATCCGAAGTGACATGGGGGTAGCAGATGAATACCCCCGGTCCCTGCGTCATGCATTTAGTCTTTTAACATGTCAACTGCGCTTAATTAAAATCAAATTTTCACGCAGAGAAAGCTGCAGAGAGAGCTGTTAAAATAAAGCGATGAAATCTTTAATCCCTACAACATGTCCCCAGGCAAAAATGACATTACCTGGACAGATTAGCCGAATGATAATCGAATATCGCCGGCCAATATCGGATATTATCGGAAAGTCTCCGACGGTAAATTTACCTGAGCGCTAGTAAAATCGATTGCTTGCTTATGTGCCTATATTGAAATACGACTATTGTTCCGGTTGCGTTGGTTTTCTCCTGTGAAGGCTCATTTAAGGTAAATCCGAGCATGCTCTGAATGGCTTCTTTTATCGATAGCATGCATGCGTTACGTGACCAAAAATGGTTCATTAACGCATGCGCGGAGCAACCAAAAACGGGATATTCCATACATAACTTGAGCCACAACTGTAACGTGGATATAGCAATAACAGCATAGAACACTATTCCGAGTCATTTCGGTCCACAAATAGCTTAATTCTATAATCTCGCTCAACCCCTTTTCATAGCGTTTTACAGCATTATAAAAAAACCCTTTTTCACAAAAACAAATTTTTATTACCTAAATGATGACAGCGCTGCGCACTGCCCTGCTTGAAAACATTACCCTTTCTCATCGGTACACCGCTGACCAGGGGGTGCCCCTTGGAATATTCTGTGCAAATCAATGATTACATTCGTTTAGTTTCCATATACAGCCACTTTTTACTGGCCCACACAATTTTGATGTGGGAAGCGAGTCGTAGTTTTCTTTTTCGACATGTGCAGCTAATGATTGGGTACAGTTGAAGCGAGGTGTACAGTCGACGATATCACACGCCCCATGAAAAGTAGGTAATATTTCGGGAACAGAAATGTATATCTCATGAACAAGTGTTGTATTATATTTGTCAGTAGTTGGTCTTTCATTGGGCTATTTCAGAAAATGTCTAAATTGCACACAAAAACTACAATTTGCTACAAATTAACGATTTTTTCTCGTAAGACTGAAAAAATCACTGATGCACCACCAAAATTATTGTACCGTGCCAAGAAGAGCAACTTATGACTAAAAATCTAAGTAAATTTAAAGAGGAAATATTCTTACCTTTCGATTCATATGTCCTCCGAGATGTGTAACTGACAAAAAGTATTGATTTTTCGATTATTTATAAAAAATGTGTAAATCAGCTAACGAGTTTTGTGCGTACAGTACTAGCGGCTTCCGATGTAAAAATCTGTACGATTCCCAACTGTGTTACTGTGTCCTATGCGAAGAATCTATGCAGTAATATTATTTGAATCCACTTTCAATTGAGCTGTGGTGCGAGAAACCCTGTCTTCCGCCAATACGGTCTTCACAGTCACAGGAGATTAGACGTTTGAAATTTCTGATTTAATAAGAAAGATTAAATTTATCTGTGTAGCGGAAACAAAGGCGCTGACCCGCTGTGCTGTAACTGGATCTTTCTTTTCGAATAGCAGAATTGCTGAATCTGGTTTTTGTTGTCACAGTGTCATGGTATTTTATCTGATAATTTACAGTTTTATATGTCGTATGGCAGTCTTGTACTTGCAGCTTATCATGAATAAACCGACTTTGAGGAGCCTTATTATTTATCTTAATGCGTTCCATGTGAAACGTTGTGATAATTCGGTGCGCTTGATTTTACCATTATTTTAACAGCCATATTGACGTTACCTTGCGATTCAAATAATATTCGTTATTTGTTTTACAATTTGTCATAAGTTGATTATCTAGACCATTTTGTTTCCTTTCAGAATACTTGTTTTAAGTAATTAGGTTACCAATCATAGCCTTGTATAATATTGCATACGAATTAATGTTTATTTATTTTGAAATTTGCATTGTATAAGTATCATGCTATGAACGAACGTCCCCCACTCGTTTTCCTCGTAGAAATCTATCACATACGTGTTAAGTTCCCTTTTCTTCTCTCTACCTTACATTTTTGACAATTACTTATTAAGTCCTTATCTGTACCGAACTTTGTTCTTATTTATTTTAAGCTATATCCCCATGGGACCATATTAGACATTTTTCACTTTTGAACGTAAAGTTTGCTGGCGCTTGCGGTTACGACTTTGTGTGTGATGGGCGACGACTCGTGAGGGCATATTTGAGACGAAGGCGAGGGGCGATATGAAGAATTACTTAGTCAAAACTACCAACAGCCCCGGAGGTGTATTAAATGAGACACGCAAAAAACGAATTGTCCAGGACCCCTAGCTGAATAGTTCAGTAGGTAGAGTGTAAGACATTGAATCGAAAGGTCCTGGGTTCGAGTCCGGGTAGGACAAAAATTATTTTTCCTTTTCTTTGTTTCTTCCTTTTTTCGGACCTGTGACAATAAAGCTTAGAAAATTAAAAAGAAATGGAAAAAAGGAAAAAAGAAAATAATATTTTATCTATTGGCAAATGCAAGAATCACAAAATTCACTGCTGCATTTAATACTAAATCGTAAGTTTCTGGATTAAACTGTCTAGGGAGAAGGCAGACCGCATGTATAGTTTTTTCACCCATTGAAGCCGAGAACTCGATCGTCATTTTCGGCAGAAGAACGGATCAGCGACCGATCCTAACGTCAACATTTATTTCCTGACTGGCTGGTACAGATAATGTGGATAGGATAAGCTGACCGCCTCTAATGACCAAAAAAAATACGCAAGCGTCCCCCGTGGCCGAGAAGTTAAGAGCTCTGTTTCATAATCACTTAATCATCTCACCGTTGTGTCTGGTGTGAGTTCGAGACCCACAATGGCTACATGTGAGACAGGCCAAGTTCTGCTTGCGGGTGTGCCAGGCGGTTTTTCTCGGGGTACTCCCGTTTTCGCCCCACCTACTGTTTGGTGCTTTTCATGTGAGCTGAAATATTCTTGAAAGGGACGTACATGTAAAACTGAATTTTAACAAATACACGACACCAAATCAAACAGTATAGTGTACATGTTCATATATATGTGTATAGATGTAAAACTACAGTTTCACGTGCTATCTCCTGAGCGAACAATGTTTATTTTTTCTATGTGTCGTTTTGAGTCCATTCGACATTAGGAAGAGCGATGGGGGCAATACCCTACATGTAGCTACAATATGCCTAGCCACACAACTGTTTTTGTTTATTGTAGACTTTCAACAGTATTTCTGCCATATCGAGTGCGATGGTTACGATGTAGAAAATTTATTTGGCAAGACATAAGCTTTCGTTCTGATCCTCATTTATTCTGTGTGATAGTATGCGAGCTGTTTCACCTGGTTGAATTCAAACAAATAAATTAAAATCAAACTAACACAATTATATTATTTTCATAAGTTTCTAAAGTGTTTCCGTAGAGGACACATAGTGTTTCAGTCGCCCCGTAAAGCGGGTCGCGCGTCACTTCGCCGCAGTTTACTTTTGATGTTCGCCATTTTCACATACACGTAGAAGCAATTTTGGACACTACATATTCTGTCAAAGTGCACAAATTATTAATTTGTTTCACAAATAATGGTGTATACTGTCTTCACATTGACACATGTGTTTTCTTAAGATTATTGCCTCGTGTATTGTCCTTTTTTTATTCGGTTTTACGTCCCTTTCAAGCCTTTTCACACATATCGAGACGAATCAATCAGAAAGTGGGGCGAAAACCGGAGTACCCGGGGAAAAACTACCTGACACACCCGCAAGCAGAACATGGCTCGTCCTACATGTGAATTCTGCCCCGTGCGAGGCGCGAACCAACAGCGGTGAGATGATCGAATGATCAAGAGCACTGAAGTCAGCGACCTTAACCACTCGGCCACGGGGGCCGCCTATTGTCCCTTTTAACAGACTAGACGCTGGTCTTGTTTGGAAAGAGCTAGTAATTTTGTTTTTTATGCGTGTTGTTAAATTGCTTGTGATGTGTGGGACCGCCATGTCTCTCCCGCCTGTTGTCTATGTTAGGATGGGAAATTTAATTGTATAGATTCTTGGTCATTCTATTGTTACTTGATTACAGATAAGGGTCTGATTGTGCTCATTTCTGATCATAATGATGCGTTTTTTATACAAGTTTCGGCCCGTTCAAGATTATTTTAGTTCATATGAGACCGGTAAATCAGTAATAGGGGGGAAAGGGGAGAACCCTGAGAAAACGAACTTGCACACCCACAAGCAGAACTTGGTTTGTGTCACCCGTGATTGTAAGACTGATCAATTGGGCAGCAAGGCTTCGGCGAAGAGTTCATTGTCTTGGTGTTGGTAGTTGCCAAAGCGATATTGCTGCGCTGAAGATTGTCTTAATCCATTTTATCACATGTTATGTGATGTTGCATCAATCTTTGTTGTAAGGACTTTGATTGTATCGCAAGCATATACGATGGTGCTGATACCCGAATGCACATATTCATATACATGTACAGTATACCACGCAGACATTTCACGTGTCCATTTACCGACCTTTTATATGTAAACATTCATGATTCTCATATATATACATGTAACAGGGGAACATTTTGTCCTAGGGCCCATCGACAAAACAAAGATCATATCAAGCCGGATCAGTTATCAAACCACATTGCTGCTTGGCAAGCCGAACGCAGTTGATGTTAAGGGCATGCGTTCTTTTGTCCTTTTTTAACATTTAAAAGTACGATTTCTATCATGATAAAGTTTATACTGAACCTATTAAGCAAGCCTCCATGGTGCAGTGGTTATTTCACGTGCCTTATAAACCAGAGATCGCAGGTTTGATCCGGGTCTTCTTGCGTCTGTCGGATGAGATTACAAACGGAGGTCTCGTTTCCATATGACCTTTGCTGTTGGATTAACGCCCAAATCAACAAACCGATTCAATTTATTATTTATTTAAATTCAGATTGAGTAAGAAGCTTATGTGCTTATATGCTTGCCCGATTCCGGACGCAAAGATGGGCCCTAATGAGTAAGGTTAAGAATGATCAAATGTTGTAGATCTGTCGTCAGCATGTGTAATACATGTGCACTAAAACGGTACCCTGTATCATGACGATATCATTACAAAACCTTAACAAGCAAAATACAGTGTGTGTTTTAAGTTGAAAAAGAATGAAAATTTTCAGTTCAACATTTTTGATATTTTCTTATTTGTTCAAATCATAGATTGTGGACACATGATAGAACGAATACTCACAATCTATGTTTTCAGAAGCATAGGCAACCTAAGTTGACCTTGTCCTATAATAGGTTAATGTCATCCCTGGGTCATATATAGACTTTGTAGATGCTTCATGCCAAGTTTCAAAATCATAGGCCTACTGGTTCTGAAGAAGAACATCTTTAAAGGTTTTTCAATTCATAGCCATGGCGGCCATTTTGGTCAAGTTACCTTGACCATTAATACAAACTTTTGTTCCCCTTCCACGAAGTTTGGCTTTGATCGGCCATGCGGTTGCAGAGAAGATATTTAAATATTATAGTCATATACATGTATATATCCCCCAGGCAGGAGCAGACAACCACCTGGGTCTTAATGTTTTCATAAAAATAAATCTGTCCATTTGTATTATCATAGCAAGTTTCCACCCATTTAATTACATTTAACTTATTTCCCCATTTAAATGCATGGGCGACCTACATGTAAGTTGATCTTACCGATCTTTGTAGTGTGTTTAATATTGTTTGATGCTTCATGCCAAGTTACAAAATCATAGGCCTTCTGGTTCTGGAGAAGAAAAATTTTAACGGTTTTTGCTATTTATAGCCAAGGCGGCCATCTTGGTCATGTGACCTGGACCATGTATTATTTCGTTTCCCCTTCTTAAGAATGCTCCGCAAACAGTTTTAACTTTGATTGGCCAAGCTGTTTCAGAGAAGAAGAGCATGGAAATTGTTGACAGGGGCATGGCCATCCTATAAGCTCACCTTTTGAGCCGAAGAAAACTAGGTATACCCCTGCATACTCAAGTTTTGCTTTATAAAAGCGCTGTTCAATGGGGTAAACATGTCACGGACATGTTATCCTGATGAGGATAACAGACCATGCTCGATACTACTTGAAATGTGTCAAAACGTTGTAAGGCGTCACAGAATAAAAACATTACGAAAACATGCCCATATAATATACAGTATTTTTTTCAGCTCAAAAATCGATAATTTTCAAAGGAAAAATTTTGATATTTTTCTTATTTTTGCTCAAAACATAGATTGTGGGTACACGTTAGAACCGCCTTGCCGAAGCGGTTCTAACGAGTACCCACAATCTATGTTTTGGGGCAAGAATAAGAAAAATAGATATACCCCTGAATACCCCAGTTTTAATATATAAATGTGGGGTTTGAGGGGGTATACTTAACACGGACATGTTTTCCTGATGACGAACTGCTCATAAAATTAAAGATCAACTAAATGTTTCAAATCGTAAATCTTGCCATGTTTACATGTAAAAAAGTTTCTGTGTGTTCACGAAAAACACGTGAAATGTAGCTTAACAGAACCAATGTACGTATATACATGCACCAGTATACAAATAGTTGATAGTTGTTTTCCCACCAACAGTTATCGTCATTTGCAGACGGGATCTCGGTTTATAGTGTCACCATAAAGCCATGGGCAGGCGATCCCTAGTTATACACACGAGTGTCTAAAAAAATTCTGCACTGGAAGCTGTTTTATTCGCGCCAAGCATTTATAAGGCCGACTCGCATTGAACGCGTTATGTATCTTTAATGGCAAACATGACGGTTGATGATGCGATTTTGTAAACATGTCGTGTCAAAGGCCACTTCTGGTTCATTGTTCCATTAAATCAGACAGTTAAACGGGAAGACAACAA
Organism: Rugalucina vietnamica; assembly: GCA_964017185.1. Taxonomy (NCBI): domain Eukaryota; kingdom Metazoa; phylum Mollusca; class Bivalvia; order Lucinida; family Lucinidae; genus Rugalucina; species Rugalucina vietnamica. The sequence continues at coordinate 9,994,719 of OZ024884.1, read as the reverse complement.
TAATCATTGTTACCATTGCATATGATAACATTGTTTACGATTTATATGTGTAATTGCTGTCCGGATTTCTTTATTTTTGCATTTTACCAATGCATATAGGTTTTAAGTTTTTATTTTTTTTTTTCTGCAAAAAAAAAAATAATAATAATAATAAAAATAATAATTCCAATAAAAATAGGCGTTTCCTACTCGCGCTCAACCTCCTGAGCTAACGAGTCAGATGCTCTTATCAAAATCATTTTTTATTAAGGCTTTATGTCCCAGTCAACATGTTTTTCAGTCATGTCGGGACGGAGCCAACGCTTCCTGGGTTTAACCAGTTAGTAAGGAGTGAATGTGTCTTGCTCAAGGACACATCACGGTGGCGCCTATGGGGATCGAACCCAGGACCTCTCGATTCGGAGTCAGACGCCCTACCACTACGCCACCGCGCTCCCTAAAATAATTTTGTACCAGTCTTATATCAACTACATATACGTATTTATTCTCGACATGTGATTTTACGGAGCGACTGACTGGTACTGCGACATGAAGTAATCTACGGAACTTGCGTGCGTGCGTCCGTGCGTGCCTGTGTGTGTGTGTGTGTGTGTGTGTGTGTGTGTGTGCTCGCGTAAAGAATATTGTCATCCTGTTTTAGAGTTAAGCAAGGTACGCGGCACGTTATGAAAAAAACGAACTGTATGTTTCTTAGTCTAGAAGCATTCATTTTCTTGAAAATGATATTGTTTTAGTTTGAAGTTAAATTATATTTATTTGAATTCAACCAGATAAACAACATGCATAATTCAAGAGAATAAATGAGGATCAGAAAGAAAGCCGTTGACTTGGAAAAAACATCCCAAAAATCGTAATTATCGCATTCAAAATGCTGAAATACTGTGGAAGGTCTACAAAACCTCAACTTATTTGTATGGCTATGCAAAATGTAGCTAGGATATCGCACTAATCGTCTAATGGACTCGAAAACGAAACATCAACCAAATAAATAACATCAAGATTTCGAGTATCTGTTTGAAATACATGTATAAACATGCCAAAATAAATTATGTTCTCTCACGAGACAGCACGTGGAACTGTAGGTCTTACACCTAATAAATATACATATATCTTCACATGTACACTATACAGTGTACTATTTGAGTTAGTGCCTACGTCCGCGGAAAACATTCAGTTTAAGTCGTTCAGGGTGGCTAACTTATCCTAGCCACATTATGCCTGTACAAGCCTTCAGTATATTCATATTTTCATGTCACCCAGAAAGAAATATTGACGTGAGGATAGATCAGCTCGTATACCAAAAATACGGTCGAGCTCCCAATACAAGAGAAAACATGCATGTAGGCTGCCGTCTCAAACTTCAATTCCTTTACGATTTAAGAATTTAATGTAGTAGGGCATTTCATGATTCTTGTATTTGCCAAAAATATAATCAGCTGATAATATATGTTTTATTTGCAAAGCTTTTTTGTCACAAGAGAGACAAATAAAGAAAAGAAAAAAGTGATCTGTCCGGGACTCGAACCCAGGACCTTTCGCTTTCAACTCCAAGAACGCTACCTACTGAGCTACACAGCTACACGTCCTAGACTATTTCACTTTTTTGACTCTCTTATTTAATTCGTCTTCGTCGGGCTATTGGTAGTTTTGACTAAGTAATTCTTCATATCGTCCCTCGTCTTCGTCTCAAATATGCCCTCACGAGTCGTCCCCCATCACACGGGAAGTCATAACCGCAAGCGCCAGCAGCATTTACGTTCAAAAGTGAAAAATGTCTAATAGACCTTAACTTGTTTGGGCTTAATTCTGTAAAAAAAAAAAACTTCCTTTCCTGGCGAGCTGTTGGGAAGGATTTTTGACTCGTGTTCATTACCAAAAATGTACTTGGATTGCATTTAAATGACACTATTCTGCTTGACATGGCTGATGTTTAATCGCAGGATATCTGCATCAACTGCAAGGCGATATTCTGCTTCTTTTCAGAGCTGATCCCTGGGGATGCCAATAATTGAATAAAGTTTAAATATACATTTATTTGTTGTTATTCAATAAATGAGGACTATATTTTTGATATAGTGTGGTTTATTGAATAATTTTACGCGCTGTCAATTTTCCACAGGGGCGGTACCTGTACGAGGGGTGTTCTTTAATTCTTGCCATTTACTTGATTACTTTTCCCGTTGACTAACTACGAGAATGTTGTTTGTATGTGGTGAAAGCCCAATCTTTTCTGATCAGATTCGTATCAAAATTGTTGCTTTCTGACGCACGATCCTATAGTAATCGCATTCTTAAACAGTGCATAGTAATGACACTGCGTTATTTTCCAATTAATTTACAATATGTAATTTTGAGAACAAGTATAGAAAATGCTATAACACTCGCAACACTAAATATAGGCCCACTTCCATTTTACAAACAAATTTGCAATTCATTTAAGCAACAGAAAACACTGTTGTAGAATGTTTTTACTTTTTACTGTATCTGCTTTGTGACGTCATAATAATTTGAATATAAGCCACTTAAAATCACTGCACAGGTCACGCATTTCAATATTTTCATATTTTTCAAATCGGATTGTCTAGTGAATATATCAAATTTATTGTTTTATTTTATCTTAATTTTGTTTAAAATTGTCTGTATGGATATTAGCTGTAAATTGCTAGACTTGCAATTCAACACTGACGACAGGTTTAAGGTAAAGCAGGCGCCTAGTTTCTAGGGAAGCTGTTCGTCCTTATCGTAAAATTTTTTGGTTGAAAACGTCTGCCAAAACTCTTATTGAACATATCAAGTAAATAGATTTTAGGACGTTGTAGTGGTATAAGCACATGATTATGATTTTATGTGGTACAGACGACTCTTTCAAATGCATTTTGTGTTATTTTTCAAAATGTTACAACTCATAAATCAAGGTTTTAGAGGATGAACAATCCAAAACTTTTATCAATGGAATTAGCAAAGATCTGGTATTAATCAGCATTAAAAGTTTTGGATTAGTCATAACTTGAAATGCAATTATGAGGCTCTGAAACCTCTATACCGCGCTTCTTTCAACTTAATAATCCATAACTACAGGTGTAGTTCTTTGTAACAGTGCTCGTAGAAATTGCAATTTCTGTTTTAGGAAAATAATTTTTCGCCTGTGTGTTAGCAAGGTAATGAAGACTCCGCAAGTATAAAATCGTTCTACTAACAGTCCTCATTCAAACATTATTCTGCCTTTTGTGACTGGCTGAAGTACATGTACATGTATGTAGTGTCATAGAGGTGCCCCTCTTCAGAGACTCAGTTTGCCAGTATTAATTGTATCATCTTAAAATGTCTGGGTGATTTCAATATCGCAATGAACCACTCTTTAACTACCAAGTAATTTTCTTCTGGTATAGATGATGGTTTAAGAGAAAATGAGTCAATGACAAGAATTAAAGAACATCCCTCGTATTGTTTTCAGCAGAATCAGTTTTTAAGAAGCTTGTTTAAACCCTACCACCACCCCTTTCACCGACCTCGCATTGCTTCATTCATGGTATGTTTCTTTTTACCAGGGATTGCCGTAGAATCATTTGTGGTTCATTATGCATATCATTGGGCATAGATATTGATAATACTGAATTGCGCAATATGCATATGCAGGTTCAACTGCATTATCAAACAAAACTAAGTTTCAGCTATAGCTAGAATTCGAAGTATTTCCGAAAATTCAACTTTTTGTATAGAGTATATGTGGTTGCTTCCGAACAGTGTGGTATGCCTTGTGCGTTTAAGGGTTTAAGGTTAATGCACAGTCCATTGTACAGTCTGTATCTATATCTGTAAATGCCAGAGCTACGTTTATTTTAAGACACCATAACTTTAAATATCGTTTTCCAAACTAAGTAAGAGCAAGAGCCCGCTTAGGTAGCTTTTTTTTTTTCTTTTTTTTTTTTTTTTTTTTTTTTTTTTTTGATTCAGTTTTACGTCCCTTTCAAGCTTTTTCACTCATATCGAGACGAATCAATCGGTAGGTGGGGCGAAAACCGGAGTACCCGGGGAAAAACAACCTGACACACCCGCAAGCAGAACTTGGCTTGTCCCACATGTGACTCGTGCCCCGAGCGAGGCGCGAACCCACAGCGGTGAGATGATCGAATGATTAAGAGCACTGAAGTCAGCGACCTTAACCACTCGGCCACGGGGGCCGCCTTAGGTAGCTTATGTTAAGCAGCATCTTGCTGAGCCTTTTGATATGCGGGGCTACATATGCATAGTCCGGAATCTGCTTCTTGATTCTGCTTCAGCTCTGCTGATACCTTATTGCATGCAAGGTTACAAACATAGTCGGGGATCAAGAGATTCTGCTCTAGGAGACCGCTGATGCTCCTCCCTTAAACAGTATATATCGTTTGGGCTGTAAGATTATCCTTACTGCTATGAACTTGGCTATCTGTTCATCAGCAAGCTTGCATCATTGCACGCTACGACAGAGAATCTTGTCCATCGGGGCTTAACTCTGTCAAGAACTTTCTTGGAGAGCTGTTGGGAAGGATTCTTGACTCACGTTCATTGCAAAAAATGTACTTGACTTGCATTTAACTTGACACTACGTATTCTGCTGGACATGGCTGATGCTTAAGCGCAGGATATATGCATCAGCTTCAAGGCGATCTGAGCTGATCCCTGGGGATGCCAATAATTGCATAAAAATTAAATATATATTTATTTGTTGTTATTCAATAAATGATCGCGATTTACGACAAGTGGTAGCTTAGGCCTTGTATCTTATTCAATATTAATCAGATTTTAATAATTCTGGTATCAACAAATTGTCCATTTTCTAAGCTAAACATTCATACAATACATGCTTGGAAAATTTACTTTTGAAACGTTTTTATGGGGTTAAATGCATGGGTATGGATCTTTGTAATGGGTGGGTGTGGGATAATACTTACAGCAGCTTAATAGGCAAGGAAAGACCTACCGATTTATATATATTCTTATGTTTATTAACGTTCGGGTAACTGAGTGTCCGCCTAATGGGAAATAGCTGATCACCCGGCTTACGATATGTTTTCTTAGTATATGTACCTAATTGTCAATTTAGTTTTTCCCACCTCGGTCTTGGGGTGGGAATTTCATTCCGATTGCGCCTTTTCCTACTCGTTGTACCTTCGTATTCGATAAGCATAAATTTCTCTCTTCAAAAATCAGATAAGTCTAAGTGTATTTTACAGGTATACTAGACAAATATGTTCAAAAATAAGACGTGTTATTTTGCAAGTATATTGCTAATACATTTACAGTTTCAAACACATTCCGTCGACATATTTTAGGTTTATTTTGTGAAAAATGAAATTCAAAGTATTTCAAAAATAAAAATAAAACTGAGATCATTTTAGAGAAGTGAGCTTATTTATGAGAATTGTGATGGGCTATACCGCGGTTTCAAAAAAGTTGATATTTCAAAAATCAAAAACTAGATGTTTCTCATTTTTGAAACTCTATAACTTAAAAAATTGCATGGATACCCTCATAATTTTTGGCTTTTTAGTACCATTTCAGCTTTATTTCAAGATGTCTTAAAATTAAAGGATTTGATAGAATCCCTATTTTGATAGATTTGCCAGCCAAATCTATCATTCTGAGCTTCAACTAAATAAGGCTAATCGGTCTGAGACCGAGTCCCCATTTCTGGATTTACTGTGATGATTTTGATTTTGATATTGTAAATTTCCCATTCTTAGATGAGGATATTCCACGAGCACCTTCTTATGGAGTTTACATTCAACTTATTCGTTTTGCGAAAGTTTCTTGTCATTTGTCTATTACAAACGTGATGATTTTGATTTTGATATTGTAAATTTCCCATTCTTTGATGGGGATATTCCACGAGCACCTTCTTATGAAGTTTACATATCTCAACGTATTCGTTTTGCGAGAGTTTCTTGTAATGTTCTTGATTTTAATATGCGAAATTGTTTTTTGACAGTTAAACTTCTCAAACAAGGCTATCGGTATCATAAACTTCGTAAAGCATTTTTATCGACGTCATTTCGAATAAGTGTCTAAATACAATGTTGGATTGAAAAAATTATACTACAAGGTATTTCGGAACCCGAGTATTATGGCGACTTAAGATACAAATTTAGAAAAAAAATTGGAATAACTGTAATAAAAATGTAAAATGAGCAGACTTTCCTAAACCATTTCAAAGGATAATCAATCGGTATAAAATGACTGACTACAATTTAAATGAAATGCAACGTACTGCATGTTTAGAATTTAACCAGGACTCGGTTATATGCTTTGCTTTCCTCTTTAGTTGCACGCCGGTGGGTCGGACCTCAGACTCTATGACGGTCCTGACTTAAAGCTGTCTTACAGACCGGAGGGACCTGACTGTTCAGGTGTTTGCCACTTTTATTTTTTATTCTAATCCGTTTTAAACATAAGCTTTCTTTTGCTCCAGTATTCCAGTGTCTATATTACTGTTGAGTCCTCGATTTTGGTGTATCTCTGTGCTTGCGCTTGTATTATAACTATTAATCTATGTCCGATTCATCACCGTTAGTTACATTATAATTTCTCATACGATAGGGTCCAAATTAAAGAAACTGCTTATATTTCTTACTATTCACCATGTTTGCATTATCGACTGGTTATCTGCTGACAAACAATCAATATTGGAAAAACAGGTTACCCCCTGAGGGGGGTTCTGGTTACCTGTATTTCCAATATTGATTTTTTAAAGCTGGGAACCAGCGGATAATGCAAAAATGGTAAATATAAATACAATGTACGCAAGTGACGTCACTTAAACGAGATATGGAAGCTTTTGGTTAAATCGAACAGTTATTTCTGTGATAAAATATCAACAAACAAAAGGGTGAGGATTAGAGCTCTGTTAAATCGATTTAAGCTCCACAGTAATTCGTTGCTGACCGTTCCAAGGCGGTTCTGTTGATATTTATATTCATGTTGCGTGTTTTGTCCATTTGTCTGCCCGTTGTGCTCGTCGGGATGTTTTATACTTAATATGGTCGAATTACTGCCTTTCTTGTTGGGCTCTTGTTTAGTTTCGTGAATGATCATCATGATGAACCAGTGGAAATGCTCTCCTTCCCGCCTAGTATCTTTGGGATGAGGATTTTGGCTTTATTGCAGCAACATTTGTGACTCATGTGTTACATGTAGCTAGTTGAGATCTTGGTTTATTTTTTTTATTATAATCCGCTTTTAATAATCGCTAATACATTTTCTTATACTTATAGATATGGTAATTTCGCTGTCCCAGTAAAAATATTTTTTATTAATGATAATGATAATCGCTGTATTTCTGGTGTATTTGGTTGGGAATTTAACTTAATTTTATCAAAAGTTTTTGTTACATGTGTTCGCCAGTTGAACACTATTTTTGTTTTTATTTATTTATTTATGAATTCGAGAACGTCCCCAGGAGAAGTGGTTTTCGGCGTTGTGCCCGGTATAAACGTTACGTTGTGTTCCAGATAGTGTGATTTGTCTTCATCATGCTTGTCCCCAGTTAAAACGATAATCGGTGTCCTTGGAAAAGTGGTTTATCTTCATAACTACTGTTTATTGTGCCTACTTCTCTGTCGTGCTCGTTCCCTTTCGTTCCTGTTGTATCTTAGCCGGATGACTACCTTGTTGGGAAAGAGCCAGTCATTCTGCTCTTTGAGTGTGTTGTCGGAAAATGTTTTGTTGTGTTTTGTGTGTTTTCTTTCCCACCCGCTGTCTATGTTAGGACTTTAAATTTAATTGCATCGATTCCTTGTCCCTCTATTCATACTTTAATTATCACTAATACATTTTCGCTGAACTGATAGAAATGGTTATTTTGCTGTCCTAGTAAAAATGGTTGTATTAATGATAATCGCCGTATTTCTGGTGAATGTGGTTAGGATTTTACTTTAATTACATCAATAGTTTTTGTTTCATGTGTTCGTCAATTGAACACTATTTTTTGTTTTTATTTAATTTTCTTTCTTATGATTTCGAGGATGTCCCCAGGAAAAATAGTTTTCGGCGTTGTCCCCAGAAAAACGATAAGTTGTGTCCCAGGAAAATTGGTTTATCTTCATCATACTTGTTCCCTGTATAAACGATAATCGATGTCCCTGGAAAAGTGGTTTATCTTCAATATACTACTGTTTATTGTGCCTGCCTCTCTGTCGTGCTCGTTGCCTTTTGTTCCTGTTGAAACTTAACCGGATGACTACCTTGTTGGGAAAGAGCCAGTCATTCTGCTCTTCGAGTGTGTTATCGGAAAAACGTTGTGTTGTGTTTAATGTATTTTCTTTCCCAGCTGGTGTCTATTTTGGCACTTCAAATTTAATTTCATCGATTCCTGATCCCTCTATTCTTACTTTATTTATCAACAAAAAATAGTATCAATTATCTAAACCCCCTATATAATCCAATTCTATTATAAAAGGTGGAACAAAAAGGGTATACATTGTAAGGACGTGTCTGCGGTTTCTCTATTCTTATTCTAACTTACCTCCAAAAACTCACGTATACAATTAGTGTCCTTAAAATCCACGGTCTGGAAAGAAATCTTGATTCTCTCGCCAGCCGGTCGGTTGATCTTGTAAACGCATATCATCATGTACGGGGTCCAAAAGGGTAACTTGGGTGACTCGATTGTTCCAGTTTTATTAGTGAACGTTTTATCACAATCTATCAAAAGAAATGGAGAAGCAGTAAATCCCTGAGGACCAATGGTCCTGCAGACGCTCACCTGAGATCTGGAAAATACTAGGATACTAACACGGGGGTTCAACTGTGCAATTTCTTGATCATTGTCTACTTTTACTTTTTCATATCTTTGGGACAAGCGCAGATACCATAAGTATAAAATCATCTGTCTCTTTGTCAATGCCCTGCATGTTTTGTACATCAAATGACATTGTCCTACTTTTGCCGATTCAAATACAAAGGTCATCCCAGGGTTATGATTTACATGAACTTTGTATAGCTCAGTTCCCCCATGCGTCATGCCAAGTTTCAAAATCATACGCCTTCTGGTTCTGCAGAAGAAGATTTTTGAAAGTTTCTGTTGTTTATAGCCAAGGCGGCCATCTTGGCGGTCATGTGACCTGTACAAAATATGTTAACTTTTGTTCCCATCCATTATGGAGGCTCCATATGTCGTTTGGCCCTACTTGTACCTTTTGATAGATTAAACGGTTTCTGAAAAAAAGATGTTTGAATAATATGGTATAGCCCCTGAACAAGGGCAGATTGCCCCCTTGGACCATGTTTTCATTAACAAGCATTTTCTGTCCACTGTCCCATTGCCAGAAAAGTTTCTGTTTTTACATGCCATTTTTCCACTTTTCCACATTCAAATACAAAGGCCACCTAAGTTGACCTTGCCATAAAATATGTCAAGGTCATCCAAAGTTCATGATTAATATAATCTTTGCAGAGCTTGCTACCCCAATGCTGCGTGTCAAGTTTAATAATCGTAGGTCATCTGGTTCTAGAGAAGACAATTTTTAAACGTTTTGTTGTTTATAGCCATGGCGGCCATTTTGGACATGTGACCTGGACCATTTGTATATACTTTCGTTACCCTTTCCTATGAATGCTTTACATGGAGTTTCGCGTTGATTCGCTTAGCAATCCTTAAAAAATGTTTGCAATTGCCTACCCAGGGGTTGAAGGAGCTGGTAGGTAGGGGGATTTTTTTTTTTTTTTTTTTTTTTTTTTTTTTTTGTCATGTGGAAAAATACCTTACCATAGTCCCAAACGAAGTCGGCCCGAATCATCCATGATAACCACAACGCACCGTCAACAGATGAGAGATAAAAATCAAAATATAATTGAGTCGGCGGAAAAAGGGTGGGTCGGGCGTCAAAGGCAAACAAACAAAATTTTATTTTAGACAAATTTTAGGCCCTATGCAGTTTTAGAGAAAAAGATGTTTGAATGATAGTGAAATATACATGTGTAAAGGTACAAATAGGGAATGATCAGGAAAAGGAGCAATCAGAAAGCAATTTTCACTCCAAAAAGCGAGTTGGGAAAATTCAAATTGACAATTGGGTACTTGCACTCAGAAAAACATATCGCAAGCCGAGTGAGCAGTTATTTCAAATAGAGGGATTTAAGTAATTGATTATTATTATAGGGATCAAACATTTTCCATTCATTAACATTCGCTAGGTCCGGAGGGGAGTGTTGAAAACCGAGGGCGTAGCCCGAGGAACCTAGTTCCCCGGGGAACCTAGCGAATGTTTATGAATGACAAAATCATTTTGCTCGCTATTATTGCATAAATTCTGCAGAAACGGAATAAATGATGTGCAGAAACGAAGAAATATGATGCACTTTATTTTACAGCCTCATTACATTTTCATACGCGTAAAAGCTTTCGTTTGTATGCTCGTTCCGGGCGGACTTCAGTTTCTCATTACTAGCACGTGCAATGCGTGACGCCCGGTAACGATCATAAGTAAAAGCCATGTATTAACAGCACGTGCGCGCGTGAATTGCAATATTAATGCATGCCTTTCTCTTCATTAATAAACGGCTGTTAATATCGTGTGACACGGGTATTTGTGCGATAATTTGGTATTACGAACAATGAGTACCGGTATAAAACGTGCTTATTCTGATTTGAGACATTTCCGCTAGAAATTATTATTCGGCTATAACGTGTGATCAGCTAAAATTATTTTCAAATACAAAGACGAAACGAAACAATTTAAAACACATTTTTTGAAAATCTACATGTTAAAATATTACGGAAATTTAATTGCATTTTTAATTAACATCGTTTTGATTTTTTCGCCCGTTGAAAAGGTACACGTAGGCAAATGATCAGGAAAGGAGCAATTAATATTTTGAATCTCTACACAAATATTTTAAAACAAATACCCCACGTTTTGTCTCATCTGTCGAAACATAATGCTTATAGACATTTCTTGCTTAACCTGAGATGTACTTTGAGACGTACATATACCATACATTGACAAAAAGTCGGGGATTATCTCAATATATTTCATTTTGTCGACACACTTTTAGAACATTTCATTTAGGCCTAAAATAATAGCTGTGTTTTTGCTAAGGGTCTGAGAAAAAATTAGGTAGGTAGGTAGGAAAATCTTTTTATTTTTATTTTATTTTTTCCGTGAAAAATCCAGGGTAGGTAGGTAAATTTATTTTTTATACGCAGTTTTTATCGAAAAAGGTCAAAATGGCCAATGCCTCGAAAAGGTATAAATCCTATGTTCTTCAGCCATGTGCACTCATCAATGAAAACGACTGGCAACATATTTTATAAATAAGATACAGTTTCCTTGCCTCAAATGAAGTTGATAAACTGTCAGTTTTCTACTGGTCAAAGACCATTTTCTGGGAGCAGGGTGGCCTAGTGTTACAGCGTCAGACTCCGAACTGTAAAGTACTGAGTTGGAATCCCACGAGCACTGGGTCTTGTCCTTCAGAAAGAAGCCTCTCCCCTCTGCACCCCAACATGACTTAGATGGAGTTACGTTTTGGCGCCATGACGTCAACTTGTTTTTCTTAAACCGCCGCCGTAGAAAAATAGAAAATAATTAATTAAACGTTGAAAATAGATCGTAATTTACTTAAAAAGTGGAGATATCAATAGATGTTAACACAATCTTCAGTTTTATGTGAAAATTCTTTTGGTGGATTTTGGTTTTGTGAAAAAAATCAAGACATTTGTGATCGAGACATCCAGATCGTGAACTGCCGACGAGGATTCCACATAGAATATTTTCAGTTTATCACAGAATTCGCTTGATTGGCAGCTGGAGAGTGTAACAGCCCAATGATTTAAAAGGTATTTTACCATGAACTTCCTGGTTTAAAACAAAAACTGTTATTAACTACGTATTTACGGACTGTGAATTCCTGTATCTGTCGTACAGTAACGAGCTTTTAATCAAGATAATGTAGCCAGTATATATTACAAAGGATACTTTGCTCATTACTTAATATTATTAGCAAATATATAAACTGTAAACTATATTCTGTGACTATCGTACATACGTTTACGATTATATATATTCCAACATGGACACCATCATCATTGAATCTGACAATTCTAGCTGTAGCAATTTTGCGCATCTTGATTCAAGTTCCGGTGAATCGGTTACTGAGACAATGAATGCTGATAATACTGTGATATCTAGTGACCTGCTAGAAGGTACATTATACAGGACAGAATTACATGAATCTAAAATAATCATTTCATTCCTGTCAAGAGTTCTCTTTGATATGTTTCAAAGCAAAACACATTCAGATTTTCAGCAAAATGTTGAAAAGGACGAAACCACGTTCGTGTCCAAATGCTCGACGCATATTAAAGGAGTGAAATGCGAGTTGAAGCTGGATAGCCATTTTAAAACAGTCGAGTTGAGCGGCATGGGTTATAAACTTTGGAGAAATGAACGGTTTCCAAAAGTCATTCAGTCCTTGTTTAAACGGTTCATGCAGGGGGTGGATAGCCAATACGAAGAATCAAGTACCGGACAGCCGCTTTCGGATGATTTGCTAGACAGCCAGTTACAATCAGATGCATCATGCACTGGAGACAGCCAACTTCACGAGCATGCACCGTCGGAATGTCGGTCGGAGAGTCGGTCGTCTGAACATACATCACAGTCTGAGAGTCATGAGGATTTCATTCAACAGCCTGAGCCGGTGCCAACGCAAAAATCAGACACTCAGCCGAAGAAATGTCTCTTACCAACGCCACAAGTCCAGGTAGAGTTTACTGCGGAGAAAATGGGTAGCGGGACGGCAACATGTGAAAATGTCAATACTTTACCCATATACACAAGCACCCCTATAGTACAACGCCAAGATGGTATGACAACAGAGAGTAGCGAAATAACCAGCTTGAAAATTAGCAGCATAATGAATAAAATAGCTCAGCTGGATTCCAGTATAAAGTCACTGAAGACAGATGTCCTTCTACAGATGGAACTCAAGTTAAATGACCTAAAATCCACGTTAGTGAAAATGATTGAAAGTACAAATAAACAAGTGTCATACGCCGATTCGGTGAAAGCACAGCAACGCCATGTTTTACCAAGCGAGTGCCGTAACGTGTCACAACCTAGCGCCATAGATGAAGGATACGGGAATCTCTCTGGCGGAAGTTTTTGTGATGGCTCTTCTCAGACACGTCTGAAACAAGTATTTACTCCTGGTCTGAAAGAAACCGTTGACGCCTCTGTTATTTCCTGTACTAGTCAACAGACTCCACGTGGCCGTGTTACTCCGCCGCAGCCAGTGACAGTACGTATCACCAACAGGGCAGATCCTATAAATGATCAGCAGCTTCCACCGCCGAGACCGCGTAATAGAACGTTGCTTGTTGGCGACTCTTTGCTAAAGGCAGTAAACACTAAAGGGCTAAAGAACGGGACTACAGTCTGCGCCAAAGGCGGTGCCAAAGTCAAAGACATTTGGACTGAATTATCGGTTTACAACTTGGGAACGTTTGATAACATCGTGATATGCGTGGGTGGAAACGACGCTTCAAGCAAGACAGATATCAATCAATTTGAAGATAATTACGATGAGCTACTGAGTTTCATTACAGTTGCAAATCCAGAATGCTGTGTACATATTTGTCAAGTTTTGCCACGTGGAGATGTAGATGTATCCATTATCAATACCTCTATCAGACGAGTAGCCGATCACTGGAAAATGCATAATGTCAAATGCATAGTCGAGACATATGATTTGCTGTTTGATAAGCACGGAATGCCCGCTAGTCGCTATTATGGCAGTGATGGAATACATCTGGCACATCCGGGTACACGTCGAATGCTAGACGCCATGAACAGAAATGTAAATATCGTTGACAATTTTCAGTTCTGCGTAATATCATCTTCGAGGCAGCAGCTCACTCAAGACAACAGACCGGGAAATGGACGACAGTCGTATCGGTACAATAAGGAGGAAAACGGGCGACCACAAACGGGAAACGGGAAATCGTACAGACGATACTCGGGAAACAGTCGATCAAACGGGACACACACGGGAGCACGATATGAACAATCAAACAGACAGTACACGGGAAATAGCAAGTTTAACGGACCAAACAGGGGGCATGGACAAAATACATACTATGGACAATCAAATGGACAAAGGGGAGGCAGAAGACTCTGTTTTGGATGTAATATGCCGGGACATGAAGTCGCTGATTGCTGGTACTCGCAATAGGGACACGGCACAATTGCCACAAGTACAAACAGTTTAAGGATTTGTAATAAGTTCAGCATTTTTCAGAGAGTATGCGTGAATTGTAATTTGTTTCATTGTAATTGTAATAGTCAAATATATGTGTCTAATACTAATACATTTACAAAGTCCAGTAATAGATCAATACTTAATGTAGATGCTGAACATGTACAAAATTTCGATAAACATTGAGTTAGCTTTGAAAACAGTATCTTAAATGACTGTATAGAAAGAAATAGTGATTCTGAAATTCAACAATTGCCTGAACATTTAAACAGTATTTCAGATAATAATGTTGACTTTAATGAAATATCATCTTTTGCAAATAGTAACAATCTAGATACATTTTCCATTGACCTAAATAGTAAAGGTATAAATATTGGCCATCTTAATGTTCAAGGAATATGTGGTGACAAAATGAGTAAATTTTCTGAAATAAGTGCTATATTGACTGCACCTGAAAACAGTAAATTGCATATTTTTGGAATGAGTGAAACAAAATTGAAAAGTCATAAAATTAACAGTATTTTCAAAGTAAACGGTTTTCAGTCACCATTCAGAAAAGACAACAACGATAATGGCGGTGGAGGTATAATTGTTTATGTGCGGGAAGGCATCCTTGCCAAACGTAGAGAGGATTTAGAAACCAATGATATAGCATGCCTGTGGTTAGAAATATGTCCAAATAACGGAAAGTCTTTTTTAGTCGGTAATATGTATAGGCCGCCTGACACAAAAGTAGAATTTAATGATAGATTTGAGGATTTTATCGATATTGTTTCCGATCAAAATAAAGAGTTTATAATCCTAGGTGACTTTAATAGAAACTTATTGAATTGTGAAATTGAAAGGGATTGGGGAAACTTCACTTCATCTTTAGGCTTAACACAATTAATAAGTGAACCTACAAGGGTAACGCAAGAATCACAAACGCTGATTGATCACATATATACCAACAATGAAGAAACTATCCAATCTGTTTCTGTTGAAAAAAAATGCATTAGTGATCACTTTGCCGTATTTTGCAACCGCAAATCACACGCGTCTTTTAGTAAAAATACACATCAAGTCATTACATATCGGTCTTTTAAAAACTTTGAAGAGGCCTATTTTCTATCTGACTTAAGTAGTGTTCCCTGGGAAATATTAGAGCAGTTTGATAATGTTGATGATATAGTTAATGTTTGGAATACATTATTTTTAGAAATTCTTGATAAACATGCACCAATTAAAAGTCATAGGGTTAAGAAAAAATACCAATCTGAATGGTTATCCTCAGAAATACTTGATTGCATGAAACAACGAAATAAATATAAACTAAATGGTAACATCTCCGAGTATAAACAAATGCGGAATAAAGTAACGGACTTAATTGACATAGCAAAGAAGAAAACATATCAAACAAAAATTGAAGAAGGAAAGTCAGACCCACGAACTATTTGGAAATTGTTTAAAGAATTTGGTTTAAAAGGCAAAGGAAACGACAATGAAAACAATTTTGCTATAAAATGCGAAGATAACATAATAACGGCTGAATCGGATTTAGCAATACTTTTTAATAATTATTTTGTGAACGTAGCTTCTAAATTACAAGAGCCAATTATAAACTCTGAATTTGAATACCTTAACACTTTTGTTGAATCTAAAGTTCCAAATGATGTTGAATTTAAAATTCCGTTAACTAATGCGGCATTTGTAAATACATTTTTATCAAATCTAAATATAAGCAAGTCAACTGGTTTGGATAACATAGGTCCTAAAATTCTAAAATTGTCTGCAAACATCATAGCCCCAAGTCTTGTTTACATAATAAACAAAAGCATTACTTCTGGTACATTTCCTAGTGTATGGAAAGAGGCAAAAGTTAAGCCGCTATTTAAATCAGGAGATAAAGACGATATCAATAATTACAGACCCATTTCAATTCTTCCGACTGTGTCGAAACTAATTGAGAAATGGGTCGATGTTAATTTCTCGTTGTTTTTAAACAATTTCAGTTTGTTACACAAATCTCAAAGTGGGTTTCGTGCAAAACATTCGACGGAATCTGCTATGATTCTTATGGTGGATTCATGGCTAAAAGCCTTAAACAGTGGGAAACTAGTAGGCTGTGTAATGGTTGATTTTCGCAAGGCGTTTGATCTTGTTGACCATCAAATTCTATTGAAAAAATTGCAGTCTTATAAATGTAGTGACTCTTGTTTATCTTGGTTTAATTCGTATCTGATTAACAGAACTCAGCGTGTTGTCTTGAATAATGAGTTGTCTGATTCATCAGTAGTAAATTGTGGAGTTCCCCAAGGATCTATTTTAGGCCCTTTGTTATTTCTACTTTTCATAAATGACTTACCCTTGTTATTGCATGATACCGTATCGTTTGTTGATCTATATGCAGATGACACCACCTTATATGAGCAGCATTCTGATTTGAAAACTCTTCAAAGAAATTTACAAAAGTCATTAAACTTGCTTCATGATTGGTGTAGAAAAAACGGTATGGTATTAAATACATTGAAGACGAAAGTAATGTTGATCACAAGTAGACAGAAAAGAAATAACTTACATGAAAGCACATTAACTCTTACATATAGTGATATGGACATTAGAATGACCACAAGTGATAAAATCCTAGGTGTTTATGTTGATGAAAACTTATGCTGGAATGATCATTATCAACATATATCAAAGAAAGTTTCATCATATTTATGGCTTTTAAGCAAAATCAAATCTTATTTATCACTAGATCACAAACTTCTGTATTATAATTCATATATTAAGCCCCAATTTGATTACTGTAGTATAATATGGAGCAATTCATCTGATTTTAATGTCAATAAGATCAATAAATTGCAGAGGAGGGCATGTAAATTAATTTTATCATCAGATTATAAAAGTTTAAATGAATCTTTAGAACAACTGGATATTTTGTCATTTGATCAGAGTGTTTTCCTTAGCAAGGCAAAAATTATGTACAAAGTTTATAACAATCTAGCTCCCGGTTACTTGATTGAATTATTTCAAATGAGAGAAGGCAGATTGGATAGCACACTTTCAAATTTAAGATCGGTCGCAAATAAAAACTATGTACTTCCTCAGGCGAAATGTAATTTATTTAAGGGTAGCTTGTCTTTCTCTGGAGTAGTGGTATGGAATAGTATCCCGCTAGAAATAAAACAATCTTCATCCTTAAATATTTTCAGCAAAAGATGCTCTGAGTGGATTAAAAGTTAGTTATATTTTGATAATTTTGCCTCCACCGCCACTCTACGCATTTTATTTCTCCTGTTACTATATGTCACAAGTCAATTTTTTTTTTTTTTTTTTGCTCATCACATTATATCCATTAATCTACTTGACCATTTATTGCATAAAATGATTTTGTACAATTGTTGTATATATGTTAACTTGTTTCAGAGGGCCCCAAGGAAGATTGGTATTACCAATTGGGTTACCCTCTTAAAATAAAGAATTTACTCACTTACTTACTTACTTACTTAAATAATGTTGTCTGTGATGAAAAACTCAATACAAACAATTTAGGGGATGGTAATTTGACAAATTTCACACAACAATACTCTTATTGCATGCAACTTAGCTGGAACGGCCATTAATAACAAACTAATTAGATATAAACAATTTTATTTTTGTAAAGAAGACAAACCACCAACATATCAATTTCGATAAATAGACAACTCACCAATTCAAAAATATAACTATAACTGTGCATTTCTGTTCCGGGTCATCTCGGCCCAAGACCATTCACAATTGTACAACTGAATCTGAATGGTTTACTGGTGACACGCCAAATTGACAATACCTATGCGTGGGGGGGTGCACCAGGAGGGAATTTAGTCTCTGGCTCTCACAAGAGATGCGAACTTGGACACACAGTCATCAGACATTTCAGCAGAGGAGATCAGAGAATCAGGGAGGTCATTCCATTCCCTGATAGTCTGTGGAAACTTCTTTTGTACGCTTCTTTGCTAGCTGAAGGTATCTGAAAAGCCAAAGAGTGTTGATTTCTACAACGCCTATTCTTTGGGATTAGGTCATCTGTGGGTATTCTGGCTTTACCCTTTAGACCTTTGTATAGCAATATAAGTCTACTATCCTTCCTCCTTTTCTTAAGAAATTCCCATTTCAGTTGACCTAAAATGCCAGTCATGCTCCCAGTTTCAAAAACAAATTTCCCGTCACAAACCTTGCCGCACGATTTTGGACCTTTTCCAGTTCTTCCTGGAGGCCAAGGGTGTGAGGGTCCCAAACTGAGCTTCCATATTCCAAGACTGGCCGCACCAGTCCTTTATAAGC
Source organism: Rugalucina vietnamica (assembly GCA_964017185.1). Lineage (NCBI taxonomy): Eukaryota > Metazoa > Mollusca > Bivalvia > Lucinida > Lucinidae > Rugalucina > Rugalucina vietnamica. Next base: position 9,976,179 of record OZ024884.1, on the reverse strand, counting down.
TGCTTCTTTCACATCTGGGGGACAAGAAAACAAATTTCTCCTCAAGAATTCGAGAGTTCTGTTTGCCTTTGTACAAACATTGGAAATATGAATTTTCCATTTCAAATCATTTGTTTTAGTTACACCCAGGCATTTTATGTTTTCAACGTTTTCCAGTACAGTGCCCTCAAGGGTGTAGTTAGCCTGTATCTTACTAGACCATTTATTTGTCAGCTGCATCATGTTGCATTCGACGGGTTGAAATCTAATTCCCCATTTCCTAACCCAACTGCCTAAACGATCAATGTCTCTCAGAAGTTTCAATGTATCCTCTTCATTCTTGATTTCACGATAGCAAACACAATCATTAGCAAAGAGTTTTATTTCAGACTCAATGTCTGCTGAGATGTCATTTATATACAAGGAAAACACCAAGGGGCCGAGAACGATGCCCTGAGGGACACCTGACACAACTGGAACCCAATCGGATTTAATACCATTAACCACTACCCTTTGTAGTCTGAAACAAAGGAAAGCATTTATCCAATTCAGTGTTGTTCCACTTATTTCATAGCTAAACAATTTGCTTTTAAGGAGTTCATGGGGAGGAGTATCGAAAGCCTTTTCTAAATCGAGTATAAAAGTGTCGAACTGGCCTTTTTTGTCTAAGATTTTTGCCCAGTCATTTATCACTTTAGTCAACTGGGTTTCACAGCTATGCCATGTCCTGTATGCGTGTTGCCTGTCCGACAAGAGTTAATGTTCATCAAGATGGGCCATAATGCAAATGCAGGGACTCCCTTTATATAAGGGATTACCGCAGCTGAAGTAGTAATTCATAAAAACTCTCTGAAACTCTTCATGAATATAATAGGTCAAAAAACAACAACTGAATATTTAATATTATAGGGATCAACCATGGTTTTCAGTGTTCAAACATTCGATGGATCACGAGGAACCCATGTTCAAACGGCACGAGAATTTCATGATTTGAACATGGGTTTTGCTGTTTGAACACGGCTTTCGACCAATCGAAAACGGCCTCAAACTTTATGTGCATAGATACATGTATCTATGCAAGAATATTGTTTTATTCTGAATGTTTTATCCTCCAACCGCTAGGAGCGCCTCGGCTATCCCCGAGTAACGGTATGATTACCATCACAAGACTGCAATGATAGAACTACACTGCTCGCCACTAACCATCATCTTAATATATTTACTACATGCATTCTATCATTGAAGTCATTATTTATTTATTTATTTTCTTTTATTTCATTTTGTGGGGGAGGGGGGGGGGGGAGAGAGAGAGAAGCCAGTGTTTACCTTATGAATGCTGAGAGCCAAGCAAGGCAGCAACTGGTACCATTTTTAATGTCTTTCATATGACGCAGCCCCACAACATCCCGCTCCCGAAGCGGACTCTCTAACCATTATGCTATCGGGACCGGTATATCATATTGCAGAAAGACAGTTACAATTACGAAAGACACAGATGAGAAAAGTTTTTTATTACATTAAGGCCACTTTGAAGTTTTATGACATGTTTTCGGTATATTCATTTTTAGGACAAGACATTTTTCATTCACAGTGGAATAAACTCCTGAATAGCTCAGTTAATTCACATGTTGAAGATGCATGAAAATGTAAAGTCGGTGTGTGTGCGTGTGTGTCAAGTTTTTGAACGTTTTCACTGCTTCCAAAGGATCAAGCTTTTATATTTATTTGTCCATAAGTCAAGTCTGAAGACAAGGCACAGTACAGTTTCCAGCCTCGTCACGGTATGCATGTCCTTGTCAGCATTTGTCATGGAAAATTGTCATGGGACCTCCGTTTATAGTCTCAATACGAAGGACTAGAGAAACCCGGCATCGTACCTGCGACCCCTAGTTTTCAAGGCAAACGGCTTAACCACTACGCTAGGGAGGCTTCTAAATGGCACCAAATTCTACGTCATTACGACGGAGCCTTGGGAACTCTACGATACAACGAACATATGCTGAAACTAGCAGAAACGAATCAGAAATACCAACATATCCCATGACACGAAATGCTTGGGTCGGACTACAGAAAATGCTGGGTCGGATGTTGTAATTTTTATATATATTTTTTTTTTAAAATTAGCAGAGTCGGCGGGTTTAAACAGGATCGGTTGGGTTAGCGGAAACACAGATTTTTTTACGTTTTATCCAACTATTCCATTGTAATATTTGTTCGTTCATTTGTTTGTTTTCTGCTTTACGACCACTGCCCACAGCCAATGTCATATCGGGACTATCCATCGTGTTCTCACAGTCATGGTGTTACCCCGGTGTAGCCCCAGTCTTGTTCCCGGTTCTACTGGTGTCGTCAGGGTTCAGGCCGGCGTGTCCCGATTTCACTGCGGTAAAGCCAGCTGGCGTCCCGGTTTAACCCGATGACGTGCTGGTCACGCCACGGTTATGCCCCAGTGCTTTCCGTATTGAAAATGATAGCAGCTGGGATGAACCGGAACGCCACTATTGCAAACCGGGCTGAACCGTGGCCAAATTCTCCAAGCCGGTTTGCCCCGGTGGCGTCAGGGTTCTTGTGAAGCCCCGGTTTGTGCCGGAACAGCCCGGTGTCGTCCCGGTTACCCACGGTTTGCACCGGATCATTCCGGTTTATCACGATCGAGTCCCGGTGCTATCATGTTTTGTCATTGTGTCATCTTGCTTTTACCCGACATTTGACATCTCTCCCACTTCACCTCGGTTCGCCCCTGTTGTATTAATATAAACATTTAATACAGCCTTAAAGGCTACCCGGTTTACCACGGTTTGTAACTCTATCTCGGTTCGTCACGGTTCATCCCAATTTACCCCGGTTTATCAAACCGGGGCGCCGGTTTATCAAACCGGGGCGAACCGGGGAGCCAAACCGAGACAGAGAGAACATAGCTAAATAAAACTAAAGTAACTGATTAAACACGAAGGTGGGGTTCTTTCTCGACATTTACTGAAAAATGTTAACCAAGAGTTTAACCATCTAATTAAACTAGCGAATGATGGGATATACATTGTACATGTAAACCTAATAAATGGCTTTAGTTCTAATGGATGGCCCAGGGATTGCTAAAATAAAAAAGTTGTTGCCTTCCCTCCTGAACGTATTTAAATACACGAAAAGGGGCTCATCTCGACAATTAACCGCGTCAAGAGTAACAATTTTCTGCGATTAAGCAACTTACGCGATTAAGCAACTTATTATTTAACTCCAAAACCGGTAGCGGTAGCTTGTTCGGTCGAGTATCTGGTTTGTATTGAAGCAGACAGAAGAGTGATGACGTTCGAATGCCAGTGTTCATACGCCGTCTTTCGCTGATTCAAAACTATACTTAAAGGCAAAAGAAGCGCAACAATTTACATCCTCGTTTTCTTCTACATTGCCTATGTATGGATATTTTTCAAAGTATATGAGCCGTCTCATGAGAAAACCAACAATGTGGTTTCCGAACAGGTCTGACACAAACCGTGTTGTACAAGCAGAGAAGATGGATAGAGGCTGGTAATTTTGGACAGCGAAACTGACAAAGGCGCTTATCGGCCTGGCGGTTACCGCGAAGCTGGTATGCGTCTATGCTTTCGTATATGCAGCAGTGGTATGCAGATTGTTGGTTTACTCAGGTGGCGGCTCATATTTTAAGTCCCCATACTGAATGAGTTTGCTATAAACGAGATTCGATCTCATGTTTTCGTTCTGACGTTAATGTGCCGTTTGTGTTTTCTATAATATGGATGTTTATTTCAATTTAAAAACAAACATCATCAATCAATATCAGCCCAAACTTAAACACGCCACACACATGTAATAAACGTCGACCAAGTCATGAAAAGTAAAAGTAGGCAATCATCAGGAAAAGGCGCAAACAGAAAATAATTCCCACTCCAAAACGTTTGCGTTTGTTGATCTTTATGCTTTTTTGCGTTTGTTGTCCTGTTTGCTTTTGAAACGTTGGTTTGAAATTTCATTTTCGTATATAATGTAAGGTTTCGTGCATCTGTGACTTTTAAAAAATAATTGGCTACCTTGAAGTTTTGACGTTTTCTCGACAACCATATGCGTTCTGATTCTGATGTTGCATGCAAGGCAAAGCAGTTGATAAATAAATATCCGTCCCGACATGACTGAAAAATTGTTGACTGGGACCTTACGCCTCAGTACAATACAAACAAAGCCACCTGGCAAAAGAAAGTTTTCATGCACCGCGACCATTTGTAAGGATACGGTGTACAAAATTGTGAACGTAGAAAAGAAATGCCTAGAGAAGACCCGCTCTTTCCATCAATGCACAGATCAGCATTGGTGCTACCCCTTTGCACATGTACATTGCATAAAAGAGTTGACTTTCTGAATACAAGATATCTAACCATCTATCAACATGTGACTGTGCAAGTCCTGGTTAGCTTCAGCCTGACCGACAACTCAAAACGGATATACATGTGTGGAAGATCGATATTTTATTTTGAGACATCCCCATGAAAACGACGTTTGTATCTCAGTGTATGGTGTACAACTCTATACCGGGTTAGGCAAGAAATGTCTTATGCAACAGACATCATATGTGTCTTCGGTTAACACCTTTATTGCCACGCCTCTCAAAATATCAATATCTCACTGCCAAGCATATATTTATCTTATATATATATATTTCTTTTTATTTATTTATTAATTAATTCATTGATTGTTATATTTTAAGATATATGTGCATAAAATATATCACTGAAAAGGGTTTTTTTACGCTGAAAAATACATTTACCTCCCATTAAAACTTTCATTTACAACCCGGGACATACCGGTATATCGACTACAGTCGTGGGTAGCAGTGACCGGTGAAAACGACTTCAGTCGTCAGTGAAGTAGTAATTACCCGCTGAGCGACAGGTGGGTATGATATTTTCCTGACCTGTCCCGCCAAAAGCATGCACCGAGAGCCCGAAGGGCTCGAGGTGCATGCTTTTGGCGAGACAGGTCAGGAAAATATCATGCCCACCTGTCGCGAAGCAGGTAATTAACATACCTTATGACCCCACTGAGTGAAATTATAGTTTTAAGATCTATACAACGATAATGCACACCGGTAAAGTGACTTTTCTCTCGATATAACTATTGACCGAACACTGCACGCGGAAAGCGAGGAGGCTTGTCAACTGTACCGCGTCGCTATTGTCAAAAATAGATCAGAATGGAGTTTCTTCCCTTGTGCATTTAAAACATTTTGAAACCTTTTTTTTTCTTATTTTGTAATGGCAATTTCTTTATCAAATTGTCTAATCACAATAGAAATTATCTTTTATTGAAACAGTTAACAAACTGGGAGAGTAAATATCAATTACCATTTCTTTTTATGCAAAAACGTAATACCATTTCGTAATGATTTTCAAATAAGTATATATAGCGTGTATAGCTTTGTAATGCAGGGTTTGAAACCTACCCCAGATAGCAATGATATGTTAGACCCACGTGGGTACGATGCTGACCGCCCACATTCACTTCGTGGGTCGGCAGTCCACGTGGGCCCAACGCAAGTTTGCTCGTGGGATCGACATGGAACCCTCATGATGGCTCCACATCGGATCCACATATGCCTGAATGTGGGTTCCACGTCGAGCCAACGTTTGTTTTTATAATTTCATCATTGCAATTAGTTAATATTTTATTACTATAACTAATACGGTGTTCATATTTTACATCCTCTTATGAAGAAGATGCCCAGTGTGCTTGTAAGCACGACTGTTACTCCCATTGCACATGAGATGCAGCTTAAAGGGAGTAATTAAAAGTATACATACATGTCTGAGTTGTCTTGCATACTTATTTAAAGATTTTTTCATTACATTTAGGTGTAAATGTAGTTAATGGTGTAATTGTATATTTCAAGAAAATTAACATTTAATGACAACCAAACATGACAAACATTTTAAAAGAAATATAAACTATACTGTTTTATATTTTTAGTTTCTGTCATTGTTGCTCATCTTCATTAATATTTGCAATTATTATGTAATCTTAAATTGTAATGTGGGCAAAGCGTCGGAAAGCCCACGTTTAACCGACCTTACCAATGCATCAATTTAAAATGGTCCCATTTTTGTTATTTGATCATTTCAATTAAATGTTACCGTGTTTCAAGTGTTTCAGAATTAAACCCCTAATTTAATTATTGCGTACTTTTTTATACAATTATGTTCTGCTTCCAACATAAATGCGACGTTGGTTCGATGTAATGCACTCTGGAAAAGTAAAAGTCTATAAAAATGTGATTACTAACTTAATAATTTAGCCTGAATGGAGAAACTCAAGATATTTGTAATATATCAACGTTATTTAATAAATTTCATAAGCCGATTAGATGACTATATTACGTTGGACCGATGTGGGTCCAATGTTGACAAATCCACGCCCACATTTCCACCAACTACCCACGTGGGCCCAACGTATCCTTGCTATCTGGGACGGACCTAACTTTCTAAAATCCCCATAGTAAGTTAGGGGACCAGTATACAAATGCCCAACTGTATTTAAGGGATACAGTTGGTCGTTTATCATGAACATTCTCGCAATGCAATAATGTGTGAAATTGGTTTCTGGTTCATCGTTCTTGCACTTTAACAACAATAATCTACTAACAAAAATATGAGAACCAGAAACCAATTCCAAATCAAAAAGATTCTCAGCTCAGTGTAGCTGCCCAGTCCGATCAGTGCACAGCAATCGATACTCATGTGCACTGGTCATGGTCAGTTCCTTATTTAAATACTTATTGATGATGTAACTTTTTGCAAGGTAGTAAAAGCAGTTGTGTTGGAATTGAAGTCTGCATCGGAATGGCATAGCCACGCTTTAGTGCATTTTTATGCATTAGCTGTGAGGAGGTAGAAAAGTCACTTTCACCACCGGTCTGGGGGTGAGGAAAGTACTTTCCTTACCTCCAGACAGGTGTGAAAGTATTTTCTCTACCTGCATAACTGCCCTAGACACCGCGCGTGCAGTAAGGTATGAAAATTATTTCCCCATGATTAACATTGCAGTCATAAGGTAATGTGTTATGGCGTTCTTTTGCCATTTTCCGTCAAAAAATCATTGAAAATTTCTTGTTTCTCACCAGTTTTTGTTACATCTCTACATGCGATTTCAATATCGCTTAATAATGTAGCATTTTGCGACGCCTCCACTAAACCTGAATGAAAAGTGCAGCACAACGATATTCATTTTCTAGATTGAAATTTTAGCTTCATTCTAAATATGACATTAATAATTTTAATCGCCATATGTTGACAATACAGATGCTAATACTACTGAACTATAGAAAAGCGCGGTTAGCTTCAAGATCTGATATCGCGTCGTAATCTATCCCTCTACGTAAACTTGCGAACTCGATTGCAAAAAATAGTAAAAGCCTGTTTTTATATTTTTCTCTTTCCTAAACACTGTTTTTATTATTCAGGCATTTGATGATTAAATGCTTTAATTGCGTTGATGATTCATAAACCTTCTTTCCAGTATGTTTTACATTGTCTAACCTGTAGATCCGTTTAGCTCCTGTCAGTGGAATTATACTGGATCTTTGTTCGACGCGTAAAGAATAGATATTGATGTTGGAAACTAGCAAAAATACATCGAACAGACCCTGAA